>JARQOC010000005.1:358048131-358648131 GCA_033576535.1 Allobates femoralis | reverse complement strand
GAAAAAAACGTTTTAATAAAAGTTTTCCAAAACTGCCCATGTGTCTTTTATGCCCTTAGCCACATCTGTACCAAATTTCAAGTTGGGATCGTGATGGGATCATATTTTAAAATATTTAACTATGGTTAATCTCATTTTTATTAAATTTTGAAAAAACATATGAAAGACATACCGTATATACTCATGTATAAGCCGAGTTTTTCAGCACATAAAATGTGCTGAAAAGTCCCCCCTCGGCTTATACACGGGTATATACGGTAATAGCTTTACAGCTTTACAGCGCCCCCCCGTATATACAGCCCCCCCCGTGGTATCCCGCCCCCCCCGTATATACAGCCCCCCCGTGGTATCCCGCCCCCCCCCCGTATATACAGCCCCCCCGTGGTATCCTGCCCCCCCCCCGTATATACAGCGCCCCCGTCGTATCCCGCCCCCCCCGTATATACAGCCCCCCGTGGTATCCAGGGCCCCCCTTGCTGCACCTGTAAAGGAAGATGTCAGTATACTTATCGCTGCCACCGCCGCCGCCGCTCCGCTTCTCGGTCACCGCGATGCTCCGGGTCTTCATGTTTCCTGTTCCTTCTCCGGCGCTCAGGAAATGACGTCATTGTTCGAGCGTCGGAGAAGGAACAGGAAACATGAAGACCCGGAGCATCGCGGTGACCGAGAAGCGGAGCGGCGGCGGCGGCGGCAGCGATAAGTATACTGACATCTTCCCTTACAGGTGCAGCAAGGGGGGCCCTGGATACCACGGGGGGGCTGTATACAGCTGGGGCTGCTGTATACAGCTGGGGCCCCTGTATACTAATGGGGGGGGGTCTGTATACCCCTGGGGCTGCAGCTGTATATACCCCCTGGGGCTGCTGCTGTATATAACCCCCCTGGGGCTGCTGGTGTATATACCCCCTGGGGCTGCTGCTGTATATACTCCCTGGGGCTGCTGCTGTATACTACCACTGGGGCTGCTGCTGTATATACCCCTGGGGCTGCTGCTGTATATACTCCCTGGGGCTGCTGCTGTATACTACCACTGGGGCTGCTGCTGTATATACCCCCTGGGGCTGCTGCTGTATACTACCCCCTGGGGCTGCTGCTGTATACTACCACTGGGGCTGCTGCTGTATACTACCACTGGGGCTGCTGCTGTATACTACTACTGGGGCTGCTGTATACTACTACTGGGGCTTCTGTATACTACCACTGGGGCTGCTGCTGTATATACACCCTGGGGCTGCTGCTGTATATACCCCCTGGGGCTGCTGCTGTATACTACCACTGGGGCTGCTGCTGTATACTACTACTGGGGCTGCTGTATACTACTACTGGGGCTTCTGTATACTACTACTGGGGCTGCTGCTGTATATACCACTGAGGCTGCTGTATACTACTACTGGGGCTTCTGTATACTACCTCTGGGGCTTCTGTATACTACCACTGGGGCTGCTGTATATACCTCTGGGGCTGCTGTATACTACCACTGGGGCTGCTGTATATATCTCTGGGGCTGCTGTATACTACCACTGGGGCTGCTGCTGTATATACCACTGGGGAGGCTGCTGTATATACCTCTGGGGCTGCTGTATACTACCACTGGGGCTGCTGTATATATCTCTGGGGCTGCTGTTACTACCACTGGGGCTGCTGCTGTATATACCAAACTGGGGAGGCTGCTGTAACACTGCTGGGGCCTGTATGTACCACTGGGGAGGCTGCTGTATACCACACTTCTGGGGGCTGTATACTACCACTGGGGAGGCCTGTATACCACTGCGGGGGCCTGTATACCACACTGCTGGGGGCTGTATACCTGTGCTGGGGTCCACCCTCGGCTTATACATGAGTCAATAGGTTTTCCCAGATTTTGGGGGCAAAAGTAGGGGGGTCGGCTTATACACGGGTCGGCTTATACACGAGTATATACGGTACATTCAATCTTTTAACAAAATCTTGAGACATATAAAATATACAAAAAGAGAATTCACAAAGTTATTAGTAACTTTAAGATAAGCTGCAAATTTACTTTTGCGCTTATCTCTGGTGCAATATATACTACAATCTAAATATAATTCCAAACACTCAAGTATACAACCTTTCACAGGGTTTTGAGATGTTCTGATGTCAAGGGGACAAGCAGCCCCAGCAGAATGATTTTTATCACTTGGCCCCTTCTAACAGGTTGACCACGTAAGTGGGTCATTACCCGTTGAGGCCTAGTTGGAATAGTCTATCAACTGGTGTACCGGAAAGGAAGGCCGAAATATTAATGATCTACTCACAGCTCAGAGTTTCCGATACCTGTCTAATGTTCACTAGAATTCTGAAGGTATAGGTGTAGAAAGGAAATACCTAGACTGAATGTATCAGATGGGAAGAAAAGAGAGATAGAAAAGAAGAGAGAGAGAAGAGAAACAAAAACCATTAGAAAAAGTTATACTGGGAAAGAAAAGCCACGTAAGAAAAAAAGAAAAAAAGGAGGGGGGGGGACGGGTGAGGTATGGGAAGGAGAAAGGGTACTCATCCCACTGGCTCCCCATCAGCCAGAGGTCGAGCCATATTATCTGTGCTGGAAAAGATACTTCTACATTCTGCAGAGTCGTGAAAAAGAATCCATTCAACCCAAATCCCTAAGAATTTGTTCCGAGATCCCGACGCATCAGCTGCGAGCTCCTCCATTCGATATATGTCCATCAATTCTTTGAACCAATCAAGTAGAGATGGAGCCCGGCTTGATTTCCAGAACCTCGGGATCACAGCACGAGCAGCTGAGATGCAAAAGCGGAGAATATCCCTCTTCTGTAGCCCAATAGGACGTGGAAAAATGGATAACATTGCCGATTCTGGGCAGCATTCGGCTTGTTTACCTGTTATCCGGGCGTATGCATTGAAAACCTCAGACCAGAACCGCCGGATTTCCCCACAACTCCACCAAATGTGTATCATTGTACCCTTCTCTTCTCCACAGCGCCAGCAGGTATCAGGGGTTCCAGGGAACATGTTCCGGAGTGTCGTCGGGCACAAGTACCATCTAGTGAGCAGCTTATAGCTTCTTTCTTGTGCAGAACAAGCGCTAGCTAGTGAGTGAGTAAATATAAAGCATTTCTGCCAATTAGTTTCTGAAATGCTACACCCCAATTCCCTCTCCCAAGCACGTTGGAAGTAAAGGGTGCCCTGCTCTCTCATGGACCCTAAGGCCTGGTATAGAACTGATATTTTGCGCCTCGGTGGAGCCTCCAGTTGGAATAACTTCTCCAATACGTTGGGCGTCAATTTTACCCTGCAAGAGTGGTCAGCTGAATATAAGTATGCTCTGTATTGGAGAAATTCGAATCACTTAAGAGGTCTCGTAGGTTCTTTGAGTTGTAGCTCTGCCATCGGGGGCAAACCACCACTGGACAGAGTCTGTCCTACTGGGTGTCATCCACAATCCGCCAACATAAAAATCTCTGCCTGTCAAATCTGGGTGGGAAAGATAGGTTGGAAAAAAGGGGAGTCAAAGGGCTAAGTCTGTCGTTTAAGCGGAGGGTTTTCGTCACTAGGTGCCATACCTTCAAGGTGTTTCTGGTCATGTCTGTCAAAGGTACTAGGTCTGTGGAGTCTTTAGGGGAAATCCAAAGCAGGTGTTTCAGCGGAATCCCCAAACCCTCTTGCTCCACCCCTACCCATTTCTTGGAGGACGCATGATAATGCCAATCTAGAGCTCTAACAAGAGAGGAAGCCACAAAGTACGCTCGTATGTTGGGTAGTCCAACCCCTCCTCTGGTCTTGGGCAAGGATAGGATATTCATTCGCAATCTGGACCTCTTGCCCCCCCAGACAAATCTAAGGATCGTAGATTGCATTTTGGAGAGGAAGCCTCTATCCAATAGAACAGGAACTGTCTGAAAAGTATATAAGAGTCGGGGCAAGACATCCATCTTGACTACGTTTATTCTCCCGAACCAGAATAGCTTTAATTGTCTATAGGAGGTAAATGCCGATTCCGCGTTAGTCAAAAGGGGTTGATAATTTAAATTGAATATTTGTTTAAGATCTTTTGGTATAAGGACTCCCAAGTACTTAATGGCTTCTACTTTCCATTTAAATGGGAACTGTTTAGATAGATGAGAAACCAATTCTCCAGGCAAAGAAATATTGAGTGCCTCGGTTTTGGAGCAATTCACTTTAAAGTTGCTCAATTGTCCGAACCGTTCAAACTCCATTAAGACCGAAGGGATGGAGACCAGGGGCTGGGAGATGTAAAGTAGCAGGTCATCTGCAAATAAGGCTAAATTTGTGATGACTCTGTCCCAGCTTGACCCCATGGACGCATTCATTGGACCTAAGTGCAAAATATTTAACTATTATAGTGTCAATTCAAAAATCACCAAGAACACAATCAGTCATTTTTTCACAATTGCCCGTCAATAGTTTGAATTTGATATAAAGAAACATAGTCTTGTAACATCTCAAATGAAAGCTGTTACCGTTTTGAGTAAAATGATGCCTCTCCCACTTCATTATCTTATTTCTAGCCTGAGATAAAAAAATGTAAAGTCATACCAGGCCAAAATTCACCCTTTTTTTAAACTTTAAAAATCTGTAAAAAATTAACTGATGAAGAAAAAAATTCTAAACTTTTAATTTGTAATTAACTAAAGTAGTACTTCATAAAGGAAAAAAAAAAAAAAAATCTAAAGACGTCAGGTAAAAAAAAATATTCATATTTAGATCACTTGATATGGAATGACCCATTGATGCTATTACTAGTAAAATATGTTAAAATATGATCCCATTGCGATCCCAACTTGAAATTTGGTACAGATGTGGCTAAGAGCATGGCAGATACATGGGCAGTTTTTGAAATATTTAAAGCGCGCCGATTTTTCGGAAATGCGTTTTAAAGTTTTGCGCTTGCGATCACATGGGTAAAATATTAACACAGATCCTCTTGTGACATATCTGATGAAAGCCTGGACAGTTCTGAGTAGATTGGTGTTTATTTTGTTTCTCTATCTTATTTCTAGCCCGAGATATGATAGAAAATGTAAAGCCATACCAGGCCAAAATTCGCACTTTTTTAAAACTTTAAAAATCTGTAAAAAATTAACTGATAAAGAAAAAAATTCAAAACTTTTTTTTTGTAATTAGATAAAGTTGTTCTTAATATAGAAAAAAAATTAAAAAAATCTGAGGACGTCAGGGAAAAAAAATATTCATTTTGGATCACTTGACATGGAATGACCCTATAGAAAAAGATATTATAATTAGTTATTAGATATAAAATAGTTATTTAATAAATATAGTCGTTTGTGTTCATTTTCACTAAAAATATAGTGTATAAAAATATTTTACTTAACATTCTTTAGATATATGTTACATTTAGATACATAGTTATTTTTCAATTAGACACAAATATTACTATATAAATTAGTTTAGCAATACATGTATATAAATAAATCAAAATACCAAAAAAATTATTTGAGTTATAGAAAAAGATATTATAATTAGTTATTAGATATAAAATAGTTATTTAAGAAATATAGTCGTTTGTGTTCATTTTCACTAAAAATATAGTGTATAAAAATATTTTACTTAACATTCTTTAGATATATGTTACATTTAGATACATAGTTATTTTTCAATTAGACACAAATATTACTATATAAATTAGTTTAGCAATACATGTATATAAATAAATCAAAATACCAAAAAAATTATTTGAGTTATAGAAAAAGATATTATAATTAGTTATTAGATATAAAATAGTTATTTAAGAAATATAGTCGTTTGTGTTCATTTTCACTAAAAATATAGTGTATAAAAATATTTTACTTTCAATTCTTTAGATACATATTAAATTTAGATACAGTTACTTTCTAATTAAACACAAATATTACAATAAATTAATTTAGCTATAGATGTATAGGAATAGAAATATACAAAAATAACAAAAATATTAGTTTTGTTATAAAGATATTATAATTACTTTTTAGATATAAAATAGTTATTTAAAATATATAGTAATTACTTTTTTAGCTTAGAAAATTTCTTTTTTCATTTCATTGTATATGTATGTAAACACACATTTTTTTGTAGATTGTAGATGTGTATAATCTAAATGCTTGCATTTAGTGATAAGAACCTGAAGCTCCAGCAGGATAGCTGCTGCGAGATTTCTTTTTCTTTTTACACAGGGTGAGGTTTTTGTGAATAGCTAAGGCTGCCTTCAGACTTGCAGATGCATCTCCAGCATTTTGAAGATGCATCTGCAAGCATCTGCATGCAAACGGCAGCCCCGATCTTTATAATGGGACATACGGTGTCTGCAGATGCTTGCAGACAGCCGTGTGCACCCATTTACTCCTATATGTGATCTCTGCACAGGCGCATGCCTGCATACAAATCACACAATCCCGCCCGCAGCAGGGATGCAACATGTGGCGTCCTTGGTGCGGAGGAGAGTCTGTGATCTGTACGAAGGCATCCGCCTGCGCACAGATCACATATAGGAGTGAATGGGTGTGCACAGCTGTCTGCAAGAATCTGCAGACACCGTGTGTCCCATTATAAAGAGAGGGACTGCCGTCTGCATGCACATGCTTGCAGATGCATCTGCAAAACGCTGCAGATGCATCTGCAAGTCTGAAGGCAGCCTAAGAGATGGGTGGGACGGCTGTTCACACACATCTCTATCTTGAAGTGTGTTCTGTACATATATATACATATATACACATAGGTACATATTTAGACACATAGCTACATATTTAGACACATAGGGAATGAATAGACATTTTTATTTTACATCTGAATTATTCTGCTATTTGTTGAATTTTTAGTTGGGAAAAAAACAATTTTGCCACTTGCTGCCTAATGGTGATCTACAGTACTCTTAATGTAAGTTGCATGAAATGTTTATGGAATTTGTGGTTTACTTGCGGTAGTTGCGGCACATGTGCTTTCAACAGTTTCAATCGCCAAAATCAGTTAGCTCTCATTTTTTGTGGTTGCATTTAGTCAACCTGTTAAAGCTCTGCTTGCCGTATTTACTGCAAGCTAACTGCAAGTTCAATATTTATTACATGTTACTTGCTGAAAGTGAGCTGTAGGTAGTCCCTTTAGTGCCAAGTTCAGAAATTGTATTTGGTTATTCCATACCTTCTGCAAATAGCCAAAAAAGATCTGATTTAAAAGGAGTCTAACTATTAATTATTAGGGATAGAGTAGAGTAGGTCCCACCAGCTGTAAGGCTACCTTCCCGTGGTTGGTGGGGAAACATGTACTGGCTCAATCATAGATTATTAATATTCATATATAAATTGAATATACGTAATCTGTACAAAACATCGGTGCCAGTATCTGTACGAAAAGCCTTGCCTTAGAATCATGACATGTACTACACTCACATATACCATACAAACATTGGTAATTGATAGATAGATATCATGTCTTATGTGCATTATTGTCAAATTTGAATGAATAATGTATATATGCATGCTACACTCCCGATTCTTTAACATTGGCCCGCCATCTATCATGGAATAATAGGATTATTAGTTTAAAACTCAAATTTAAGAAACTATACACCGATTCTAGAATCCCGATGCAATTGCATCGGGCTCACAGCTAGTATACATATAATTGGGGGAGATCAACTATGAAGTAAAAAGTTGAAGTACCCCCAAAAAGATCCCCAATCATATACCCTATCATATGCAGTCTCCTATTTGATGTACGGAAGGAAATATGTCCAATAACCTCCCCCTCATAAATCTGTCATACCTGTTAGGTATATTTTGTAGATGAAATGTTTTCATCCCTGAAACCCTATTAAATATGTGGCAATGTCCAAACAGTAATCCCTAAAGAGTACCAAAAAGAAACCAGCCCCTCCTCATTGACCCAAATGGGTATAAAGGAGAAAAATTCTAAAAACATGCATGGTGACCTTACCATGCTTTTTATCCTAAAATGTAAACTCCTCTTACTATGAGGTAACCAGGTTACACTGAGATGAATAAAAAATAGATGGAATGAGAAACTAATATGTTATATGTCTTAATCTCTATACTGAAAACCTTCCTTGGGTGTGAATTACCCCTTATCCCTCCCCTGACTGGATTATAATCTCTCTGATAAAGTGACTGTAGGATCTATGGAGGTATGTGCCTCATTATGTCCTCCCAAAAGTCCTCTCCTTGACTAGATTATAAACTTTCTGATAGAATGACTGTAGAATCTATGGAGGTATATACCTCATTATGTTCTTCTAAAAGTCCTAAAACTTAAATAATCCAGCCAGTATACTATAGTTTAACAATCCCCATTGTGTTCCTAATCAATACTGACACTAGACAAACAAACAGGCTTGTCCAGGTCCAGTCTTCAGGTCACTCAGGGAAATTCTCCTGGATCCCTGTAGTGTTTACAGGTCGGAGCACTTGTGCGCATGCGCCGAGTCGCGGCCCGCCCCCACCCGGTGACGCGTCTCGCACGGAGCGGACGTGGGGACGCGTTGCTAGGGAGGGGAGCGGGCGCATGCGCACAGAGGAGACATGCGCTCCGGCCCTGGAGCGCACACGCTGTGCGCATGTAAATGAGCGCCGGGAGGCGGCGCAGTGACCCTAATTAGGATCACACTATATTAACCCTGGAGCAGGGCTGCGGTTCACTTCTATCACTGGAGGTGAGGATGTTGACCGCGCCATGGACTAAAGCATGAAGCTGGACAGCCAGGTTTAAGTCTCCATAGACAAGGTAACAAAAAGGATGGGAATACAAAATAAGGGTGAAGAGGTAATGTGGAAATCTATTAGCTCTACTAAAAATAATGATTTGTCCACAGAGACAGGGTCAGGATGGCCTTAGTATAAGAGGGCTAATAGGCCCTAAACAACAGGAGATTACTGGGGCTTCTGGTGACCATACTGAACCTCTACTAACCTGGAAACCATCTAACTAATAAGGGACATAGGATCATCACAACAAGGTATACTGTTCTACCTATGACTGAAAGGTCATATTTACTATCATATAGGGATATATACATGTACTATATGCATGTATATTTTTTGCAGGACCACAGAGTCTATAACAATAGGGGTCTGAACTGTTAGGGGACATTTGGAACATCTGGAGGGTATGTAACATACAGATATAACTAAGATTATACAATTATGTATAAGGTTTTCCTTTCCCTCCTTCCCCGCTTCCCCATCAGGTTGTCATTCTAAAACCCCCCTGGTATTAAGAATAACACTTCCATTCCCACCACCCTCCCCTTTTTATTCTGTTTTATAGTTTCCCTCTGAAACATAACAAGATCCAAACTGATCAGTTATCCCTTGGGAAGGGAGGTGGAATAAGGCGATGTGATAGGTATTTCCACAGATGTCTTTGATTATATATTGACACAGTGGGTTCATATGTACCTTAGGGATGAGCGAGTCTACTCGCTAGGACTCGTTACTCGGCGATTCTTAAGGGACTCGCTGGACTCGGTAATCGGCGAGTCTTTTAGCGAATACTCGCTCAGTAACGAGTCCAATGCAAGTAAATTGCAATCCTAGTTTTGTCAGAGTTTACTTTCTCTCACTCGCTAGACTCGCTAGACTCGCTATATCACATCGCTATATAGCTTGAATCTCCCCAAACAGCAGCGAGTCTGAGCGAGTCTACGAGTCCGATTCCTAGCGAGTCTGCGATTCCGAGTCCTGTATTCTCTATTCGAGACTCGCGAATACAGAATCTTTTATGTTACTAGTCAGCATTGCGTGTTAGGTCAGAAAACTTGTGAAGAAGGACAAGCATGTTAGCCAATCATAGTCAGTAATGCCATAGCATTGTTGGTTGTGGCAGGACTATGATTGGCTGCTGTCCATCGTGATGCCTATGTCATGTATGACAGGCAAGGCAGTATATAAGGCTTGCCCCCGCCATTTTGGGCACATTCCTGAGAAGAGCTGACCTAGTGCAGGGAGACTTGGAGCAGATCTAGGGACAGTTAGGCAGTGTAGCAGTCAAGATTCCTCACATATAACCCAAAAGTTCTTTTCAGAACTAACAGGACAGAGTGTAGGAGTCAAGATTCCTCACATATAACCCAAAAGTTCTTTTCAGAACTACCAGGACGGAGGATTGCTGTACAGGACTGAAAGGAAGGGAGATAGGAGTAGCCTTACAGTGGATACAGCACCATCCTCAGAGCTTAGTTCACCCAGCTTTCCGCAGAGCTGCAATCCTAAGATTTTTCTTATTTTTGGCACTAGTCTACCAGATAATTTTGGTGCCATTTTTCCACAAAAAATTTCCTGTGCCAGTGCGTTGCTGTAAGGTGTCCTGCCTGCAGCTCGCACGGTACTTGTAACATTGCACGCAGCCAGCACCGCAGCCTAATAGTGCCTGGTTCTGCGTACTAAACAATTTTTTTCCTGTGCCAGTGCGTTGCTGTACGGTGTCCTGCCTGCAGCTCGCACGGTACTTGTAACATTGCACGCAGCCAGCACCGCAGCCTAGTAGTGCCTGGTTCTGCGTACTAAACAATTTTTTTTCTGTGCCAGTGCGTTGCTGTAAGGTGTCCGGCCTGCAGCTCGCACGGTACTTGTAACATTGCACGCAGCCAGCACCGCAGCCTAATAGTGCCTGGTTCTGCGTACTAAACAATTTTTTTCCTGTGCCAGTGCGTTGCTGTACGGTGTCCTGCCTGCAGCTCGCACGGTACTTGTAACATTGCACGCAGCCAGCACCGCAGCCTAATAGTGCCTGGTTCTGCGTACTAAACAATTTTTTTCCTTTGCCAGTGCGTTGCTGTAAGGTGTCCTGCCTGCAGCTCGCACAGTACTTGTAACATTGCACGCAGCCAGCACCGCAGCCTAATAGTGCCTGGTTCTGCGTACTAAACAATTTTTTTCCTGTGCCAGTGCGTTGCTGTACGGTGTCCTGCCTGCAGCTCGCACGGTACTTGTAACATTGCACGCAGCCAGCACCGCAGCCTAATAGTGCCTGGTTCTGCGTACTAAACAATTTTTTTCCTTTGCCAGTGCGTTGCTGTAAGGTGTCCTGCCTGCAGCTCGCACGGTACTTGTAACATTGCACGCAGCCAGCACCGCAGCCTAATAGTGCCTGGTTCTGCGTACTAAACAATTTTTTTCCTGTGCCAGTGCGTTGCTGTACGGTGTCCTGCCTGCACCACGCACGTTACTTGTAACATTGCATGCAGCCAGCACCGCAGTCTATTAGTGCCTGGTTCTGCGTACTAAACAATTTTTTTCCTGTGCCAGTGCGTTGCTGTACGGTGTCCTGCCTGCACCTCGCACGGTACTTGTAACATTGCACGCAGCCAGCACCGCAGTCTATTAGTGCCTGGTTCTGCGTACTAAACAATTTTTTTCCTGTGCCAGTGCGTTGCTGTACGGTGTCCTGCCTGCACCTCGCACGGTACTTGTAACATTGCACGCAGCCAGCACCGCAGTCTATTAGTGCCTGGTTCTGCGTACTAAACAATTTTTTTCCTGTGCCAGTGCGTTGCTGTACAGTGTCCTGCCTGCACCTCGCACGGTACCTTCCATCTGTCTTAAAATATCTTAGCCTCTAGTGTGTACCTTTCACGAAATAGTACCTGCTACTTGTTTTACACATTTAGAGCCACCAGAAATTCTAAAATGTCGCCAAAAAAAACAAATCCCAAAAAAAGCGTTGCTAAGGGACAGGGACGAGGTACAGGCATTGGTAGTCGTGGCCAACAATGCACCGGTTCGGGCAGACAGATGAGGATTGATCGATCGTTCCTCCTGTCTAACTTTCCCCGTCAGGAAAGTAAACGAGTATTGAGGCCGGAAGACGAAGAACATCTAACATCTTGGCTGGCAGACAGGACCTCAACAACAGGTTCTTGCAGCACACAAGGTTCCTTGAGCACTGTGTCTACTGTTGGTAGATACCATGCTGGGTCATCTGATCCACAACCTCTTCAAAGTTCCTCAGACCAACAGCAGCCCCATGACAATGTTGACACAGACATGGGTCACTCAGATGACTTATTTGGTACATATAATCCTTTACATGAATCCGGTTTGCCAGACTCAGTAGTAGATGAGATACTTGATGAAGAATTGTCCAATCATGGACAAATTTTAGAGACACCCCGGCCACATGAGCGTGACTTTCAGCAAAGTCTTAGACCGTCTCAGGAGTTGGAGGATGATGATGATGAGACACACTTGTCATCCGGGGAGCAAAATCAATCTTGTTATCGGGAAGATTTTGAAGAGGAAGGGGTTGATGATGAGACCACTGATCCCACGTGGAATGTTGCCATGCAGAGCCAGCAGAGCAGCACGGAGGAAGAAAGTGTGTATGTCCCACCAACAAAGGCACCAAGGCCTACTCCTCCCACCAGAACTCAAAGAGTCACCACTGTTGCCCAAACTGTGTCCACTGTGGCGCAAAATTTGTCGACTGTTGGACAAAATGTCTCAAATGTGGGACTGAGTAATCCCTCTGGGAGTACAATCAAGCATAGAGGTCGGTCAGCCACTGTGTGGAATTTTTTTAAAGATGGGCCTTCTCAAGAAAATGTGGTCATCTGTACCATCTGCCATGCAAGGCTAAGCAGAGGCCACGGGAAAGGAAACATGAGCACCAGCAGTATGCGCAAGCACATGGCTGGTCAGCACCCTATTCAGTGGTCAAAAGTGCAGCCTTCCACAACAGTGTCATCAGACCCAAAGACTGCCACGGTAACTCAGATCCGTCCGTCACAATCAAGTGTTGCTGAAGCTGTTCCAGCTCATATGTACTCATCCCAAGCAGCGGTTGCAGAGAGACTGAACACTACTGCAGACAGTTCTCGGTCAGCAACATCCTTACAGTTGTCAGTGACACAGCTGTACGAAAGGAAGCAGAAATACCACTCTTCCCACCCATTAGCCAAAAAAATAAATGCCCAGATAGCTAAGTTGTTAGCAGTCGAGATGTTGCCGTTTAGGCTTGTGGGTACAGACTCTTTTCGTGAGCTTTTGGCTGTGGCAGTACCACGGTACTCGGTTCCAAGCCGCCACTACTTTTCACGTTGTGCCGTCCCCGCGTTACATGAGCATGTCATTAACAACCTCAAGCGTGCCCTCACCAACGCTGTAACCGGGAAAGTACACCTTACTATGGACACGTGGACAAGCAGTTCAGGACAGGGCCGGTACATCTCGCTCACCGCGCATTGGATCAATGTTGTGGAGAGTGTGCCAAACTCTGTTAGTGTTGCATCAAACATCCTACCTACGCCACGGATAGCTGGCACAAACTCATTCAGTGTCTCTGCATCATCCTATATGTCCAGTACAACATCTTCCGCTTCCTCGACCAATCCTCAATTGCCCTCAACATCACGGCCAAGTTGGGAGGTTTGCTGCAGCGCTTCAGCAAGACGCCAACAGGCTCTGCTGAAGCTGATCTGTTTAGGTCACACACCGCACACTGCAGTAGAGCTGTTGAAAGGTCTGAAGCAACAGACAGATGAGTGGCTATCCCCACTCCAACTCCAGACCGGTCTCGTGGTGAGCGACAATGGTCGTAACCTAGTGGCTGCACTAAAGCTCGGAAACCTTGTGCACGTGCCTTGCATGGCTCACGTGCTGCTGAATCTAGTAGTGCAGAAATTACTGCATACATACCCAGAGTTATCTGACCTACTGGAGAAGGTGCGTCGAGTTTGCGCACATTTTCGTCATTCGTCAACAGCGGTTGGAAAACTTTCATTGCTTCAAAAGCAATTGAATTTGCCCAACCACAGACTCATTTGTGACATGCCGACACGATGGAATTCTACATTCCATATGTTATCGAGGATCAATGAGCAGCAGAGGGCAATATCCGAATATCAGTTGCAACATGCCTGTCAGACCGGCAGTCAGCCATGACATATTAGTACAATGGAGTGGGTGTGGATCGCTGACACAGCTGAGGTTCTTGATAATTTTGACTACTGCACAAAACTGGTGAGCGGGGATCAGTCCATCATCAGTGTCACTATCCCCATGCTGTGTCTGCTCAAAGAATCCCTCATTAATCAGAAAAATGAAGCATTGAGAGCCCAGCAGATGGCTATGGAGGCAGATTTATACAGCGCAGTACCTAGCCAGCAAAGCCAATTTGACCAGGCAACATTGGCTCCTGAAGAGGAACCGGAGCAAGATGAGGAAGAGGATTTATTTTTTGTTGGTGCCGATCTCAACCCAGATGGTACTCCCAACCCCAGCTTTGTGTCTGTCCACCATGGGTGGGCTGGAGAGGAGGAGGCGGAGACAGACTTTGCGGATGCAATGGGTATTGAACATCGTTCTGAGGACACTGAAGACATGAGTCTATGCAGCTTGGGACACATGGCTGACTTCATGTGCACTTGTCTGCTAGAAGACCCACGAGTGATTAACATATTGCACAACGACCTCTACTGGTTGGCCACCTTTCTGGACCCACGTTATAAAGATAAATTCACCTCGCTGCTGTTTCAGTCACCACGTGGCTTGACAATTGACTATTTCAAGAGGGTTCTTGTGGATAATATGCTTCTAATATCACCGTCAGACAACTCTCTGCCCATAGCTAGCAACTCTGTGCAACAGCAGCCATTGGTCGAGGCACAATCATCCACGCTGTCCAGAAGAGATGCTGGAAAGATGTCCGCAAAGTGGGCTATGTTCAATAAGCCATCGAACCTGCAGCGCCATGTTGCTCCGGTAACCATCTCTCGGAGACAGAAACTTACCAACATGGTTCAAGAATACTTAAGTGACAGTACCTGCTTCCTTACTGATGCCGCAGTCCCGTTTAATTACTGGGTCTCCAAGCTTCAGACTTGGACAGAGCTCTCGTTGTATGCCTTGGAGGTGCCTGCATGCCCTGCGGCTAGTGTGACATCAGAGCGGGTTTTCAGTGCCGCTGGGGGTATCATAACTGATACCAGGACACGTCTTACTCCAGAGAATGCAGACAGGCTTACTCTAATTAAGTTTAATAGGAACTGGATTTCACAAGACTTCTTGAGCCCTGAAGACGACAGTAGTCAGAGCTGAAGTGCCACGTTCAACATCAATATGATATATTAAATCATTGTATTATATTGTGCTTTTTTGGTACAAGCAGTATGTACAACACCAGTAACGATTTGCCTAACCATGTTCCTGCAACCTGGTAATGAGGCTGCTTCATCATAAACCAACACTATACCTTTACTTCAGTTTCATTAACCATCAGAACACATTTTGACAATGAATCAACCTTTATTTTGTGTTAGCAAACATTCAAAAGCCCCTTGGGCTAATTTTTGGAGCCACCCAGGCTAACAAGCTTATCATGGCCCTTAGGCCTGCATTTATACCCAAAATGCCAAACAGCCCCTTGGGCAAATTTTTGGAGCCACCCAGGCTAACAAGCTTATCATGGCCCTTAGGCCTGCATTTATACCCAAAATGCCAAACAGCCACTTGGGCAAATTTTTGGAGCCACCCAGGCTAACAAGCTTATCATGGCCCTTAGGCCTGCATTTATACCCAAAATGCCAAACAGCCCCTTGGGCAAATTTTTGGAGCCACCCAGGCTAAGAAGCTTATCATGGTCGGTAGGCCTGCATTTTTACTCAACATGCCAAACAGCCCCATGGGCAAATTTTTGGAGCCACCCAGGCTAACAAGCTTATCATGGCCCTTAGGCCTGCATTTATTCCCAAAATGCCAAACAGCCGCTTGGGCAAATTTTTGGAGCCACCCAGGCTAACAAGCTTATCATGGCCCTTAGGCCTGCATTTGTACCCAAAATGCCAAACAGCCCCTTGGGCAAATTTTTGGAGACACCCAGCCTAAGAAGGTTATCATGGCCCTTAGGCCTGCATTTATACCCAAAATGCCAAACAGCCCCTTGGGCAAATTTTTGGAGCCACCCAGGCTAACAAGCTTATCATGGCCGGTAGGCCTGCATTTTTACTCAACATGCCAAACAGCCCCTGGGCAAATTTTTGGAGCCACCCAGGCTAACAAGCTTATCATGGCCCTTAGGCCTGCATTTATACCCAAAATGCCAAACAGCCCCTTGGGCAAATTTTTGGAGCCACCCAGGATAACAAGTTTATCATGGCCCTTAGGCCTGCATTTGTACCCAAAATGCCAAACAGCCCCTTGGGCAAATTTTTGGAGCCACCCAGGCTAACAAGCTTATCATGGCCCTTAGGCCTGCATTTATACCCAAAATGCCAAACAGCCGCTTGGGCAAATTTTTGGAGCCACCCAGGCTAACAAGCTTATCATGGCCCTTAGGCCTGCATTTATACCCAAAATGCCAAACAGCCGCTTGGGCAAATTTTTGGAGCCACCCAGGCTAACAAGCTTATCATGGCCCTTAGGCCTGCATTTATACCCAAAATGCCAAACAGCCCTTGGGCAAATTTTTGGAGCCACCCAGGCTAACAAGCTTATCATGGCCCTTAGGCCTGCATTTATACCCAAAATGCCAAAGAGCCCCTTGGGCAAATTTTTGGAGCCACCCAGGCTAAGAAGCTTATCATGGCCGGTAGGCCTGCATTTTTACTCAACATGCCAAACAGCCCCTTGAGCAAATTTTTGGAGCCACCCAGGCTAACAAGCTTATCATGGCCCTTAGGCCTGCATTTATACCCAAAATGCCAAACAGCCGCTTGGGCAAATTTTTGGAGCCACCCAGGCTAACAAGCTTATCATGGCCCTTAGGCCTGCATTTGTACCCAAAATGCCAAACAGCCCCTTGGGCAAATTTTTGGAGACACCCAGCCTAAGAAGGTTATCATGGCCCTTAGGCCTGCATTTATACCCAAAATGCCAAACAACCCCTTGGGCAAATTTTTGGAGCCACCCAGGCTAACAAGCTTATCATGGCCGGTAGGCCTGCATTTTTACTCAACATGCCAAACAGCCCCTTGGGCAAATTTTTGGAGCCACCCAGGCTAACAAGCTTATCATGGCCCTTAGGCCTGCATTTATACCCAAAATGCCAAACAGCCCCTTGGGCAAATTTTTGGAGCCACCCAGGCTAACAAGCTTATCATGGCCCTTAGGCCTGCATTTGTACCCAAAATGCCAAACAGCCCTTGGGCAAATTTTTGGAGCCACCCAGGCTAACAAGCTTATCATGGCCCTTAGGCCTGCATTTATACCCAAAATGCCAAACAGCCCCTTGGGCTAATTTTTGGAGCCACCCAGGCTAACAAGCTTATCATGGCCCTTAGGCCTGCATTTATACCCAAAATGCCAAACAGCCCCTTGGGCAAATTTTTGGAGCCACCCAGGCTAACAAGCTTATCATGGCCGGTAGGCCTGCATTTTTACTCAACATGCCAAACAGCCCCTTGGGCAAGTTTTTGGAGCCACCCAGGCTAACAAGCTTATCATGGCCGTTTAGGCCTGCATTTTTACTCAACATGCCAAACAGCCCCTTGGGCAAATTTTGGAGCCACCCAGGCTAACAAGCTTATCATGGCCTTAGGCCTGCATTTATACCCAAAATGCCAAACAGCCCCTTGGGCAAATTTTTGGAGCCACCCAGGCTAACAAGCTTATCATGGCCCTTAGGCCTGCATTTGTACCCAAAATGCCAAACAGCCCCTTGGGCAAATTTTTGGAGCCACCCAGGCTAACAAGCTTATCATGGCCCTTAGGCCTGCATTTATACCCAAAATGCCAAACAGCCCCTTGGGCTAATTTTTGGAGCCACCCAGGCTAACAAGCTTATCATGGCCCTTAGGCCTGCATTTATACCCAAAATGCCAAACAGCCCCTTGGGCAAATTTTTGGAGCCACCCAGGCTAACAAGCTTATCATGGCCGGTAGGCCTGCATTTTTACTCAACATGCCAAACAGCCCCTTGGGCAAGTTTTTGGAGCCACCCAGGCTAACAAGCTTATCATGGCCCTTAGGCCTGCATTTATACCCAAAATGCCAAACAGCCGCTTGGGCAAATTTTTGGAGCCACCCAGGCTAACAAGCTTATCATGGCCCTTAGGCCTGCATTTGTACCCAAAATGCCAAACAGCCCCTTGGGCAAATTTTTGGTGACACCCAGCCTAAGAAGGTTATCATGGCCCTTAGTCCTGCATTTTACCCAAAATGCCAAACAGCCCCTTGGGCAAATTTTTGGAGCCACCCAGGCTAACAAGCTTATCATGGCCGGTAGGCCTGCATTTTTACTCAACATGCCAAAAAGCCCCTTGGGCAAATTTTTGGAGCCACCCAGGCTAACAAGCTTATCATGGCCCTTAGGCCTGCATTTATACCCAAATGCCAAACAGCCCCTTGGGCAAATTTTTGGAACCACCCAGGCTAACAAGCTTATCATGGCCCTTAGGCCTGCATTTGTACCCAAAATGCCAAACAGCCCCTTGGGCAAATTTTTGGAGACACCCAGCCTAAGAAGGTTATCATGGCCCTTAGGCCTGCATTTATACCCAAAATGCCAAATAGCCCCTTGGGCAAATTTTTGGAGCCACCCAGGCTAAAAGCTTATCATGGCCCTTAGGCCTGCATTTATACCCAAAATGCCAAACAGCCCCTTGGGCAAATTTTTGGAGCCACCCAGGCTAACAAGCTTATCATGGCCCTTAGGCCTGCATTTATACCCAAAATGCCAAACAGCCCCTTGGGCAAATTTTTGGAGCCACCCAGGCTAACAAGCTTATGATGGCCGGTAGGCCTGCATTTTTACTCAAAATGCCAAACAGCCCTTGGGCTAATTTTTGGAGACACGCAGCCTAAGAAGGTTATCATGGCCGGTAGGCCTGCATTTATACTCAAAATGCCAAACAGCCCCTTGGGCTAATTTTTCCAGGCACCAAGCCTATGCCTGCATCGTGGGCATTGCATGTACTATGCTCCTAGTACAAGCAATTCTATTGTATGGGCCAAGCACCCTGCTTTCTGAAAAAAATGTATATGAAGCCCCTTGAGCTAATTTTTTTAGACAACAAGCCTATGCTTGCATCGTGGGTGTTGCTTGTACTATCATCCTGCTGGAGCCTGGTGAAGGGTCCCACTGTGCGCTCTGTAGAAAACGCGTAGACGCGATGTGTAGCAGGTAGATGTCCCAGCCTCTCACATGTGTGTTCCTAGTCTTGTTGCCATAGTGAGGCATTAAGTAACCCCCAAACACAGGCACTGTTTATTTGTCAGCAACATTTGTATGTGGAGTCATGATTTTACACTTAGTAACCAAGGTGACTTCATGCTCCATGCGGGCCGTAAAGTACTTGCTAATGATGCTCTCTCTCCCCTGTCCCCCACGCCAAATGTCTCGGGGTAATCCTTGACTCCTCCCTCTCCTTCAAGCCCCACCTCGAGTTCCTAACCAAGTCCCTGTGACTCCAACTCAAAAATATTTCAAGAATTTGCTCGTTACTCAACCCTGACACTGCTAAAACACTCATTAATGCCCTCATCATCTCCCGCCTTGACTACTGGAACCTCCTTCGCACAGGCCTCCCTGCCAACTCTCTTGCACCTCTCCAATCTATACTAAACTCTGCTGCCCGACTAATCCATCTGTCCTCACACTACTCCCCTGTCTACCCCTCTGCCAAGCCCTTCACTGGGTCCCCGCCCCACAGAGAGCTCACTTTAAAACACTGACCATGACATTCAAAGCCTTACACAACCTATCCCCACCATACATCTCCGACATGATCTCCCGATACCATCCCTCACGCAACCTGCGTTCATCCCAAGAACTTCTCCTACACTCCCCCCTCATCTCCTCTTCCCACAACCGCATACAGGATTTCTCCCGGGCATCCGCCATGCTCTGGAACTCGCTGCCCCACCTCATCAGTCACTCGCCTACCCTGGGAACCATCAAGAAACACCTAAAGACTCACCTCTTCCGACAGGCCTACAACCTGCCATGACACCCCGCTACACGCCCACGACCGACACCTTCCCACCCTATTGTATCCCCACCCACCCCTCGTAGAATGTGAGCCCATGCGTACAGGGTCCTCTCCTCTTGTACCTGTATGACCTTATTGTCTATGTTTATTGTACTTGTCCTTGTCTACCTTATCCTCATGTAAAGCGCCATGGAACCTATCGGTGCTATATAAATAAATAATAATTATAATAATGATGATGACTTTAAGCCCACCCACAAAACAACCTACACATCCATTCCATTAAAAAAGACAGACACAAAGCTGTTTTTTAAAACTGTGTATTAAAACAAAATGGCAGCACTGGTTGGACGTTGTGACCATATACAAGGACACACCCCCAACCAATAACACCCGCTTTTAAACAAATTAAAAGAAAAAACAAAAAATGGAGCCCTACAGGTCCTGGTAGGTGGGCTGATAGGGTGGGGTAGGCTGTACCTACCCACCATCACCCTGGTCCTGTAAGAGGTCAAGGGCCCCATGAATGGACTCCGCCAACCCTTGAGGGTGGATCCTCTGGGCAGGTTTGGGGAAAGATGGTAGGTCCCTGTTAGGTGGCCAGTGCTGAAAAGGAGGTACAGGCCTCTGGGGTGGCACATGGCTGTCCCGGGGTGTGGGCCTGTCTTGGAGGTAGGAGTGTGAGAGTTGCCACCCCTCCAAATACTGGAAAACCTCACCTGGGTGGTTTGGGGGGCGACTGGCGTCAAGCACAATATGTAATGCTGACCTTGCCCGCAGTAGCCTGTCAAATGGAATTACATCCAGGAATGGTATAAGACTGTGGGCAAAGTCAGCATTACTTTGTGCACGCTGTCGATGAGGTGACCCCGGGATCAGACCATGGCTGCTGATGTGAGGTGGGCATCCAGGTTCCTCCACTGCTGGATGTAGGTGGTGAGACAGTGGTTCTGGCCCCTCAACCTCCTCCTCTTGCGGCCGGACATGCCCCAAAGCTGGGGTTGGTGCTGGTGGCGGCGGTGGTGGTGGTGTTGGTGCTGGTGGCGGCGGTGGTGGTGGTGTTGGTGCTGGTGGCGGAGGTGGTGGTGTTGGTGCTGGTGGTGGCGGCGGTGGTGGTGGTGGTATTCCACCAGCTTGGCCTTGCTCCTCCACTTCAGGTGCTTCAGGGGCCTCCCTCGCCTGTTCAGGCAGCTGTGGTGGTGGAGGGTTAGCACGGCGCCTGCGGTAGTGAGCATCTCTGTGGGTAAAGGCCAAAAAAGTTTGGTGAATGCATTGCATTTGGAAACAAAAACATAGGTCAAACATTAAGTTGCACGCTTTTTTGACTCTGTGTATCAGTGTATTCTGAATCAGATATTTTTTATTATTATTAAAGAATAACCAACTGTACATAACATAAAGGAATACGTCACTTTGTTTGCTAATTCCATAATAATACATCATTTTTCCCCCCCTTATTAACCCCCACCCCCCCATCCCATCTAATCTAGACGATCAATAACACCAATGGTTCACATGAAAAAAACGTCCCCCTGACTTCACTTTTAACTTGACATACTTAATTTACCAAACTTTTAGGTTATATCATCTATGTAAACCAGGGAAGGGGTTCAAATGTATACAATATATATATATAATATAATATTTAATATAATACAATATATATAATAATGACTATTCAGCCACTATCTCCATCCACTTCTTTCTCAACCCTCGTCCATGGCTCCCATATCTGTGTATTCTGTGTTTTCATTGTTGACCTTAAGATTGAATTGCAGCCAATAAATTAGGACATTTTGGCTCTTGCCTCAACCAATAATCTATGTGTGGGTAGTGTTGGTCCTCGATTTTTTGACATTACATTTGAAATTTAACCATTTGTCTGCCCAATTACACTGTGCCCTGCCTTAGGCAGGACAGCTATTTAGGCACTTGAAGACACATTAGTGGCCACAAGTATAGCATTTACTTTTTGTTGTAACTTTATGTGGACAAAGCTATAGCCTGACACTTTGAGGCAAACACATTCTTCAGGGTTGTTTACCATCAGATGGACAGTAAAAGACGCAGTGTGGGCGGCCTTGGTTTCAAAGCACATAACCCAGATCTATAGGGCAGGTGAGCAAGACAGTAAATGGAGTCCTGCAGCATAGGTGACACATGATCATTCGGCGTTAGTGCCCTACACTTCTTTTTGCTGCCATGTATGCTAATCAGGAATGTCTTGGTAAATAAAACCCACAAAACATATGGCTTGGATTTTGAAACGACTGTAATGGACATAGAGTATGGGGTTGTTTTTGATCAGCAGGTCACACATCGTTGGTGCCAAACAAGGTGGTATTCCCAGATGGACAGTTTTACAATTATTCCAACGGGGCCGAACACAAAGCCGGGAACAGCAAGGGCAAACTTCTTGTTCCCTAAAGGACCTTGGACATAAAAGCCTGTTGCACTGAAAATATGGCCCCTTTAAGTTTGATTTTATACAGCATTAATACACTATGTTTTTCGGAGGATTCTTAATGTGGCCATCAGTTAACAACAAAACAATTAAATTCACATGTGGGCCCTAATATCTACACCATCACCTTGCAGCCCCAAATATACCCATGGGCAAACTCACCCACACGTATTTGTAGTGATACAGAGTATGTCCTCAAATGTGTATGACTGTGTCAACAATCTGGGATGGTGTACAGTTTAGTGCAAAAGGGATATATCCTTACAACGTTATTTACCCTAAAAACACCCACAATTAAACGTGTAGGGATGTATGTGGCCCTTATGCAAGTGGAGGGAGGCCATTAGGAACACATACAAATGATGCTTACGACAGGCAAACCAGACAAGGCCACACACCTTAGAGGCCATTGCAGGGAAGAACATGGCTTTGTTCCACAAACATGCCAACAATAATAACTAATTGTGAGGTCACGGAACATTGTGTCTGCCCACCCTGCTTATTTGTCCCAACGTCACAATGTGACTATAAATGTGTATGTCCTGGATCATTGCCAAAGGTAATAGAAATGTGTTGCACCATGGCAGAAACAAACCCCAGTGTGGGTATGTAAACCAGCACACTCATTATAGAGCTTCATACGTACACTGTGTGCCCTCGTGGACAGGGTCCTCTCCTCTTGTACCTGTACGACCTGATTGTCTTCCTTTACTGTTTTTTGTAGTTAACCATTATCCTCATGTAAAGTGCCATGGAACCTAATGGCGCTATATAAATAAATAATAATAATAGTAGACAACAGTGCTGCAGACACATACCTTGGCATACGGGCCACCGGTCCAAGGAAGGACAGCCGGTCGTAGTGCTTTTAGATCAGCTCTGGAGCTGCTCCCGGGTCCCCCTCTGCGATCTGGCGATGCTGTTTTTTATGTTGATCGCGGCAGCTCCTCCAACGTTTTTGAAGATGGTCAACTGTGAAATGATTTCAAACCGGGTTTAGACATGTGTAATATTTGAAACACCAAAAGTATGTGTACAAATCAACAATAACATTTTATTCATGTTGTGTGTGTAATGTGTATACAAGGCACAGTGACACGACAGTGTGGAACATCATCAACAGCATTACGGACATTGAGCTCACGTGGACACTATCACAAATGAGGCAGGACACATGTCGACGCATCGAGAAGGTAATAGTGCGGGCACCAGACTCTGCTCATTAGTGGTATTAATATACACCCAACCCCCTGGCCGTAAGAGCCAGGAGCACCAGCCCTTAAACTAAGTGTACTGTTGTGACCCCATCCAAATATAGGCAACTATGCGACGGCGCATGATAACACATTGAGGGTCCTGTATACCCTGCTATGGGGGGCCTGTATACCCACGAGGGCCCTGTATACCCACTGCTGGGGGCGATCCACTGGGCCTTATACCCACTGGGGGCCCTGTATACCCACTGCTGGGGGCCCTGTATACCCACTGCTGGGGGGGCTGTAGACCCACTGAGGGCCCTGTATACAGGGACTGACTGGCACCCTACAGTTTGGGTGCCAGCCCTCCCTCACCGGTCCGACACAGGTGAGGACGGGGGTGGGAGGGGTGATGACTGGCGGCCGCCTCACAGTCACCGCAGCTCCCGCAGTCTCCTAGGGCTCGCTCCCAGCCGCAGCCTCGCGCTCCTCACAGCCGCTCACTCCCGGCCGCAGCCGCGCGCTGATGACGTCATCGCGCGGCCAGGAGCTTGCGGTTCTGGCTGCTGCTTCGGGGTCATGCGCTGCTTCATGCTCCTGCAGCCGCATGACCCGTGCGGGCGGCAGCCCTTTTCATGGTCCAGGCGGCCCAAAATAGAGGAAAATACGCCGGCAATTGCCCCCCAGGCACCTGGGCCAGTCCGCCCCTGCCTGTATACCATAATATGGGGGCATGTATACCCATCTGGGGGCCTGTATACTCTGCAGGGGGAGCTGTATACTCTGCTGGGGGGCTGTCTACCAGTGATAGCCGCTGTATACCAGGATGGCGGTCAATATGTTTTCACAGTTTTTGGGGGCAAAAATAGGGGGGTCGGCTTATACACAGGTCGGCTTATACACGAGTATATATACAGTAAATCCAATATATAATGGGTGAACTCATTTAACTTAATCATATTGCTCTGTTCATCATGGCCACTCAGATGGAACGCAGGGAACATCACTTGGGCGATTTCTCTCCAGGCAGTAGTCCTCATGATGTTATCCCCATAGTCAGGGTCTGTTGGGAGCCATAGCAGTGGCCGAGCCTCCACCAGAGGAATCAAACGCAGCGTGTTCACAGTGACACGGCCGGCCATGATTGCTCTGTGGAATGGATTGCTCTGTGTGAGCGTCTGTCAGAGCGACTCGTTTCCTCTTTGCTTAAAGCATGGTGTGTGCAGGAGAATCGCTTCCCCCTCGCATCATCGGCTCCAAATAAGAGAAAAACCTGCGAGTTTGGACTCGCACACTTTCAGAGACACGTCAGCGATTTGTAAATCGCATTATTCGCTATTACTCGGTTCCCTATTCATTAACATTGGACTCGCTAGACTCGCAACGAGTAGCGAGTCCTGGACTCGGACTCGTGCGGGTCTAGCGATTCCGAGTAATTTAGGACTCGCTCATCCCTAATGTACCTATATACAATCACCCCTTTGTAACGGTGGAGGTCTATATAAACTTGAAAATAAACCGTTCTAGCTAAAATCTTCTTTTCCCCGGGAAGGGGGGAGAATTCTTATATAATACGACTACCACACCTTTCTCCTATGTTTACAGAAAGAATACTCTGTGGACGTGAGACCCCCACATATATACATGTAGGATCACATTCCGTCTCCAACTGAGATAAAGTAAAGTAACCTGGGACGAGATCTCACAACACGGGCTACCTGAATATCTTAAGGAACCCGTTCATCTGATGTATCTTATCATATATCTCGATGCATAAGCCCCTGAAGAGCCTTTAGAATATAAGAAAGACGAAACGCGTCGGGCGTAAAAAGATCACAACCGGTGGTCATATATGTTTTCATACATCATCTGCTGTAAATTGTGAATTTAAATGCATGACAAATAGATGTTACGTATCCTTGGAGACCCGACCCTATACAAATGTTATCAGGGACTCCGCCTGTGATACATTGAACAGTGACTTAAAGTGACGGACGGACTGGTGATACCTATGCTGTTTATGTCTGGAGAATTACATCCAGACAACCCGCTGGGTTGCACAAGCACTGTATAGGTGTCATTTATGAAATCAACATTTGTTCATAATACAATAGATTTGTGTTTTCTTGGGTGTGTGGGGGAGGTTTATTTATTTTTGTATGTATAGTGTATGTCTAACACTGTAACACTAACACATAGTCCACACTGGACATTTTAATACACAATAAAAACTACTTTTTGATAGATATTCCTGTAGTGTATTGAATTTAAATAGTTGGATATCTCTATACCTAAAAAATCGGTGAATACACCTGTGACTTCCCCAGCACCATCCGGTCCAGTACTGAGTACCCTCATCCCGCCTGGGGCTCCACATTTGCCTCCCCCACCTCTGCCTCCTTCCCTCCCTTCTTTTCCCTTCCAGTCCATTCCCCCTTCCTTCCTCATCCCCCTCCTCCCTGGGCCGGGTCCCCCGGCTGAGAGACACCTGCCATGGGGTCCTCCTTCCTGAATATCCTGTCACTTAATGTGAAGGGACTAAACTGCCAGGCAAAACGCTCGTTCCTCTGGAGAGAGGCGAGAGCGTCCTCGGCCAAGGTCCTGTGCATCCAGGAGACACATCTCCTGAAAGGAGATAACCATAGACTTGTTAACAATTCTTTTTCACATATATTTCACGCCAATCACCCTGATAAGAAGAAAGTAGGGGTTTGTATCCTACTTAAGAACTCACTCCAATTGCAAATTCAGGAGGCCATTGCTGACCCATCCGGCAGATATATTGTCCTTATTTGCGAGATTGCTGGCTCAGTCTACACAATTGCAACTGTATATGCCCCGAATTTGGGTCAAGTCAAGTTCTTGAGGTCCTTTTTTGGGAAACTTGGTGCGGTAGCTAGAGGTAGGCTGGTGGTGTGTGGCGACTTCAACATGGTTGCGGATGGTCGCTTGGACTCTTCAGCCCTGGTCTCTAGGAGGGGGGTGACCATGGGTCAACTGGCTCGGGAACACCACCTTCATGATGTGTGGAGGTACCATCACGCGGAGGAGAGGGACTATTCCTTCTTCTCCCACGTGCATGGTACATACTCCAGAATTGACCTTTTTTTGGTCAATGACGTAGCCCTTGAGTCCTATTCCGATGCGGAGATCGGGGTCATAACCTGGTCGGACCATGCCCCGATCACCCTGAAGCTATCATTAGGGCCGGGGGGGGGAACGTCCCGCCGCTGGAGGCTTAACCCAGGATTACTGGTCAATCCAACGATCCGTAGCGGTGTTGAGAGTCAGCTGCAGGACTATTTTGCCCTGAATGATAATGAGTCAGTCCCTGATGATTCCTTATGGTACGCTCATAAAGCGGTCCTGAGGGGGCTTTTGCTCCAAAAAGCGGCAATTGAAAAAAGTAAAAGAGACCGCCTTCGGCGGGAATGGATAGCAGACATTCAGAGACTAGAGGTGATTAATAAACACAAACCTGACCCTCGCCTTCTTTCCCAAATCTTGACCTTACGTACGAACCTCAGAGCTTTGCTCCTTAGACAATATGAAACTTCTCTAAGAAAAATGAAAACGAAATACTACGCCACTGGTGACAGCGCGGGCCGGCTCTTAGCAAACAGGTTAAAAAAGAGGGAAATCAGGTCTATGATAACGTCCATGAGAGATGCTCGGGGACACGTGGTCAGAGACCCGGTTAAAATAGTGGAGGTTTTTGCCTCCTATTATGAACAACTGTATAACTTGAAAAATGACGCAACAACCCCCCAACCCACTTTAAACGATATTGGGAAATTTCTGCGGGACCTGCATCTCCCTACTGTCTCACCGGACGTATTAGACAATCTGAACAGACCCATAACGCAAATGGAAATCGGGAAGGTGATTGCCTCCTTAAAGGCTAACTCCGCCCCTGGACCCAATGGGTTCATAAATGAATATTATAAAACCTATGGGAAGGTACTGGAGCCCTATCTCCTTCGGCTATTTAACGTGTGGCAAACACGGAGTTCGATCCCCGGGGAGGCTTTAGAGGCCACTATTACCACATTCCCCAAACCTGGTAAAACACCAGACCGCCCAGAGCACTACCGCCCTATCTCTCTCCTTAACTCAGATATAAAGATATTCTCTAAAATCTTGGCAAATAGACTAGGGGAAGTTATCCCCTCACTGGTTCACCCAGATCAGGTGGGGTTCGTTCAGAAGAGGGAGGCCAGAGACGGAACGAGGAGGATGCTGGACCTGATAGAGGTGGCGGAGAGGAGAGATGCCCCTGGAGTCTTCCTGTCCCTTGACGCCGAAAAGGCATTTGATAGGGTTCACTGGGGGTACCTCCGGGAGGTCCTCTCCTCCTTTGGTCTTACGGGCCCTATCGCAGCAGCGATCCTTGGACTGTACTCGCACCCGTGTGCGAGGGTCTTTTCGGCAGGAGTCCTCTCTCGGGAATTCCCGATTACGAACGGAACGAGGCAGGGTTGCCCCCTCTCCCCCCTGATCTTCGCCCTCCTGATGGAGCCATTGGCAGTCTTCCTCTGGACGGATGAGTCTATTGCGGGGATACCAGTCGGTGGTGTGAGACACGTAGTGGGACTCTATGCTGACGACGTGATTATCTCTACCTTGGATCCCGCATCCTCCCTCCCGGGAATAGTGGGGGCGTTTTCCAGATTTGCTGAGATATCATACTACAAACTGAACATGTCTAAGTCCATGATTTTCCCTGTCCGCATCCCTCCTGGAGAGGTGGAACGCATGAGCCGGATCTACCCATTTGAATGGTGCCCGGTTGGCATACCATGCCTAGGGGTGTTCCTCTGCTTTTCGAAACAGATTGCCTCCCAGAATATCAGCAGATTGATAGACAGCCTGCGTGGTGCTCTCGAGACCTTTCCCCTCCCCTTGATGACGTGGATGGCGAGAATACAAGCCGTAAAAATGACCTGGCTCCCGAAGATCATCTACGTATTTCGGTGTTTGCCGATCAAATATCCATTGGGGCTGGTTTCAAAACTTCAATCCCTGATCAATACATTTGTTTGGGCGGGCAAACCGGCTAGGGTGGGGAAATTAACTGTGTACCAAAGATTGACCAGGGATGGAATGGGAATTCTTGACATAACATCTTACCTCAAAGCGATTGTTCTGGAGGGAGCACGGTCCTGGTGGCGGGAGAGAGAGGGGGGAGGTTGGAGACAAATTGAGGCGAGCGAATCTTTGGGTCACTCCCTCAGGCTTCTGTTGATGGCTGAATCCCTGAAAGAGCTCCCCAGAGACACACTGTTGCTCACGGTGCGGGCCCTCTTGGGCATCTGGGGGAAGCTTGCGGGGGGTGGGTCAAACTTCCCTTGGCGGAGGTGTCTTTAGCTGCCTTGCGATTACATATTCCCTCCCTGACTATTTCCCGGTGGCTAGATCTGGGAATTAGCTCCCTAGGAGATCTATGTGAAGGGAATGCTTTGATGACATTTGGGACCTTCTTGTCCAGGTACCCATCCCTGGGCAACACATTCCTACAGTTTAGTCAGCTCTCCCATTTCCTTCAATCCCGAACCTGCCGCCACGACTTACGGCCCCCTGGCCCTTCCCCTATTCTGCGTTTTCTAAATTCAGACCCTAGAACCACAAAAGGAATACCTTTGCTATACGGTACTCTTCTAGAAGTCGCAGCTCCGACAAAGTACAATTATATGAGGGCTTGGGAAGAGGATTTGAATTTCACAGCAGACACAGATTCTTGGGAGAATGTGGTCCACTGTACATTGCAGGCAACCAACTGCATTAATCACATGGAACTCCTGAAAAAAGTAGTTAAGATGGCACTTGCCTCCCACGAGATTGGCGAGGTTCGGTGGGGGCACTTCCCCCGTGTTGGAGGAATTGCGGTAAGACGGGCGACTTGGCCCACATGTGGTGGAGCTGCCCTAGACTGACCCCATTTTGGCTCACGGTCTCTGGCCTGTTGCAGTCCCTCACGGGTATTAAATCTCTTTTAACCCCTCAACTGGCGGTCCTCCACCTGGGAATAGAGGCGTTCCCCCCCGGTCCTCAGGCATCTTATTACTTATGTCTTGACAGCAGCCAGACTTTGTGTTGCAGCAAGATGGAAAACTGATTCCCCTCCCTCGATGGTTCACTTAACGAACAAACTGAATTCCATATTTTGCCATGAATTCTACTTGGCCATGGACGGCCCTACAAGGAGATATGTGGCGGATGCATGGGAGATATGGGCAGGTCACCCATTGGCGATCAAAATTCCCCTCTAACAGCGCTCAGGTATACTAAGACAGGAATGCTGTTATGAGTGGGTCCCTGGCCCAGGGATTCCCTCCCCCCCCTTTATTTTTTTTATTTTTTTATTCTCTTTTGCCCTTCCTCCCCCCCCTATTCCTCTCCCCTTCCTTCTCCCCTCCCTTTCCCCCATTTTCCTCCCTTTTCCCAACCTTCCCTATTACTTCCCCCCCCCTCTACTTCTTTCTTTCTCTCCCTTCTTTCTTTGCCCCCCCCCCCTATTTTTAATTTCTACTATCTCGGGTAGGAGGAACCTTTTCCTCGCCCCTAGTCCCCTAATTATTGTGGATCTACCCCCAATTTCTGGTATGGTTTTCCGTGACTAAAAGTCAGCTGCGAGCTTTCAATGGCCACAACATCTGGAACTGCAGATTGGAGTTGGACGGCAACTCGCCGTTGAGGGGGTTCAGCCTTCTTATGGCAGCAACAGTACACACTCTCTGAGAACTGAACTTCATATATACCCTCAATCTTCCCCATTCCCCTTGACTCCCATTTGCGCCCTCCCCCTCCCCCCCTCCCTTCTTTCCTTTGTTGGGACAGTGTCCCCTGAGTTATGTATACAAGTGTACTTAACCCTGTGTGATAAGTCTGTTAATAAAAAATTATTAATGGTAAAAAAATTGCTCAGCCCAGGAGTACTGATGTTAACTAGGGGGGGTGTGGTGCCCTGCCATCGCAGGTAACCACATATCTCTCTACTGCACAGCTGGGTTTCCACAGCTGGTACTACTACGAACAACAACTTTCACCCCGACACAGTAGGGGGAGCTCAACCTGCTGCGCTTAGGCAGGATCCCCTATATATACTGCTGCTGGGGAGGAGCTAGTCAGAGTGTGTGCAGATGCTAGAAGAGCTGCAGCGAAGCTCTGGTGATCGGTGCCACAAGTAGGCCCGAGCCAGCGACCCAGGAGTAGCCTTTCAGCGTCCCACCAGCCTAAGTGGGACTGAAGGCAAGGAGCTTAGAGGAGAAGCAGAAACAGGGAACAGGTAGCTCCAGCCGTGAGTTTGTTCCAGAGAGAGAGAAAAGCCGGATATTGGGGATCCGCACCTGTGGAAAACTACTAGTCCCACATGAAACCCCCTTGGCACCGTAGAAGCTACAGCTACCCAGTCTCCTGAAAGAGTCAAGGAAAGGGAGCTAGGAGCAATGGCCACTGCAGAACCTAGAGTAGGTTGTCCCGGAGACCGCACAGGAGGCAAGGAGACACAGACAAAAGAAGAGAGTGGAGGCAAGTCAGGATTAAACAGACTGTGCTTCAGTAAATACACAGGGAAGGAGGCCTTATACCCACTTGCTGTGGGAGCCCACTGTGCAGCCCGGTCACCCGTCAGTGCTCTGGACCATTTACCTGAATTCCACCAGTAAAAAGGTAAAGAGACTTTTGCTGTGTGCGTGCATCCTTTCCTTTCACCCACCGTGCCCCTCTATAGACTTTACCTACTCTCCTTAACAATCCCAGCTCTGCTGCAACCTGTTCACCTCGCAGCACTGCCCCGGAGGTCCCAGTCCTGCCTGCGGGGATTATTCCATCACTGCCGCAATCCCACCGACCTTCGGAGGTCTGTAGCTGCGCTGGTAATCCTTCACCAGACACTGCAGGTGGTGTCACGACAAACTTATATATACTTTATTTTCCCTTATCATTTGACTGCCAGAGCCACGGCCTCGGGCAGCCACCCGTGACATCCCAGACTGCAACTGCCCGAGAGCTGAGTACCCTGCCCTGGGGTTTGTCAAATCCTGGCGTCACGAACAGGATCCCCTGCCCGGTATTTCTGGGTACTGTGTGCCGTTTATTGACTGTAACGTGTGACTGTTAAAGTTCCAGCCGCCATTACTGCGCTGAAGAATGGGAAGAAAGGGGGCGTGCCAGCCGTAGAGCGCGAAACTGAAACCCCACCCTCGGCTCAGCCGAGCATTCCCGAGCGCTGCAGTCCGGATACTCCTGAACTGTTAACCCTTCAGCGACTGGCTGTAATTAACTAGGGGGGCCTCCAACATGTCGGCCTCCTCCAGAGAGGACGAGACTGCGTATGCTGACCCCCAGAATTACTCCGAACCCTCGATGGCTTCCTCTGGTAGCACTGCCAGTACCTCCGATGCTTCGGGCACCGTTGCCCCGATAAAGCCCATGTCATTCCCATACATACCGGGGGCCAAGTGGTTGCCCCAGTATGATGGCCATCTTTTTGTATGCCAGCCGGATACAGCAGGCGGCAACGGGCTGCCCCCAACCCCCAGCTGACTATTTGGACCTGCCTGGACACAGAAATATCGGGAAGCCCTTATTTTTCATTATTTCATGAATTTCATGAAATAATAAAAAAAAAAATGTGTGGGGCTCCGCGCTATTTCTATGTCCAGCCAGGTACAGCTAGGCAGCAGGGGGCTGGAATTCGCAATGCAGGGAGGCCCAAGCCTTCTGGCGCGTTCATTGAAGCGCCATTTTCTGGCGCTGAACCCAACTCTTCCAGAGCCCTGGTGTGGTGGTTCACTGGGTAATAAAGGGGTTAGGGCCAGCTTTGTGTGATCAGCTGGCCCTAAGCCCGAAATTCATGGCGGTCACGCCAATAGTAGACATGACCGCCATGAATTTCTAGTGAATTTTTTAAAAAAACACAACACAGAGAAAAAATATATTTATTTGAAAAAAAAACAAAAAGACACTTAGTGAATCCAGGGTTCTTCTTTAGCTCTGAGTCAGCTGTTGGTAGAGAACCTCCACCAGAGATGTAGCAGAGCTGTGCACCCTGGAAAAGGTTCATGTGAGTTCATGCAGGCAAGCATGAACTCACATGAACCCTGCCAGCACTGCTACTTCAAATGAACAGCTGACCTGAGTCAGCTGTTCATTTGAAAATCCAGACGGGAAGGTCAAAAATAGAAAACCGGTTTGAAAACCGGATTGAAAACCGGATTGCCCCGGACAGCAGCCGCATAGAACGGCGGCGGCCGCAAAGCACAGCTGCTATCACTGCATTAAGTGAAAACCGGATTCTCCCGGATTGCCCCAGTCCGGGGCAATCCGGGACCATAGAGCCCCATATTATGGGGCGCCGAAATGCAGTGGACCGGTACAATCCGGGAGAATCCGGTTTTGAAAACCGGACTCTCCCGGATTGTACACGTCAGGTGCAATCCGGCGCCCCATAACATGAGGCTCTGTGGTCCAGTCTGGGAGAATCCGGTTTTCACTTAATGCAGTGATAGCGGCTGTGCTTTGCGGCCACCGCCGTCCTATGCGGCTGCTGTCGCAAAGACACAGGGAAGAAGACAGAGGGCCGCGCGGAGGACGGTGAGTGAACCGGGCACCCTCCCCCGCGCCCGAACAGTAGTGCCAGCCACTGCTGACAGCAGGATCCTCCGCTCCCCCCGCAGCCTCCCCACCCGATCCTACGTTAGGATAGAGTGGAGAGACGGTGGGGAGAGCAGAGGATCCTGCTGTCAGGGGGCAGGGAAGCTGTCAGCAGCTCTCAGCATTGTTTAAAAGCTGGCGGCTTTTTACCGCTGGCTTTTAAACATTGAAATGGGGAATTGCAGGTTTTTCCTCTGCTGCCAGACCTCTTTATAGGGTCCAGCAGCAGAGGAATTGCATTCCCCATTGATTTACATTGGACTCGTTACTCTGCGAGTAATCGCTAGGATACTCGCAGAGTAACGAGTAGAGCGAGTACCGTACTATTCAGTGAGTACCGAGTAGTAACGAGTAGACTCGCTCATCCCTAGAGAGTACCAGTTCGCATCTTAAATTGTGGCAGTGAAGAGGTTAAATTACCCAGGTATACCACCGTTGCCAAATTATACACGGTCAGTAATAATGAGATTCAAACAGCGCAACCCGAACCCCACGAGGAAGGGGCAAAAAATTATCAAACTATTGGGCCACTGGAGGACTGGTGCCAGCAGCTCCATGTCAGAACTGACACCACTCCTGTGTATGAAAAGCAAGGTGTGTACCGGGTAGCCCAAGAATTTGAACAAGTTTTCAGTAAGCATCCACTTGATTTTCTTAGGATAAAAGGGGTACAACACCACATCCCCACAGGTACACCTCCACCAATCAAAGAGCAGTATAGGCCAATTCCACCTGCACATTTTCAAAAAGCCAAAGAAATGTTACGGGACATGAAAGACGCAGGGGTTATACGAGATAGCTGTAGTCCTTGGGCAGCACCATTAGTCATAGTCAGGAAAAAGGATGGCAGTATGAGGATGTGTGCAGACTATAGGCAAATAAACTGCATAGCACACAAAGATGCTTACCCGTTACCACATATAGAAGAATCTTTAGCTGCGTTGAAGTCTGCCAACTACTTCTCCACCTTAGATCTCACTAGTGGATATTGGCAGGTGTCCGTAGCCGAAGAAGATCGAGAGAAGGTGACATTCGCAACAATTATTGGCCTATGTGAGTTCAACAGCATACCCTTCGGACTATGTAATGCACCCGGAACCTTCCAGAGGTTGATGGAGAGTTGCCTGGGGCATAGAAACTTTGAGACGGTACTGCTCTACCTGGATGATGTGATCGTGTACTCCAAGAACTATGAGGAACATATCGCCCATCTAAGAGAGGTGTTTAAAGCTCTGGCCAAATACGGGATGAAGCTGAAATCATCAAAATGCCACCTGTTAAAGCCAAGAGTGCAGTACCTGGGACACATTTTCAGTGCTGAAGGCGTGGCCCCTGATCCAGACAAGGTGACAGCAATGAAAGAATAGCCAGAACCCAAAACCATCAAGGAGGTACGTCAATTCCAGGGTTTGATGGGTTACTATGGAAGGTTCATCAAGTAGTACACCAAAAAGGCTGCTCCTCTGCAAGACCTCCTAGTAGGCCAACCCATGAAAGACAAGCCAAAGGATTCTCCATGGAGATGGGGTAAGGAACAAGAGGAATCGTTCCAGACGATGAAAGAAGCCCTGACAGGAGAAGAAATCCTAGCTTACCCGGACTAAAGTCTGCCCTTCCTGCTGTATACAGACGCCAGCAACATGGGACTTGGAGCCGTCCTTTCCCAAAAGCAAGTCGGCAAGGAGAGGGTAATCGCCTATGCAAGCCGAAAGCTGCGACCCACAGAGAGGAACCCAGAAAACTACAGTTCCTTCAAGCTGGAGTTCCTGGCCTTGGTCTGGGCCATCACCGAGAGGTTTAAACACTGTCTAGCCTCTAGCAGGTTTACCGCCTACATGGATAACAATCCACTTACCCACCTGGAAACTGCAAATTTGGGAGCCATGGAGCGAAGATGGATGGTCAGACTCTCCAACTACCAATTCACCATCAAGTATCGGGCTGGGCACCAGAACGGAAATGTGGATGCTTTATCCAGGATGCCTCATTTATCTGAAGGAGGTGTAGATGAAGATGAGCTGGAAGAAGTAGAGTTATCTGCTTTCCATCATGTAAGAGAAACCCCATGCTAGCAGACCCATCGAAACCTCTCTACTGAAGCAGTGAACCTGTTATCTCACTTCGATTGGGGAAAAGTGCAGAACCAAGACCCGGCTGTCGGCCTAATTAAGAAACTGATAGCCCAAGAGTCAGCGAAGCTGCCTGCCAACCCTCCGTCTGATGCCAGACATTTGTGGAATGAAAAAGGTAAATTGTTCCAGTATCAAGATAAAATGTGGCGGTGGTACATAAATCCAAGAACCCATGAATTGGCATGGCAAATCATCTTGCCAAAATCAGATGTCCGCGTAGTGTTAAATGCCTACCATAACAAAACTGGTCATTTCAGATGAAATAAACTTGAAGTGCTGCTCAAAGACAGATTTTTCTGGCCAGGTATGTGATCATCCATAGAGAAATGGTGTAAAAATTGTCAAGATTGTACCTTGAGAAGGAAAGATGTACGGAGTCAGAAAGCTCCACTTAATTCCATCGTTAGCACGCAGCCTTTGAAATTAGTCGCCTTGGACCATGTGAAACTGACTCCAAGTAGATCCGGCTATAGATACGTCTTTACAATAGTAGACCATTATTCAAGATTTTTAATGGTAGCCCCTGTAAAAGACTTGACAGCTGTAACTGCTGCTAAAACCTTCCAAAACGTCTTCTGCAGACCGTTAGGATATCCAGAACGTGTTCTAACTGATCAAGGACCAGCATTCGAAGCAGAGATTTTTCAAGAGTTTTGCAAGTTGTACGGATGCAAAAAGATCAGAACAACCCCGTATCATCCTAAAACGAATGGACTCTGTGAAAAAATGAATAACATAGTCATTGACATGCTGAAACCTCTCCCATTGGAAGAAAGAAATCAATTGCCTGAAAAACTCCCTGACTTAATCGACATGTACAACCACATTCCAGTGAGTTCCACCAATTGTACACCAGCATATTTCATGAGGGCTCATACAGGAAAATTACCCGTGGACTTAGAACCCAGTGTAGTAGATTCTAAAGCAGATCAGACCATCTCCGACTGGAAAACCTATCGACAAGAACAATATGCCAAAGTCCAACAAAGTGTCGAAAGTAACCTGGAGAAGTCCCGTGCAAAACAAGAAAGGGATTACAACAAGCATGCTCCAGCAGAAGTCATACCACCTGGATGTTTGGTCTTAAGAAGAAAAAGAACTCATCATAAGTTGTATGATAAATGGGAAAGTGAACCCTATGTTCTGATATACTATGATCATGACAATAACAAGATCTGTGTCGCCAGTAAAGATGGTGGAAAAATCAGACAAACAGTATCTAGAGATCACCTTAAAAAGTGTCCTCCAAATTGGGAAGATCAAAAGAGTTACAATCAACCCATTCTAGAGATCGAACCAGTTCCAGATCCAAGCCCAAAGCCAGATCCAATCCCAGAACCAAAGGCAAAAGTGATCCAAACAGTCCTAGGAGAATTCCCTGAAGATTGGCCTCAGTTAGATGGAGCCGTAATTGTGCCAGTAATAAACTTCTACCAACCCCATGAAGAGATCCTAAGGAATCAGGAAGAAATACCCGTTGCAAGAGAATCTGAGGATGCTGCAATCGGTACACCTGCTAGCTCAGTAGTGAGACTAAGGCAACGCAGAAGCTTACCTGAACCACCTAACCCAAGCTCAACACCACTAGACACTTCACATGAGACAGTGACACCTGTAGTGCGGAGATCACATAGAAGCACACGAGGTCAACCCCCGTCTAGGTTTTGAGAGTGGGTATAAGGTAGAACACAATTGAAAACCATGTAAATAAGAAACTGTACAAACAGAAATGTAAATAGTAGTGTACAGAAGGGTGGAGGAATTGGGCCCAGTTCCAAGCACATTAAGTTAAGAAAAGAAAAGGGCGTGGCTTGGACATGGCGGGGAGTAGGCACTGCAATCCAGAGCTCCTGTCCCCTTCTCACCACTGGGCTGTTACAGCCGGTGCCAAACTTTGCAAATCCACCCTTATGCCGACTAAGAGAAAGAGCAACAGACCCCAGACCACCCGGGAGCTGTCGGTGCCCCCCACGGCGAAAATATCACACTACCTCCGGAGCGCAGCCCTGGACTGTGTGATAGCCGCGGGGAAGATGGCAGCGGGAACTCTACAGAGCGCGGCGGATCAAAGACCGCGCCAGACTGCAGAGACACGTGGAGAGGAGATGGCTGCCTTCTCCCAGCCCAGCGAGACACAACACCCTGGAAGTGACCGCCGCCAGGACCCGGTAACATGCGCTCCTCTGCCCCCTCCTACGCTGCCTGCTTCACACATAAGAGACTCAGACCCAGTCTCAGACACACCTCCTGCCCCAGACAATGAAGGGCTGCTTAACCAGGAACGAGATGTGGTGGTCGCCCATGAGTTATGCAGCACACAGATATCTACTCAGGGTGACAGAGACAGGCCCCTGATAACCAATAAGGGGGATTATACTGTTATGGAGCTAAAGCACCCTCAGGCTGCCATGGGAGTTGGGAAGAATAATGAGGGTTACAACCAGAAGGGTACATCAGACCCCTATAAAGACTTGACTGTGGGGATGAATCAGACCCTATCGCACCCATTACAGAGAGGAGGAGTGGAGGAGAGGAACTTGGAGATCCCCACAGTAATAAGATTTCATGAAGAGAATATAGAGGGGACTGCTCGAACCTCAGCCAGAGATCCGATGCAGACTGCTCCGTATGATAGAGACCCCTTAACCCCCCGCCAGGTATCACTGCCCACTACATCAGGGGGTCAAGAGATATGGGATGACCTCCGGTCACGTATACAGACCATCCCTACTAGAGAAGAAATGGAGGGCTTCATTACACGTATGGAGGCATCCTTTAAAGCCGAGGCTTCGGAACTTAAAGGGGAAGTCAATAAACTTAGTTTGAGGGTGGCCTCTACTGAATCGTCCTCCCAGAACATAGATGAGAGACTGAAAAGACTAGAGGACATGATCTATTCCCAATCCTCCCAGTTTGAAAGAATGCTAGACTCCATGGAAGATCTGGAGAATCGGGAGAGGAGGAATAATATTTGAATCAGAGGCCTCCCCGAGAGTGTCGGACCTAAAGATCTGGACTATACCCTTAAAACCATAATCAACACAATTAGAGAAGTGTCGACAGATACGGTTTTGGAATTTGATAGGGCACATAGATCCCTGGGCCCTCCGCCCTTGGAAGGAGATGGACCCCGAGACGTGGTGTGCAGGATCCATAAATACAAAATCAAAGAGACTATTTTCACCAAAGCTCGTGCTAAGGGACAGGTTCGATTCCAGGACTGTTCTCTCCAACTATTGGCAGAGCTATCGAGGCGCACACTACAAAAACGGAGGGCGTTTCGCCCCCTCTTAGAGGCCCTACGACAACGGGATATACCCTACACGTGGAGCTTCCTGTTTCGCCTCCAGGTGCAGAGAGATGGAGTGCTACACTACGTCACCCACCCTAGAGGAGTGCCGGTGTTCACAGAGGCGTTAAGACTCCATTCGGTCTCAATCTCACTAGAGGAGTGGCCGGGTCATACTGAGCGCTTAGAATGGATGCCAGCGTTCCCAGAGCCGTTAAGAGGAAACAGAAGAAGGGGGAGGGGGACCTCTCAGAGAGGGAGGAATAGAGGTTGGAGACGGGGATAGATTGGTAAAGGCTGAAGGTCCCCTCTCATGCCCTGATTGCTATATATTTGGGTCCTTACCTACTGGTAGTTTCTTTTCCAGATAATGCGACGACTATACCTGTTGACGTTGCTCATCATCTTAGCATAAGGCTAATGTATAAAAGGGTTTTACTTACTAATTATTCTTTCATTCAATTTAATGTTATGGTATAAAAGCTTGTAGTTTGGACACCGACTCAGACACTTTAATCACACCCGAATGTGTTCATGGGTGACTTTAAAGGGATCCTGTCACCCCCAAACCACCTCCTAAGCTATTAAAAGCTGTCCCTAGAGCATAGTAACACTTACCCTACACTCCTTTTAGCTCCTAAATGCATATATTGAAACTGGTCACCCATCCAGGCTGTCCCTCTTCATAATATCACGCCTGAATGACGGTATGTACACCCGCGCCGCTGTTAGAGCTTCAAGCCCCGTACTGCGCATGCGCTTGCGCATGCGCAGTGCGCGTTTTGAAGCTAACAGCAGCGCGGGTGTACATACCGTCACCCGGCGCCGGAAATGACGCGAATCGCGTCATACAGCCCCACACTGAAGCCCGGCCGGAATAGGAGAGTGGGGAGGCGCGCAGGGAGGCACGCATTTGAATGTATGATGAAGATCACGCCTATTCAGGCGTGATATTATGAAGAGGGACAGCCTGGCTGGGTGACTATGAATACCATAGTCACTCATTAACATCAGTAATGAGGTACTTTTATAACGTTTATATTCAGTTTCAATATATGCATTTAGGAGCTAAAAGGAGTGTACGGTAAGTGTTACTATGCTCTAGGGACAGCTTTTAATAGCTTAGGAGGTGGTTTGGGGGTGACAGGATCCCTTTAAAAGACTTTGCTAAGCCTATTTTGGAATAACATGTCCTATATTGCAATTTTTGTTTTCTCTTTTCTCTTTCTTTTGATATCTAAGTAAAGCCCGGGGTGCCGGGGACATTCCCTAAATAGACAGGTTACACCCCTCCGGGATATAGTCCCCTGTTTAAGGGAAGACTGGTCGAGCAGACCACCCTAAACCGCTATCCCGGATTATTCCGGGAAACTTCCTTTCTTTTGATTTCTCTCTCTTTCTTTTAATTCTAGCTATTCCTTTTTAACCCCCCTACTCTTGGGCTTATATGTTTTCTCTCTCTGTCCCTCTCCCCTCCTGTTCTTCCCTCCATTCTCTTTCCCCAATCTCTCTCCTCTAACCCCTGTGTCGGTCATGTCATCTCTAAAAATCTGTTCGCTTAATGTAAGGGGATTCAATAACCCCCAAAAGAGATCTCAGATCTTATACTCTGCTCATAAGCAGAAGTGTCAGATTCTGATGCTACAAGAGACTCACTTTAAAACAGGACATGTCCCGTCTCTACGTAACAGATACTTCTCGATATGGTATAGTACCAATCCTGAAGCAAGAACAAAAGGTGTATCCATTGCAGTACACAGGTCGCTGCCTCACGAGATTCTAGACACTTGTATAGACCCTCAGGGACGTTATGTATTTCTTAAGATGAGAATTGCTGGATCTTTACTAACTTTTGCCAATTGGTACCTACCTAATAGGTTTCAAACAAAATCATGTAGACTGTACTTACTACAGTTGGCGGAATTTGCAGAAGGATCAACCATCATCGGTGGGGGTCTCACCCTGGACCTGGCAGCCGACTCATCCTCTGGTAAGAGATCTATTCCAAACAAAAAACTTGTTTCCCTGAAAAGGTTCCTTCACACCCTGAGACTCAAGGACATATGGAGGATTCTAAATCCCCTGCGGACAGATTTTACGTATTTCTCCCCACTACACAACTCATACAGTAGAATAGACCTATTTCTCATTAGCCATGATTTGTTGTCTTGGAGCCCTGAAGCAACTATAGGGGAGATCTTACTCTCAGATCATGCCCCCATCTTCTTGACCCTCACACTCCCCGACACAAGTAGCCGACCTTGGACTTGGAGGCTAAATGAACACCTACTGAAAGATGAGCTGTGTATGGCCAAAGTGAGAGAGACTATACAATCCTTTGACAGAGATCATGCTTTTGACCCCACACCTCCCCCCACAAAGTGGGAAGCTTTGAAATGTGTACTGAGAGGGGTTTTTATAAAGCATGGTGCCCGTCTGAAAAAAAATAACGCAAAAACAGTAGAAGACCTCCTTACCCAGATTCATATATTGGAAAGCACGCATAAACAGAATCTTTCCAGTCTGACTCTGTCTGACCTGACTTTAAAAAAAAAAGAACTCAAAGATTTGTTAGATCAAAAGTATCATAGATACTCTGAGAAATCCAGGAGTTATTTTTACTCCAACTCAGATAAATGTGGGCGACCCTTGGCCAGACTACTCCTCCTCGTTTAAATCCGACGTTTATCTCAAATGTCTCCACTAAAACGGGTGGGCGAACATGTCCACCAACCAAAATATTAGAGGAATTTAGGCAATATTACCTCGATCTTTACAATATTCAGGGACATTTTTCTAATAGCCCGCCTTCGGAACTGTCTGACAAAATTAAGGGATATATAGACAGAACAGCAATCCCTTCCCTGGCTAAGGAGACCGTTGCATTATTAGAGGAAGATATTTCTGAGGAGGAATTATTACAGGCTATCCAAACTACTCCCTCGGGAAAATGTCCGGGCCCGGATGCTTTTTGCCTAATTTTTACAAAATGCTCAAATCCCAGCTGATGCCTGCGATGTCAACGGCCTTTAATGCTGTCTTGAGGGGTCTAGATTTTGTGCCTCAATCCTTGGAGGCCCATATCAGCGTCATACCCAAACCAGGGAAAGACCCATCTTCAGTCTCGAGCTACAGGCCTATCTCGCTACTGAATGTGGATGTCAAACTTTTTTCTAAAATACTAGCGGAACGTTTGACCCCGTTTCTCCCTTCTGTGATTAACTCAGATCAGGTGGGCTTTGTCAGAGGCCGGGAGGCAAGGGATAACACCATTAGAACCCTGCTCCTTATTGCTAAAGCCAAACTCAACTTAGCTCCACTAGGCCTGATTTCTGTGGATGCAGAAAAGGCCTTTGACAGAGTCCACTGGGGGTCTATGAGGGAGTCACTGATCCAACTTGGCCTGGGACCCCGGTTTTTGCACGGAATCATGTCTTTATATTCCTCACCATCTGCTAGGGTGAAGATTGGTGGTGCCTTATCTTCCCCGTTCAAGATAGCAAACGGAACTAGATAGGGGTGCCCTTTGTCACCCCTGCTATACATTATAGTAATGGAACATTTAGCTACGGCACTCAGAACCAATGGCGACATTCGCGGGATCGAGCTGGGACAGAGTCTTCACAAAACGGCACTATTTGCTGATGATCTACTGCTACATGTATTGCAGCTCCTGATCTCTATCCCCTCTATTTTAAAAGAGTTCGAGCAATTCGGATAGCTAAGTAATAGTGATGAGCGAGCATGCTCGCCACTACTCGGTACTCGCACGAGTATCACTGTACTCGGGCTACTCTGCGAGCACCGAGTAATCTCTCGATACTCGTGCTGTGCTCGTGGTCGTCATCTCTGCATGTTGGCGCTCTTTTGAGAGCCAGCCCACGTGCAGGGATTGGCTGGCAGACCACTGCAATGCCACAGCCCTGTTAGTTGTGGCATTGCAGTGATTGGCCGGCCTGCACAGCGTGACCGAGCCTTTATAAGACCCGGCCGCGCTGTGCTCCAGACAGTGAATGTAGGGACAGTGTCTGCTGCTGCTTAGGGACAGATTTGCGGCCCTCATAGGTAAATCCGGAGCAGGGCTGCAAACTGCTGCTGAGCTGACCACAACAGTCCTTCTCAGGACTAATCTCGGAGGATATAGGCAGGGTGATCCAGATCGGAGTCCAAGCTTTTCTGTGACCATTACAGTCACCAGACTGTTGTACTTACTAGCTTGATCCAGGTTAGGACATAGGGACTAAAATCCTCATCTCCTGTGACCATTAGAGTCACCAGACTGCTGTACGTGCTACCTTGATACAGGTTAGGGACTAAAATCCTAATGTGTGACCATTAGAATCACCAGACTGGTGTACGTACTACCTTGATACAGGTTAGGGACTAAAATCCTAATCTGTGACCATTAGAATCACCAGACTGGTGTACGTACTGCCTTGATACAGGTTAGGGACTAAAATCCTCATCTCCTGTGACCATTAGAGTCACCAGACTGGTGTACGTACTACCTTGATACAGGTTAGGGACTAAAATCCTAATCTGTGACCATTAGAATCACCAGACTGGTGTACGTACTACCTTGATACTACCTTGATACAGGTTAGGGACTAAAATCCTACTCTCCTGTGACCATTGCATTGAACAGTCACCAGACTGGTGTACATCATACCTTGATACAGGTTAGGGACTAAAATCCGAATCTCCTGTGATCTGAGCAGTCACCTGACTGGTGTAAGTCATACCTTGATACAGGTTAGGGCCTAAAATCCTAATCTCCTGTGATCTGAACAGTCACCAGACTGGTGTACGTCATACCTTGATACAGGTTAGGGACTAAAATCCTACTCTCCTGTGACCATTGCATTCACCAGACTGGTGTACTTAATACCTTGATACAGGTTAGGGACTAAAATCCTACTCTCCTGTGACCATTGCATTCACCAGACTGGTGTACGTCATACCTTGATACAGGTTAGGGCCTAAAATCCTAATCTCCTGTGATCTGAACAGTCACCAGACTGGTGTACGTCATACCTTGATACAGGTTAGGGCCTAAAATCCTAATCTCCTGTGATCTGAACAGTCACCAGACTGGTGTACGTCATACCTTGATACAGGTTAGGGACTAAAATCCGAATCTCCTGTGATCTGAGCAGTCACCAGACTGGTGTAGGTCATACCTTGATACAGGTTAGGGCCTAAAATCCGAATCTCCTGTGATCTGAGCAGTCACCAGACTGGTGTACGTCATACCTTGATACAGGTTAGGGCCTAAAATCCTAATCTCCTGCGATCTGAACAGTCACCAGACTGGTGTACGTCATACCTTGATACAGGTTAGGGCCTAAAATCCTAATCTCCTGTGACCATTACAGTCACCAGACTGGTGTACGTACTACCTTGATACAGGTTAGGGACTAAAATCCTACTCTCCTGTGACCATTGCATTCATCAGACTGGTGTACTTAATACCTTGATACAGGTTAGGGACTAAAATCCTACTCTCCTGTGACCATTGCATTCACCAGACTGGTGTACTTAATACCTTGATACAGGTTAGGGCCTAAAATTCTAATAATCTGTGACCATTACAGTCAGCAGACTGGTGTACTTACTACCTTGATACAGGTTAGGGACTAAAATCCGAATCTCCTGTGATCTGAGCAGTCACCAGACTGGTGTACGTCATACCTTGATACAGGTTAGGGCCTAAAATCCTAATCTCCTGTGATCTGAACAGTCACCAGACTGGTGTACGTCATACCTTGATACAGGTTAGTGCCTAAAATCCTAATCTCCTGTGACCATTACAGTCACCAGACTGGTGTACGTCATACCTTGATACAGGTTAGGGCCTAAAATCCTAATCTTCTGTGATCTGAACAGTCACCAGACTGGTGTACGTCATACCTTGATACAGGTTAGGGACTAAAATCTGAATCTCCTGTGACCTCTACAGTCACCAGACAGTTGTCGCTCTATACAGGCAAAATGCGCAAGGACGTTGGCAAGGGCGTTGGCAAGGAACAAGGAAGTGGACGTGATGGTGGTGCAGGCAGAGGCTGAGGTCGTGTGCAAGCACTAATTTCGCAACAACAAAGGGCCACATCTCCTCGCTCGCACGTCCTGTCCCAAATTCTTGGGGCCCGCAGCAGTACACCGCTGTTGAACCAAGACCAATGTCAACAGGTTGTTACTTGGATAGCGGATAATGCTTCAAGTCAGATGGGCACCTCCACAAACACCCTGTCTTCCACACGGTCAAGTGTCAGTAACCGTGATACTGCACCGCACATTTCCCAACCTGATCCTCCTTCCTACCACCAGGCCGAGTACACGTCCACAGACATTACTGATCCCACACTAGGACACTCGGAAGAGCTGTTCACGTATCCATTCGCAGAATCTGGCCTGTCGCCACCTCCTCTTGAAGTGGGTGATGAGGAGATGGTATGTACAAATGCCCAAACATTTGAGCAGCCACGTTCTGACGAACGGAACGTTGGCAAAGTGTCTCAACAAGGGGTGGACGATGATGAGACACAATTGCCAGGAAGTCAGGAGGAGGATCAGGGTGCGGAAGAGGAAGACGACGTGGTGGATGAGCCAGTAGCTGACCCAACATGGCAGGAGGATATGCAGAGCGAGGACAGCAGTGCACAGGGAGAGGGAGGCGTAGCATCCCAACAGGCAGTACGAAGCAGGGTCGCGTCCGCAGGCAGAAGGCAGGCAACCGTTCCCCGGAACAACAACACGACTCAAGGTGCCTGTGCAAATGTTCGGTCTTCCCAAGTCTGGGAGTTTTTTAAGTTGGCTCCAGAAGACTCTAAAAAGGCCATTTGCCACACCTGCCATGCCAGTATCAGCAGGGGTACGAAAACTAGCAGCCTGACCACCACCAGCATGATCAGGCACATGTCAGCCAAGCACCCGACTTTGTGGGAAGTACAACAGAGTCGAGGAGCGGTGCTTGCTGATGTCACTGCTACGTCTTCGCCTGTTGTGCTTGCGAGCCAATCCCCTGTCCATGCTGGCCGCGAACAAGCCTCCGGCCCTGCACCTGAAGTTGCCCACGCACAAATTACACCACCATCAAGCACGTCCTTGTCCCAGCGCAGCGTTCAATTATCCATTCAGCAAACATTTGAACGCAGGCGCAAATACGCTGCCAACGCCCCACATGCCACAGTCCTGAATGATCACATTTCGCGACTCATAGCGCTAGAAATGTTGCCTTTCCGGCTGGTGGAGACGGACGCATTCCGCGACCTGATGGCGGCTGCTGTCCCACATTACTCGGTCCCCAGCCGCCACTATTTCTCCAGATGTGCGTCCCCGCATTGCATAACCACGTGTCCAACAGCATCACACGTGCCCTGAACAACGCTGTTTCAGCCAAAGTCCACCTGACAACAGACACGTGGACAAGTGCTTGTGGGCAAGGCCACTACATCTCCTTGACGGCACACTGGATTAATATTGTGGAGGCTGGGACCCAGTCTGAGCGAGGGACGGAAGACGTCCTTCCCACACCAAGGATAGCAGGCCCTACCTCTGTCAGGGTTTCACCGACACTCTACAGCTCCGGGATGTCATGCTCCTCAGCCTCCTCCTCCTGCGCATCCTCATCCACTGTACCCTCCACACCAGTCCCAAGCTGGAAGCACTGCAGCACTGCCTCTGCAAAGTGGCAACAGGCTGTGCTGAAGCTAGTCTGCATAGGTGACAAACCCCACAATGCAGAAGAGGTGTGGACAGCTCTGAAACAGCAGGCAGATCACTGGCTCACACCTCTGAACCTAAAGCCAGGAAAGGTTGTGTGTGACAATGGCCGGAACCTGGTGGCAGCTTTGAGGCGAGGCCAGCTGACGCATGTTCCATGCGTGGCCCATGTGCTCAACCTGGTGGTTCAGAGGTTTGTAAAGTCATACCCAGAGGTGTCTGACCTGCTGGTAAAAGTTCGCCGTCTGTCTGCACATTTTCGCAAGTCACCTGCTGCTTCAGCCGGCCTTGCTGGCTTTCAGCGCCGTTTGCGTCTTACGGCCCACAGACTGGTGTGTCATGTCCCCACGCGTTGGAATTCAACTCTGCACATGTTGGTCAGGATATGTGAGCAGAAGAGGGCAGTTGTGGACTACCTGCATCACCTAAGCCGAAATGGGTCAAACTCCACACATAACACCTGAGGAGTGGAGATGGATGTCGGACCTATGTACCGTCCTCCAAAACTTTGAGGACTCCACCAAGATGGTGAGCGGCGATGACGCCATTATTAGTGTCACCATACCACTACTCTGCCTTCTAAAATGGTCTCTGCTGAAAATCAAAGAGGATGCATTGCAGGCCGAGCGCGATGACTTGGAGCAAGAAACAGTAGTGGGTGTGGGTGAAAACACACAGCCCAGCCTCATCTCATCACAAGGTGCAGTGGAGGACTATGACGAGGAGGAGGAGGATGAAGACATGGAGCAACTCTCTGGCCAAATTGAGGATATGACATGCACACCAGTCATACCCTCGATTCAGTGTGGCTGGCCAGAGGACAGGGGAGATGAGAGAGGAGGAGGAGGACAGCATGTTCAGTCATCGTGTTGGTCTGGATACTGAAGTGATGGCTGTTAAGAGTCTGGCGCACATGGCTGACTTTATGGTAAGCTGCCTGGCTCGTGACCCTCGCGTTCAGAACATCTTGGCCGACAATCAGTACTGGTTGGCAACACTGTTAGACCCACGCTACAAGGAGAACTTTATGTCTCTCATTCCTGAGGCGGAGAGGTCAGCCAAAATGCAGCAGTTCCACAGGGCCATAGTCACGGAAGTAGGCAAATCATTCCCCTCACAAAACGCTAGCGGCATAGGTCAGGATTCGGTGGACAACCAAGGCGTACGGCCGAGAGGGGCTCAAGTCCAATCCGCCAGAGGTAGGGGAACTGTCTTTACGGTGTGGGACAGTTTTCTCAGCCCCTCACGTACCACAGCCCCTGAGGTGCGGGGTAGTGCCACCAGAAATGCTAAGTTTGGGCAGATGCTGAAGGAGTACCTTGCAGATCGAACAACTATACTGCGAGATTCCTCTGTGCCTTTCAATTATTGGGTCTCCAAGCTAGACACGTGGCATGAATTGGCTCTCTAACGCCTTGGAAGTCCTGGCCTGCCCTGCCGCTAGCATTTTATCAGAGCGTGTTTTCAGTGCTGCAGGTGGAATCATTACTGATAAACGCACCCGCCTGTCAACTGAAAATGCTGACAGGCTGACTCTGATCAAGATGAACAAGGGTTGGATTGGGCCAGACTTCACCACACCACCAGCAAATGACAACTGAATTAAAATTTTGTTATGTGAATTTGCCATGTACCTCCACTCACCCATGGGTACACACTTCAGGACTTTGGCTAATCGCTGGACTGCTCCTCCTTCTCCTCATGTGCCACCATGATGACTGTTACAATAGTTATGCTGTTGTTTGAGGTATACCCGCAGTGGTAAATTTTTTCACCCATTCTTTTAGAATGGGCATTACAACGACAGGAGACCCGCTCCTTTTCAATGGGAAAAATGTTTTGAGGCCCTCCTGCACGTCTCTATCCAGGGACAATATGGAGCCTCCCAATTTTTGGCTGCCCTGCCAAAGGGCAATACTACAATACACCCACTTGAGGTTTACAGGCCCTCCTGCACGTCTCTATCCAGGGGCATTGGTGAACCTCCAAATTTTGGACTGCCCTGGCAAAGGAAAATACTACAATAGACCCAGTTCCTCAAAATGGGCACATTATGTCAAGAGGCCTTCATGTACGTCTCTTCTCAGGGACATCGGAGTGCCGCACAATGTTTTCACGTAAAATCTTTCATGTAATCACAAAAAGTAACATAGGCCATGTTCACACACATGCGTTTTTTTGACCATCTCTGCGTTTTTGGGCTGTTAAAAAAAACGCAGGTGTGTTAACGCAGGGTACATTTGAGTGTAGCTGCGTTTTTCAGCTCCATTTGCGTTTTTTACCCCTAGTCCAAAAACCGCTGCATGCAGCGTTTTTGGGTGCTGTAAAAAAACGTATGTGCGTTTTTTCCAAAAACACATGCGTTTTTTTAACATGGGGCCCTATGGGAAACGCATGCAAAAACGCATGGTACATTAGTACCTTTTAGTGCCATTCAAAAACGCATGCGTTTCCCATAGGGGCCCATGTTAAAAAAAAACGCATGTGTTTTTGAAAAAACGCACATGCGTTTTTTTAACATGGGGGGCCCTATGGGAAACGCATGCGTTTTTAAAAGGCACATTTATGCACCCTGCGTTAACGCTTGCGTTTTTGCCTGCGTTTTTGGTGAAAAAATGACTAAGTCCAAAAACGTGGCAAATCCTTTCAGACACACAAGGGACATTTTTAAGCACTCTTAAAAAAACGCAAGTGCTTTTAAGGCTGTGGTCACAGTTACCATGCGTTTTTTTTAGTGATTTAACAAAACTCATGCGTTTTTTCATGTCAGCATGAGTTTTGTAAGGTGTGTGATGGCTCCCTGCGTTTTTGGCTGCGTTTTTGAATCTGCACATAAAAATAGTGCTTGTAGTATTTTTTTGAGCGTTTTGAAAAACGCATGCGTTTTTATAACATGGGTTCCTATGGAAAACGCATGCAAAAACGCATGTACAATTAGTACCTTTTAGTGCCATTCAAAAACGCATGCGTTTCCCATAGGAGCCCATGTTAAAAAAACGCATGCGTTTCCGGAAACGCATGCGTTTTTTTAACATGGGCTCCTATGGGAAACGCATGCGTTTTTGAATGGCACTAATTGTACATGCGTTTTTGCATGCGTTTTCCATAAGGCCCCTTATTAAAAAACGCATGCGTTTTTGGATATGCTCCAAAACGCATGGGACAGTCACACATGCTTTTTGGCTATTAGGGCATGCGTTTTTTAACATGGGGGCCTATGTGTGAGTTTTTTACATGCGTTTTTGAAAACGCAGGTCTCCAAAAACGCATGTGAAAAATGGTACTGTGACCACAGCCTAAGACTGCTAAAAAAAACGCAAATTGAGTGTGAACAATGCCTTAAAAGCACTTGCGTTTTTTTAAGAGTGCTAAAAAATGTCCCTTGTGTGTCTGAAAGGATTTGCCACGTTTTTGGACTTAGTCATTTTTTCACCAAAAACGCAGGCAAAAACGCAAGCGTTAACACAGGGTGCATAAATGTGCCTTTTAAAAATACATGTGTTTTCCATAGGGCCCCCATGTTAAAAAAAACGCATGTGCGTTTTTTTAACATGGGCCCCTATGGGAAACGCATGCGTTTTTGAATGGCACTAAAAGGTACTAATGTACCATGCGTTTTTGCATGCGTTTCCCATAGGGCCCCATGTTAAAAAAAACGCATGCGTTTTTGGAAAAACGCACATGCGTTTTTTTACAGCACCCAAAAACGCTGCATGCAGCGTTTTTTGGACTAGGGGTAAAAAACGCAAATGGAGCTGAAAAACGCAGCTACACTCAAATGTACCCTGCGTTAACGCACCTGCGTTTTTTTTAACAGCCCAAAAACGCAGAGATGGTCAAAAAAACGCATGTGTGTGAACATGGCCAACGTTTTGGGCTGCGTATGCAAAAACGTGCGTTTTGAAATGCGTTTTTGCATGCGTTTTTCATGCGTTCCCATTAAAATCAATGGGGACAAAAACGCATGCGTTTTGATGCGTTTTTGCGGGAAAAACGCATAAAAAACGCTAATGAAGCAAAACGCAGCAAACGCATAGATGTGAAAGGGGCCTTAGAGAAACTCTTGTGAGGTTGACCCGGAGGCGGATTCTACCTTCTGCGCGATAGGCACGAGAGAAGGTTACCTTCTCCTGTTTGGGCCCTCGCGCGACGTTCCCAAAAATCTGCAAGTTAGGAACAGGGGTTGCAAAATAGGATCGGGATGAAAAAACGTCTATGGGGAATTCCCAAAGTCTCTCAAAGGTCAGTTTAGGGGGGTTACTGATTCTATATAGGAGTATAATGGGACTCAATGGATAAATTTGGGGGCGCGGGTCGCGGGCAGGGCCGGTTTTAGGCAAAGTGGGGCCCTAGGCAAAAGGTTAAAGTGGGCCCTAAATGCTCAGGCCACTTTCACATCTAACGCTTTGCAACATTTTGCTCAATTTGCATTTCCATGCGTTTTTACCGCAAAAAACGCATCAAAACGCATGCGTTTTTGTTCCCATTGATTTTAATGGAAACACATGCAAAAACGCTTGTAAAAACGCATGTGCGTTTTCAAAAACAGAAAACGCATGCGTTTTTGCCAAGGCTGCCCAAAACATCGGGGAAGACGTTTTGTGCTGCGTTCGCAAAAATGCATGCGTTTTGCGTTTTTGAAAACGCACATGCGTTTTGCATGCATTTTTACATGCGTTCCCATTTAAATCAATGGGGGAAAAAAAGCTAGCGTTTTTAATGCGTTTTTAGCGGTAAAAACGGCTAGAAAGGCTAGGGTCACATTTAAAACAAGAATTGCATTCACCGCATCCAGATCGCAACGCAATGCCGGGCACACACATTTTTTTTCAAAAATGTGTGCTGAATACCGCACTGCAGTAACCGGATGGCTCAGGATGTGTAATCCTGAGCCATCCGGCAACTGCATAGTTTGCTGATCCCGGCTATTGCCGGGATAAGCAAACTGTCCTATGCCTATTAAAGAGTTAAATTCACTAACTAAAGGAATGTTTGAGGTCTGTAGGGGGGACTTAGACCCCCCTACAGACCGGCCGCCCACTCTGGTGGGTTTCTTCTACAATTTCCCCCATGGTACGGGCTCCTCCGAGCTCCGTGCAAGTCCCCAAAACTCCCGCCCCCCGTATCACTATAGAGGGGTGCCTACACCCCTCGTGTATAGTTATTCCTGTTTCTGGAAAAATAATGTATTAAAGTATAGAATGAAGCTTATATTTACATGATCTTGTCGGCAGTGTGGTGGGAAATCCCTGGGCGGGGCTGTTTGCTGCAGCCTCCGCCCCCTCATTCATTATGGCCGCCCCCTGTGGGCTTCATCCAGTGTTGTGAGGGCGGCCGCGTCATGAAAGGGGCGGGGCTAACGGTGTGCCGCTGTTAGCCCCGCCCCTTTCATGACGCGCGCGTCCTCACAACACTGGATGAAGCCCACCAGAGTGGGTGGCCGGTCTGTAGGGGGGTTTAAGTCCCCCCTACAGACCTCAAACATTCCTTTAGTTAGTAAATTTAACACTTTAATAGACATAGGACAGTTTGCTTATCCCGGCAATAGCCGGGATCAGCAAACTATGCAGTTGCCGGATGGCTCAGGATTACACATCCTGAGCCATCCGGTTACTGCACAGCGGTTCAGAGAACCGCTGCGAAAACTGCTGCCTGCATGATTTTTAACGCAGGCAGCAGTGCCGGACACGGACACCGGATGGCTTGTGAAGCCATGCGGCGTTTTGCATTGGCTCCTATGAGGAAAGCTCAAAACCGGATCAGGATTCTAAAAAAAAAACGTAGATGTGACCCTGGCCAAAGGCAAATTTAGCAAAACGCACACCAACCTTAGATGTGGAACAGGCCGTAGTTATATGGTAAGAGTGACTTCATAAGTTGATTATCTAGGTCAGAATAAGAACATTACTGAACATCATTTTTATTTCAATCATAAAAAAAAAAAACAGAAATTTGTAAAAAAAAAAAAAATTTTTTTTTTATTTTCCGAGACCCATGATGTTTTAATTTTTGAAGATACATAGATATGTGAGGGCTTACTTTATGTGCCCTGAGCTGACATTTTTACTGATACCATTTTGAGTCAGATACAACATTTTGATCGCCTTTTATTGCATTTTATTGTAACAACGTGGTGGCCTAAAAAACATAATTCTGGCGTTTTTATTTTTTTTCCCATTACGCCATTTACCAATTGGATTAATTTACTTCATATATTGATAGCTTAGATTCTTATGAACGCAGCGATACCAAATATGTGTATTTTTACATTTTTTTCACTTTTTTATTGCTATTTTCAGTTCAGCTCCTTTGGGGGCCCCTAAGAGAGTAGGGGCCCTAGGCAACTGCCCAGTCTGCCCCCCCTTAACGCCGGCCCTGGTCGCGGGGGGCTCGAAAACGTGGAAGAAAGGGCGAAAAACGGCTAAAAAATTTTTCGGGGGTCCGGGAGAGTTCCCTTGCCGATCCTTGCGAACTGGAATCTGATTTTACGCTTCCGGGGGGGATCTACGGAGAATAAACGTAAAAAAAGCGCTCGCCTGAGACCACTATTTTGCCCTATTTTGGCCTGTTTTAGCAGACTCATAAGGTCGAATTTTAGGCACCGATGTATTCTCTTACATTTCCACACGATGTCACTATAACACCGCACAAACCTTCTTGTCTCATGCAAATGTTCTACTCCAGATGACAGCGTTGCTCTTTTAATGTGCGAAATAGGATTTTTGCCGTGGAACCTCAACAAATTCTTGTCGTGTGCATTGTAAAACTCCAGATGGCAGTGTTGCTTTTTAATGTGCAAGATGTCATAGCAATTACCATTGCTCCTTGACAAAACGGCCCGTGTCTACATAGTCGGCAATTCGGCAAACTATTTTCTGCAGATCTGCATACTTATTCAAATAAGCAACACCACACTTCAATGTGTGATTGTATCCTATCCTATCCTAGGACAGATTATACCCTGTATGTATATATATATATATATATTTTTATATATATATATATATATATATATATATATATACAGTGCCTACAAGTAGTATTCAACCCCCTGCAGATTTAGGTGGTTTGATAAGATGCAAATAAGTTAGAGCCTTCAAACTGCAAACGAGAGTAGGATTTATTAACAGAAGCATAAATCTTACAAACCAAAAAGTTATGTTGCTCAGTTGAATTTTAATAAAATTTTAAACATAAAAGTGTGGGTCAATTATTATTCAACCCCTCAAACCACCAGCATTCTGTTTGGTCCCCCTAAAGTTTTAAGAAGTAGTTCAGGCACAAAGAACAATGAGCTTCACATGTGTGGATTAATTATCTCTTTTGCCAGCCTTTTCTGACTATTTAAGACCCTCCCCAAACTTGTGAACAGCACTCATACATGGTCAACATGTGAAAGAAAAAGGAGCATTCCAAGGCCATCAGAGACAAGATCGTGGAGGGTCACAAGGCTGGCAAGGGGGTACAAAACCCTTTCCAAGGAGTTGGGCCTACCTGTCTCCACTGTTGGGAGCATCATCCGGAAGTGGAAGGCTTATAGAACTACTGTTAGCCTTCCACGGCCTGGACAGCCTTTGAAAGTTTCCTCCCGTGCCGAGGCCAGGCTTGTCCGAAGAGTCAAGGCTAACCCAAGGACAACAAGGAAGGAGCTCCGGGAAGATCTCATGGCAGTGGGGACATTGGTTTCAGTCAATACCATAAGTAACGTACTCCACCGCAATGGTCTCCATTCCAGACGAGCCTGGAAGGTACCTTTACTTTCAAAGCGTCATGTCAAGGCTCGTCTGCAGTTTGCTCATGATCACTTGGAGGACTCTGAGACAGACTGGTTCAAGGTTCTATGGTCTGATGAGACCAAGATCGAGATCGTTGGTGCCAACCACACACGTGACGTTTGGAGACTGGATGGAACTGCATACGACCCCAAGAATACCATCCCTAAAGTCAAGCATGGTGGTGGCAGCATCATGCTGTGGGGCTGTTTCTCAGCCAAGGGGCCTGGCCATCTGGTCCGCATCCATGGGAAGATGTATAGCACGGCCTACCTGGAGATTTTGGCCAAGAACCTCTGCTCCTCCATCAAGGATCTTAAGATGGGTCGTAATTTCATCTTCCAACAAGACAACGACCCAAAGCACACAGCCAAGAAAACCAAGGTCTGGTTCAAGAGGGAAAAAATCAAGGCGATGGAGTGGCCTAGTCAGTCTCCTGACCTTAACCCAATTGAAAACTTGTGGAAGGAGCTCAAGATTAAAGTCCACATGAGACACCCAAAGAACCTAGATAACTTGGAGAAGATCTGCATGGGGGAGTGGGCCAAGATAACTCCAGAGACCTGTGCCGGCCTGATCAGGTCTTATAAAAGACGATTATTAGCTGTAATTGCAAACAAGGGTTATTCCACAAAATATTAAACCTAGGGGTTGAATAATAATTGACCCACACTTTTATGTTTAAAATTTATTAAAATTCAACTGAGCAACATAACTTTTTGGTTTGTAAGATTTATGCTTCTGTTAATAAATCCTACTCTCGTTTGCAGTTTGAAGGCTCTAACTTATTTGCATCTTATCAAACCACCTAAATCTGCAGGGGGTTGAATACTACTTGTAGGCACTGTATATATATAAATAAATAAATGTTTATGTATATACACATATATATGTATATACTAGTAAAAAGGCCCGATGCAATTGCATCGAGAGCACGGTGAAATGAATTGTGTGTATAGAGGCGGGTCAATGGGTAGCAGAGTATAAAGGGGGCTGTGTGGGTAGCAGAGTATACAGGCGGGTGTGTGGGTAGCAGAGTATACAGGCGGCTCTGTGGGTAGCAGATTATACAGGCGGCTCTGTGGGTAGCAGAGTATACAGGCGGCTCTGTGGGTAGCAGAGTATACAGGCGGCTCTGTGGGTAGCAGAGTATACAGGCGGGTCTGTGGGTAGCAGAGTATACAGGCGGCTTTGTGGGTAGCAGAGTATACAGAAGGCTGTGTGGGTAGCAGATTATACAGGGGGCTCTGTGGGTAGCATAGTATAGATGCGGCTCTGTGGGTAGCAGAGTATACAGGCGGCTCTATGGGTAGCAGAGTATCCAGGCGGCTCTGTGGGTAGCAGAGTATCCAGGCGGCTCTGTGAGTAGCAGAGTATCCAGGCGGCTCTGTGGGTAGCAGAGTATCCAGGCGGCTCTGTGGGTAGCAGAGTATCCAGGTGGCTTTGTGGGTAGCAGAGTATAGAGGTGGCTGTGTGGGTAGGAGAGTATAGAGGCGGCTCTGTGGGTAGAAGAGTATAGAGGCGGCTGTGTGGGTAGCAGAGTATACAGGCGGCTCTGATGGTAGCAGATTATACAGGTGGCTCTGTGGGTAGCAAAGTATACAGGCGGCTCTGTGGGTAGCAGAGTATACAGGCGGCTTTGTGGGTAGCAGAGTATACAGGCGGCTTTGTGGGTGGCAAATGATACAGGGGGCTTTGTGGGTAGCAAATTATACAGGGGGCTCTGTGGGTAGCATAGTATAGAGGCGGCTCTGTGGGTAGCAGAGTATACAGGCGGGTCTGTGGGAATCAGAGTATAGAGTCGGCTGTGTGGGTAGGAGAGTATAGAGGCGGCTCTGTGGGTAGAAGAGTATACAGGCGGCTCTGATGGTAGCAGATTATACAGGCGGCTTTGTGGGTAGCAGAGTATCCAGGCGGCTCTGTGGGTAGCAGAGTATCCAGGCGGGTCTGTGGGTAGCAGAGTATACAGGCGGCTCTGTGGGTAGCAGAGTATAGAGGCGGCTGTGTGGGTAGCAGAGTATAGAGGCGGCTGTGTGGGTAGCAGAGTATAGAAACGGGTCTGTGGGTAGCAGAGTATACAGGCGGCTCTGTGGGTAGCAGAGTATACAGGCGGCTCTGTGGGTAGCAGAGTATAGAGGAGGGTGTGTGGATAGCAGTGTGTGATGTGGCGGGAGGATGGAGGGGTGAGGAGAGCAGAGGCTGGAGGGGTGAGGAGAGCATTGGTAGGGCGTCACTGCCACTCTGCGCTCTTTGTGGCCTCCCTGTGCTCCCTTTGATCACCCGATGTTGTCTTTGGCCCTGTGTTCTGCCTTTTGTCTCTGCCCCCCCTTCCCTCTGTTTTGTCCCCCATGTCTTTGCCCTGTGTTCCATCTCTCTTCTTCCCCGTGTCTGTGCCCCACCTTTCCTTTCTGTGCTACCTTCTTTAGTCTCTCTGCCCTCTTCTGTTTCTCAGCTCCTCCTTTTGAGTCTGTGCCCCCCATTCCTTACTGTGCTCTGCCCTTTTGTCTCTCTATCCCCCTTTCCTTGGTGTGCAAATCTTCTGTTTCTGTGGCCCCCCTTCCCACTTTCTGCGTGACCCTTTCATATTTCTGGTCTCCCCTTACTTGTCTCTGCCCCCCCTTCAGTGTCTCTGGCCTCCTTCAGTAATTCTGGTCACCCCATGTGTCTTGGCCCCCCCCCTTCAGTCTCTCTGGCCCCCTTGTTTGTGGTCCCCCCTTGTTTATCTGTCCCCCTTCAGTCTTTCTTGTCTCCCCTGGTGTCTCTGGGCCTTTCAATCTTTGTGGTCCCCCCTTATGTCTCTCTGCCCCTTTTAATCTCAGCTCCCCCTGCCCTTCGTCTCTGTGCAACCCTTCTGTGTTTCTGGTCCCCATTCTGTGTCTCTGCTCCCCCTTCCCTCTGTGTGCCCCCCTTTCAGTCTCTGTGGTCCCCCTTCGGTGTTTCTGGTCCCCGTTTTTTCTCTATCTGCTCCCCTTTCCCTCTCTCTGCCCCCCTTTTAGTCTCTGTGGTCCCCCTTCAGTGTTTCTGTTTTCCCTTCAGTGTTTCTGTTACCTCGTTATTTCTGTGTCCCCCCTTTCAGGGTTTATGGTCCCCTTTATGTTTCTCTGCTCCTCTAGAGTATTTCTGCTCCCTTGGCATGTCTTTCAGGCCCCTTCCCTGTGAGCTTCCCCCCTTTTGTCTTTATGGTCCCCCTTTATATCTCTGTGGCCCCCTTGAGTGTTTATTGTCCCCCTTATGTGTGTTAGCTTACCTTAATTATTTCTGGGCTCTCTTGCATCTTTGCTGCGGGCCTTTTGTCTGTATGTTGGGCCGTTTCATTTCTCTGCCCTCCCTTCAGTCTTTCTGGTAATTGGCCTTGTTTCTTAGCCTCCCCCTTTAGGGTTTGTGGTCCACCTTATGTCTCTCAGCTGGCGTAGAGTATTTCAGGTCCCTCCTTATGCGTCTCTGGTCCCCTTAAATATTTATTCCCCCCCTCTTAATCTCTATGCCCCCCCTTCCATCTGTATGTCCCCCCCCTCATCTCTCTGGCTGTCTTCAGTCTTTGTGGTCCTGCTTATGTCTCTGTGCCACCCCTTTATCTGTCTGCCCCCCTTCAGTGTTTGTGGTGGCCCCTTATGTCTCTTTGCCCCCCCCCCCTTTTGTGTGTATGTTACCCCCTTAATCTGTCTGGCCCCCTTCAGTATTTATGGTCCCCCCTTATGTGTCTGTGCCCCCCATTTCGTGTGTATGTTACCCCCTTCATGTATCTGGCCCCCTTCAGGTTTTCTGGTCCCCCTTATGCCTCTCTGCTCCCCTTCAGTCATTCTGGTCACCTCTTATGTCTCTCTGGCCCCCTTCAGTGTTTCTGGTCCCCCCTTACTTCTCTATGCCCCCCTTCAGTCATTCTGGTCCCCCTTATGCCTCTCTGCCCACCTTGAGTCATTGTGGTTACCCCTTATGTGTCTCTGCCCCCTTTTAGTCATTGTGTTCCCACCTTATGCCTCTCTGCCCCCCTTTAGCCATTGTGGTCCCCCCTTATGTCTCTGTGGCTCCCCTTCAGTCTTTCTGGATCCCTTTATGTGTCTCTGGCTCACATCCTTCTCTGCTCCCCCTCTTTCATCATTCTGCAGTCCCCTTCCCTCTGTCTGTCCTCTGTTCCGGTTTTCTGGTGTTCCCTTATGTGTCTGTGCTCCCCACATTTCTGCAGCAGTCTTGTGTCTCTTCATGTTTTCAGCTCCCGTTATGTCTCAGTTTCTTCTAGTATTTTAGCGACCCCCTTCGGCTTCTCTGTCTCCCCTTCCCTCCTTCCCAGCTGTGACAGCTCCTTGTCATAGCTGGGAAGCAGTGTAGAATGCAGGAGGCGGAGCTAGGGTGATGTGCGGTCATGTGACTGATCACATGACTGTGACATCACCAAAGGTCCTATCCGAATAGGTAAGTATAAGTAATTTATCGGGGGTCTGGGGGCGCCGAAGGGGTGTCCTGCAGGGGTGTGGGGGGGCCGGAGGGAGGGGTGGTGCCTCTATTGCGAGGGGGCTGCGGGCAGCAAAAGGGGGGGTGGTGGTGCGAGGGTGTATTGACGGGGTGTGTGGACGCCAGAGTAGTATGGGGGTGTGTGGACACCGGAGGAGGGGGTGTACTGCATGGGGTGTGTGGGCGGTGTGCGGGGTCAGCGGCAGGCGGTGTGGGCTTGTGTTGTGTGTGCCAGCAATCCTGCGCCATGTTAGCATACCTATCACCTGGGTGTGCTAATATGGTGCAGCTTCCGGGGCAGCACATGGTGCAAAGGATTGTGGGATTGGGCTACAACGCCCGAAATCCCAAACTCCCGATTATATAAGTTGCGAGTCGACTTAGAAGTGCTCGCAATGGCCGCGTCGCGGCCAATGCTAGGCGCGTATCCACATGACCACGCCGGCTCGCATTGCGAGTCGACTTAGAACTGCTCGCAATGGCCGCTTCGCGGCCAATGCTTCGAGCGTATCCACATGACCACGCCGACTCGCATTGTGAGTCGACTCAGAACTGCCCGCAATGGCCGCTTCGCGGCCAATGCTTCGAGCGTATCCACATGACCACGCTGACTCGCATTGCGAGTCGACTCAGAAGGGGCAAAAAACCTATTCGCAATTTATAATAGATATATATATATATATATATATATATATATATATATATATATATATAATCATAACATATAGTATATATATATTTAAATAATATATATATTAATATAGATATATACAGGGTCGGACTGGCCCACCGGAGGATCGGGAGAATCCCCGGTGGGCCCCGACCCTAGTTGGCCCCGTCCACTAAGCCCCGCCCCCTATACCCCTTGGCACTCTCCCGGAGATGTGAGGCCCCCCCCTCCGGTACTATCACTAATCATATCGGCGCACTGCCGACATGATTAGTGATGACGTTCGCTCTTTGCAGCGGCAGGCAGGGAGAACAATCTCCCTGCTTTGCCTGCTGTCGCGGTGCCGCTCTGCCTCCTCTGCGCAGAGACACTGCCTGGCGCGTGCGCAGGAGGAGACAGTCTCAGGGTGATGACTGCTTCCTTCCTGTGCGGGTGCCGTCAGCGTCGCGCTGCGGAGGAGGGACTCGGCGGTGGCAGCGTGAGTATGGCAGGTTGGGGCCCAGGGGGGGCAGGGGGTCTGGTGACTGGTGACTGAGGAGCCCATCTCTTCTGCCATAAGAGTGGGCTCCATGACCTCTATATATGAGCCCTGAGTGAGATCCATGACCTCTATGTATGAGCCCTGAGTGGGCTCCATGACCTCTATGTATGAGCCCTGAGTGGGCTCCATAACCTCTATGTATGAACCCTGAGTGGGCTCCATGACCTCTGTGTATGAGCTCTGAGTGGGCTCCATGACCTCAATGTATGAGCCCTGAGTGGGCTCCATGACCTCAATGTATAAGCCCTGAGTGGGCTCCATGAGCTCTATGCATGAGCCCTGAGTGGGCTCCATGACCTCAATTTATGAGCCCTGAGTGGGCTCCATGACCTCTATGTATGAGCCCTGAGTGGGCCCCATGATCTCTATGTATGAGCCCTGAGTGGACTCCATGATCTCTATGTATGAGCCCTGAGTGGGCTCCATGACCTCTATGTATGAGCCCTGAGTGGGCTCCATGACCTCAATTTATAAGCCCTGAGTGGGCTCCATGACCTCTATGTATGAGCTCTGAGTGGGCCCCATGATCTCTATGTATAAGCCCTTAGTGGGCTCCATGATCTCTATGTATGAGCCCTGAGTGGACTCCATGACCTCTATGTATGAGCCCTGAGTGGGCTCCATGATCTCTATGTAAGAGCCCTGAGTGGGCTCCATGATCTCTATCTACCATCCTTGAGTGGGCCCCATGATCTCTATGTAAGAGCCCTGAGTGGGCTCCATGATCTCTATCTACCATTCTTGAGTGGGCCCCATGATCTCTATGTACGATCCCTGATAGGGCCCCATGATCTCTATGTACGATCCCTGAGTGGGCCCCATGATCTCTATGTACGATCCCTGAGTGGGCCCCATGATCTCTATGTATGAGCCCTGAGTGGGCCCCATGATCTCAATGTACGAGCCCTGAGTGAACCCCATGATCTCTATGTACGATCCCTGAGTGAGCCCCATGATCTCTATGTACGGGTGTCGGCAGCGTCGCGCTGCGGAGGAGGGACTCAGCGGTGGCAGCGTGAGTATGGCAGGTTGGGGCCCGGGGGGGGGCAGGGGGTCTGGTGACTGGTGACTGAGGAGCCCATCTCTTCTGCCATAAGAGTGGGCTCCATGACCTCTATGTATGAGCCCTGAGTGGGCTCCATGACCTCTATGTATGAGCCCTGAGTGGGCTCTATGACCTTTATGTATGAGCCCTGAGTGGGCCCCATGATCTCTATGTATGAGCCCTGAGTGGACTCCATGATCTCTATGTATGAGCCCTGAGTGGGCTCCATGACCTCTATGTATGAGCCCTGAGTGGGCTCCATGACCTCAATTTATGAGCCCTGAGTGGGCTCCATGACCTCTATGTATGAGCTCTGAGTGGGCCCCATGATCTCTATGTATGAGCCCTGAGTGGGCTCCATGAACTCTATGTATGAGCCCTGAGTGGGCTCCATGATCTCTATGTAGGAGCCCTGAGTGGGCTCCATGATCTCTATGTAAGAGCCCTGAGTGGGCTCCATGATCTCTATGTAAGAGCCCTGAGTGGGCTCCATGATCTCTATCTACCATCCTTGAGTGGGCCCCATGATCTCTATGTACGATCCCTGATAGGGCCCCATGATCTCTATGTACGATCCCTGAGTGGGCTCCATGATCTCTATGTAAGAGCCCTGAGTGGGCTCCATGATCCCTATGTAAGAGCCCTGAGTGGGCTCCATGATCTCTATCTACCATCCTTGAGTGGGCCCCATGATCTCTATGTACGATCCCTGATAGGGCCCCATGATCTCTATGTACGATCCCTGAGTGGGCCCCATGATCTCTATGTACGATCCCTGAGTGGGCCCCATGATCTCTATGTATGAGCCCTGAGTGGGCCCCATGATCTCTATGTACAAGCCCTGAGTGAGCCCCATGATCTCTATGTACGATCCCTGAGTGGGACCCATGATCTCTATGTACAATTCCTGAGTGGGTCCCATGATCTCTATCTACCATCCCTGAGTGGGCCCCATGATCTCTATGTACGGGTGTCGGCAGCGTCGCGCTGTGGAGGAGGGACTCAGCGGTGGCAGCGTGAGTATGGCAGGTTGGGGCCCGGGGGGGGGCAGGGGGTCTGGTGACTGGTGACTGAGGAGCCCATCTCTTCTGCCATAAGAGTGGGCTCCATGACCTCTATGTATGAGCCCTGAGTGGGCTCCATGACCTCTATGTATGAGCCCTGAGTGGGCTTCATGACCTCTATGTATGAACCCTGAGTGGGCTCCATGACCTCTGTGTATGAGCCCTGAGTGGGCTGCATGACCTCAATGTATGAGCCCTGAGTGGGCTCCATGACCTCAATGTATAAGCCCTGAGTGGGCTCCATGAGCTCTATGCATGAGCCCTGAGTGGGCTCCATGACCTCAATGTATAAGCCCTGAGTGGGCTCCATGATCTCTATGTATGAGCCCTGAGTGGGCCCCATGATCTCTATGTATGAGCCCTGAGTGGACTCCATGATCTCTATGTATGAGCCCTAAGTGGGCTCCATGACCTCTATGCATGAGCCCTGAGTGGGCTCCATGACCTCAATTTATGAGCCCTGAGTGGGCTCCATGACCTCTATGTATGAGCTCTGAGTGGGCCCCATGATCTCTATGTATGAGCCCTGAGTGGGCTCCATGATCTCTATGTAAGAGCCCTGAGTGGGCTCCATGATCTCTATGTAAGAGCCCTGAGTGGGCTCCATGATCTCTATGTAAGAGCCCTGAGTGGGCTCCATGATCTCTATCTACCATCCTTGAGTGGGCCCCATGATCTCTATGTACGATCCCTGATAGGGCCCCATGATCTCTATGTACGATCCCTGAGTGGGCCCCATGATCTCTATGTACGATCGCTGAGTGGGCCCCATGATCTCTATGTATGAGCCCTGAGTGGGCCCCATGATCTCTATGTATGAGCCCTGAGTGGGCCCCATGATCTCTATGTACGAGCCCTGAGTGATCCCCATGATCTCTATGTACGATCCCTGAGTGGGACCCATGATCTCTATGTACAATTCCTGAGTGGGTCCCATGATCTCTATTTACCATCCCTGAGTGGGCCCCATGATCTCTATGTACGCCTCTGATGGGGCCCCATAATCTCTATGTACGATGCCTGAGAGGGCCCTTGATCTCTATGTACGTTTCTGATGGGGCCCCATAATCTCTATGTACGCCTCTGATGGGGCCCCATGATGTCTATGTATGAGCCCTGAGTGGGCTCCATGATCTCTATGTAAGAGCCCTGAGTGGGCTCCATGATCTCTATGTAAGAGCCCTGAGTGGGCTCCATGATCTCTATGTAAGAGCCCTGAGTGGGCTCCATGATCTCTATCTACCATCCTTGAGTGGGCCCCATGATCTCTATGTACGATCCCTGATAGGGCCCCATGATCTCTATGTACGATCCCTGAGTGGGCCCCATGATCTCTATGTACGATCGCTGAGTGGGCCCCATGATCTCTATGTATGAGCCCTGAGTGGGCCCCATGATCTCTATGTACGAGCCCTGAGTGATCCCCATGATCTCTATGTACGATCCCTGAGTGGGACCCATGATCTCTATGTACAATTCCTGAGTGGGTCCCATGATCTCTATCTACCATCCCTGAGTGGGCCCCATGATCTCTATGTACGCCTCTGATGGGGCCCCATAATCTCTATGTACGATCCCTGAGAGGGCCCTTGATCTCTATGTACGTTTCTGATGGGGCCCCATAATCTCTATGTACGCCTCTGATGGGGCCCCATGATCTCTATGTATGCCGCTGACTGTGCACCATGATTTTTATGCATGCCCCTGAGTGGGCTTCATGATCTCTTTCTACGCCCCTGAGTGGGCTTCATGATCTCTTTCTACACCCCTAAATGGGCCCCATGATCTCTATGTATGAACGCCTCCAATGGGGCACCATGATCTCTATGCAGCCTCGGACTGCTCTGGCAGGTAACCGGGTAAAAGTCATGGGAGACCCTCAGGTCTAGAGGCCCCGCCCACCTAGCCCCGCCTCTCACTACCCCCTGCTGAACAGAGCGGGCCGAGCGGCAGGGCCGGCGTCAGCACCCGGCTCTCCCAGGCAAGTGCCGGGTCCGGGGCCCAGACTGCTTAGAGAGGGCTAGGGTCACACTTGCTTTGTGACCCTAGCCTGATGTCAGTATTGTCTGCTGCAGTGCATAGCATTTATTGCTGTGCGCTGCCAGACAACGTAGCCCATAGAAACCCGCAGTTTACCTTGCCAACCAGTGGTTGGCAAGGTAAACTGCGGGTTTCTATGGGCTCCAGGCAGCGCATAGCATTAAAACGCTCTGCTCTGCAGCAGACAATACTGGCATCAGGCTAGGGTCACAAAGCAAGTGTTACCCTATCCCTCAGGGGCCCCTGAGCACTGCCCCTAAAGCTCACCCTCAGGGGGCCCCTGAGCACTGCCCCCCAAGACTGCCTGTCGCCCTGTCCTCACCTGTAGTGAGATCACTGCAGTCTACAGCCCTCTATTTCCTGTATTTCCGCACACAGGAAATAGAGCAGCTGCAGGCAGCTCACAGTGACACTACACAGGGGAGGTCTGAGAGATTACCGGCTGCAGCCTTAAGGTTAGAAGGGAGGCAGCTCTAGGGGCCCCTGAGGGTCCCCCTGTTGTGGGTGCAGTGCTCAGGGCCCCTCTAGTGTAAGTGCAGCATTCAGGGGCCCTCCAGTGTGTGGGCAGCACTCAGGGGCCCCCCAGTGTGGGGGCAGCACTCACGGGCCCCCCGGTTTTGGGGGAAGCATTCAGGGCCCCCTGGTGTGGGGTATGTGCTCAGGGGCCCCCCTGGTGTGGGGTATGTGCTCAGGGGTCCCCCTGGTGTGGAGTATGTGCTCAGAGGCCCCCTGGTGTTGGGGGAAGCACTCAGGGGTTCCCCGGTGTGGGGGCAGTGCTCAAGGGCCCCCAGGTGTTGGGGGATGCGCTCAGGCGCCCCCTTGTGTGGGGGATGCGCTCAGGGGCCCCCTTGTCTGGGGGATGCGCTCAGGGGCCCCCTGGTGTGGGGGATGCACTCAGGGGCCCCCTTGTGTTGGGGGAAGCACTTGGGGCCCCCGGTGTGGGGTAAGCACTTGGGGCCCCCGGTGTGGGGGAAGCACTTGGGGCCCCCCGTTGTGGGGCAGCACTCAGGGGCCCCCGAGGGTGAGGTGTGGGGCAGCGCAGGGCCCCCGAGGGTGCGATGTGGGGCAGCACTCTGGGCCCTGTCAGGGGCAAATTACTCCAGTGGGGGAGACAGGTACAGGGAGGAGACACAGCGTACAGGGGAAAGGACAGGCACAGGGGGAAGACAGGCGCGCAGGGGGAGATAGGTGCGCATGGGGGACACAGTGCACAGGAAAGAGGCAGACAGCATAAAGTGTGCCCCCCAGCAGCAGCAATCAGTGTGCCCCCCCAGCAGCAAAATGTGTGTGCCCCCCAACAGTAACAGTGTGTTTGTGCTCCCCCACCCCCAGCAGTAGCAGTATGTCTGTGACCCCCACATAGCAGCAGCATATTTTTGCCCCCCATAGACTGATGCCGGAGACCAGGAGCTGCAGAGGAAGAGGCTGCCGGGTGCCTGGTGCCGGGTTCCTGGTGCCAGCGAGTGGGAGACTGGGAGCCACAGAGGAAGAAGCTGCCTGGTGCCGGCGAGCGGGAGACCGAGAGTCACAGAGGAAGAAGCTGCCTGGTGCCAAAGATCGGGAGCTGCAGAGGAAGAAGCTGCCTGGTGCCGGGTTCCTGGTGCCGGTGACCGAGAGGCTGAGCGCTGCAGAGGAAGAAGCTGCCGGGATCCGGGATCAGAAACATGGGGACAGGTAAGGCGCTGTTACAGCCGAAGATATTAGCCTGGGGGGGACAGAGTGGGATAGATAGATGGATGGATGGATGGTGTGGCCTGGAAGAGGGGGCAGAATGGGATGGATGTGTGGGGGCATTATGGAAAAGGGGAGAGAACGTGATGGATAGGGGGGCGGCATAGAAAAGGGGGGAGAACTGGATGGATGAATGGATAGGGCTGCATAGAAAGGGGAGAGTAGCTGGATGGATGGAGGCCGGCATGGAAAAAGGGGGGAGAAAATGGATGGATGGAGGAGAAGGTACATGGATAGAGGGGGGATGGGGAGAAGGTACATGGATGGTTTGGTGGATGGGGGGAGAAGGTACATGGATGGATGGGGGATGGGGGGAGAAGCTACATGGAATGTGGGTGAGAAGCTACATGGAACATGGAAGAGGGGAGAAGCTACATGGATGAGGGATGGGGAGAGGCTGCGTGGAACAAGGGAGGGGAGAGGCTGCGTGGTGCATAGGAGAGGAGAGGCTGTGTGGAACATGGGAGTTGAGAGGCTGCGTGTAACCTGGAAGGGGGATAGTGGGGAAGGATGAGCTGCGTGAGACATATTGGGGGAGGATAAGCAACATGGGGTTCAGGCGAATGGGGGTGAGGATGAGCTGTATGCAATATATGGATGTAAGATGAGCTGCATGGGACACATCGGGGGTGAACAGTATGGGACATGTGGGAGGAGGATAAGCAGTATGGGACATGTGGAAGGAGTATGAACAGTATGGGACATTTAATCTGCATACACATTTATATAGGGAACGTACTGTTCTGGTGATGTAGTGACGGTGTTCTGATTATGTATTATTGTATTGCTGATGGTTCTGGTTATGTACTGACAGGGGTTATAGTAATGTATTATTGTATTGATGGGGTTTCTGGTGATGTATTGGTTGTTTTTGGTGATGTATTACTGTATTGACAATGGTTCTGGTGATATACTGACAGTGATTCTGGTGAGGTACTATTGTATTGACAGTGGTTCTAGTGATATGTAAATGTATTGACGGTGGTTCTGGTGATGTAGTCATGTGGATGCTGTAATCTTTAAAGGGAACCTGACCCCTAAAAATCACCCCCCATCCTATTAATACCTGTCCCTGCACCATCATTATGCTATTCTACCTATCCCTTTGTGTAAAAATTGTGTAGTTTAAAACTTTCAAAAAGTGATTTTGATACCTCTACAACTACGGTTTCTTGTCTCCTGAGAAGTCGCACAGGGTGTTCCCTGTGACTTCTTTTCGCCGCCTTTAGTGCTTGTATTCACACCCCGATGGGCGTGATAAACCATTTGAATCCTCCTCGCCCTCCTCCATCGGCGGATCAGCCGATATGACGCTAATCACTTCATTTCAGGCGCTGCAGACGTCGGTACACCCTTTCGGTGTATCGACAGACCTCAAGCTGCGCATTGCGCATGCGTGAGGTATACTTTACGGCAGCTCATGTGATGAGCTGCGGTAAAGTACACCTCACACATGCGCAATACTTACATCATTACCAACCGCTGCATTTTAAAGGCCTTTCCCACGAACAAGGTTAATTTAAAGTTCATCTTAATAATAAGTAGACCCTGTAATGATAATAATTTCCACAATTGGATGTGTTTAAAAGAAAATGTTCCTGGGCTGAGATAAACTTATATATATGTCCCTGCTGTGTACTGTGTAATGGATGTGTCTGACCGTACAGGGATTCTCTCGACACAGGAACATTATATTTAAACACCTTAAAATATGGAAATTATTATTCCAAAATCTATTGATTAAAATTAACTTTAAAATTAATTTTGTTTATGTGAAAACCCCTTTAATAATTGGGATATAAGTCCCACATTCTTCTGATGATACGGTTTCCACAGGTCGGATTCCACCAATAAATAAGTGATCACCTATTGAACCTGTGGATCACTGATAACTTGTTTTCACCAAAGAATCTCTTTAATATAAAGTACAATAATTGTACATCACAGTTTTGCTGAGCGCAGAGTGATGTGCAGGAGCCGCCAATATAATGGGTATAATAACAGCTACCAGGTATTTACATATAGCTGAAGGGTGGGTGGGCCCCTGAAATCAATTTCCCTGGTGGGCCCCAGACACCCCAGTCCGACCCTGGATATATAGATAGATATAAATATATATACACATATACCGTATATACTCGTGTATAAGCCGAGTTTTTCAGCCCAAAATTTGGGCTGAAAAGTCCCCCCCTCGGCTTATACACGGGTCTATACGGTATATAGGCTGCTGTGGTGGGGGCTGTGGAGGCTGGAGGAGGCGGGGGGAGGCTGCTGTATGAGCGGCCCCGTCACGTGGGGCCGCTCATTAAATATGCACTGCTTCCCCCTGTCAATCAGCGGCAGGGGGAAGCAGTTCATATAGCCCCCCAAAAGCTGGCACTGTCCCCCCTTGTAAGGCCCCCCCCCCCCGCTGCTTATACATTACCATCCCGGTGTTCTGATCGGCGCCGCTCCTCGGTGCTGCGTCTTCATCCTCCCGTCCTAGCTGGCTGCATCCGGGTTCTCCGGCTGTCGCAGCGATATGACGTCATCGCGCGACCGCCGGAGAACCTGGATGCAGCCAGCGAGGACGGAAGGATGAAGACGCAGCACCGAGGAGCGGCGCCGATCAGAACACCGGGATGGTAATGTATAAGCAGCGGGGGGGGGGGGCCTTACAAGGGGGGACAGTGCCAGCTTTTGGGGGCTGTTGGTACCCCCAGGGGGCTGCTGGGTACCCCCTGGGGGCTGTTGGTACCCCCAGGGGGCTGTTGGTACCCCCTGGGGGCTGTTGGTACCCCCAGGGGGCTGTTGGTACCCCCAGGGGGCTGCTGGTACCCCCAGGGGGCTGCTATATGTACCCCTGAGGCCTGCTGTATACCACTGGGGCTGCTGTATACTACCACTGGGGCTGCTGTATACTACCACTGGGGCTGCTGGGGCTCCTGTATACTACCACTGGGGCTGCTGGGGCTCCTGTATACTACCACTGGGGCTGCTGGGGCTCCTGTATACTACCACTGGGGCTGCTGGGGCTCCTGTATACTACCACTGGGGCTGCTGGGGCTCCTGTATACTACCACTGGGGCTGCTGGGGCTCCTGTATACTACCACTGGGGCTGCTGGGGCTCCTGTATACTACCACTGGGGCTGCTGGGGCTCCTGTATACTACCACTGGGGCTGCTGGGGCTCCTGTATACTACCACTGGGGCTGCTGGGGCTCCTGTATACTACCACGGGCTGCTGGGGCTCCTGTATATACCACTGGGGCTGCTGGGCTCCTGTATACTACCACTGGGGCTGCTGGGGCTCCTGTATACTACCACTGGGGCTGCTGGGGAATCTGTATACTACCACTGGGGCTGCTGTATACTACCACGGGGAGGCCTGTATACCACACTGCTGGGGGCTGTATACCTGTGCTGGGGTCCACCCTCGGATTATACACGAGTCAATAGGTTTTTCCAGATTTTTGGGGCAAAAGTAGGGGGGTCGGCTTATACACGGGTCGGCTTATACACGAGTATATACGGTATATAATTATATATATCTATATAGATAGATATATTTGTATATATATATATAATCATAACATAGAGTATATATATATATTTAAATAATATATACAATATATATATATATATATATATATATATATATATATATATATATATATATAAAAAAGTCAGAAAAACGAAACAGCACAGTCACACACAGTCAGGTGCAAAGCCCTCCTACCACTTCACTGGTACTTTATATAGATGAAAAAATGAAAGGCAGCACTTCCTTCAAAAAATCCATGTGGGTTTTATTTGTCCTAGGACTGCAACGTTTCGGCACCCAGCCTTTCTCAAGCAGACTGCTTGAGAAAGGCTGGGTGCCGAAACGTTGCAGTCCTAGGACAAATAAAACCCACATGGATTTTTTGAAGGAAGTGCTGCCTTTCATTTTTTCATCTACATATATATATATATATAAATGTTTATTTATATACACATATATTCTACATATATATATATATATATATATATATATAATATATATATAATTATATATATAAAATCATATATATCATATATATATATAATCATAACATAACATAATATAAACAATATATATTTATATATATAGATAGATATATATGTATAGATATATATATAATCATAAGATATAGTATTAAATAATATATATAATATATATAAATAATATATAAAAACAAATTGATATAGATATATATAGATATAAAAATATATATACATATAGATATATATATATGCCAATATATATATATATAATGTTTATATATATGCATATTTAAATAATATGTAAAATATATTTAAATAATATATAAAGAATACCGTATATACTCGTGTATAAGCCGACCCGTGTATAAGCCGACCCCCCTACTTTTGCCCCCAAAACCTGGGAAAATTTATTGACTCGTGTATAAGCCGAGGGTGGACCCCAGCACAGGTATACAGCCCCCAGCAGTGTGGTATACAGCAGCCTCCCCAGTGGTATATACAGGCCCCAGCAGTGTTACAGCAGCAGCCCCAGTGGTATATACAGCAGCAGCCCCAGTGGTAGTATACAGCAGCCCCAGAGGTATATACAGCAGCCCCAGTGGTAGTATACAGCAGCAGCCCCAGTGGTAGTATACAGCAGCAGCCCCAGTGGTAGTATACACGCAGCCCCAGTAGTATATACAGCCCCAGTGGTAGTATATAGCCCGTGGTAGTATACAGCCCCAGTGGTAGTATACAGCCCCAGTGGTAGTATACAGCCCCAGTGGTAGTATACAGCCCCAGTGGTAGTATATAGCCCCAGTGGTAGTATACATACAGCCCCAGTGGTAGTATATAGCCCCAGTGGTAGTATACATACAGCCCCAGTGGTAGTATATAGCCCCAGTGGTAGTATATAGCCCCAGTAGTAGTATACAGCCCCAGTGGTAGTATATAGCCCCAGTGGTAGTATATAGCCCCAGTGGTAGTATACATACAGCCCCAGTGGTAGTATATAGCCCCAGTGGTAGTATATAGCCCCAGTAGTAGTATACAGCCCCAGTGGTAGTATATAGCCCCAGTGGTAGTATATATACAGCCCCAGTGGTAGTATATAGCCCCAGTGGTAGTATATAGCCCCAGTGGTAGTATATAGCCCAGTAGTAGTATACAGCCCCAGTGGTAGTATATAGCCCCAGTGGTAGTATATATACAGCCCCAGTGGTAGTATATAGCCCCAGTGGTAGTATATAGCCCCAGTGGTAGTATATAGCCCCAGTGGTAGTATACAGGGCCCCAGCAGGGCCCCCCTCATAATTTGGCGCCCCCACCTCACTTTCTGGGCCCCCCCGCATGCAGCGCTGCACATATACATTACGTGTCTAGCAGCTGTTACCCTCCGGTGGCAGATCGCGGCTCCCGGCTCCGGGCTCCATCTTCCTCGCTGTCTTCCTGCTTTGTGACCGGCGCGATGACGTCATCGCGCCGGTCACATGACAACCAGGAAGACAGAGAGGAAGATGGAGCCCGGAGCCGGGAGCCGCGATCTGCCACCGGAGGGTAACAGCTGCTAGACACGTAATGTATATGTGCAGCGCTGCATGCGGGGGGGCCCAGAAAGTGAGGTAGGGGCGCCAAACTTTGAGGGGGGCCGTATGACTCGCGTATAAGCCGAGGGGGGCACTTTTCAGCCCAATTTTTGGGCTGAAAAATTCGGCTTATACGCGAGTATATACGGTATATTATCTATTATATAATTGCCGTAACTGACTTCCGTCGGAGCGGCGCAACTTCCGGTGGCTTGGTTAGCGAGTCCTGGGTGTTTCTCCTGGACTCTGTCCGTGGCCGCTACGCGGCCACGGCGACTCCCAAAGCAATGCCCGCAAAGCGGGCATTGCGAGTCGTTGCAGTCTCGCGAAGCAATGCCCGCGAAGCGGGCATTGCGAGTCGTTGGCACCCACCGCTAACCAAGCCACAGAAGCGCATACGACTGTAGTGTACACCGCTATAGTATACTACAGTTCCATGCCCATACGCAAGTCCGCCCCTAAACCTAAGCGCCAACGACTCGCAATGTCCGCTGGCGCTTAAGGGCCGACACGCGTATGCCCATGGGACTGTAGTATACCATCGCGCTGTACACTACAGCGCCATGCTCTAAAACACCCCCTACTGCTCTAAACCACCCCCTAAGTGCGCCGCACCTAAGCCCCTACCCCCTAAGTCCCGCCGCAGCCACTACCCCTACCTCCTAATCTCCGCCGCATACCCCCTAAGCCGCATCAAGCCCCTACCCTCTGCCGCACCCTACCCTCTAAGCCACTGCCCCGTCGCACCTAAGCCCCTACCCCCTAACCCGCACCTAAGCCCCTACCCCCTGCCGCACCTAAGCCACTACCCCGCCGCAGCCACTACCCCGCCGCATCAAGCCCACTACCCCGCCGCAGCCACTACCATCTGCCGCACCTAACCCCCTACCCCCGAAGCCGCACCTAAGCCACTACCCCGCCGCAGCCACTACCCTCTGCCGCAAGCCCCTACCCCCTAAGGCCCGCCGCACCTACCCCCTAAGCCGCACCTAAGCCCCTACCCCCTGCCGCCCTAAGCCACTACCCCGCCGCAGCCACTACCCTGTGCCGCACCTAACCCCCTACCCCCGAAGCCGCACCTAACCCACTACCCCGCCGCAGCCACCGCTAACCAAGCCACAGAAGCGCATACGACTGTAGTGTACACCGCTATAGTATACTACAGTTCCATGCCCATACGCCTGTCCGCCCCTAAACCTAAGCGCCAACGACTCGCAATGTCCGCTGGCGCTTAAGGGCCGACACGCGTATGCCCATGGGACTGTAGTATACCATCGCGCTGTACACTACAGCGCCATGCTCTAAAACACCCCCTACTGCTCTAAACCACCCCCTAAGTGCGCCGCACCTAAGCCCCTACCCCTTAAGTCCCGCCGCAGCCACTACCCCTACCTCCTAAGCTCCGCCGCATACCCCCTAAGCCGCATCAAGCCCCTACCCTCTGCCGCACCCTACCCCCTAAGCCACTGCCCCGCCGCACCTAAGCCCCTACCCCCTAACCCGCACCTAAGCCCCTACCCCCTGCCGCACCTAAGCCACTACCCCGCCGCAGCCACTACCCCGCCGCATCAAGCCCACTACCCCGCCGCAGCCACTACCCTCTGCCGCACCTAACCCCCTACCCCCGAAGCCGCACCTAAGCCACTACCCCGCCGCAGCCACTACCCTCTGCCGCAAGCCCCTACCCCCTAAGGCCCGCCGCACCTACCCCCTAAGCCGCACCTAAGCCCCTACCCCCTGCCGCCCTAAGCCACTACCCCGCCGCAGCCACTACCCTCTGCCGCACCTAACCCCCTACCCCCGAAGCCGCACCTAACCCACTACCCCGCCGCAGCCAACGCTAACCAAGCCACAGAAGCGCATACGACTGTAGTGTACACCGCTATAGTATACTACAGTTCCATGCCCATACGCCTGTCCGCCCCTAAACCTAAGCGCCAACGACTCGCAATGTCCGCTGGCGCTTAAGGGCCGACACGCGTATGCCCATGGGACTGTAGTATACCATCGCGCTGTACACTACAGCGCCATGCTCTAAAACACCCCCTACTGCTCTAAACCACCCCCTAAGTGCGCCGCACCTAAGCCCCTACCCCCTAAGTCCCGCCGCAGCCACTACCCCTACCTCCTAAGCTCCGCCGCATACCCCCTAAGCCGCATCAAGCCCCTACCCTCTGCCGCACCCTACCCCCTAAGCCACTGCCCCGCCGCACCTAAGCCCCTACCCCCTAACCCGCACCTAAGCCCCTACCCCCTGCCGCACCTAAGCCACTACCCCACCGCAGCCACTACTCCCGCCGCATCAAGCCCACTACCCCGCCGCAGTCACTACCCTCTGCCGCAAGCCCCTACCCCCTAAGGCCCGCCGCACCTACCCCCTAAGCCGCACCTAAGCCCCTACCCCCTGCCGCCCTAAGCCACTACCCCGCCGCAGCCACTACCCTCTGCCGCACCTAACCCCCTACCCCCGAAGCCGCACCTAACCCACTACCCCGCCGCAGCCACTACCCTCTGCCGCAAGCCCCTACCCCCTAAGTCCCGCCGCACCTACCCCCTAAGCCGCCCCTCCTACCCCCTAAGTCCCGCCGCACCTACCCCCTAAGCCGCACCTAAGCCCCTACCCGCTGCCGCCCCCTAAGCCGCATCAAGCCCCTACCCTCTGCCGCCCTAAGCCACTACCCCGCCGCAGCCACTACCCCGCTGCATCAAGCCCACTACCCCGCCGCAGCCACTACCCTCTGCCGCACCTAACCCCCTACCCCCGAAGCCGCACCTAAGCCACTACCCCGCCGCAGCCACTACCCTCTGCCGCAAGCCCCTACCCCCTAAGTCCCGCCGCACCTAAGCCCCGCCGCCTCCTAAGCTCCCGCCGCTAACACCTAAGGCCCTACACCCGAAGCCCCCGCCGTCCCCTAACCTAACGCCCCCATCGATCACTTACATGCCTTCTTAGTCATCTGATCGTCCGTCCGATCCACAAGTCCTCCGTCCGGCCAGGCGTCCTCTTCCTCCGGCCCCGCCGGTCTTCTCTCTTCTTTCCGCCATCTCCGGCTCTTCGTCCGGCCCCCGGGGTCTTCTGTCTTCTTTCCGCCAACTTCCAGCTACGACGTCCTCTTCACTTCTCATTAAGATAGAATGGACGAAAAATCCGCCATTCTATCTGTATGAGATGTGACGCGCTCTTCTGATTGGTCGCTGTCTACTGCCCTCAGCCAATCAGAAGAGCACCTCATTTCCCATTGACATACATTAGCGGTGTGTCGGCGATTTTATGGCCGCCCACCTGGTTCTATTTGTCGGCCCTAAAATCCCGGACACACCGCTAATGCATGTCTATGGGCAGTCAGCCCGATTTCTGATTGGTCGCTCTCTGCTGACGCCGACCAATCAGAATTCGACCTCACTGCCCATAGACATACATTAGCGGTGTGTCCGCGATTTTGGGGCCGACAAATAGAACCAGGGGCCCGGCCGTTAATTCGCCGACACACCGCTAATGTATGTCAACAAATAAATTTAATAATAAAAAAAATAATTAAAAAATAATTAAAAATAATAAAAAAATAAATAAAAAATAATAAATAATTAAATAAAAAATAATAATAAAAAAATAAATTAAATACTAATAATATGAGCCCTTTCAGCGGACCTGAAGGAGAACTGTGTCTCAGCCTCAGGCTCACTTTAAATAAATAATAAATTTAATGATAAAAAAAATAATTAAAAAATAATTAAAAAATAATAAAAAAATAAATAAAAAATAATAAATAATTTAATAAAAAATAATAATAAAAAAAAAAATTACATGCTAATAATATGAGCCCTTTCAGCGGACCTGAAGGAGAACTGTGTCTCAGCCTCAGGCTCACTTTAAATAAATAATAAATTTAATAATAAAAAAAAAATAATTAAAAAATAATTAAAAAATAATAACAAAATAATTAAAAAATAATAAATAATAAAATAAAAAATAATAATAAAAAAATAAATTAAATGCTAATAATATGAGCCCTTTCAGCGGACCTGAAGGAGAACTGTGTCTCAGCCTCAGGCTCACTTTAAATAAATAATAAATTTAATAATAAAAAAAATAATTAAAAAATAATTAAAAAATAATAAAAAAATAAATAAAAAATAATAAATAATTAATAAAAAATAATAATAAAAAAAAAAATTACATGCTAATAATATGAGCCCTTTCAGCGGACCTGAAGGAGAACTGTGTCTCAGCCTCAGGCTCACTTTAAATAAATAATAAATTTAATAATAAAAAAAATAATTAAAAAATAATTAAAAAATAATAAAAAAATAAATAAAAAATAATAAATAATTAAATAAAAAATAATAATAAAAAGAAAATTAAATGCTAATAATATGAGCCCTTTCAGCGGACCTGAAGGAGAACTGTGTCTCAGCCTCAGGCTCACTTAAAATAAATAATAAATTTAATAATAAAAAAAATAATTAAAAAATAATTATAAAATAATAAAAAAATAAATAAAAAATAATAAATAATTAAATAAAAATTAATAATAAAAAAATAAATAAATGCTAATAATATGAGCCCTTTCAGCGACCTGAAGGAGAACTGTGTCTCAGCCTCAGGCTCACTTAAAATAAATAATAAATTTAATAATAAAAAAAATAATTAAAAAATAATTAAAAAATAATAAAAAATAAATAAAAAATTATAAATAATTAATAAAAAATAATAATAAAAAAAAATTACATGCTAATAATATGAGCCCTTTCAGCGGACCTGAAGGAGAACTGTGTCTCAGCCTCAGGCTCACTTTAAATAAATAATAAATTTATATAATAAAAAATAATTAAATAATAATTAAAAAATAATTAAAAAATAAATAAATAAATTAATAAATAATTAAATCAAAAAATAATAATAAAAAAATAAAATAAATGCTAATAATAATGCTGTTAATGCTAATAATAATGCTAATAATGCTATTAATACTGCTATTAATGCTACTACTCATGCTATTAATCATGTTATTAATGCTATTATTAATGCTATTAATGCTAATAATGCTATTAATGCTAATAATTATGCTATTCATGCTAATAATGCTAATAATAATGCTATTTGTGCTATTATTAATGCTATTAAGGCTAATAATCATGCTATTTATGCTATTCAAAATGCTATTAATGCTAATAATATTGCTATTAATGCTCTTTATGCTAATACTAATGCTATTAATGCAATTATCTATGCTATTAATTTATTATTTATGCTATTAATGCTATTAATAATGCTATTAATGCTAATATTAATGCTATAAGGCTAATAATCATGCTATTAATGCTATTCTTAATGCTATTAATGCTAATAATATTGCTATTAATTTTATTAATGCTATTATTTATGCTATTAATGCTATTAGTTATGCTATTAATGCTATTAATAATGCTTTTAATGCTATTAATAATGCTATTCTTGCAATTAATAATGCTATTAATGCTATTAATAATGCTATTAATGCTATTGTTTATGCTATTAATGCTATTAATGCTAATATTAATGCTATTAATGGTAATATTAATGCTATTAATGCTATTACTGCTAATAATAATTCTATAAATGCTACTAATTATGCTATTAATGCTAATATTAATGTTAATAATGCTAATAATAATGCTATTAATGATATTATTAATACTATTAAGGCTAATAATCATGCTATTAATGCTATTAATAATGCTATTAATGCTATTATTAATGCTAATACTGCTATTAATAATGCTATTAGTGCTAATAATAATGCTATTAATGCTAATAATTATGCTATTAATGGTAATATTAATGCTAATAATGCTAATAATAATGCTAATAATGCTATTATTAATGCTATTAAGGCTAATAATCAGGCTATTCATGCTATTAATAATGCTATTAATGTTATTAATGCTAATATTAATGCTATTAATTCTATTATTAATGCTATTAATGCTATTAATAATGCTATTAATGCTAATAATAATGATATTACTGCTAATAATAATGCTATTAATGCTAATAATTATGCTATCAATGCTAATATTAATGCTAATAATGCTAATAATAATCCTATTAATGCTATTAATAATGCTATTAAGGCTAATAATAATGATATTACTGCTAATAATAATGCTATTAATGCTAATAATTATGCTATCAATGCTAATATTAATGCTAATAATGCTAATAATATTGCTATTAATGCTCTTTATGCTAATACTAATGCTTTTAATGCGATTATTTATGCTATTAATTCTATTATTTCTGCTATTAATGCTATTAATAATGCTATTAATGTTATTAATAATGTTATTAATGCTATTAATGCTAATATTAATGCTATTAATGCTATTAAGGCTAATAATCATGCTATTAATGCTATTAATAATGCTATTAATGCTATTTTTAATTCTATTAATGCTATTAATAATGTTATTAATGCTAATAATGCTATTACTCCTCATAATAATGCTATTAACGCTATTTTTAATGCTATTTATGGTAATAATGCTATTAATACTAATAATAATACTATTATTAGTACTATTATTGCTATTAATAATGCTATTAATGTTAATAATAATGCTGTTAATGCTAATAATTATGCTATTAATGGTAATAATAATGCTATTAATGCAAATAATATTGCTATTAATGCTATTATTAATGCTATTAATGCACATACTAATGCTATTAATGCTATTCATAATGCTATTACTCCTATTAATACTGCTCTTAATGCTATTAATACTGCTATTAATGCTATTAATACTGTTATTAATGCTCATAATACTGCTAATAATGCTATTAATACTGCTATTACTGCTAATAATAATGCTATTGCTAATATTATTGCTATTTATGATGCGATTATTATTTAAAAATCTTTAAAAAAACAATAAACATATCTCTAGACACCCGATGCATTTGTATCAGGCTAACAGCTATAACTACTATAATCAAATTAATGCACGTTCTAGAATCCCGATGCATTTGCATCGGGCTTACAGCTAGTATATATATATATGTTTTTATATATAAAATTACCTCATGCAACCATCACACAGGCCTGAGCCTTACTCAGGCCTGTGGTCTGGCCCTGAGCCTCACACAGGCCTGTGGTCTGGCCCTGAGCCTTACACAGGCCTGTGGTCTTGCCCTGAGCCTCACACAGGCCTGTAATCTGGCCCTGAGCCTCACACAGGCCTGTGGTCTGGCCCTAGGCCTCACACAGGCCTGTGGTCTGGCCCTGAGCCTCACACAGGCATGTGGTGAGGCCCTTAGCCTCATACAACCGTCACACAGGCCTGTGGTCTGGCCCTGAGCCTCACACAGGCCTGTTGTCTGCTCAGGAGGACAGAAGAGCAGCAGGACGGACAGTGTGGAATATTAGCAGACGCTTATATCTAACGTATGGCCAATGTGCAATCCCAGCAGACAATAAGCGGACGCATAGAGCTACCGTCTGGCTCACTTGCCATCTCCACATACAATGAGCAGGCGCATAGATCTATCATACGGCTAGAAGGAGATTAAGAGGGGGGCAGAGGAGAAGAGGAGCAGCAGGAGGGACAAAGGAGAGGAGGACGGGGGTGCAGGAGGACAGAGGAGAGGAGGACGGGGGTGCAGAAGGGCAGAGGAGAGAAGGACGGGGGCGCAGAAGGACAGAGGAGAGGAGGACGGGGGTGCAGGAGGACAGAGGAGAGGAGGAAGGGTGCAGGAGGACAGATGAGAGGAGGACGGAGGTGCAGGAGGACAGAGGAGCAGCAGGGGGGACAGAGGAGGGGAGGACACGGTTGCTGGGGGGCAGAAGGACAGGAACAGGGGGGCAGAGGAGAAGAGGAGCAGCAGGAGGGACAGAGGAGAGGAGGACGGGGTGCAGGAGGACAGAGGAGAGGAGGATGGAGGTGCAGGAGGACAGAGGAGAGAAGGACGGGGGGTGCAATAGGACAGAAGAACAACAGGAGGGATAGTGCGGAATATTAGCTGACGCTTACATCTAACGTATGGCCAATATGCAATCTCTGCAGACAATGAGCGGACGCATAGAGCTTCCGTCTGGCTCACTTGCCATCTCCACATACAATGAGCAGGTGCATAGATCTATCATACGGCTAGAAGGAGAGGAAGAGGGGGCAGAGGAGAAGAGGAGCAGCAGGAGGGACAGGAGAGGAGGACGGGGGTGCAGGAGGACAGAGGAGAGGAGGACGGGGCGCAGGAGGGCAGAGGAGAGGAGGACGGGGAGTGCAGGAGGACAGATGAGCAGCAGGAGGGACAGTGCGGAATATTAGCAGACGCTTACATCTAACGTATGGCCAATATGCAATCTCTGCAGACAATGAGCGGACGCATAGAGCTACCGTCTGGCTCACTTGCCATCTCCACATACAATGAGCAGGCGCATAGATCTATCATACGGCTAGAAGGAGAGGAAGAGGGGGGCAGAGGAGAAGAGGAGCAGCAGGAGGGACAGAGGAGAGGAGGACAGGGGTGCAGGGGAGACAGAGGAGAGGAGGACGGGGGTGCAGGAGGGCAGAGGAGAGGAGGACGGGGGCGCAGAAGGACAGAGGAGAGGAGGACGGGGGTGCAGGAGGACAGAGGAGAGGAGGACGGGGTGCAGGAGGACATAGGAGCAGCAGGGGGGACAGAGGAGGGGAGGACACGGTTGCTGGGGGGCCGAAGGAGAGGAAGAGGGGGGCAGAGGAGAAGAGGAGCAGCAGGAGGGACAGAGGAGAGGAGGATGGGGTGCAGGAGGACAGAGAAGAGGAGGATGGAGGTGCAGGAGGACAGAGGAGAGGAAGACGGGGGGCGCAAGAGGACAGAAGAGCAGAAGGAGTGACAGTGCGGAATACTAGCAGACGCTTACATCTAACGTATGACCAATATGCAATCTTTGCAGACAATGAGCGGACGCATAGAGCTATTGTCTGGCTCACTTGCCATCTCCACATACAATGAGCAGGTGCATAGATCTATCATACGGCTAGAAGGAGAGAAAGAGGGGGGCAGAGGAGAAGAGGAGCAGCAGGAGGGACAGGAGAGGAGGACGGGGTGCAGGAGGACAGAGGAGCAGCGGGGGACAGAGGAGGGGAGGACACGGTTGCTGGGGGGCAGAAGGACAGGAAGAGAGGGGCAGAGGAGAAGAGGAGCAGCAGGAGGGCAGAGGAGAGGAGGATGGGGTGCAGGACGACAGAGGAGATGAGGATGGAGGTGCAGGAGGACAGAGGAGAGGAGGACGGGGGCGCAAGAGGACAGAAGAGCAGCAGGAGGGACAGTGCGGAATACTAGCAGACGCTTACATCTAATGTATGGCTAATATGTAATCTCGGCAGACAATGAGCGGACGCATAGAGCTACCGTCTGGCTCACTTGCCATCTCCACATACAATGAGCAGGCGCATAGATCTATCATACGGCTAGAAGGAGAGGAAGAGGGGGGCAGAGGAGAAGAGGAGCAGCAGGAGGGACAGGAGAGGAGGACGGGGGTGCAGGAGGACAGAGGAGAGGAGGATGGGGGCGCAAAAGGACAGAGGAGAGGAGGACGGGGGTGCAGGAGGACAGAGGAGAGGAGGACGGGGGTGCAGGAGGACAGAGGAGCAGCAGGGGGGACAGAGAAGGGGAGGACACGGTTGCTGGGGGGCAGAAGGACAGGAAGAGGGGGGCAGAGGAAAAGAGGAGCAGCAGGAGGGACAGAGGAGAGGAGGACAGGGTGCAGGCGGACAGAGGAGAGGAGGATGGAGGTGCAGGAGGATAGAGGAGAGGAGGACGGGGAGTGCAGGAGGACAGAGGACAGGAGGACGGGGGTGCAGGAGGACAGCGGAGAGGAGGACGGAGGTGCAGGAGGACAGAGGAGCAGCAGGGAGGAGAGGAGGACGGGGGTGAAGGAGGGCAGAGGAGAGGAGGACGGGGACGCAGAAGGACAGAGGAGAGGAGGACGGGGGCGCAGAAGGACAGAGGAGAGGAGGACGGGGGTGCAGGAGGACAGAGGACAGGAGGACGGGGGTGCAGGAGGACAGAGGAGAGGAGGACGGAGGTGCAGGAGGACAGAGGAGCAGCAGGGAGGACAGAGGAGGGGAGGACACGGTTGCTGTGGGGCAGAAGGACAGGAACAGGGGGGCAGAGGAGAAAAGGAGCAGCAGGAGGGACAGAGGAGAGGAGGACGGGATGCAGGAGGACTGAGGAGCAGCAGAATGGAGGTGCAGGAGGACAGAGGAGAGGAGGACGGGGAAAGCAGGAGGACAAAAGAGCAGCAGGAGGGACAGTGCGGAATATTAGCAGACGCTTACATCTAACGTATGGCCAATATGCAATCTCTGCAGACAATGAGCGGACGCATAGAGCTACCGTCTGGCTCACTTGCCATCTCCACGTACAATGAGCAGGCGCATAGATCTATCATACGGCTAGAAGGAGAGGAAGAGGGGGGCAGAGGAGAGAGGAGCAGCAGGAGGGACAGGAGAGGAGGACGGGGGTGCAGGAGGACAGAGGAGAGGAGGACGGGGGGGCAGGAGGGCAGAGGAGAGGAGAACGGGGGCGCAGATAGACAGAGGAGAGGAGGATGGGGGTGCAGGAGGACAGAGGAGAGGAGGACGCAGGTGCAGGAGGACAGAGGAGCAGCAGGGGGGACAGAGGAGGGGAGGACAGGATTGCTGGGGGCAGAAGGACAGGAAGAGGGGGGCAGAGGAGAAGAGGAGCAGCAGGAGGGACAGAGGAGAGGAGGACGGGGTGCAGGAGGACAGAGGAGAGGAGGATGGAGGTGCAGGAGGACAGAGGAGAGGAGGACGGAGAGTGCAGGAGGACAGAAGAGCAGCAGGAGGGACAGTGTGGAATATTAGCAGACGCTAATATCTAACGTATGGCCAATATGCAATCTCTACATACAATGAGCGGACGCATAGAGCTACCTTCTGGCTCATTTGCCATCTCCACATGTGGTCTGGCCCTGAGCCTCACACAGGCCTGTAGTAAGGCCCTTAGCCTCATTCAAACCTCACACAGGCCTGTAGTCTTGACCTGAGCCTCACACAGGCCTGTTGTCTGGCCCTGAGCCTTACACAGGCCTGTGGTCTGGCCCTAAGCCTCACACAGGCCTGTTGTCAGGCCCTGAGCCTTACACAGGCCTGTAGTCTGGCCCTGAACCTTACACAGGCCTGTAGTCAGGCCCTGAGCCTTACACAGGCCTGTAGTGAGGCCCTTAGCCTCATTCAAACCTCACACAGGCCTGTAGTCTGGCCCTAAGCCTCACACAGGCCTGTGGTCTGGCCCTGAGCCTTACACAGGCCTGATGTCTGGCCCTGAGCCTCACACAGGCCTGTGGTCTGGTCTGAGCCTCACATAGGCCTGTGGTCTGGCTCTAAGCCTCACACAGGCCTGTTGTCTGGCCCTGAGCCTTACACAGACCTGTGGTCTGGTCTGAGCCTCACACAGGCCTGTGGTCTGGCACTGAGCCTCACACAGGCCTGTGTCTGGCCCTGAGCCTCACACAGGCCTGTGGTCTGGCCCTGAGCCTCACACAAGCCTGTGGTCTGGCCCTGAGTCTTACACAGGCCTGTGGTCTGGCCCTGAGCCTCACACAGGCCTGTGTCTGGCCCTGAGCCTCACACAGGCCTGTGGTCTGGCCCTGAGCCTCACACATGCCTGTGGTCTGGCACTGAGCCTTACACAGGCCTGTGGTCTGGCCTTGAGCCTCACACAGGCCTGTGTCTGGCCCTGAGCCTCACACATGCCTGTGGTCTGGCCTGAGCCTTACACAGGCCTGTTGTCTGGCCCTGAACCATACACAGGTCTGTGGTCTGGCCCTGAGCCTCATACAGGCCTGTGATCTGGTCTGAGCCTCACACAGGCCTGTGGTCTGGCCCTTAGCCTCACACAGGCCTGTGGTCTGGCCTTGAGCCTCACACAGGCCTGTGGTCTGGCCTTGAGTCTCACACAGGCCTGTTGCCTGGCCCTGAGTCTTACACAGGCCTGTCGTCTGGCCCTGAGCCTCACACAGGCCTGTGGTCTGGTCTGAGCCTCACACAGGCCTGTGGTCTGGCCCTGAGCCTTACACAAGCCTGTGGTCTGGCCCTAAGCCTCACACAGGCCTGTAGTGAGGCCTTTAGCCTCACAAAGGCCTGTGGTCTGGTCTGAGCCTCACACAGGCCTGTTGCCTGGCCTTGAGCCTCACACAGGCCTGTTGTCTGGCCCGGAGCCTTACACAGGCCTGTGGTCTGGCCGTGAGCTTCAAACAGGCCTGTTGTCTAGCCCTGAGCTTCACACAGGCCTGTGGTCTAACCCTGAGCCTCACACAGGCCTGTGGTCTGGCCTTGAGCCTCACACAGGCCTGTGGTCTGGTCTGAGCCTCACATAGGCCTGTAGTGAGGCCCTTAGCCTCACACAGGCCTGTGATCTGGTCTGAGCCTCACACAGGCCTGTGGTCTGGACTTGAGCATCACACATGCCTGTGATCTGGTCTGAGCCTCACACAGGCCTGTAGTGAGGCCTTTAGCCTCACACAGGCCTGTGGTCTGGTCTGAGCTTCACACAGACTTGTGGTCTGGCCCTGAGCCTCACACAGGCCCGTGGTCTGGCCCTCAGCCTCAAACAGGCCTGTTGTCTGGCCCTGAGCCTCACACAGGCCTGTGGTCTAACCCTGAGCCTCACACAGGACTGTGGTCTAGCCCTGAGCCTCACACAGGCCTGTGGTCTGGCCTTGAGCCTCAAACAGGCCTGTGGTCTGGTCTGAGCCTCACATAGTCCTGTAGTGAGGCCCTTATGCTCACACAGGCCTGTCGTCTGGTCTGAGCCTCACACAGGCCTGTGGTCTGGCCTTGAGCCTCACACAGGCCTGTGGTCTGGTCTGAGCCTCACACAGGCCTGTAGTCTGGTCTGAGCCTCACACAGGCTTATGATCTTGACCTAAGCCTCACACAGGCCTGTTGTCTGGCCCTGAGCCTTACACAGGCCTGTGGACTGGTCTGAGTCTCACACAGGCCTGTTGTCTGGCCCTGAGCCTCACACAGGCCTGTGTCTGGCCCTGAGCCTCACACAGGCCTGTGTCTTGCCCTGAGCCTTACACAGGCCTGTGGTCTGGCCCTAAACCTAACACAGGCCTGTGGTCTGGTCTGAGCCTTACACAGGCCTGTGGTCTGGCCCTGAGCCTCACACAGGCCTGTTGTCTGGCCCTGAATCTCACACAGGCCTGTGGTCTCTCCCTGAGCCTTACACAGGCCTGTAGTGAGGCCCTTAGCCTCATTCAAAGCTTACACAGGCCTGTAGTCTGGCCCTGAGCCTCACACAGGCCTGTGGTCTGGCGCTAAGCCTCACACAGGCCTGTGGTCTTGCCTGAGCCTCACACAGGCCTGTGGTCTGGCCCTAAGCCTCACACTGGCCTGTTGTCTGGCCCTGAGCCTTACACAGGCCTGTGGTCTGGCCCTGAGCATCACACAGGCCTGTTGTCTGGCCCTGAATCTCACACAGGCCTGTGGTCTGGCCCTGAGCCTCACACGGGCCTGTGGTCTGGTCTGTGCCTCACACAGGCCTGTGGTCTGGCCCTAAGCCTCACACAGGCCTGTGTCTGGCCCTGAGCCTCACACAGGCCTGTGGTCTGGTCTGAGCCTCACACAGGCCTGTGGTCTGGCCCTAAGCCTCACACAGACCTGTTGTCTGGCCCTGAGCCTTACACAGGCCTGTGGTCTTGTATGAGCCTCACACAGGCCTGTGGTCTGGCCCTGAGCCTCACACAGGCCTTTGTTTGGCCCTGAGCCTTACACAGGCCTGTGGTCTGGCCCTGAGCCTGACACAGGCCTGTGGTCTGGTCTGAGCCTTACACAGGCCTGTGGTCTGGCCCTGAATCTCACACAGGCTTGTGGTCTCTCCCTGAGCCTTACACAGGCCTGTAGTGAGGCCCTTAGCCTCATTCAAAGCTCACACAGGCCTGTAGTCTGGCCCTGAGCCTCACACAGGCCTGTGGTCTAGCCCTAAGCCTCCCACAGGCCTGTGGTCTTGCCTGAGCCTCACACAGGCCTGTGGTCTGGCCCTAAGCATCACACTGGCCTGTAGTCTGGCCCTGAGCTTTACACAGGCCTGTGGTCTGGCCCTGAGCATCACAGAGGCCTGTGGTCTGGCCTTGAGCCTCACACAGGCCTGTGGTCTGGCCCTAAGCATCACACTGGCCTGTAGTCTGGCCCTGAGCCTCACACAGGCCTGTGGTCTGGCCCTAAGCATCACACTGGCCTGTAGTCTGGCCCTGAATCTAACACAGGCCTGTGGTCTGGCCCTGAATCTCACACAGGCCTGTGGTCTGGCCTTGAGCCTCACACAGACCTGTGGTCTGGTCTGAGCCTCACACAGGCCTGTGTTCTGGCCCTAAGCCTCACACAGGCCTGTGGTCTTACCCTGAGCCTCACACAGGCCTGTGTCTGGCCCTGAGACTCACACAGGCCTGAGGTCTGGCCTTGAGCCTCACACAGGCCTGTGGTCTGGCCTTGAGCCTCACACAGGCCTGTTGTCTGGCCCTGAGCCTCACACAGGCCTGTGGTCTCTCCCTGAGCCTTACACAGGCCTGTAGTCTGGCCCTAAGCCTCACACTGGCCTGTTGTTTGGCCCTGAGCCTCACACAGTTCTGTGGTCTGGTCTGAGCCTCACACAGGCCTGTTGTCTGGCCCTGAGTCTCACACAGGCCTGTGGTCTCTCCCTGAGCCTTACACTGGCCTGTAGTGAGTCCCTTAGCCTCATTCAAAGCTCACACAGGCCTGTAGTCTGGCCCTGAGCCTCACATAGGCCTGTGATCTGGCCCTAAGCCTCACACTGGCCTGTTGTCTGGCCCTGAGCTTCACACAGGCCTGTGGTCTGGTCTGAGCCTCACACAGGCCTGTGGTCTGACCCTAAGCCTCACACAGGCCTGTAGTGAGGCCCTTAGCCTCACACAGGCCTGTTGTCTAGCCCTGAATCTCACACAGGCCTGTGGTCTGGTCTGAGCCTCAGACAGGCCTGTGGTCTGGCCTTGAGCCTCACACAGGCCTGTTGTCTGGCCCTGAGCCTCACACAGGCCTGTGTCTGGCCCTTAGCCTTACACAGGCCTGTGGTCTGTCCCTGAGCCTCACACAGGCCTGTGGTCTGGTCTGAGCCTTACACAGGCCTGATGTCTGGCCCTGAGCCTCACACAGGCCTGTGGTCTGGTCTGAGCCTCACATAGGCCTGTGGTCTGGCCCTAAGCCTCACTCAGGCCTGTTGTCTGGCCCTGAGCCTTACACAGGCCTGTGGTCTGGTCTGAGCCTCACACAGGCCTGTGGTCTGGCCCTGAGCCTCACACAGGCCTGTGGTCTGGCCCTGAGCCTCACACAGGCCTGTGGTCTGGCCCTGAGCCTCACACAGGCCTGTGGTCGTGCCCTGACCCTCACACAGGCCTGTTGTCTGGCCCTGAGCCTTACACAGGCCTGTGGTCTGGCCCTGAGCCTCACACAGGCCTGTGGTCTGGCCCTGAGCCTCACACAAGCCTGTGGTCTGTTCTGAGCCTCACACAGGCCTGTGGCCTGGCCTTGAGCCTCACACAGGCCTGTTGTCTGGCCCTGAGCCTTACACAGGCCTGTGTCTGGCCCTGAGCCTTACACAGGCCTGTGGTCTGGCCCTGAGCCTTACACAGGCCTGTGGTCTGGCCCTGAGCCTCACACAGGCCTGTGTCTGGCCCTGAGCCTTACACAAGCCTGTGGTCTGGCCCTGAGCCTCACACAGGTCTGTGGTCTGGCCTTGAGCCTCACACAGGCCTGTTGTCTGGCCTGAGCCTTACACAGCCTGTTGTCTGGCCCTGAGCCTTACACAGGCCTGTGGTCTGGCCCTGAGCCTTACACAGGCCTGTGGTCTGGCCCTGAGCCTCACACAGGCCTGTGTCTGGCCCTGAGCCTTACACAAGCCTGTGGTCTGGCCCTGAGCCTCACACAGGTCTGTGGTCTGGCCTTGAGCCTCACACAGGCCTGTTGTCTGGCCCTGAGCCTCACACTGGCCTGTGGTCTGGCCCTAAGCCTCACACAGGCCTGTAGTTGTGGCGCCCCGCAACAAGTGCGTCACAAGAGGGTATTGCAGCCATAAATGCAGCTGCAATATTCTCTGACACAGCAGTGATCTGGTTAATTTAGAAATCCAACCCTGCATGCATCACCTAGAACAGAGGGCCAATCCTAGGTCCTGGTGGGTGGAGTGTTCGGGAAGTGCAGGAGAACAGACACATAGTCTAGTCAGAACAGTAAAGAGAAGGGATCTAGAACTTGACCTGAGCAGTCTAGAACTTGGAGAGGAGCGGGGGCTCCGCACTCCGTGCAGCCCCCGGGCCGTCACCGGTCGGGTGTCAGCACCTGAGGCCTTACCAACCGGGAATGGGCATTATTCACACGGGTTCCCAAAAGACTTCCGTGCCCACAACTCACAGCCGGTTCACTGGTAGCGAAGCTGGCAGCAGTTCACCTCTGCTACGCGAACCAGAAGCGTGGAGGAACAGCTTTACAGGAGCACTCCACCACCAGCCAACTTCCAGTCGTCTAACCAGCGGTGTACCCACCGAGGGATCCAAGGCTCCCCAAAACATCCAGAACGTACATCATGGATAGGGCATTGAAGCAGCCTCCCCGTACCCGACCTGGTATTCCTGGGCGACACTGGCAACCAATTAGTTAGAATGGAGGAACACTACGGATTTCTAAGGGACACCATCACTGCTGAGTCCACCCGGTCCACTACCTGTAATCTGTATACCATGTACTGCCTGCTGGTTACAGTAAAGACCCATTGCAGAGACTTTCTGTGTCCGTGCTTCCTTATGAACTGTCCGTCCGCACTACAAGGTAACCGCAGCTGCCGCACAACATCTTAAGCAGCTCCAGCCTCCGGGGATCACCGCTCAGCCTGTGGGGAGCGTAACATCTTGCTGCTGTCCATCCCCCGGAGGTTCCGCTGCGTCGGTAGTCCTTACCGAAACTACTCATAGGTGGCGTCACGAATAAATTAAAAACCCCTTTAATCTGTTCCTACAAGACGTCTTCAACCCTTTTGATCTGCACTACACCGGGCCCCACTACCGGCAGGCGCGGTCCACCTGTGACAAGGAGGAAGGAAGCATCGCCTGTCTAAACCGGAGTCCCGGCCACGGTGAGTCAGAAAATGGCGTCACGAACAGGATACGAGCAGGCCCGTTACCCAACGGGTATAATGTGCTTAAAATGGACTTTATTGTCTACAATTTGGACTTTGTTCGTCCCTAAAAGAACTTTCCCGCCTTTTCACCGTGGGCCAAGATGGCGCCCAAGATGGCGTTCCCGCCACAAGAATACACCACGTGCAAGCCCAGGAGTGAGTCAACCCCCCCCCTCATCGTGGGAGGGCTAAAGACAAAAGGCGCCAAACTCTTTGTCCGCCCTGATTGCTCGAATCAACCATGGGGGCGGACCCCAAAGACTTTTTCCCATCATTGGACTACAAAAGCCCAGAGGAAATGGGAGTGTCATAGAAGTTCTTCACCAGATCTACCAGAACGCTTACCGGTTGAACGGGTGTGGTTTCCCTCCGAAGAAGAGAATGGCCAGCATGAGACTCCAAGACCTAATGCGGGAGGTCGAGGCGGAGGCCAGAGAAGCCATAGGCCAACCGGGTCCGGGTCCTGCCCTTACCATAGACGGCAGCCCCGACTTCTGGCTAGAGGCTCTACAAGACCTCCGGGTACGACTAATAGAGACTGTGGAATGGACGATTCGCAGCTGGAGCGCGACCCTAGGCAGACGACTACACCACGCGATGCAGCAGAGCCGACCGGGTACCGCTACTCCAAGCCCAGACGACGTCACCAGCTTCTCAACCGCCTCACCGTCGCCTACCACCTGTCCTGCTTCGTCACCGGAGCTCATAGACTGCGTCATTCCCGTGAGGACCACAGCTCGACCAGTTCCAGCGGTCGAACCCGCAGCCAACCCCGTTCCTGAGCCGGAGCTTCCAATACGCTCCACGGAAGAACTTGACCTCTACCAGGTTCCCACCGAGGAACCCGCAACGTGTTTCACCACTACAGAGACAGTCGCTTGTTTCGTCCCCGTACCGGAGGCTTCCCTTGCTATTGCCGAGGCCTACCTGGTAACCGGGATTGAGACCCCTCTACCAACAGAAACAGATGAAGAGGCAGGCAGCCTGGAAGCCCTGCAGGACGTCTCTGTGGAAGGATCCGCAGCACCACTGCCCTGTTGTACAGCGGAACCAGCTTCAACATCTCCAGCCATCGAGCAGCCTGATGTGGTCATCGAGGAAGAGGTCGAGGAGGATGACGACGAGACCCGCAGCACCGCTGAGGATTTCGACACCGGGTTCACTTGGGGAGACACCGAGGAACTTCCTACCGGGCATACAGCTCGGGTACACTGGTCGGGTGCAACGCTGACACCTTCCCCTGTGCCGTTCCACCGGGTGCCGGTCCAGACAGCCCGCCAAGTTCAAGCTTCCCGCCAAACCACCAGCTCCATTACTCATCTCTACACCCTGAGCCGTAACGACGGAGATGTACGCCAGAGACGACGAGAGGAGTGGAAAGCCCGAGAACGCGCCAACATGCAGGCCCGTGCGGAGGCTCGCCGCCAGCCGCCGCTGCCTGATGAACTCCGCCGTGAAGGTAGAATTTCCACCTTTAACTTACATACCGGGTGGGGGTTCGCTTGGGAGGTGGTTTTGAATGAGGAGGTGTTTGTGGGGCGCCGGGACGTTGAGTCAAACTTGCCCAGAGGACATCCCGATCGCGACCTATACCGGGGCGATGTAATCACCTATGAACGCTATGCTTGTCCAGATGGGTGGTTCGCTATCCGGGTGCGACATCGTTCTCCATGCCAGTGACTTTAAAACTTGAACTCACTCAATGACTCTGTTCCTGTTAATCACTGACTGTGTGAACTCGCGGCTACAGCCTGAACTTTTATCTAAGAACAGCCAACCGCCCGCCGGGTCCGCACCAAGTGTTTTACCTGTTTATTTTGTCTACTTCACTTTTATGCCATATAATGACCTGTCATTAATAAAAGTGTATTACCTGTTATAAAATACAAAAACCTCTGTAATGTGGGTAGTGTGACGCTTGGGGACAAGCGTATACAACCAAGGGGGAGTGTGGCGCCCCGCAACGAGTGCGTCACAAGAGGGTATTGCAGCCATAAATGCAGCCGCAATATTCTCTGACACAGCAGTGATCTGGTTAATTTAGAAATCCAACCCTGCATGCATCACCTAGAACAGAGGGCCAATCCTAGGTCCTGGTGGGTGGAGTGTTTAGGGAAGTGCAGGAGAACAGACACATAGTCTAGTCAGAACAGTAAAGCGAAGTGATCTAGAACTTGACCTGAGCAGTCTAGAACTTGGAGAGGAGCGGGGGCTCCGCACTCCGTGCAGCCCCCGGGCCGTCACCGGTCGGGTGTCAGCACCTGAGGCCTTACCAACTGGGAATGGGCATTATTCACACGGGTTCCCAAAAGACTCCCATGCCCACAACTCACAGCCGGTTCACTGGTACCGAAGCAGGCAGCAGTTCACCTCTGCTACGCGAACCAGAAGCGTGGAGGAGCAGCTTTACAGGAGCACCCCACCACCAGCCAACTTCCAGTCGTCTAACCAGCGGTGTACCCACCGAGGGATCCAAGGCTCCCCAAAACATCCAGAACGTACATCATGGATAGGGCATTGAAGCAGCCTCCCCGTACCCGACCTGGTATTCCTGGGCGACACTGGCAACCAATTAGTTAGAATGGAGGAACACTACGGATTTCTAAGGGACACCATCACTGCTGAGTCCACCCGGTCCACTACCTGTAATCTGTATACCATGTACTGCCTGCTGGTTACAGTAAAGACCCGTTGCAGAGACTTTCTGTGTCCGTGCTTCCTTATGAACTGTCCGTCCGCACTACAAGGTAACCGCAGCTGCCGCACAACATCTTAAGCAGCTCCAGCCTCCGGGGATCACCGCTCAGCCTGTGGGGAGCGTAACATCTTGCTGCTGTCCATCCCCCGGAGGTTCCGCAGCGTCGGTAGTCCTTACCGAAACTACTCACAGGTGGCGTCACGAATAAATTAAAAACCCCTTTAATCTGTTCCTACAAGACGTCTTCAACCCTTTTGATCTGCACTACACCGGGCCCCACTATCGGCAGGCGCGGTCCACCCATGACAAGGAGGAAGGAAGCATCGCCTGTCTAAACCGGAGTCCCGGCCACGGTGAGTCATAGTGAGGCCCTTAGCGTCACACAGGCCTGTGGTCTGGTCTGAGCCTCACACAGGCCTGTGGTCTCCCTCTGAGCCTCACACAGGCCTGTAGTCTGGCCCTGAGCCTCACATAGGCCTGTGGTCTGGCCCTAAGCCTCACACAGGCCTGTTGTCTGGCCCTGAGCCTCACACAGGCCTGTGGTCTGGCCCTGAGCCTCACACAGGCATGTGGTGAGGCCCTTAGCCTCATACAACCGTCACAAAGGCCTGTGGTCTGGCCCTGAGCCTCACACAGGCCTGTTGTCTGGCCCTGAATCTCACACAGGCCTGTGGTCTCTCCCTGAGCCTTACACAGGCCTCTAGTGAGGCCCTTAGCCTCATTCAAAGCTCACACAGGCCTGTAGTATGGCCCTGAGCCTCACATAGGCCTGTGGTCTGGCCCTAAGCCTCACACTGGCCTGTTGTCTGGCCTGAGCCTCACACAGGCCTGTGGTCTGGTCTGAGCCTCACACAGGCCTGTGGTCTGACCCTAAGTCTCACACAGGCCTGTAGTGAGGCCCTTAGCCTCACACAGGCCTGTTGTCTGGCCCTGAATCTCACACAGGCCTGTGGTCTGGTCTGAGCCTCAGACAGGCCTGTGGTCTGGCCCTGAATCTCACACAGGCCTGTGGTCTCTCCCTGAGCCTTACACAGGCCTCTAGTGAGGCCCTTAGCCTCATTCAAAGCTCACACAGGCCTGTAGTCTGGCCCTGAGCCTCACACAGGCCTGTGGTCTGGCCCTAAGCCTCACACTGGCCTGTTGTCTGGCCCTGAGCCTCACACAGGCCTGTGGTCTGATCTGAGCCTCACACAGGCCTGTTGTCTGGCCCTGAATCTCACACAGGCCTGTGGTCTCTCCCTGAGCCTTACACAGGCCTGTAGTGAGGCCCTTAGCCTCATTCAAAGCTCACACAGGCCTGTAGTATGGCCCTGAGCCTCACATAGGCCTGTGGTCTGGCCCTAAGCCTCACACTGGCCTGTTGTCTGGCCCTGAGCCTCACACAGGCCTGTGGTCTGGTCTGAGCCTCACACAGGCCTGTGGTCTGACCCTAAGTCTCACACAGGCCTGTAGTGAGGCCCTTAGCCTCACACAGGCCTGTTGTCTGGCCCTGAATCTCACACAGGCCTGTGGTCTGGTCTGAGCCTCAGACAGGCCTGTGGTCTGGCCTTGAGCCTCACACAGGCCTGTTGTCTGTCCCTGAGCCTCACACAGGCCTGTAGTCTGGCCCTGAGCCTCACACAGGCCTGTGTCTGGCCCTTAGCCTAACACAGGCCTGTGGTCTGTCCCTGAGCCTCACACAGGTCTGTGGTCTGGTCCGAGCCTTACACAGGCCTGATGTCTGGCCCAGAGCCACACACAGGCCTGTGGTCTGGTCTGAGCCTCACATAGGCCTGTGGTCTGGTCTGAGCCTCACACAGGCCTGTGGTCTGGTCTGAGCCTCACACAGGCCTGTGGTCTGGCCCTGAGCCTCACACAGGCCTGTGGTTTGGCCCTGAGCCTCACACATGCCTGTTGTCTGGCCCTGAGCCTTACACAGGCCTGTGGTCTGGCCCTGAGCCTCACACAGGCCTGTGTCTGGCCGTGAGCCTTACACAAGCCTGTGGTCTGGCCCTGACCCTCACACAGGTCTGTGGTGTGGCCTTGAGCCTCACACAGGCCTGTTGTCTGACCCTGAGCCTCACACAGGCCTGTGGTCTGGCCCTAAGCCTCACACAGGCCTGTAGTGAGGCCCTAAGCCTCACACAGGCCTGTGGTCTGGTCTGATCCTCACACAGGCCTGTGGTCTCGCTCTGAGCCTCACACAGGCATGTCATGAGGCCCTTAGCCTCATACAACCGTCACAGGCCTGTGGTCTGGCCCTGAGCCTCACACAGGCCGGTTGTCTGGCCCTGAATCTCACACAGGCCTGTGGTCTCTCCCTGAGCCTTACACAGGCCTGTAGTGAGGCCCTTAGCCTCATTCAAAGCTCACATAGGCCTGTAGTCTGGCCATGAGCCTCACTCAGGCCTGTGGTCTGGCCCTAAGCCTCACACTGGCCTGTTGTCTGGCCCTGAGCCTCACACAGGCCTATGGTCTGGTCTGAGCCTCACACAGGCCTGTTGTCTGGCCCTGATTCTCACACAGGCCTGTGGTCTCTCCCTGAGCCTTACACAGGCCTGTAGTGAGGCCCTTAGCCTCATTCAAAGCTCACACAAGCCTGTAGTCTGGCCCTGAGCCTCACATAGGCCTGTGGTCTGGCCCCAAGCCTCACACTGGCCTGTTGTCTGGCCCCGAGCCTTACACAGGCCTGTGGTCTGGCCTGAGCCTCACACAGGCCTGTGGTCTGGCCCTAAGCCTCACACTGGCCTGTTGTCTGTCCCTGAGCCTTACACAGCCTGAGGTCTGGTCCTGAGCCTTACACAGGCCTGTTGTCTGGCCCTGAATCTCACACAGGCCTGTGGTCTGGCCCTGAACCTCACACAGGCCTGTGGTCTGGTCCTGAATCTCACACAGGCCTGTGGTCTGGTCTGAGCCTCAGACAGGCCTGTGGTCTGGCCTTGAGCCTCACACAGGCCTGTTGTCTGGCCCTGAGCCTCACACAGGCCTGTAGTCTGGTCTGAGCCTCACACAGGCCTGTGTCCAGCCCTGAGCCTTACTCAAGCCTGTGGTCTGGCCCTGAGCCTCACACAGGCCTGTGGTCTGGCCTTGAGCCTCACACAGGCCTGTTGTCTGGCCCTGAGCCTCACACAGGCCTGTGGTCTGGCCCTAAGCCTCACACAGGCCTGTAGTGAGGCCCTTAGCCTCACACAGGCCTGTGGTCTGGTCTGAGCCTCACACAGGCCTGTGGTCTCGCTCTGAGCCTCACACAGGCCTGTAGTCTGGCCCTGAGCCTTACACAGGCCTGTAGTCTGGCCCTGAGCCTCACACAGCCCTGTAGTCTGGCCCTAGGCCTCACACAGGCCTGTGGTCTGGCCCTGAGCCTCACACAGGCATGTGGTGAGGCCCTTAGCCTCATACAACCGTCACACAGGCCTGTGGTCTGGCCCTGAGCCTCACACAGGCCTTTCGTCTGGCCTTGAGCCTCACACAGGCCTGTTGTCTGGCCCTGAGCCTCACACAGGCCTGTGGTCTGGCCCTATGCCTCACACAGGCCTGTAATGAGGCCATTAGCCTCACACAAGCCTGTGGTCTGGTATGAACCTCACACAGGCCTGTGGTCTGGCCTTGAGCCTCACACAGGCCTGTGGTCTGGTCTGAGCCTCACACAGGCCTGTAGTGAGACCCTAAGCCTCACACTGGCCTGTGGTCTGGCCTGAGCCTCACACAGTCCTGTGGTCTGGTCCTAAGCATCACACAGGCCTGTTGTCTGGCCCTGAGCCTTACACAGGCCTGTGGTCTGGCCCTAAGCCTCACACTGGCCTGTGGTCTGGCCTGAGCCTCACACAGTCCTGTTGTCAGACCCTGAGCCTTACACAGTCCTGTTGTATGGCCCTGAACCTTACTCAGGCCTGTGGTCTCTCCCTGAGCCTTACACAGCCTGTAGTGAGGCCCTTAGCCTCATTCAAAGCTCACACAGGCCTGTAGTCTGGCCTGAGCCTCACTCAGGCCTGTGGTCTGGCCCTAAGCCTCACTCTGGCCTGTTGTCTGGCCCTGAGCCTCACACAGGCCTATGGTCTGGTCTGAGCCTCACACAGGCCTGTTGTCTGGCCCTGATTCTCACACAGGCCTGTGGTCTCTCCCTGAGCCTTACACAGGCCTGTAGTGAGGCCCTTAGCCTCATTCAAAGCTCACACAAGCCTGTAGTCTGGCCCTGAGCCTCACATAGGCCTGTGGTCTGGCCCCAAGCCTCACACTGGCCTGTTGTCTGGCCCCGAGCCTTACACAGGCCTGTGGTCTGGCCTGAGCCTCACACAGGCCTGTGGTCTGGCCCTAAGCCTCACACTGGCCTGTTGTCTGGCCCTGAGCCTTACACAGGCCTGAGGTCTGGTCCTGAGCCTCACACAGGCCTGTTGTCTGGCCCTGAATCTCACAGAGGCCTGTGGTCTGGCCCTGAACCTCACACAGGCCTGTGGTCTGGTCCTGAATCTCACACAGGCCAGTGGTCTGGTCTGAGCCTCAGACAGGCCTGTGGTCTGGCCTTGAGCCTCACACAGGCCTGTTGTCTGGCCCTGAGCCTCACACAGGCCTGTAGTCTGGTCTGAGCCTCACACAGGCCTGTGGCCTGGCCTTGAGCCTCACACAGGCCTGTTGTCTGGCCCTGAGCCTTATACAGGCCTGTGGTCTGGCCCTGAGCCTCACACAGGCCTGTGTCCGGCCCTGAGCCTTACTCAAGCCTGTGGTCTGGCCCTGAGCCTCACACAGGCCTGTTGTCTGGCCCTGAGCCTCACACAGGCCTGTGTCCGGCCCTGAGCCTTACTCAAGCCTGTGGTCTGGCCCTGAGCCTCACACAGGCCTGTTGTCTGGCCCTGAGCCTCACACAGGCCTGTGGTCTGGCCCTAAACCTCACACAGGCCTGTGGTCTGGTCTGAGTCTCACACAGGCCTGTGGTCTCGCTCTGAGCCTCACACAGGCCTGTAGTCTGGCCCTGAGCCTCACACAGGCCTGTGGTCTGGCCCTGAGCCTCACACAGCCCTGTAGTCTGGCCCTAGGCCTCACACAGGCCTGTGGTCTGGCCCTGAGCCTCACACAGGCATGTGGTGAGGCCCTTAGCCTCATACAACCGTCACACAGGCCTGTGGTCTGGCCCTGAGCCTCACACAGGCCTGTCGTCTGGCCTTGAGCCTCACACAGGCCTGTTGTCTGGCCCGGAGCCTCACACAGGCCTGTGGTCTGGCCCTAAGCCTCACACAGGCCTGTAATGAGGCCCTTAGCCTCACACAGGCCTGTGGTCTGGTCTGAACCTCACACAGGCCTGTGGTCTGGCCCTGAGCCTCACACAGGCCTGTGGTCTGGTCCTGCATCTCACACAGGCCTGTGGTCTGGTCTGAGCCTCAGACAGGCCTGTGGTCTGGCCTTGAGCCTCACACAGGCCTGTTGTCTGGCCCTGAGCCTCACACAGGCCTGTTGTCTGGCCCTGAGCCTCACACAGGCCTGTAGTCTGGTCTGAGCCTCACACAGGCCTGTGGCCTGGCCTTGAGCCTCACACAGGCCTGTTGTCTGGCCCTGAGCCTTATAGAGGCCTGTGGTCTGGCCCTGAGCCTCACACAGGCCTGTGTCTGGCCCTGAGCCTTACACAAGTCTGTGGTCTGGCCCTGAGCCTCACACAGGCCTGTGGTCTGGCCTTGAGCCTCACACAGGCATGTGGTGAGGCCCTTAGCCTCATACAACCGTCACACAGGCCTGTGGTCTGGCCCTGAGCCTCACACAGGCCTGTCGTCTGGCCTTGATCCTCACACAGGCCTGTTGTCTTGCCCGGAGCCTCACACAGGCCTGTGGTCTGGCCTTAAGCCTCACACAGGCCTGTAATGAGGCCCTTAGCCTCACACAGGCCTGTGGTCTGGTCTGAACCTCACACAGGCCTGTGGTCTGGCCTTGAGCCTCACACAGGCCTGTAGTGAGACCCTAAGCCTCACACTGGCCTGTGGTCTGGCCTGAGCCTCACATAGTCCTGTGGTCTGGCCCTAAGCCTCACACTGGCCTGTTGTCTGGCCCTGAGCCTTACACAGGCCTGTGGTCTGGCCCTAAGCCTCACAGTGGCCTGTGGTCTGGCCTGAGCCTCACACAGGCCTGTGGGTAGGCCCTTAGCCTCACACAGGCCTGTGGTCTGGTCTGAGCCTCACACAGTCCTGTTGTCAGGCCCTGAGCCTTACACAGTCCTGTTGTCTGGCCCTGAACCTTACTCAGGCCTGTGGTCTCTCCCTGAGCCTTACACAGGCCTGTAGTGAGGCCCTTAGCCTCATTCAAAGCTCACACAGGCCTGTTGTCTGGCCCTGAGCCTCACACAGGCCTGTGGTCTGACCCTAAGCCTCACACAGGCCTGTAGTGAGGCCCTTAGCCTCACACAGATAATCGTAAATGACCAGCACTCAGTCTTCTTTTTTGGTTATGATGGTGCTATTGTAGAAAGGATCCAATGATCCTTAGACTGTTATTAGAAAGATCCCAGCACTCATCTGTTAGTTGCTTATTCGTGTTTTTTATTTGAAAGACATATACAGTTAGGGCCAGAAATATTTGGACAGTGACACAAGTTTTCTTATTTTAGCTGTTTACAAAAACATGTTCAGAAATACAATTATATATATAATATGGGCTGAAAGTGCACACTCCCAGCTGCAATATGAGAGTTTCCACATCCAAATCGGAGAAAGGGTTTAGGAATCATAGCTCTGTAATGCATAGCCTCCTCTTTTTCAAGGGACCAAAAGTAATTGGACAATGGACTCTAAGGGCTGCAATTAACTCTGAAGGCATCTCCCTCGTTAACCTGTAATCAATGAAGTAGTTAAAAGGTCAGGGGTGGATTCCGGGTGTGTGGTTTTGCATTTGGAAGCTGTTGCTGTGACCAGACAACATGCGGTCAAAGGAACTCTCAATTGAGGTGAAGCAGAACATCCTGAGGCTGAAAAAAAAGAAAAAAAATCATCAGAGAGATAGCAGACATGCTTGGAGTAGCAAAATCAACAGTTGGGTACATTCTGAGAAAAAAGGAATTGACTGGTGAGCTTGGGAGCTCAAAAAGGCCTGGGCGTCCACGGATGACAACAGTGGTGGATGATCGCCGCATACTTTATTTGGTGAAGAAGAACCCGTTCACAACATCAACTGAAGTCCAGAACACTCTCAGTGAAGTAGGTGTATCTGTCTCTAAGTCAACAGTAAAGAGAAGACTCCATGACAGTAAATACAAAGGGTTCACATCTAGATGCAAACCATTCATCAATTCCAAAAATAGACAGGCCAGAGTTAAATTTGCTGAAAAACACCTCAAGAAGCCAGCTCAGTTCTGGAAAAGTATTCTATGGACAGATGAGACAAAGATCAACCTGTACCAGAATGATGGGAAGAAAAAAGTTTGGAGAAGAAAGGGAACGGCACAGGATCCAAGGCACACCACATCCTCTGTAAAACATGGTGGAGGCAACGTGATGGCATGGGCATGCATGGCTTTCAATGGCACTGGGTCACTTGTGTTTATTGATGACATAACAGCAGACAAGAGTAGCCGGATGAATTCTGAAGTGTACCGGGATATACTTTCAGCCCAGATTCAGCCGAATGCTGCAAAGTTGATTGGACGGCGCTTCATAGTACAGATGGACAATGACCCCAAGCATACAGCCAAAGCTACCCAGGAGTTCATGAGTGCAAAAAAGTGGAACATTCTGCAATGGCCAAGTCAATCACCAGATCTAAACCCAATTGAGCATGCATTTCACTTGCTCAAATCCAGACTTAAGACGGAAAGACCCACAAACAAGCAAGACCTGAAGGCTGCAGCTGTAAAGGCCTGGCAAAGCAATAAGAAGGAGGAAACCCAGCGTTTGGTGATGTCCATGGGTTCCAGACTTAAGGCAGTGATTGCCTCCAAAGGATTCGCAACAAAATATTGAAAATAAAAATATTTTGTTTGGGTTATGTTTATTTGTCCAATTACTTTTGACCTCCTAAAATGTGAAGTGTTTGTAAAGAAATGTGTACAATTCCTACATTTTCTATCAGATATTTATGTTCAACCCTTCAAATTAAACGTTACGATCTGCACTTGAATTCTGTTGTAGAGCTTTCATTTCAAATCCAATGTGGTGGCATGCAGAGCCCAACTCACGAAAATTGTGTCACTGTCCAAATATTTCTGGCCCTAACTGTATACAGAGTGGATGGTGACAGCAAACGTTTCGGTCTTGTGACAGACCTTTATCAATACGTCACTATGAAAAAATAATAAAATTACAGTGAGAATATATACAGTGCAGACATTGAAGTATATATCTGTCTAAATATATACATTATTTACAGAATTGACGCTAAGTTACATATGATATCATGAAAAAAACAGGGTTGCTTGTTATGTGTAAGGACCTATTGAAGAAACGAGATATAAAACTTCTACTTTGACTACAAGTACCTCCGGATTGACACATGCAGGGTCGGACTGGGGTGTCTGGGGCCCACCAGGGAAATTGATTTCAGGGGCCCACCCACCCTTCAGCTATATGTAAATACCTGGTAGCTGTTATTATACCCATTATATTGGCGGCTCCTGCACATCACTCTGCGCTCAGCAAAACTGTGATGTACAATTATTGTACTTTATATTAAAGAGATTCTTTGGTGAAAACAAGTTATCAGTGATCCACAGGTTCAATAGGTGATCACTTATTTATTGGTGGAATCCGACCTGTGGAAACCGTATCATCAGAAGAATGTGGGACTTATATCCCAATTATTAAAGGGGTTTTCACATAAACAAAATTAATTTTAAAGTTAATTTTAATCAATAGATTTTGGAATAATAATTTCCATATTTTAAGGTGTTTAAATATAATGTTCCTGTGTCGAGAGAATCCCTGTACGGTCAGACACATCCATTACACAGTACACAGCAGGGACATATATATAAGTTTATCTCAGCCCAGGAACATTTTCTTTTAAACACATCCAATTGTGGAAATTATTATCATTACAGGGTCTACTTATTATTAAGATGAACTTTAAATTAACCTTGTTCGTGGGAAAGGCCTTTAAAATGCAGCGGTTGGTAATGATGTAAGTATTGCGCATGTGTGAGGTGTACTTTACCGCAGCTCATCACATGAGCTGCCGTAAAGTATACCTCACGCATGCGCAATGCGCAGCTTGAGGTCTGTCGATACACCGAAAGGGTGTACCGACGTCTGCAGCGCCTGAAATGAAGTGATTAGCGTCATATCGGCTGATCCGCCGATGGAGGAGGGCGAGGAGGATTCAAATAGTTTATCACGCCCATCGGGGTGTGAATACAAGCACTAAAGGCGGCGAAAAGAAGTCACAGGGAACACCCTGTGCGACTTCTCAGGAGACAAGAAACCGTAGTTGTAGAGGTATCAAAATCACTTTTTGAAAGTTTTAAACTACACAATTTTTACACAAAGGGATAGGTAGAATAGCATAATGATGGTGCAGGGACAGGTATTAATAGGATGGGGGGTGATTTTTAGGGGTCAGGTTCCCTTTAAAGATTACAGCATCCACATGACTACATCACCAGAACCACCGTCAATACATTTACATATCACTAGAACCACTGTCAATACAATAGTACCTCACCAGAATCACTGTCAGTATATCACCAGAACCATTGTCAATACAGTAATACATCACCAAAACAACCAATACATCACCAGAAACCCCATCAATACAATAATACATTACTATAACCCCTGTCAGTACATAACCAGAACCATCAGCAATACAATAATACATAATCAGAACACCGTCACTACATCACCAGAACAGTACGTTCCCTATATAAATGTGTATGCAGATTAAATGTCCCATACTGTTCATACTCCTTCCACATGTCCCATACTGCTTATCCTCCTCCCACATGTCCCATACTGTTCACCCCCGATGTGTCCCATGCAGCTCATCTTACATCCATATATTGCATACAGCTCATCCTCACCCCCATTCGCCTGAACCCCATGTTGCTTATCCTCCCCCAATATGTCTCACGCAGCTCATCCTTCCCCACTATCCCCCTTCCAGGTTACACGCAGCCTCTCAACTCCCATGTTCCACACAGCCTCTCCTCTCCTATGCACCACGCAGCCTCTCCCCTCCCTTGTTCCACACAGCCTCTCCCCATCCCTCATCCATGTAGCTTCTCCCCTCTCCCATGTTCCATGTAGCTTCTCACCCACATTCCATGTAGCTTCTCCCCCCATCCCCCATCCATCCATGTACCTTCTCCCCCCATCCACCAAACCATCCATGTACCTTCTCCCCATCCCCCCTCTATCCATGTACCTTCTCCTCCATCCATCCATTTTCTCCCCCCTTTTTCCATGCCGGCCTCCATCCATCCAGCTACTCTCCCCTTTCTATGCAGCCCTATCCATTCATCCATCCCGTTCTCCCCCCTTTTCTATGCCGCCCCCCTATCCATCACGTTCTCTCCCCTTTTCCATAATGCCCCCACACATCCATCCCATTCTGCCCCCTCTTCCAGGCCACACCATCCATCCATCCATCTATCTATCCCACTCTGTCCCCCCCAGGCTAATATCTTCGGCTGTAACAGCGCCTTACCTGTCTCCATGTTTCTGATCCCGGATCCCGGCAGCTTCTTCCTCTGCAGCGCTCAGCCTCTCGGTCACCGGCACCAGGAACCCGGCACCAGGCAGCTTCTTCCTCTGCAGCTCCCGATCTTTGGCACCAGGCAGCTTCTTCCTCTGTGACTCTCGGTCTCCCGCTCGCCGGCACCAGGCAGCTTCTTCCTCTGTGGCTCCCAGTCTCCCACTCGCTGGCACCAGGAACCCGGCACCAGGCACCCGGCAGCCTCTTCCTCTGCAGCTCCTGGTCTCCGGCATCAGTCTATGGGGGGCAAAAATATGCTGCTGCTATGTGGGGGTCACAGACATACTGCTACTGCTGGGGGTGGGGGAGCACAAACACACTGTTACTGTTGGGGGGCACACACATTTTGCTGCTGGGGGGGCACACTGATTGCTGCTGCTGGGGGGCACACTTTATGCTGTCTGCCTCTTTCCTGTGCACTGTGTCCCCCATGCGCACCTATCTCCCCCTGCGCGCCTGTCTTCCCCCTGTGCCTGTCCTTTCCCCTGTACGCTGTGTCTCCTCCCTGTACCTGTCTCCCCCACTGGAGTAATTTGCCCCTGACAGGGCCCAGAGTGCTGCCCCACATCGCACCCTCGGGGGCCCTGCGCTGCCCCACACCTCACCCTCGGGGGCCCCTGAGTGCTGCCCCACAACGGGGGGCCCCAAGTGCTTCCCCCACACCGGGGGGCCCCAAGTGCTTACCCCACACCGGGGGGCCCCAAGTGCTTCCCCCAACACAAGGGGGCCCCTGAGTGCATCCCCCACACCAGGGGGCCCCTGAGCGCATCCCCAGACAAGGGGGCCCCTGAGCGCATCCCCCACACAAGGGGGCGCCTGAGCGCATCCCCCAACACCTGGGGGCCCTTGAGCACTGCCCCCACACCGGGGAACCCCTGAGTGCTTCCCCCAACACCAGGGGGCCTCTGAGCACATACTCCACACCAGGGGGACCCCTGAGCACATACCCCACACCAGGGGGGCCCCTGAGCACATACCCCACACCAGGGGGGCCCTGAATGCTTCCCCCAAAACCGGGGGGCCCGTGAGTGCTGCCCCCACACTGGGGGGCCCCTGAGTGCTGCCCACACACTGGAGGGCCCCTGAATGCTGCACTTACACTAGAGGGGCCCTGAGCACTGCACCCACAACAGGGGGACCCTCAGGGGCCCCTAGAGCTGCCTCCCTTCTAACCTTAAGGCTGCAGCCGGTAATCTCTCAGACCTCCCCTGTGTAGTGTCACTGTGAGCTGCCTGCAGCTGCTCTATTTCCTGTGTGCGGAAATACAGGAAATAGAGGGCTGTAGACTGCAGTGATCTCACTACAGGTGAGGACAGGGCGACAGGCAGTCTTGGGGGGCAGTGCTCAGGGGCCCCCTGAGGGTGAGCTTTAGGGGCAGTGCTCAGGGGCCCCTGAGGGATAGGGTAACACTTGCTTTGTGACCCTAGCCTGATGCCAGTATTGTCTGCTGCAGAGCAGAGCGTTTTAATGCTATGCGCTGCCTGGAGCCCATAGAAACCCGCAGTTTACCTTGCCAACCACTGGTTGGCAAGGTAAACTGCGGGTTTCTATGGGCTACGTTGTCTGGCAGCGCACAGCAATAAATGCTATGCACTGCAGCAGACAATACTGACATCAGGCTAGGGTCACAAAGCAAGTGTGACCCTAGCCCTCTCTAAGCAGTCTGGGCCCCGGACCCGGCACTTGCCTGGGAGAGCCGGGTGCTGACGCCGGCCCTGCCGCTCGGCCCGCTCTGTTCAGCAGGGGCTAGTGAGAGGCGGGGCTAGGTGGGCGGGGCCTCTAGACCTGAGGGTCTCCCATGACTTTTACCCGGTTACCTGCCAGAGCAGTCCGAGGCTGCATAGAGATCATGGTGCCCCATTGGAGGCGTTCATACATAGAGATCATGGGGCCCATTTAGGGGTGTAGAAAGAGATCATGAAGCCCACTCAGGGGCGTAGAAAGAGATCATGAAGCCCACTCAGGGGCATGCATAAAAATCATGGTGCACAGTCAGCGGCAAACATAGAGATCATGGGGCCCCATCAGAGGCGTACATAGAGATTATGGGGCCCCATCAGAAACGTACATAGAGATCAAGGGCCCTCTCAGGGATCGTACATAGAGATTATGGGGCCCCATCAGAGGCGTACATAGAGATCATGGGGCCCACTCAGGGATGGTAGATAGAGATCATGGGACCCACTCAGGAATTGTACATAGAGATCATGCGTCCCACTCAGGGATCGTACATAGAGATCATGGGGATCACTCAGGGCTCGTACATAGAGATCATGGGGCCCACTCAGGGCTCATACATAGAGATCATGGGGCCCACTCAGCGATCGTACATAGAGATCATGGGGCCCACTCAGGGATCGTACATAGAGATCATGGGGCCCTATCAGGGATCGTACATAGAGATCATGGGGCCCACTCAAGGATGGTAGATAGAGATCATGGAGCCCACCCAGGGCTCTTACATAGAGATCATGGAGCCCACTCAGGGCTCTTACATAGAGATCATGGAGCCCACTCAGGGCTCTTACATAGAGATCATGGGCCCCTCAGGGCTCATACATAGAATCATGGGGCCCTCAGAGCGTACATAGAGATTTGGGGCCATCAGAGGCGTACATAGAGATCATGGGGCCCACTCAGGATGGTAATAGAGATCTGGGCCATCGGATTGTACATAGAGATCATGGGTCCCACTCAGGGATCGTACATAGAGATCAGGGATCATCAGGGCTCTACATAGAGATCATGGGGCCACTCAGGTCATACATAGAGATCATGGGGCCCACTCAGGGCTCATACATAGAGATCATGGGCCCACTCAGCGATCGTACATAGAGATCATGGGCCCACTCAGGGTCATACATAGAGATCATGGGGCCCCATCATGGACAGGGTCACAATTAGAGATCATGGAGCCCACTCAGGGCTCTACATAGAGATCATGGAGCCCACTCAGGGCTCTACATAGAGATCATGGAGCCCATCAGGGCTCTACATAGAGATCATGGGGCCCACTCAGGGCTCATACATAGAGATCATGGGACCCACTCAGCAAATGGTACATAGAGATAATGAGGTCTGGACCCACTCAGGGATCGTACATAGAGATCATGGGAGCACTCAGGGCTCATACATAGAGATCATGGGCCACTCAGGGCTCATACATAGAGATCATGGGCCCACTCAGGTCTACATAGAGATCATGGGCCCCTCAGGGTTAACATAGAGATCATGGGGCCCACTCAGGGATATGTACATAGAGATCATGGGCCCACTCAGGTAATGGTATGGAGCATAGAGATCATTGGAGCCCACTCAGGGCTCATTACATAGAGATCATGGAGCCCACTCAGGGCTCTTACATAGAGATCATGGAGCCCACTCAGGGCTCTACATAGAGATCATGGAGCCCACTCAGGGCTCATACATAAGTCATGGGCCACATCGAGAGGGTAGCATAGGATCAGGCCCCACTCCCGGGCTGCTATACTAGAGGTCATGGAGCCCACTCAGGGATGGAACATAGAGATCATGGGCCCACTCAGGGATGTAATAGAGATCATGGTCCCACTCAGATGTACATAGAGATCATGGGTCCACTCAGGGCTCTACATAGAGATCATGGGGCCACTCAGGGCTCATACATAGAGATCATGGGGCCCACTCAGGGCTCATACATAGAGATCATGGGGCCCACTCAGGGATCGTACATAGAGATCATGGGGCCCACTCAGGGATCGTACATAGAGATCATGGGGCCCTATCAGGGATCGTACATAGAGATCATGGGGCCCACTCAAGGATGGTAGATAGAGATCATGGAGCCCACTCAGGGCTCTTACATAGGATCATGGAGCCCACTCAGGGCTCTTACATAGAGATCATGGAGCCCACTCAGGGTCATACAATAGAGATCATGGAGCCCATCGGGGCTCTACATAGAGATCATGGGGCCCACTCAAGGCTATACATAGGGGTCATGGAGCCCACTCAGGGCTCTACATAGGTCATGGAGCCCACTCAGGGCTCATACATAGAGGATCATGGAGCCCACTCAGGGCTCATACATAGAGATCATGGAGCCACTCAGGCTCATACATAGAGTCATCACCCCTAGCCACATCAGCCCCCAGGCCATACATAGAGTCATGGAGCCCACTCAGGGCTCATACATTGAGGTCATGGAGCCCACTCAGGGCTCATGCATAGAGCTCATGGAGCCACGTCAGAGGACCTTATACATAGAGATCATGGGGCCCACTCAGGGATGGTAATAGAGATCATGGACCCACTCAGGAATTGTACATAGAGACTCATGGGTCCCACTCAGGGATCGTACATAGAGATCATGGGGACCACTCAGGGCTCGTACATAGAGATCATGGGGCCCACTCAGGGCTCATACATAGAGATCATGGGGCCCACTCAGGGATCGTACATAGAGATCATGGGGCCCATCAGGATCGTACATAGAGATCATGGGGCCCCCTCAGGATCGGTGCATAGAGATCATGGAGCCCACTCAGGGCTCTACATAGAGATCATGGAGCCCACTCAGGGCTCTTACATAGAGATCATGGAGCCCACTCAGGGCTCTTACATAGAGATCATGGAGCCCACTCAGGGTATGACATAGAGATCATGGGGCCCACTCAGAGCTCTACATAGAGATCATGGGCCCACTCAGGGTCATACATAGAGATCATGGGCCCACTCAGGGCTCTGTACATAGAGATCATGGGCCCACTCAGGGCTCATACATAGAGATCATGGGCCCACTCAGGGCTCTACATAGAGATCATGGGCCCCACTCAGGGCTCATACATAGAGATCATGGGAGCCACTCAGGGCTATACATAGAGATCATGGGCCCACTCAGGGCTCATACATAGAGATCATGGAGCCCACTCAGGGCTCATACATTGAGGTCATGGAGCCCACTCAGGGCTCATACATAGAGTCATGGAGCCCACTCAGGGCTCATACATAGAGATCATGGGGCCCACTCAGGGTCTACATAGAGATCATGAGCCCACTCAGGGTCATACATAGAGAGTCATGGAGCCCACTCAGGGCTCATACATAGAGGTCATGGAGCCCACTCTGCTATGGCAGATAGATGGGCCTCAGTACCGTCACCAGACCCCTGCCCCCCCAGGGCCCCAACTGAATCATGGTGAGCCTCCCCCCAGGAGCTCCACTACATAGAGATCATGGGGCCCACTCAGGTAATAGAATCATGACCACTCAGGTTACTAGAGATCATGGGGCCCCAGGACTACTAGGTCATGGGCTCAAGGTTACATAGAGATCATGGGCCCACTCAGGGCTCATACATAGAGATCATGGGGCCCACTCAGGGATCGTACATAGAGATCATGGGGCCCACTCAGGGATCGTACATAGAGATCATGGGGCCCTATCAGGGATCGTACATAGAGATCATGGGGCCCACTCAAGGATGGTAGATAGAGATCATGGAGCCCACTCAGGGCTCTTACATAGGATCATGGAGCCCACTCAGGGCTCTTACATAGAGATCATGGAGCCCACTCAGGGATCGACATAGAGATCATGGGGCCCTATCAGGATCGTACATAGAGATCATGGGGCCCACTCAAGGATGTAGATAGAGATCATGGAGCCCACTCAGGGCTCTTACATAGAGATCATGGAGCCCACTCAGGGCTCACATAGAGATCATGGAGCCACTAGGCCTACATAGATCATGGAGCCCACTCAGGGCTCATACATAGAGTTCATGGAGCCCACTCAGGGCTCATACATAGAGATCATGGGCCCACTCAGAGCTCATACATAGAGGTCATGGAGCCCACTCAGGGCTCATAAATTGAGGTCATGGAGCCCACTCAGGGCTCATACATAGAGGTCATGGAGCCCACTCAGGGCTCATACATAGAGATCATGGAGTCCCACTCAGGCTCATACATAGAGATCATGGGCCCACTCAGGTCTACATAAGTCATAGAGCCCACTCAGGGCTATACATGAGGTCATGGAGCCCACTCAGGCTCATACATAGGTCATGGAGCCCACTCTATGGCAAAAGAGGTCTAGCCACAGCCACCAGACCTGCCCCCCGGTGCATACCAGCTGACCCCTAGGTCTCCGAGGAGCGCCACCAGGGCCTACATAGAGATCATGGGCCACTCAGGTCTACATAGGATCATGGGCCACTCAGGGTCGTAATAGATCATGGGCCCATCAGCATACATAGAGATCATGGCCCTCAGGGTCTACATAGAGATCATGGGGCCACTCAGGGACGTACATAGAGTCATGGGCCCACAGGATCCATGAGATCAGGGCCACCGTGAATAGAGATCATGGGCCCACTCAGGGCTCTACATAGAGATCATGGGCCACTCAGGATGGTAATAGAGATCATGGAGCCCACTCAGGGCTCTTACATAGAGATCATGGAGCCCACTCAGGGCTCTACATAGAGTCATGGAGCCACTCAGGGCTCTACATAGAGATCATGGAGCCCACTAGGGCTCATACATAGAGATCATGGGGCCCACTCAGAGCTCATACATAGAGTCATGGAGCCCCTCAGGTCATAAATTGAGTCATGGAGCCCACTCAGGGATATAGAGTCATGAGCCCACTAGGGCTCATACAGAGATCAGGAGTCCACTCAGGCTCATACTAGGATCATGGGCCCACTCAGGGCTCATACATAGAGGTCATGGAGCCCACCAGGGCTAAAATTGATCATGAGCCCATCAGGGTCATCATAGGCCTGAGCCCACTCAGGGCATACATGAGTCATGGGCCCACTCAGGCTCATACATTGAGGTCATGGAGCCCACTCAGGGCTCATACAAGAGGTCATGGAGCCCACTCAGGGCTCATACATAGAGGTCATGGAGCCCACTCAGGGCTCATACATAGAGGTCATGGACCCACTCAGGCTCATACATAGAGGTCATGGAGCCCACTCTATGGCAGAAGAGATGGGCCCAGTCACCAGTCACCAGACCCCCTGCCCCCCCCGGGCCCCAACCTGCCATACTCACGCTGCCACCGCTGAGTCTCAGCCCTGCACAGCCTAAATAGAGATCATGGGCTCACTCAGGGTCATACATAGAGATCATGGGGTCCCACTCAGGGATGTACATAGAGATCATGGGGCCACTCAGGATCGTACATAGAGATCATGGGGCCCACTCAGGGTCGTACATAGAGATCATGGGGTCACTCAGGGCGTACATAGAGATCATGGGGCCCTATCAGGGATCGTACATAGAGATCATGGGGCCCACTCAAGATGGTCAGATAGAGATCATGGAGCCCACTCAGGGCTCTTACATAGAGATCATGGGGCCCACTCAAGGATGGTAGATAGAGATCATGGAGCCCACTCAGGGCTCTTACATAGAGATCATGGAGCCCACTCAGGGCTCTACATAGAGGTCATGGAGCCACTCAGGGCTCATACATAGAGATCATGGAGCCCACTAGGGCTCATACATAGAGATCATGGGCCCACTCAGAGCTCATACATAGAGGTCATGGAGCCCACTCAGGGCTTAAATTGAGGTCATGGAGCCCACTCAGGGCTCATCATAGTCATGGAGCCCACTCAGGGCTCATACATAGAGATCATGGAGTCCACTCAGGGCTCATACATAGAGATCATGGGGCCCACTCAGGGCTCATACATAGAGGTCATGGAGCCCACTCAGGGCTCATAAATTGAGGTCATGGAGCCCACTCAGGGCTCATGCATAGAGCTCATGGAGCCCACTCAGGGCTTATACATTGAGGTCATGGAGCCCACTCAGGGCTCATACATTGAGGTCATGGAGCCCACTCAGAGCTCATACACAGAGGTCATGGAGCCCACTCAGGGTTCATACATAGAGGTTATGGAGCCCACTCAGGGCTCATACATAGAGGTCATGGATCTCACTCAGGGCTCATATATAGAGGTCATGGAGCCCACTCTTATGGCAGAAGAGATGGGCTCCTTAGTCACCAGTCACCAGACCCCCTGCCCCCCCTGGGCCCCAACCTGCCATACTCACGCTGCCACCGCTGAGTCCCTCCTCCGCAGCGCGACGCTGACGGCACCCGCACAGGAAGGAAGCAGTCATCACCCTGAGACTGTCTCCTCCTGCGCACGCGCCAGGCAGTGTCTCTGCGCAGAGGAGGCAGAGCGGTACCGCGACAGCAGGCAAAGCAGGGAGATTGTTCTCCCTGCCTGCCGCTGCAAAGAGCGAACGTCATCACTAATCATGTCGGCAGTGCGCCGATATGATTAGTGATAGTACCGGAGGGGGGGGCCTCACATCTCCGGGAGAGTGCCAAGGGGTATAGGGGGCGGGGCTTAGTGGACGGGGCCAACTAGGGTCGGGGCCCACCGGGGATTCTCCCGATCCTCCGGTGGGCCAGTCCGACCCTGGACACATGTCTACAGAAACCTTTGCCTACAACGACACGACAGGCGCTTCTATATTAGCCCGCATTCGGACTAACACTGATTTTCTTCGTACCCCCAACAGAGACATTAAAACTAAAGATTCGGAAAAGGAACTCAAAAGACTCATCTCATTCGAACTACACTGTGCCACATTAGGCGAATACCATAGACAGAGTAAAATCCCGAGGGGATTGAGGTGCAGCTTGAGACCTACACTATTCTCGGATAACAAGGACTACTGTGCTACGTTTCAGAAGATTCTGAACAAGTGTTCTTTGGACATTATTTTACTTATCAAAACAGACCTATACACCAAACCTGCCGACTGCAACGGCCTCCTCCTCTATGGAAGTTGTCATCCAAAAGCTACCAAAAATAGCCTACCTAGGTCACAGTTTAAAAGAGTATCCCGCATAGTGACAGACCCTGAAACACGCTCCACTAGGTTATATGAGATGTCTAACAAATTTTTAGAACGTGACTATTAGTGATGAGCGAGCATGCTCGCCACTACTCAGTACTCGCACGAGTATCACTGAACTCGGGCGACTCGCCGAGCACCGAGTAATCTCGCGATACTCATGCTGTGCTCGTGGTCGTCATCTCTGCATGTTGGCGCTCTTTTGAGAACCAGCTCACGTGCAGGGATTGGCTGGCAGACCACTGCAATGCCACAGCCCTGTTAGTTGTGGCATAGCAGTGATTGGCCGCCCTGCACAGCGTCACCGAGCCTTTATAACTCCCGGCGCGCTGTGCTCGGCACACAGCCTTCCAGACAGTGAGTGTAGGGAGAGTGTCTGCTGCTGATTAGGGACAGATTTGCGGCCCTTACAGGTAGATCCGGAGCAGGGCTGCAAACTGCTGCTGCTGACCACAACAGTCCTTCTCAGGACTAATCTAGGAGGATATAGGCAGGGTGATCCAGATCGGAGTCCAAGCTTTCCAGTGACCAGAACAGTCCTTCTCAGGACTAATCTAGGAGGATATAGGCAGGGTGATACAGATTGGAATCCAAGCTTTTCTGTGACCATTAGAGTCACCACACTCTTGTACTTACTACCTTAATACAGGTTAGGGACTAAAATCGTCTCCTGAAACCATTACAGTCACCAGACAGGTGTACGTACTACTTTAATACAGGTTAGGGAACTAAAATCCTAACTCTTGTCATCTCAACAGTCACCAGACAGGTGTACGTACTACCTTAATACAGGTTAGGGACTAAAATCGTCTCCTGAAACCATTACAGTCACCAGACAGGTGTACGTACTACCTTAATACAGGTTAGGGAACTAAAATCCTAACTCTTGTCATCTCAACAGTCACCAGACAGGTGTACGTACTACCTTAATACAGGTTAGGGACTAAAATCGTCTCCTGAAACCATTACAGTCACCAGACAGGTGTACGTACTACCTTAATACAGGTTAGGGAACTAAAATCCTAACTCTTGTCATCTCAACAGTCACCAGACAGGTGTACGTACTACCTTAATACAGGTTAGGGACTAAAATCGTCTTCTGAAACCATTACAGTCACCAGACAGGTGTACGTACTACCTTAATACAGGTTAGGGAACTAAAATCCTAACTCTTGTCATCTCAACAGACACCAGACAGGTGTACGTACTACCTTAATACAGGTTAGGCACTAAAATCGTCTCCTGAAACCATTACAGTCACCAGACAGGTGTACGTACTACCTTAATACAGGTTAGGGAACTAAAATCCTAACTCTTGTCATCTCAACAGTCACCACACTGTTGTACGTCATACCTTTATACAGGTTAGGGAACTAAATTCCTAACTCTTGTCATCTCAACAGTCATCACACTGTTGTACGTCATACCTTTTTACAGGTTAGGGAACTAAAATCCTAACTCTTGTCATCTCAACAGTCACCACACTGTTGTACGTCATACCTTTAAAGAGGTTAGGGAACTAAAATCCTAACTCTTGTCATCTCAACAGTCACCACACTGTTGTACGTCATACCTTTTTACAGGTTAGGGAACTGTAATCCTAACTCTTGTCATCTCAAAAGTCACCACACTGTTGTACGTCATACCTTTATACAGGTTAGGGAACTAAAATCCTAACTCTTGTGATCTCAACAGTCACCACACTGTTGTACGTCATACCTTTTTACAGGTTAGGGAACTAAAATCCTAACTCTTGTGATCTCAACAGTCACCACACTGTTGTACGTCATACCTTTATACAGGTTAGGGAACTGTAATCCTAACTCGTGCATCTCAACAGTCACCACACTGTTGTACGTCATACCTTTTTACAGGTTAGGGAACTATAATCCTAATCTCTGTGACTCAACAGTCACCACACTGTTGTACGTCATACCTTTATACAGGTTGAGGAACTGTAAATCCTAATCTTGTCATCTCAACAGTCACCACACTGTTGTACGTCATACCTTTATACAGGTTAGGAACTGTAATCCTAACTCTTGTCATCTCAACAGTCACCAACATGGTTGTACGTCTACCTTTATACAGGTTAGGGACTAAAATCGTATCCTGAATACCATTACAGTCACCAGACAGGTGTACGTACTACCTTAATACAGGTTAGGGAACTAAAATCCGTAACTCTTGTCATCTCAACAGTCACCAGACTGTTGTACGTCATACCTTATACAGGTTAGGGAACTAAAATCCTAACTCTTGTGATCTCAACAGTCACCACACTGTTGTACGTCATACCTTTTTACAGGTTAGGGAACTAAAATCCTAACTCTTGTGATCTCAACAGTCACCACACATGTTGTACGTCATACCTTTTACAGGTTAGGGAACTAAAATCCTAACTCTTGTGATCTCAACGGTCACCACTGTTGTACGTCATACCTTTTTACAGGTTAGGGAACTAAAATCCTAACTCTTGTCATCTCAACAGTCACCACACTGTTGTACGTCATACCTTTATACAGGTTAGGGAACTAAAATCTTAACTCTTGTATCTCAAACAGTCCTACTACAGTAAAAATACTCTTTGTCAACAGTCCAATGTGTACTCATCTTTTTACAGGTTAGGGAACTAAAATCCTAACTCTTGTGATCTCAACAGTCACCACACTGTTGTACGTCATACCTTTTTACAGGTTAGGGAACTAAAATCCTAACTCTTGTGATCTCAACAGTCACCACACTGTTGTACGTCATACCTTTATACAGGTTAGGGAACTAAAATCCTAACTCTTGTGATCTCAACAGTCACCACACTGTTGTACGTCATACCTTTTTACAGGTTAGGGAACTAAAATCCTAACTCTTGTGATCTCAACAGTCACCACACTGTTGTACGTCATACCTTTATACAGGTTAGGGAACTGTAATCCTAACTCTTGTCATCTCAACAGTCACCACACTGTTGTACGTCATACCTTTTTACAGGTTAGGGAACTAAAATCCTAATCTCCTGTGACCTCAACAGTCACCACACTGTTGTACGTCATACCTTTATACAGGTTAGGGAACTGTAATCCTAACTCTTGTCATCTCCACAGTCACCACACTGTTGTACGTCATACCTTTTTACAGGTTAGGGAACTGTAATCCTAACTCTTGTCATCTCAACAGACACCAGACAGGTGTACGTACTACCTTAATACAGGTTAGGGACTAAAATCGTCTCCTGAAACCATTACAGTCACCAGACAGGTGTACGTACTACCTTAATACAGGTTAGGGAACTAAAATCCTAACTCTTGTCATCTCAACAGTCACCACACTGTTGTACGTCATACCTTTATACAGGTTAGGGAACTAAAATCCTAACTCTTGTGATCTCAACAGTCACCACACTGTTGTACGTCATACCTTTTTACAGGTTAGGGAACTAAAATCCTAACTCTTGTGATCTCAACAGTCACCACAATGTTGTACGTCATACCTTTATACAGGTTAGGGAACTAAAATCCTAACTCTTGTGATCTCAACGGTCACCACACTGTTGTACGTCATACCTTTTTACAGGTTAGGGAACTAAAATCCTAACTCTTGTCATCTCAACAGTCACCACACTGTTGTACGTCATACCTTTATACAGGTTAGGGAACTAAAATCTTAACTCTTGTGATCTCAACAGTCACCACACTGTTGTACGTCATACCTTTTTACAGGTTAGGGAACTAAAATCCTAACTCTTGTGATCTCAACAGTCACCACACTGTTGTACGTCATACCTTTTTACAGGTTAGGGAACTAAAATCCTAACTCTTGTGATCTCAACAGTCACCACACTGTTGTACGTCATACCTTTATACAGGTTAGGGAACTAAAATCCTAACTCTTGTGATCTCAACAGTCACCACACTGTTGTACGTCATACCTTTTTACAGGTTAGGGAACTAAAATCCTAACTCTTGTGATCTCAACAGTCACCACACTGTTGTACGTCATACCTTTATACAGGTTAGGGAACTGTAATCCTAACTCTTGTCATCTCAACAGTCACCACACTGTTGTACGTCATACCTTTTTACAGGTTAGGGAACTAAAATCCTAATCTCCTGTGACCTCAACAGTCACCACACTGTTGTACGTCATACCTTTATACAGGTTAGGGAACTGTAATCCTAACTCTTGTCATCTCCACAGTCACCACACTGTTGTACGTCATACCTTTTTACAGGTTAGGGAACTGTAATCCTAACTCTTGTCATCTCAACAGACACCAGACAGGTGTACGTACTACCTTAATACAGGTTAGGGACTAAAATCGTCTCCTGAAACCATTACAGTCACCAGACAGGTGTACGTACTACCTTAATACAGGTTAGGGAACTAAAATCCTAACTCTTGTGATCTCAACAGTCACCACACTGTTGTACGTCATACCTTTTTACAGGTTAGGGAACTAAAATCCTAACTCTTGTCATCTCAACAGTCACCACACTATTGTACGTCATACCTTTATACAGGTTAGGGAACTAAAATCCTAATCTCCTGTGACCTCAACAGTCACCAGACAGTTGTCGATGTATACAGGCAAAATGCGCAAAGGCGTTGGCAAGGGCATTGGCAAAGAACAAGGAAGTGGACGTGATGGTGGTGCAGGCAGAGGCCGAGGTCGTGTGCAAGCACTAATTTCGCAACAACAAAGGGCCACATCTCCTCGCTCGCACGTCCTGTCCCAAATTCTTGGGGCCCGCAGCAGTACACCACTGTTGAACCAAGACCAGTGTCAACAGGTTGTTACTTGGATAGCGGATAATGCTTCAAGTCAGATGGGCACCTCCACAAACACCCTGTCTTCCACACGGTCAACTGTCAGTAGCCGTGATACTGCACCGCACATTTCCCAACCTGATCCTCCTTCCTACCACCTGGCCGAGTACACGTCCACGGACATTACTGATCCCACACTAGGACACTCGGAAGAGCTGTTCTCGTATCCATTTGCAGAATCTGGCCTGTCGCCACCTCCTCTTGAAGTGGGTCATGAGGAGATGGTATGTACAGATGCCCAAATATTTGAGCAGCCATGTTATGACGAACAGAACGTTGTCAAAGGGTCTCAACAAGGGGTGGACGATGATGAGACACAATTGCCAGGAAGTCAGGAGGAGGATCAGGGTGCGGAAGAGGAAGACGACGTGGTGGATGATTCAGTAGCTGACCCAACATGGCAGGAGGATATGCAGAGCGAGGACAGCAGTGCACAGGGGGAGGGAGGCGTAGCATCCCAACAGGCAGTACGAAGCAGGGTTGCGTCCACAGGCAGAAGGCAGGCAACCATTCCCCGGAACAACAACACGACTCAAGGTGCCTGTGCAAATGTTCGGTCTTCCCGAGTCTGGGAGTTTTTTAAGTTGGCTCCAGAAGACTCTAAAAAGGCCATTTGCCACACCTGCCATGCCACTATCAGCAGGGGTACGAAAACTAGCAGCCTGACCACCACCAGCATGATCAGGCACATGTCAGCCAAGCACCCGACTTTGTGGGAAGTACCACAGAGTCGAGGAGCGGTGCGTGCTGATGTCTCTGCTTCGTCTTCGCCTGTTGTGCATGCGAGCCAATCCCCTGTCCATGCTGGCCGCGAACAAGCCTCCGGCCCTGCACCTGAAGTTGCCCACGCACAAATTACACCACCATCAAGCACGTCTTTGTCCCAGCGCAGCGTTCAATTATCCATTCAGCAAACATTTGAACGCAGGCGCAAATACGCTGCTAATGCCCCACATGCCACAGTCCTGAATGATCACATTTCGCGACTCATAGCGCTAGAAATTTTGCCTTTCCGTCTGGTGGAGACGGACGCATTCCGCAACCTGATGGCGGCTGCTGTCCCACGTTACTCGGTCCCCAGCCGACACTATTTCTCCAGATGTGCCGTCCCCGCATTGCATAACCACGTGTCCAACAGCATCACACGTGCCCTGAACAATGCTGTTTCAGCCAAAGTCCACCTAACCACAGACACGTGGACAAGTGCTTGCGGGCAAGGCCGCTACATCTCCTTGACGGCACACTGGATTAATATTGTGGAGGCTGGGACCCAGTCTGAGCGAGGGACGGAACACGTCCTTCCCACACCAAGGATAGCAGGCCCTACCTCTGTCAGGGTTTCACCAACACTCTACAGCTCCGGAATGTCATGCTCTTCAGCCTCCTCCTCCTGCGCATCCTCATCCACTGTACCCTCTGCACCAGTCCCAAGCTGGAAGCACTGCAGCACTGCCTCTGCAAAGCGGCAACAGGCTGTGCTGAAGCTAGTCTGCATAGGGGACAAACCCCACAATGCAGAAGAGGTGTGGACAGCTCTGAAACAGCAGGCAGATCACTGGCTCACACCTCTGAACCTAAAGCCAGGAAAGGTCGTGTGTGACAATGGCCGGATCCTGGTGGCAGCTTTGAGGCGAGGGCAGCTGACGCATGTTCCATGCGTGGCCCATGTGCTCAACCTGGTGGTTCAGAGGTTTGTGAAGTCATACCCGAGGTGTCTGACCTGCTGGTAAAAGTTCGGCGTCTGTCTGCACATTTTCGCAAGTCACCTGCTGCTTCAGCCGGCCTTGCCAGCTTTCAGCGCCGTTTGCGTCTTCCGGCACACAGACTGGTGTGTGATGTCCCCACGCGTTGGAATTCAACGGTGCACATGTTGGTCAGGATATGTGAGCAGAAGAGGGCAGTTGTGGACTACCTGCATCACCTAAGCCGTCGGGAAATGGGTCAAACTCCACACATAACACCTGAGGAGTGGAGATGGATGTCGGACCTATGCACCGTCCTCCAAAACGTTGAGGACTCCACCAAGATGGTGAGCGGCGATGACGCCATTATTAGCGTCACCATACCACTACTCTGCCTTCTAAAATGGTCTCTGCTGAAAATAAAAGAGGATGCATTGCAGGCCGAGCGCGATGACTTAGAGCAAGAAACTGTAGTGGGTGTGGGTGAAAACACACAGCCCAGCCTCATGTCATCACAACGTGTAGTGGAGGACTATGACGAGGAGGAGGAGGAGGATGAAGACATGGAGCAACTCTCAGGCCAAATTGGGGATATGACATGCACACCAGTCATACCCTCGATTCAGCGTGGCTGGCCAGAGGACAGGGGAGATGAGGAGGAGGAGGAGGAGGAGGACAGCATGTTCAGTCATCGTGTTGGTCTGGATACTGAAGTGATGGCTGTTAAGAGTCTGGCGCACATGGCTGACTTTATGGTAAGCTGCCACTCTCGTGACCCTCGCGTTCAGAACATCTTGGCCGACAATCAGTACTGGTTGGCAACACTCTTAGACCCACGCTACAAGGAGAACTTTATGTCTCTAATTCCTGAGGCGGAGAGGTCAGCCAAAATGCAGCAGTTCCACAGGGCCATAGTCACGGAAGTTGGCAAATCATTCCCCTCACAAAACGCTAGCGGCATAGCTCAGGATTCGATGGACAACCAAGGCGTACGGCCGAGAGGGGCACAAGTCCAATCCGCCAGAGGCAGGGGAACTGTCTTTACGATGTGGGACAGTTTTCTCAGCCCCTCACGTACCACAGCCCCTGAGGTGCGGGGTAGTGCCACCAGAAATGCTAAGTTTGGGCAGATGCTGAAGGAGTACCTTGCAGATCGAACAACTGTACTGCGAGATTCCTCGGTGCCTTTCAATTATTGGGTCTCCAAGCTCGACAAGTGGCATGAATGGGCTCTCTATGCCTTGGAAGTCCTGGCCTGCCCTGCCGCTAGCGTTTTATCAGAGCGTGTTTTCAGTGCTGCAGGTGGAATCATCACTGATAAACGCACCCGCCTGTCAACTGAAAATGCGGACAGGCTGACTCTGATCAAGATGAACAAGGGTTGGATTGGGCCAGACTTCACCACACCACCAGCAAATGACAACTGAATTAAATTTTGTTATTTGAATTTGACATGTACCTCCACTCACCCATGGGTACACACTTCCGGACTTTGGCTAATCGCTGGACTGCTCCTCCTTCTCCTCATGTGACACCATGATGACCGTTACAATACTTAGGCTCTTGTTTGAGGTATACCCGCAGTGGTAAATTTTTTAGCCCATTCTGTTAGAATGGGCATTACAACGACAGGAGACCCGCTAATTTTCAATGGGAAAAATGTTTTTAGGCACTCCTACATGTCTCTATCCAGGGACAAAGAGGAGCCTCCCAATTTTTGGCTGCCTTGACCAAAGGGCTATACTACAATACACCCAGTTCTTGTTAACAGGCCCTCCTGCACGTCTCTATCCAGGGACAAAGAGGAGCCTCCCAATTTTTGGCTGCCCTGACCAAAGGGCTATACTACAATACACCCAGTTCTTGTTAACAGGCCCTCCTGCACGTCTCTATCCAGGGACAAAGAGGAGCCTCCTAATTTTTGGCTGCCCTGGCCAAAGGGCAATACTACAATACACCCACTTGAGGGTTACAGGCCCTACTACATGTCTGTATGCATGGGTCATTGTTGAACCTCTCAATTTTTGGCTGCCCTGACCAAAGGGCTATACTACAATACACCCACTTGAGGTTTACAGGCCCTAATACATGTCTGTAAGCATGGGTCATTGTTGAACTTCCCAATTTTTGGCTGCCCTGACCAAAGGGCTATACTACAATACACCCACTTGAGGGTTACAGGCCCTACTACATGTCAGAATGCATGGGTCATTGTTGAACCTCCCAATTTTTGGCTGCCCTGACAAAAGGGCTATACTACAATACACCCACTTGAGGTTTACAGGCCCTAATACATGTCAGAATGCATGGGTCATTGTTGAACCTCCCAATTTTTGGCTGCCCTGACCAAAGGGCTATACTACAATACACCCACTTGAGGTTTACAGGCCCTAATACATGTCTGTAAGCATGGGTCATTGTTGAACCTCCCAATTTTTGGCTGCCCTGACAAAAGTGCTATACTACAATACACCCACTTGAGGTTTACAGGCCCTACTACATGTCTGAATGCATGGGTCATTGTTGAACCTCCCAATTTTTGGCTGCCCTGACCAAAGGGCTATACTACAATACACCCAGTTCTTGTTAACAGGCCCTCCTGCACGTCTCTATCCAGGGACAAAGAGGAGCCTCCCAATTTTTGGCTGCCCTGGCCAAAGGGCAATACTACAATACACCCACTTGAGGGTTACAGGCCCTACTACATGTCTGTATGCATGGGTCATTGTTGAACCTCCCAATTTTTGGCTGCCCGGGCCAAAGGCCTAGGCTAAAATACACCCACTTGAGGGTTACAGGCCCTACTACATGTCTGTATGCATGGGTCATTGTTGACCCTCCCAATTTTTGGCTGCCCTGACCAAAGGGCTATACTACAATACACCCAGTTCTTGTTAACAGGCCCTCCTGCACGTCTCTATCCAGGGACAAAGAGGAGCCTCCCAATTTTTGGCTGCCCTGACCAAAGGGCTATACTACAATACACCCACTTGAGGGTTACAGGCCCTCCTGCACGTCTCTATCCATGGACAAAGAGGAGCCTCCCAATTTTTGGCTGCCCTGGCCAAAGAGCAATACTACAATACACCCACTTGAGGGTTACAGGCCCTACTACATGTCTGTATGCATGGGTCATTGTTGAACCTCCCAATTTTTTTCTGCCCTGGCCAAAGGCCTAGGTAAAATACACCCACTTGAGGGTTACAGGCCCTACTACATGTCTGTATGCATGGGTCATTGTTGAACCTCCCAATTTTTGGCTGCCCTGGCCAAAGGCCTAGGCTAAAATACACCCACTTGAGGGTTACAGGCCCTACTACATGTCTGTATGCATGGGTCATTGTTGAACCTCCCAATTTATGGCTGCCCTGACCAAAGGGCTATACTACAATACACCCACTTGAGGGTTACAGGTCCTACTACATGTCTGTATGCATGGGTCATTGTTGAACCTCCCAATTTTTGGCTGCCCGGACCAAAGGGCTATACTACAATACACCCACTTGAGGGTTACAGGCCCTCCTGCACGTCTCTATCCAGGGACAAAGAGGAGCCTCCCAATTTTTGGCTGCCCTGACCAAAGGGCTATACTACAATACACCCAGTTCTTGTTAACAGGCCCTCCTGCACGTCTCTATCCAGGGACAAAGAGGAGCCTCCCAATTTTTGGCTGCCCTGACCAAAGGGCTATACTACAATACACCCACTTGAGGGTTACAGGCCCTCCTGCACGTCTCTATCCAGGGACAAAGAGGAGCCTCCCAATTTTTGGCTGCCCTGGCCAAAGGGCAATACTACAATACACCCACTTGAGGGTTACAGGCCCTACTACATGTCTGTATGCATGGGTCATTGTTGAACCTCCCAATTTTTGGCTTCCCTGGCCAAAGGCCTAGGCTAAAAATACACCCACTTGAGGGTTACAGGCCCTACTACATGTCTGTATGCATGGGTCAATGTTGACCCTCTCAATTTTTGGCTGCCCTGACCAAAGGGCTATACTACAATACACCCAGTTCTTGTTAACAGGCCCTCCTGCACGTCTCTATCCAGGGACAAAGAGGAGCCTCCCAATTTTTGGCTGCCCTGACCAAAGGGCTATACTACAATACACCCACTTGAGGGTTACAGGCCCTCCTGCACGTCTCTATCCATGGACAAAGAGGAGCCTCCCAATTTTTGGCTGCCCTGGCCAAAGGGCAATACTACAATACACCCACTTGAGGGTTACAGGCCCTACTACATGTCTGTATGCATGGGTCATTGTTGAACCTCCCAATTTTTGGCTGCCCTGGCCAAAGGCCTAGGCTAAAATACACCCACTTGAGGGTTACAGGCCCTACTACATGTCTGTATGCATGGGTCATTGTTGAACCTCCCAATTTTTGGCTGCCCTGGCCAAAGGCCTAGGCTAAAATACACCCACTTGAGGGTTACAGGCCCTACTACATGTCTGTATGCATGGGTCATTGTTGAACCTCCCAATTTTTGGCTGCCCTGACCAAAGGGCTATACTACAATACACCCACTTGAGGGTTACAGGCCCTCCTGCACGTCTCTATCCAGGGACAAAGAGGAGCGTCCCAATTTTTGGCTGCCCTGGCCAAAGGGCAATACTACAATACACCCACTTGAGGGTTACAGGCCCTACTACATGTCTGTATGCATGGGTCATTGTTGACCCTCCCAATTTTTGGCTGCCTTGGCCAAAGGGCTATACTACAATACACCCAGTTCTTGTTTACAGGCCATCCTGCATGTCTGTATCCAGTGGCATTGGTGAACCTCCCAATTTTGGACTGCCCTGGCAAAGGAAGATACTACAATAGACCTAGTTCCTCAAAATGGGCACTTTATTTCTAGACAGGGCTTCATGTACGTCTGTTGTCAGGGTCATCGGAGTGTCGCACAATGTTTCCACGTAAAATCTTTCATGTAATCACAAAAAGTGACATACACCAGCTTTATCTCACTATTGGGTATGTGCCCTTAACATTTCCACCCTAAATATTCATTTTGGTGTCATTTTGGAAGGTTTTCAGGAGACTCCGTAAAATTGGCGTGAAACTCGGACAACATTGTTCACAGCTGTGACTTTTGAGTGAGAAATGCTTCCAGGGGTCTTCCCCATGGTGTTGCCATGTCATTTAAGCACTCTTCTGAGACTTTTGTGACATTTTTAGGCTTTTTCCATGCTGCCGGCAGTCATTTCATAAAAATACTCGTGTCTTCCATAGGATAACATTGAGCTCGTTACTCGGGCCGAGTACACGAGTATCTCGGGATGCTTGGCCCGAGCTTCGAGCACCCGAGCATTTTAGTACTCGCTCATCACTAGTGACTATCCCCAACCCCTGTTAACATCTGAAAGGGAGACCGCCATGGGTGACAGTGACGTTGAAACTAAACAAGCAACAAGTCAGACGAGACTGCCCTTTGTTCATACATACCACCCTATAATGCCCAAAGTACAGCACCTCATCAGAAAAAACTGGAACCTGTTATCAAAAGCACATCCTAAGATTGAAACTTTCCAGAATCAACCATTAATGTGCACAAGGAGGCCAACTAATATAAGGGACCAACTGGTTAGAGCCGATATAGGTTCACCAAAACCACCTTTGACAAGAACACTTACTGGGGCTAATAGAACTGGCACATTTCCATGTCTAGGCTGCCTCTGTTGTTCCAATGTCATTAAGGGAAGCGAAATCATACACCCACGGACAGGCAAGACATATAAGGTCAGGGGCTTCTATACCTGCGACACCAACTTTGTAGTCTACCTCATTAAGTGCCCTTGCGGCTTACTATATATTGGTGAGACTACACAAGCTAATAGGGACAGGATAAAGAGCCATAAATCTACAATACGCACAGAAAAGACTTGGTTACCATGGCCGCACCATTTTCTAGAAGCTAAACACAATGTGGCTCAACTTAGGTTCCAGGTTTTAGAGCAAGTACCCAGACCTAGACGGGGGGGGGCAATCACATTAGAATGCTCAAAATAAGAGAAACCTACTGGATTCACACATTAGACACACTGAACCCTAAGGGACTCAACAGGGAGATTGAATGGCTAAACTAAATTTCTCTTTTCAGACCAATACCTAGTTGTCCTGTGGTTCCAATAAACATGATCGATAAAGTGGTAAGATATCTCAGGATAACCCCCATAGAATTTATACAAGTTTCATTTCTCCACTTATTTCTTTTTCTTTTTTCCCCTATAATCGCTATATATGGCTTGGACCCCGTACCAGCCTGTGTTAATTTGTTGTGACATATATTTATTTTACCTTGCAAAATATCGCAACAGATTAAACTGTGTCGATATTTTTGTAGTGAATCAGCACAACCAATATTTTATGGCAAAAATTACTTTATTTAATTAAAATTAAAAATAATTCATATAAAAATTATTAACATATATAACATGTCCTAAGTGGGAACACAGTCCCTATCATGCACAAAGTACTTGGGTGGGCTACAAAAACAGCACATAAATAGCAGCAAATTACTAACAGGGGAACAGAAATAATATATTCACAGCACCAACACACTTATATTAAAACGGTCACAAAATGATCATAAGTTATAACTTATGATCATTTTGTGACCGTTTTAATATAAGTGTGTTGGTGCTGTGAATATATTATTTCTGTTCCCCTGTTAGTAATTTGCTGCTATTTATGTGCTGTTTTTGTAGCCCACCCAAGTACTTTGTGCATGATAGGGACTGTGTTCCCACTTAGGACATGTTATATATGTTAATAATTTTTATATGAATTATTTTTAATTTTAATTAAATAAAGTAATTTTTGCCATAAAATATTGGTTGTGCTGATTCACTACAAAAATATCGACACAGTTTAATCTGTTGCGATATTTTGCAAGGTAAAATGTATTTGAGGTGAAGCACCTAATTTTTAGGGGGACCTTTTTATGTGTACATATATTTATTGTTTGATTCATTGTAACTCCATTATGTCGCTTTAGTAACCATATATGTTATAATCCTATTTTCAAGACATATTATGTTGTATATCACCTATATATGAACACTCTATGATGACCAAGTGAACATTTATATATGTGATCTTCATTGTCCAATAACCATCATATGTGTCACTTAGCAAACAACAAGTACACATGACCAGGTCCAAACATACAATAGAACATAAACCTTCATAAACTTGGTACTTAACAATTAAATACAGCCCAGAGTGCCCCAGAGACTTGTTACAGCACTTTGTTACCATTCTCGTGCTGTTAATAGCGCTGCCCGCAGCTATGGCAATGCTAGACAACATAAACATCGGCACTTCCAGTACGCGGGTTGTACTACACTGCGCATGCGCGAACTCCGGAATCTACTTCCGGTTCGCGAGCCGGCGGGACTCGCCATAAAAAGGCGGCAGCCAGAGATAGAGGGTACCTATGCCACAAGCACGGACCGTGCTGGTCCCTATCTCCAAGACAAGTGAGCGGTTCCTTGTGACAACAGGAATACATACCAATAAGTTAAGTACCAGTTCTCTATCTATTATATAATTGCCGTAACTGACTTCCGTCGGAGCGGCGCTGCTTCCGGTGGCTTGGTTAGCGAGTCCGAGCTGCTTCTCCTGGACTCTCCCCGGGGCCGCATAGCGGCCACGGCGACTCCCGAAGCAATGCCCGCAAAGCGGGCATTGCGAGTCGTTGCAGCCTCGCGAAGCAATGCCCGCGAAGCGGGCATTGCGAGTCGCTGACACCCACCACTAACCAAGCCACAGAAGCCCATACTACTGTAGTCTACACCGCTATAGTATACTACAGTCCCATGCCCATAAGCGCCATGGGACTGTAGTATACCATCGCGCTGTACACTACAGCCCCCTGCCGCTCTAACACACTACCCCGCCGCTGCTGTAGTGTACACCGCTATAGTATACTACAGTCCCATGCCCATAAGCGCCATGGGACTGTACTATACCATCGCGCTGTACACTACAGCCCCCTGCCGCTCTAACACACTACCCCGCCGCTGCTGTAGTGTACACCGCTATAGTATACTACAGTCCCATGCCCATAAACGCCATGGGACTGTAGTATACCATCGCGCTGTACACTACAGCCCCCTGCCGCTCTAACACACTACCCCGCTGCTGCTGTAGTGTACACCGCTATAGTATACTACAGTCCCATGCCCATAAGCGCCATGGGACTGTAGTATACCATCGCGCTGTACACTACAGCCCCCTGCCGCTCTAACACACTACCCCGCCGCTGCTCCCCTACACCCTAAGCCCCGAGCCGCCGCACCTATGCCCCTACCCCGTAAGCCCCGTCGCACCTAACCCCCTACCCTCTAAGCCCCGCCGCCTCCTAAGCTCCCGCCGCTGTCGCTAACACCGCCGCACCCCTACACCCTAAGCCCCGACCCGCCGCATCTATGCCCGCCGCTGTCGCTAACACCGCCGCACCCCTACACTCTAAGCCCCGCCCGCCGCACCTAGCCCGCCTGCGCTACACGCCGCACCCTAACCTAAGCCACCCCCGCACCTATGCCCGCCGCTGTCGCTAACACCGCCGCACCCCTACCCACCCTAAGCCCCGAACCCCGTCGCACCTAACCCCCTACCCTCTAAGCCCCGCCGCCTCCTAAGCTCCCGCCGCTGTCGCTAACACCGCCGCACCCCTACACCCTAAGCCCCGACCCGCCGCATCTATGCCCGCCGCTGTTGCTAACACCGCCGCACCCCTACACCCTAAGCCCCGACCCGCCGCACCTATGCCCGCCGCTGTCGCTAACACCGCCGCACCCCTACACCCTAAGCCCCGACCCGCCGCACCTATGCCCGCCGCTGTCGCTAACACCGCCGCACCCCTACACCCTAAGCCCCGACCCGCCGCACCTATGCCCGCCGCTGTCGCTAACACCGCCGCACCCCTACACCCTAAGCCCCGACCCGCCGCACCTATGACCGCCGCTCTCGCTAACACCGCCGCACCCCTACACCCTAAGCCCCGACCCGCCGCACCTATGCCCGCCGCTGTCGCTAACACCCGCCGCCGCCTCCTAACCTCCCGCCGCTGTCGCTAACACCGCCGCACCCCTACACCCTAAGCCCCGACCCGCCGCACCTATGCCCGCCGCTGTCGCTAACACCGCCGCACCCCTACACCCTAAGCCCCGACCCGCCGCACCTATGCCCGCCGCTGTCGCTAACACCGCCGCACCCCTACACCCTAAGCCCCGACCCGCCGCACCTATGCCCGCCGCTCTCGCTAACACCGCCGCACCCCTACACCCTAAGCCCCGACCCGCCGCACCTATGCCCGCCGCTGTCGCTAACACCGCCCCGCCGCCTCCTAACCTCCCGCCGCTGTCGCTAACACCGCCGCACCCCTACACCCTAAACCCCGACCCGCCGCACCTATGCCCGCCGCTGTCGCTAACACCGCCCCGCCGCCTCCTAACCTCCCGCTGCTGTTGCTAACACCGCCGCACCCCTACACCCTAAGCCCCGACCCGCTGCACCTATGCCCGCCGCTGTCGCTAACACCGCCGCACCCCTACACCCTAAGCCCCGCAGCAGCCCCGACCACCTAATCCCCGACCCGCAGCATCCTAAGCCCCTGCCGATACCCCCTAAGCCCCGCCGTCTACCCCCTAAGCCACCGCCGCCCCTAAGCCCCTACCCCCTAAGCCCCCTAAGTCCGCCGCCCCTAAGCCCCGTAGCATCCTAGGCCCCCGCCGATACCCCCTAAGCCATGCCGCCTACCCCCTAAGGCACCGCCGCCCCTAAGCCCCTACCCCCTATGCCCCGTAGCATCCTAGGCCCCCGCCGATACCCCCTAAGCCATGCCGCCTACCCCTAAGGCACCGCCGCCCCTAAGCCCCTACCCCCTAAGCCCTGTAGCATCCTAGGCCCCCGCCGATACCCCCTAAGCCCCGCCGCCTATCCCCTAAGGCACCGTCGCCCCTAAGCTCCCGCCGCTGTCCCCTGCCCCTCTCGCTAAAGCCCTACACTGTAAGCCCCCGCAGTCCCCTAACCTAACGCCGCTGTCACCTAAGGCCCTACACCAGAAGCCCCCGCCGTGCCCTAGCTAACGTCCCCGTCGATCACTTACATGCCTTCAAGTCATCTGATCGTCCATCCGATCCACAAGTCCTCCGTCCGGCCAGGCGTCCTCTTCCTCCGGCCCCGGGGTCTTCTCTCTTCTTTCCGCCATCTCCGCCTCTTCGTCCGGCCCCGGGGATCTTCTGTCTTCTTTTCGCAAACTTCCACCTCCGACGTCCTCTTCCTTCTCATTAAGATAGAATGGACGAAAAATCCCCCATTCTACCTCAATGAGATCTGAGGCCCTCTTCTGATTGGTCGCTGTATACTGCCCTCAGCCAATCAGAACAGCCCCTCAGACTGAGACGCAGTTCTCATTCAGGTCCGCCTTTTTTTTTCCCCATTGACATACATTAGCGGTGTGTCGGCGATTTTATGGCCGGCCACCTGGTTCTATTTGTCGGCCCTAAAATCGCGGACACACCGCTAATGCATCTCTATGGGCAGTCAGCCCGATTTCGGATTGGACGCCGACCAATCAGAATTCGATCTCACTGCCCATAGAGATGCATTAGCGGTGTGTCCGCGATTTTAGGGCCGACAAATAGAACCAGGTGGACGGCCATAAAATCGCCGACACACCGCTAATGTATGTCAATGGGAAAAAAAAAGGCGGACCGGAATGAGAACTGTGTCTCACTGTCGCAAGTAAAAAAATAAATAAATTAAATAATAAAAATAATGATTTAAAAATAATTAAAAAATAATAAAAAAAAATAATAAAAAATAATAAATAATTAAATAAAAATAATAATTAAAAAAAAAAAAAAGGCGGACCGCAATGAGAACTGTGTCTCAGTCTGACTTAAAAAAAACAAATAAATTAAATAATAAAAATAATGATTTAAAAATAATTAAAAATTAATAAAAAAATATAATAAAAAACAATAAATAATTAAATTAAAATAATAATTAAAAAAAAAAAAAAGGCGGACCTGAATGAGAACTGTGTCTCAGTCTGACTTAAAAAAATAAATAAATTAAATAATAAAAAAAATAATTTAAAAATAATTAAAAAATAATAAAAAAATCATTAAAAAATAATAAATAATTAAATAAAAATAATAATAAAAAAAATAAAAAAGGCGGACCTGAATGAGAACTGTGTCTCAGTCTGACTTAAAAAAATAAATAAATTAAATAATAAAAAAAATATTTTAAAAATAATTAAAAAATAATAAAAAAGTAATAAAAAAAAAAAAAAAACATAATAATGAAACAAAAATTATAACAATTTTAATAATAAAAAAAATTATTAAAAAAAAAACAAAAATAATAAAAAAAAAAATAAATAAATAATTAAAAAATAATAAAAAAATAATAAAATAAAAAAAAATAATAATAATAATGAAAAAAATATTATAAAAATTTGAATAATAAAAACCAATTATTAAAAAAAAAAAAAAATAATAAAAAATAAATAAAAAATAATTAAAAAATTATAAAAAAATAATAAAAATAAAAAAACATAATAATGAAAAAAAATTAATAAAAATTTTAATAATAAAAAAAATTATTAAAAAAAAATTCAAAAATAATAAAAAAAAAAAAAAAAAATTAATAAAAAAAATTATGAAAAACAAAAAAAAAATTAAAAACACACACAGTCGTTGCTAATACGGTATTTATTGCCGCGAATCGCTGATTGACACTTTCCGGCCCCGTCGAATGATGGCTCTGAGCCGAGTCGTCTGGCCGGAAATAGAACCAGCGGCTCGGCCATAAAATCGCCTCCTTTGTCTATCTATCTCCATAGGAAGGCGCCGTCCAATCACAATCGCCGCGCCTTTTTTGAAAATACATAGCGACCAATCACATTCATGGCGCCAGCTTTCTGAAGTTGCCGCCCTCCAATCAGATAAGCCCGCTTATTTATAGCGCGAACTTTGAATCTTCAACCTCTTTGAATCCTCTTTGTGGGAGAACGAGAACCTATCGCTGGACTATCTGTTCGATTATATTTCTGCCAAGAAATCCATCCTTCGTGACGGTCTTTCAAGGACAACGAGAAGCTACCGCTGGACCATCTGTTCGACTACATTTGAGCCGAGATATCCATCCTTCGTGCGGGACGTCGGGAAGCAAGCGCCGGATCGGGATCTACCATTGATCAGCTAAGATATCCTTTGGACAATCTACCTTTTCACATCAGAGCCTATAGTCCTGATGTGGAGTTTTATTTTCACCTCTTTTTTACTATCTTTATTTTTCACCACTTTTACTATTTTGCGCCATGCAGCGCCAATCGCCGCTGCATGGAGCGTGCGCCACAGTTCGGACACTTCGCCGCTGCAAGCGCCGACTTCTGCGCTACAAGCGCAAACTTCGGCGCTTCTAGCGGCCTCCGCGGTCTATGAGACCGCTGTGTCCGAACATGCATTCAGGCGACGACCGTACAACTCGCCGCTCTAAGATGGCCGACGCGAAATCTTCATTCATAAAATGCCGCTAGACTTCAGCCGCCGTGTGATTGGCCAGCGGAATCTTCATACACATGGCGCCGTCAATCCGGTTGGTCGGCGCTATTGTGTGAAGATGCCGCTGTCCTATCACAACTCAGCAGGGCGGAGCTATAGACTTCCACTCTCCCGAACGCCGTGTCCGAAAATCGCACCAGGGGCTCGGCAAGGAAAGTTCCGTGCATTTTCAAAATTGCCGCCGCGATTCTCATTGGATGTCGACTTCCCATAGACATCCATTGAGAAATGAGGCGCGATTCTGATTGGTTGTTGTTTATGGCGCTTTGATTCTGATTGGTCAGCGCACAGCGGGGACTTCGAAACTTTTCTTGCCGAGCGCCTGGTACGATTTTCGGATATGCCGTTCGGCCGGCTGGAAGTTTGTAGCTCCGCCCCGCTGAGTTGTGATTGGACAGCGGCATCTTCACACAATAGCGCCGACCAACCGGATTCACGGCGCCATTTTTATGAAGTTTTCGCTGCCCAATCACATCGCGACTGGCGTCTGCCGGCTTTTTATGAATGAACTTTTCGCGTCGGCCATCTTAGAGCGGGAAATTTGAATTGGTGAACAATGAAAAGTGAAAAAGCTGTTTTCACAGTACAATCTCACATCAGAGTATAATTCCTAATGCCTAGGCTTATATTAACCCTTTGTTTTTACAAATTACATATCAGCTACATTTATCCATAGTGCCCTCTTCTTTTCATACTTTATTAACCCCTTCTATTCTATTTCTGCTCCATTTGCTATCTGACTATGTGCAGTACTAAGGCCATTTTAATATTAACCCCTTCTATTCTATTACTGCCACACTCGCCTATCTCACTATCTGCTCTACTACGGCCATTTTAATATTAACCCTTTCTATTCTATTAGTGCTACACTGCCTATCTCACTATCTGCTGTACTAGGGCCTTTTTTATATTAACCCTTTCTATTCTATTAGTGCTACACTGCCTATCTCACTATCTGCTATACTACGGCCATTTTAATATTAACCCTTTTATTCTATTACTGCTACACTGCCTATCTTACTATCTGCTGTACTATGGCCTTTTTTATATTAACCCATTCTATTCTATTAGTGCTACACTGCCTATCTCACTATCTGCTGTACTACGGCCATTTTAATATTAACCCTTTCTATTCTATTACTGCTACACTGTGTATGTCACTATTGCTTACTACGGCCTTTTTAATATTAACCCTTTCTATTCTATTAGTGCTACACTGCCTATATCACTATCTGTGTACTACGGCCTTTTTAATATTAAACCTTTCTATTCTATTAGTGCTACACTGCGTATTCACTATCTGCTGTACTACGGCCATTTTAATATTAACCCTTTCTATTCTATTAGTGCTACACTGCCTATCTCACTATTGCTGTACTACGGCAATTTCTTTTATTATTGTAACCCTATCTCATATCTCTTTTTATTAGTTGCCACACTGCCTATCTCACTATCTGCTGTACTACGGCCATTTTAATATAACCCCTTCTATTCTATTAGTGCTACACTGCCTATCTCACTATCTGCTTGTACTACGGCCATTTTAATATTAACCCTTTCTATTATATTAGTGCTACACTGCCTATCTCACTATCTGCTGTACTACGGCCTTTTTTATATTAACCCCTTCTATTCTATTAGTGCCACACTGCCTATCTCACTATCTGCTGTACTAAGGACATTTTTACATTAACCTCTTCTATGCCTTTTCTATTTTAGTTGCACCATGACTATTTTATAGGGTTTAAACTCATACATTAACCCCTTCTATTCTGTTTGCTATTCAATAACTGTGTCACTATGTGCTGGACATCTGTGATTTTACAACTTCACCACACATGGCCAGAAAAAAACCCATCTGCTGCGATTGCCGATTAAACCTTGCACTTGCGGCGCTGTTGCGGGAATACCCATACAAACTATAGGAACACTTGCGGCAGGTGCGCCAAGTTCATTTTTTTTTGTAGCAACACTTGACGCAACTGCTAAATCGCAGTGGCCGCAAGTCCCCTTATGGTTTCTATAGGGATTACCGCTACCGCACTGCAACTGCAATGTTAATGTGGCTATCGCAGCAGATGCATTTTTTTCACTGCATCTACCGCAATTTTATCTAAAGAGCTCATGTGACAGGGCTCTAAGGCAATTTGTACATTAACCCGTTCTATTCTATTTCTGCCCCACTTGCTATCTCACTATGTGGTCCACTAAGGCTATTTATACATTATCCTCTTCTATGCCATTTGCCATTTTGTTTTCCGACACTATGTTTTATAGGGTTCGAAATGCTACATTAACCCCCTACTTTCAGTTTCCTATTCACTCACTGTGTTACTAGCTGCTGTACTCAGGACATTTGCAATTTAAACTCTTCTATACTATTTGAAATTTATTTTAACATCCACACTCTTTTATAGGATGTAAGTGCTACATTAACGTCTTCTATTGTTTTGCCTATTCACTGTCTATGTCACTATGTGGTCTACTACTGGCATTTCATTACTAAATACTTTAATACTATTTTTATTTTTATTAATCGTCCAGTATTTTTTATGCGTGCCAATGCTATATTAACTACTTACAGGCTCTTTGACTTTTTCTTTTGGAGTTAGGAGTCAGTCATCACACGGTTACGAGTACGTTAACCCATTATATGTCAATTTTTAATATTTTTCATAGTAATGACTCTGTTGCACTACTACCTGTCTTATATTTAACAGTTTGGTGGTAATGCTACCTGCCCTGTTCACATCAGCGGTTATTTGAAATTGCACTAGATGTCCTGACAGAATCGCATCCGCTTGCTTTGCTGCATTGCCACCGCATAACTGCTGCACTTGCAGTGTCGTTCCGCTAATCCCCATAGTACGTATAGGGGAACTTGCCACAGCTCCCGCCACCATAAAAAGCGTGGTCACCCATCGTTTTTTTTCCATACAGCACCTGCTACAAGTGCAAAATCCAAATTGCTGCACCTGCTGCAAATAAATAGATACTGACTATTATGCCGATTATAATGAGTATGGGGATTCACGTAAACGCTTGCAAGTCCTGCAGTTATGCTGTGGCTATGCGCCACATGCGGCAGATGCTGTTTTTCCAACGGTTATGATGCTATTTGAAATTAATGCTCATGTCAAAGTCTCTGTCATCCCAGTAGGATATTCACTACTTTTACATACGTAATATTTTACACTCTATTTCTGACTGGGTCCCCTTTCACACGTCCATTGTATATGCACATTTACATACTTTTATAACATGGGCTAAGATTTAAATTTTAAACGCGATTTCTCCATACCCGTCACCAGGGCTGTAGTTGCGTAACGTTACACTACATCACCGCATTTACGTTACTTTTTACATTGACCTGACTCTTTCAATATCTCATACGCAAGTTGCCTTATTTCTTTTTTCACCCTGCTTTGTCACATTCTGCCATTTCATACTTCACGTTAAGGCCGCTGTTTCCCCTATTCCACCAACAAAAATAAAAACCACTACTTCTGCTATAATACCAAAACCTTCAGTTCTTGGTATAAATTAACCGTAACTCTGCTATTTTTCAACACCTTATGAAACAACAACCTTGCTGGTGGTTATGCAGAAATTGATGTCATCCTGCTTCTATTAACGCTTTTATTACAATGTTGAAAATTTGCTTTGATACCGCGTATCGGAAAGGGTCCTTACATTCATTTGTTTTGCCTTCACGGCAGTTTTTAAGGAATTTTAACACACTCATTGCCATTCAATACTCCATACAGTTAACATCATTACATCTTTGTTTGTTACTTTAAATAAGTCTATCATTTCATTATAACAGGTTTTGGAAAACCATACTTTAGTTTTATTGTTTTTGTCTGTTTACAGAGTTAGTATTCATTGTTTCCTTAACTAACACACTCTAGCTCATTTTGCATTTGATTCACTGACTATTCTTACTAAGATGAGCTCTCCAACACAAAATATCGCTCTTGCCAAGGAGGCTGCATCTACACCGAAGAAGAAGCGTGCAGAGAAAACTTTGGAAGAGAGACGCCGTCGGTTAGATCAAGATAAGGCTGCTAAAGCTAAACGCATTGCAGAGGAGAGTTTGGAAGAGAAACGTGTTCGTTTAGATCTGCGTAAGGCTGCTAAGGTGAAACGTACTGCAAAGGAGACTTCAGAAGAGAGGCGTCTTCGCTTAGATAGTGATAAGGCTGCTAAGGCAAAACGCCTTGCTGAAGAGACCTTAGAAAGGAGACGTATTCGCTTAGATCGTGTTAAGGCTGCTCACGCCAAACGTATTGCAAATGAGACTTCTGCAGAGAGACGTATTCGGTTAGATAGGGCTAAGGCTGCTAAACTCAAACGGTTTGCTAAACTCTCTTCTCCACTGAGACGTTTTTCGTTGGATGCTGCAAAGACCGCTTTACATACACGTATTTCGGAAGTGTCTTCTGAAAAAAACAAGCCAACGAATGGAAACAAGAGCCATGACTGCGCGTTCTACATGCAAACAAACAAAAATTCCAGTCACTGAAGAACCGTCTGACACAGATGCTACTCCAGCCTTTTCGTGTACTGACATTTTACCAAGTGAACTGCCTTTAACACCTCCCATTACCTCTATGGAAATCAAAAAAGGAAAGGTTCGCAAGGTGTCTGTGCGTATGCGCAAAAAGGGTGTGGAGGACAGTTCTGAAGAAAGACAACTTCCCTTGGAAAAGGAAAAGGCTGCTTTGAAAACACCGGTTTCAATAAAGTCTTTAGAAGGAAGGACAGAACGATTAGGCAAAAAATCAATGCCTCTGCCTCAACGACGCAAACAGAAAAAGTTAATGCCTGTAGGAGATCCGTCTGATCCTCACACTGCTGCCACCTCTTCATCTGATCCTCAGACTGCTGCCACCTCTTCGTCTGATCCTCAGATTGCTGCCACCTCTTTGTCTGATGCTCAGACTGCTGCCACCTCTTTGTCTGATGCTCAGACTGCTGCCACCTCTTTGTCTGATGCTCAGACTGCTGCCACCTCTTTGTCTGATGCTCAGACTGCTGACAACTCTTCTTCTACTATCTTAACTACAACTGAACAGCCTTTACCGCATCGCAAGGCCACATCAAAACGAAAACACTGTGCTGAGGAGACGCCATACAGCAAACAGTGTAAAATTTTGAGGCTTAAAAGGAAAAGACAGATGCGTCAAGATACAGATTCTCCTACGTCTAGACAAGTCCACTTGGCCAATTTGGCTACATTACGTCGTGAAGAACGCCAAACTTCTTCTTCCACTTCTATTTTGCAAGAGGCAGAACGGAATATATATTCCACTTCTTCATTTATTGAATGTTTGGAATCTACATCCCTTCCACGTCTCATTTATGTAGGATTACATAATAAACTTCTACGTTTATTCTATTCGCCTCTCCTACATCAAATGGGATTTATTGATCAGGATCATGTTATTGTAGAACATTTCTGTGGTTTCATGAATGTAATATGTGAACATTGTGAGGCTCGACATTTTGCTGCTGAACGACCATCAGATCAACAGTTTACTCTTTGTTGCCACAAGGGAAAAGTAAAGGTACCATTACCTCAATACCCACACGTCTTCCAACGCCTGCTGAAAGGAGAGAGTGAGTACAGTCAAAATTTGATGGAGAATATAAGGAGCATTAATAGTTCTTTTGCTTTTGCCTCCATGGGTGCCCATGTTTCTCTACCTCCTGGACATGGCCCGTACTGCTTCCGTATTCATGGGCTAATTTATCATCGTACGGGAACACTCCATCCTGCTCAAGATCAAACTCCAGCATATGCACAATTGTACATTTTAGATACTGCAAGCGCTATAGAACAACGGCTACAGTCTCCAGAAAATGTGAAATGTAATCCTACTTTAATGAGTATCATTGCTCTTCAATTGGATAATATTAATCCCTTTGTTTCGGCCTACAAAATGCTACGTCACGTTGAATTAGAAGAAGAACAGAAGGCAGTAGAACATGGCACCGTCATGCCAAATATTATCATGGCCATTAAACAAGACAGAGGCCAAGACCCGAGACGCTATAACAATCCTACTGCCAATGAAGTTGCTGTGGTCTTTGAAAATGCTGATGGAGAGCCACCATTCAATAGAGACATTTTAATTCATTTGAAACCTGATCCAAATAACCCCTTGGCCCCAAAAACACAGCAAGTCAGTATTCTACACAGCAATTTAGATGCATTACTCTATCCTTTATTTTTCCCTCATGGAGAACAAGGCTGGCATGAGGGACTCAAGCATCAAGGGAAAAGTGAACGCAGGGTTACACAACTCCAATATTACTGCTATTTGCTGTCTGTACGGAATCAGTTCAATCCTGTCCTCAATGGTGGCAAACTAACACAGCAGTACTTAGTGGATGCGTATGTGAAAATCGAGGCTAATCGCTTAAATTTTATCCGTCATCATCAAAAGGATTTAAAACAATCTGTTGAGAAAGGTATTCCCATTGGCAAGACGGTGATTTTACCATCTTCCTTTGAAGGCAGTCCCAGAAACATGCAGCAACGCTATCAGGATGCCATGGCTATTGTCACTAAATTTGGACGACCAGATCTTTTTGTAACCATGACCTGTAATCCTAAATGGAGGGAGATTACAAACAATTTAGAGCCATGGCAGCGTGTGGAACATAGACCTGATTTAGTCGCCCGTGTCTTCAGAATTAAACTGGAAGCCCTATTAAAAGAAATTAACACTGGATTATTTGGCAAAGTTTGTGCAATGGTTCATGTGATTAAATTCCAAAAGCGTGGCCTACCACAAACTCATATTTTGATCATTCTGGATAGCAAATCCAAACTAAGAACTGAGGTTGAAGTGGATAATATAGTTTGGGCTGAAATCCCTGATCCAGAAGAATACCCTCTGCTCCATGACATTGTAATGCAACACATGATTCATGGACCCTGTGGACAACACAACCCCAATTCTCCATGTATGGATCTTGGCAAGTGTAAGAAAGGTTTTCCTAAAGATTTCCAACCAAGAACACTCATAGCTAAGGATGCATACCCTACTTATCAAAGAAAGGAAGGATCATCCTTTCAAATCCGTTCAAAGATGATTGATAATTCTTGGGTTGTTCCCTATAATCCTTACCTACTATTAACATACAAGTGTCATATTAATGTTGAGGTATGTGCTTCCATTCAAAGTGTAAAATACCTATTCAAATATGTCTACAAAGGACATGATAAAGCCAATCTTGAAATTTGCCAAACCAATATCCACCATGATGAAACACATCAATTCATGGATTCAAGATACGTGAGTGCACCGGAGGCAGCTTGGCGAATATTTGCTTACCCGATGCATAGACAATCTCACTCCATTATTCGCCTGGCCGTACATCTCCCACATTCTCAACCACTTTATTTTCATGAGGATGACTCTGTTGATGACATCAGTTACACAATGCACAGAAAATCTACTCTTATGGGCTACTTTGAGCTGAATGAGAGTGACCCGCATGCTCATGATTACTTCTACCGCCAAATTCCAGAGCACTATGTTTGGAAAGAAGGTGCATGGGAAATTAGAAAGCGAGGAGGTTCTTCAGTGATTGGAAGAATGTATACTGTCAGTATGAAAGATCAAGAACGGTACTATTTGAGGTTGTTGTTACTGCATGTCAAAGGAGCAACAAGTTTTGACAACATTAAGACTGTTAATGAAGTGACATACCCAACTTTCAAAGAGGCAGCATTAGCTCTTGGATTGCTCTTCGATGACACTGTTTGGAGAAATACTTTATTGGATGCCTGTGTTCTCAACATGCCTGCACAGCTTCGTTTATATGTTCGCATATATATGTATTTTTGGTCCTCCAGCCATCCATTGGAGTTGTGGAAAGAATTTAACTAAGACTTTATTCAAGACTACTGCCATGCATATCACTCCAACACTGAGGAGTGTGAGAATTGTGAAGGATATGCTATGACTGATGTCCAAACTATTCTAAAATTTCATGGCAAAACTTTTACTGATTTTAATCTACCACGACCAAAAAGAAAGCCATACATCGCTCCACTATACAACAAGGATGATGAGTTAAGAAGAGCTCAGCAAATGAAAGCTACTTTAAATGACCAACAACTTTTGGCCTATGATGCGATCAATCAAGCTTTACACGATAGAAGTGGACAACCTAAGTGCTTTTTCATTGACGGTCCAGGTGGCAGTGGCAAAACATATCTGTATGATTTATTAATTCATGAACTAAGAGGAGAAGGCGAAATTGTCTCACCTGCAGCCAGTACAGGGATTGCAGCTAACTTACTGCAAGGAGGAAGAACCATCCATTCGCTTTACGGAATACCAATTCCAATCAATGAAACTTCCGTTTCAAGGATTAAAAATGATACAGATGCTGCACAACATTTGAAAAGTACAAAACTTTTCATTATTGACGAGTCCACTCTGTTATCTAAATATGCATTGCATGTGATAGATCAACTTTTACGGGATGTCATAACAACAGATATTTCCAAGAAAAATACAACACCTTTTGGAGGAAAAGTCATTGTTCTAGGAGGAGACTTTCGACAGTGTCTGCCTATCATCCCACATGGTACAAGAACTGACATTATAGAGAGTTGTATTAAATACTCACGACAATGGCAGCTTTTCACTCAATTGCCACTCTTCAACAATATGCGCTCCATTGATCCTGAATATAGCCATTGGTTACTTCAACTGGGAAATGGTGAATTGTGCAATGATTTCAACCTTGGAGATGATACCATTGAAATCCCACAAGACATGATCTGCACTGGCTCAATTATACTTGCTATATTTGGTGAAAACATTGTCATTGATGTAGATAACAATGAAAGCATTCAGGTTGCTGCATCACATGCCATTCTTTGCCCTAAAAATGACCATGTGGATATGGTGAACTCTAAGGTCATGGATTGCATTGCTGGTGAATACACTGAATACATTAGTGATGATTCCATTGATCCTGATGAGACTGAAGATCCAGATCAATATCCAGTGGAATTTTTAAATTCACTCACACCAACGGGAATGCCTTCTCATCGCCTCAAATTAAAAATCGGTACCATTGTCATGCTTTTGCGCAACTTTAACAGCAGAAAAGGTCTTTGCAATGGGACTCGCTTGATTGTCATTGCTTTGTTTGACAATCTGATTCAAGCAAAAGTCATTACTGGCTCTGCAGAAGGAAATGTGGTGTTTATTCCAAGGATTGATTTATCTCCATCAGAGACTGGATTACCTTTCAAGTTAAGACGTCGACAATTTCCCTTGAAGCCTGCTTTTGCCATGACCATCAACAAATCCCAAGGCCAAACACTGGAGAAAGTAGGGATTTTTTTGCCAGAACCTGTTTTTGGACATGGACAGTTATATGTGGCTTTTTCACGAGTGAAAAGGCGATGTAATGTTAAGGTGAAAGTGCTGGATACACCCATTCAAGGAAAGTTGGTGCCTAATTCTGAAAAAGTCTTTACTAAAAATATTGTCTATAAGAATATTTTATCTTAAATTCTTTAGATATATATTACATTTACATACATGATGGATATAACAATGAAAGCATTCACATTGCTGCATCACATGACAATCTTTGTCCTAAAAATGTCCATGTGGAAATGGTGAACTCTCAGGTTATGGATTGCATTGCTGGTGAACACACTGAGTACATTAGTGATGATTCCATTCAGACTGAAGATTCAGACCAATATCCAGTGGAATTTTTAAATTCACTCACACCAATGGGAATGCCTTATCATCGCCTCAAATTACACATTGGTACTATTGTCATGCTTTTGCACACCTTTAACAGCATAAAAGGTCTTTGCAATGGGAATCGCTTCATTGTGATCACTTTGTTTGACAATCTCATTCAAGCAAAAGTCATTACTGGGTCTGCAGAAGGAAATGTGGTGTTTACTTCAAGGATTGATTTATCTCCATCATAGACTGCTTTACCTTTTAAGTTAAGACATCGACAATTTACCGTAAAGTCTACTTTTCCTATGACCATCAACAAATCCCAAGGCCATACACTGGAGAAAGTAGGGATTTTTTGCCCAACAACCCATTTTTGGACATGGACAGTTATATGTGGCTTTTTCACGACTGAAAAGAAGATGTATTGTTAAGGTGAAAGTACTGCATACACCCATTCAAGGAAAGTTGCTGCCTCATTCAGAAAAAGTCTTTACAAAAAATATTGTCTATAAGAATATTTTATTTTAAATTCTTTAGATATATTTATCATGTATGTAAATGTAATATATAACAATGAAAGCATTCACATTGCTGCATCACATGCCATTCTTTGTCCTAAAAATGTCCATGTGGAAATGGTGAACTCTCAGGTTATGGATTGCATTGCTGCTGAATACACTGAGTACATTAGTGATGATTCCATTCAGACTGAAGATTCAGACCAATATCCAGTGGAATTTTTAAATTCACTCAAACCAATGGGAATGCCTTATCATCGCCTCAAATTACACATTGGTACTATTGTCATGCTTTTGCACACCTTTAACAGCATAAAAGGTCTTTGCAATGGGAATTGCTTCATTGTGATCACTTTCTTTGACAATCTTATTCAAGCAAAAGTCAGTTCTGGGTCTGCAGAAGGAAATGTGGTGTTTACTTCAAGGATTGATTTATCTCCATCATAGACTGCCTTACCTTTTAAGTTAAGACATCGACAATTTACCGTAAAGTCTACTTTTGCCATGACCATCAACAAATCCCAAGGCCATATACTGAAGAAAGTAGGGATTTTTTCCCCAACAACTCATTTTTGGACATGGACAGTTATATGTGGCTTTTTCAAGAGTGAAAAGAAGATGTATTGTTAAGGTGAAAGTACTGCATACACCCATTCAAGGAAAGTTGCTGCTTCATTCAGAAAGTCTTTAAAAAAAATATTGTCTATAAGAATATTTTATTTTAAATTCTTCACATATATATTACATTTACATACATGATGGATATAACAATGAAAGCATTCACATTGTTGCATCACATGACAATCTTTGTCCTAAAAATGTCCATGTGGAAATGGTGAACTCTCAGGTTATGGATTGCATTGCTGGTGAATACACTGAGTACATTAGTGATGATTCCATTCAGACTGAAGATTCAGACCAATATCCAGTGGAATTTTTAAATTCACTCACACCAATGGGAATGCCTTATCATCGCCTCAAATTACACATTGGTACTATTGTCATGCTTTTGCACACCTTTAACAGCATAAAAGGTCTTTGCAATGGGAATCGCTTCATTGTGATCACTTTGTTTGACAATCTCATTCAAGCAAAAGTCAGTTCTGGGTCTGCAGAAGGAAATGTGGTGTTTACTTCAAGGATTGATTTATCTCCATCATAGACTACTTTACCTTTTAAGTTAAGACATCGACAATTTACCGTAAAGTCTACTTTTCCCATGACCATCAACAAATCCCAAGGCCATACACTGGAGAAAGTAGGGATTTTTTGCCCAACAACCCATTTTTGGACATGGACAGTTATATGTGGCTTTTTCACGACTGAAAAGAAGATGTATTGTTAAGGTGAAAGTACTGCATACACCCATTCAAGGAAAGTTGCTGCCTCATTCAGAAAAAGTCTTTACAAAAAATATTGTCTATAAGAATATTTTATTTTAAATTCTTTAGATATATCTATCATGTATGTAAATGTAATATATAACAATGAAAGCATTCACATTGCTGCATCACATGACAATCTTTGTCCTAAAAATGTCCATGTGGAAATGGTGAACTCTCAGGTTATGGATTGCATTGCTGGTGAATACACTGAGTACATTAGTGATGATTCCATTCAGACTGAAGATTCAGACCAATATCCAGTGGAATTTTTAAATTCACTCACACCAATGGGAATGCCTTATCATCGCCTCAAATTACACATTGGTACCATTGTCATGCTTTTGCACACCTTTAACAGCATAAAAGGTCTTTGCAATGGGAATCGCTTCATTGTCATCACTTTGTTTGACAATCTCATTCAAGCAAAAGTCATTACTGGGTCTGCAGAAGGAAATGTGGTGTTTATTCCAAGGATTTATTTATCTCCATCAGAGACTGCCTCACCTTTCAAGTTAAGTCGTCAACAATTTCCCGTGAAGTCTACTTTTTCCATGACCATCAACAAATCCTAAGGCCATACACTGAAGAAAGTAGGGATTTTTTTGTCACAAACAGTTTTTGGACATGGACAGTTATATGTGGATTTTTCACGAGTAAAAACACGATGCAATGTTAAGGTGAAAGTGTTGGATACACCCATTCAAGTCAAATTGCTGCCCAGTAGTGAAATACTCTTTACTACAAATATTCTCTCTAATATTTTATTTTAAATTCTTTAGATACATGTTAGATTTACATACATACTTACTTTCTAATTAAATACAAATATTACAATAAATTAGTTTAGCCATAGATGTATAGCAATAGAAAAAAAATATATATATTATTTGTTATACAAAAAGATATTAAAATTAGTTATTATATATACAATAGTTATTTAACAAATATAGTCATTAGTGTTCATTTTCAATAACAATATAGTATATAGAAATATTTTAGTTTAAATTCTTTATATGCATATTACATTTAGATACATAATTATTTTCTAATTAAACAAAAATATTCCCATAAAATAGTTTAGCCATAGATGTATAGTACTAAAAAAAAAAAAAACAATTACTTTACCCATAGATGTATAGGAATTGACCAAAAAAATTATAGTTTACAAATAGATGTATAGCAATAGAAATAATCAAAAATACCAAACAAATTACTTTAGTTTTAGATAGACATTATAATTAGTTATTAAATATTAAATAGGTCTTTAAGAAATATAGTCTTTAGTTTCACTTTTCACTAAAAATATAGTGTATAAAAATATTTTACTTTCAATTATTTACATACATATTCTATTTACATACATACTTTCTAATTAAACACAAATATTACAATAATTTAATTTAGCTATAGATGTAGAAGAATAGAAATAGACAAAAATACCCAAATATTACTTTCGTTATAAAGATATTATAAATAGGTTTTAGATATAAAATAGTTATTTAAAATATATAGTACTTACTTTTTTAGCTTTTGAACTTTCTTTTTAAATTTCATAGTATATGTATATAAACACACATTTTATAGTAGATTGTAGATGTGTATCATCTAAATGCTTGCATTTAGTGATAAGAACCTGAAGCTTCAGCAGGATAGCTGCTGCGAGATTTCATTTTCTTTTTACACAGGGTGAGGTTTTTGTGAACAGCTAAGGCTGCCTTCAGATTTGCAGATGCATCTGCAGCGTTTTGAAAATGCATCTGTAAGCATCTGCATGCAGACGGTAGACCCTATCTTTATAATGGGACGCACGGTGTCTGCAGATGCTTGCAGGCAGCTGTGCACACACATTTACTCCTATATGTCATCTGTGCGCAGGCGGATGCCTGAATACAAATCACACACTCCCACCATCACCAGGGATGCAACATGTCGTGTCCCTGGTGCGGAGTAGAGTCTGTGATCTGTACCCAAGCATCTGCCTGCGCAGAGATCACATATAGGAGTGAATGGGTGTGCTCGGCTGTCTGGAAGCATCTGCAGACACTGTGCGTCCCATTATAAAGATAGGGTTTACTGTCTGCATGCAGATGCATCTGCAAAATGCTGCAGATGCATCTGCAAGTCTGAATGCAGCATTAGAGACGGGTGGGACAGCTGTTCACACACATCTCTATCTTGAAGTGTGTTCTGTACATATAAATACATACATACATATAGGTACATATTTAGACACATAGGTACATATTTAGACACATAGGGAAAGAATAGACATTTTCTTTTTAAATCTGACTTATTCTGCTATTTGTGGAATTTATAGTGTGAACACATCAATTTTGACACTTGCTGTCTAATGGTGACCTACAGCACTCTTACTGTAAGTTGCATGAAATGTTAATGGAATTTGTGCTTTACTTGCAGTAGTTGCGGCACATGTGCTATCAACAGTTTCAACTGCCAAAATCACAGTTAGCTCTGATTTTTAGTGGTTGCATTTAGTCAACCTGTTAAAGCTGTGCTTGCCGTATTTACTGCAAGCTAATTGCAAGTTCCATATACATTACATGTTACTTGCTGAAAGTCAGCTGTAGGTAGGTCCTTTGGTGACAAGTGCAGAAATTGTATTTGGTTATTCTACACCTTCTGCAAATAGCCAAAAAATATCTGCTTTAAAAGGAGTCTAACTATTAATTATTAGGGGTAGAGTAGAGTAGGTCCCACCAGTTGTAAGGCTACCTTCCCGTGGTTGGTGGGGAAACATGTACTGGCTTAATCATAGATTATTAATATTCATATATAAATTGAATATACGTAATCTGTACAAAACATCAGTGCCAGTATCTGTACGAAAAGCCTTGCCTTAGAATCATGATATGTACTACACTGAAATGTACCATACAAACATTGGTAGTTGATAGATAGATATCATGTCTTATGTGCATTATTGTCAAATTTGAATGAATAATGTATATATGCATGCTACACTCCCGATTCTTTACAATTGGGCCGCCATCTATCATGGAATAATTGGATTATTAGTTAAAAATCTAATTTAATAAACTATACACCAGTTCTAGAATCCCGATGCAATCGCATCGGGCTCACAGCTAGTATACAAATAAGTGTTTTTTGTTTCCCCATCACACAGCTGGGATAGAACTACCCACTGGGTAAACCCACAGACATTACAGCATCTGGAATTGAGCAGGACAGGCTGTATATCTCCACCACAATTGACACGGTATTTATAAGGGGATTCTTTGGCTCTATGGGGACACTTAACTAGACAAGTAAACCTTAAGTATATATATATATATATATCCATAGGTTACAGACACTGGGACTAGGACTGTTCCTATCACAGGACAGCACATATAAAAACCTGGATATATCAACATCCCATAAGGTAACCACACATCTGTCACTATGACCATATGACATTTACATGTTTTGAACTAAAAACACATATATACATTTCCAGACTATTATCAGGAAATACAGAAATACAGGAACCTAAATCCCTATGAGAACCACAGATATACCAGCCAAGAAGGTACATTTGTCTAGTATACATCTTAGATATCTGTTTGATATCTAAAATACTCCTTATCTACATGACCACCTTCTCTCCATAGCTACTGAAAGTCTCCTTGACAAAACAACATATCTATCACTTGTAAGCCAGCCTTGCCTACTCACCAGTAACAACAGGTAATTAATCTAGCTATCCTATAACATATTCCCATGTAACTCTATATGACAATTTTTGATAAATCCTGGACCCCTATCTTCAGTTTTATATCTCGTTTCTTCAATAGGTCCTTACACATAACAAGCAACCCTGTTTTTTTCATGATATCATATGTAACTTAGCGTCAATTCTGTAAATAATGTATATATTTAGACAGATATATACTTCAATGTCTGCACTGTATATATTCTCACTGTAATTTTATTATTTTTTCATAGTGACGTATTGATAAAGGTCTGTCACAAGACCGAAACGTTTGCTGTCACCACCCACTCTGTATATATGTCTTTCAAATAAAAAACACGAATAAGCAACTACCAGATGAGTGCTGGGATCTTTCTAATAACTTAGCCTCACACAGGCCTCTGGTCTTATCTGAGCCTCACACAGGCCTGTGGTCTGGTCGGAGCCTTAGACAGGCCTGATGTCTGGCCTTGAGCCTCACACAGGCCTGTGGTCTGGTCTGAGACTCACATAGGCCTTTGGTCTGGCCCTAAGCCTCACACAGGCCTGTTGTCTGGCCATGAGCCTTACACAGGCCTGTGGTCTGGTCTGAGCCTCACACAGGCCTGTGGTCTGGCCCTGAGCCTCACACAGGCCTGTGGTCTGGCCCTGAGCCTTACACAGGCCTGTGGTCTGGCCCTGAGCCTCACACAGGCCTGTGGTCTGGCCCTGAGCCTCACACAAGCCTGTGGTCTGGTCTGAGCCTCACACAGGCCTGTGGCCTGGCCTTGAGCCTCACACAGGCCTGTTGTCTGGCCCTGAGCCTTACACAGGCCTGTGGTCTGGCCCTGAGCCTCTCACAGGCCTGTGTCTGGCCCTGAGCTTTACACAAGCCTGTGGTCTGGCCCTGAGCCTCCCACAGGTCTGTGGTCTGGCCTTGAGCCTCACACAGGCCTGTTCTCTGGCCCTGAGCCTCACACAGGCCTGTAGTGAGGCCCTTAGCCTCACAAAGGCCTGTGGTCTGGTCTGAGCCTCACACAGGCCTGTGGTCTCGCTCTGAGCCTCACACAGGCCTGTAGTCTGGCCCTGAGCTTCACATAGGCCTGTGGTCTGGCCCTAAGTCTCACACAGGCCTGTGGTCTGGCCCTGAATCTCACACAGGCCTGTGGTCTCTCCCTGAGCCTTACACAGGCCTGTAGTGAGGCCCTTAGCCTCATTCAAAGCTCACACAGGCCTGTAGTCTGGCCCTGAGCCTCACACAGGCCTGTGGTCTGGCCCTAAGCCTCACACTGGCCTGTCGTCTGGCCCTAAGCCTCACACTGGCCTGTTGTCTGGCCCTGAGCCTCACACAGGCCTGTGGTCTGGTCTGAGCCTCACACAGGCATGTGGTGAGGCCCTTAGCCTCATACAACCGTCACACAGGCCTGTGGTCTGGCCCTGAGCCTCACACAGGCCTGTTGTCTGGCCCTGAATCTCACACAGGCCTGTGGTCTCTCCCTGAGCCTTACACAGACCTCTAGTAAGGCCCTTAGCCTCATTCAAAGCTCACACAGGCCTGTAGTCTGGCCCTGAGCCTCACACAGGCCTGTGGTCTGGCTCTAAGCCTCACACTGGCCTGTTGTCTGGCCCTGAGCCTCACACAGGCCTGTGGTCTGGTCTGAGCCTCACACAGGCCTGTTGTCTGGCCCTGATACTCACACAGGCCTGTGGTCTCTCCCTGAGCCTTACACAGGCCTGTAGTGAGGCCCCTAGCCTCATTCAAAGCTCACACAGGCCTGTAGTCTGGCCCTGAGCCTCACATAGGTCTGTGATCTAGCCCTAAGCCTCACACTGGCCTGTTGTCTGGCCCTGAGCCTCACACAGGCCTGTGGTCTGGTCTGACCTCACACAGGCCTGTGGTCTGACCCTAAGCCTCACACAGGCCTGTTGTCTGGCCCTGAATCTCACACAGGCCTGTGGTCTGGTCTGAGCCTCAGACAGGCCTGTGGTCTGGCCTTGAGCCTCACACAGGCCTGTTGTCTGGCCCTGAGCCTCACACAGGCCTGTGTCTGGCCCTTAGCCTTACACAGGCCTGTGGTCTGTCCCTGAGCCTCACACAGGCCTGTGGTCTGGTCTGAGCCTTACACAGGCCTGTTGTCTGGCCCTGAGCCTCACACAGGCCTGTGGTCTGGTCTGAGCCTCACATAGGCCTGTGGTCTGGCCCCAAGCCTCACACAGGCCTGTTGTCTGGCCCTGAGCCTTACACAGGCCTGTGGTCTGGTCTGAGCCTCACACAGGCCTGTGGTCTGGCCCTGAGCCTCACACAGGCCTGTGGTCTGGCCCTGAGCCTCACACAGGCCTGTGGTCTGGCCCTGAGCCTTACACAAGCCTGTGGTCTGGCCCTGAGCCTCACACAGGCCTGTGGTCTGGCCCTGAGCCTCACACAGGCCTGTGGTCTGGCCCTGAGCCTCACACAGGCCTGTGGTCTGGCCCTGAGCCTCACACAAGCCTGTGGTCTGGTCTGAGCCTCACACAGGCCTGTGGCCTGGCCTTGAGCCTCACACAGGCCTGTTGTCTGGCCCTGAGCCTTACACAAGCCTGTGGTCTGGCCCTGAGCCTCACACAGGTCTGTGGTCTGGCCTTGAGCCTCACACAGGCCTGTTGTCTGCCCTGAGCCTCACACTGGCCTGTGGTCTGGCCCTAAGCCTCACACAGGCCTGTAGTGAGGCCCTTAGCCTCACACAGGCCTGTGGTCTGGTCTGAGCCTCACACAGGCCTGTGGTCTCGCTCTGAGCCTCACACAGGCCTGTAGTCTGGCCCTGAGCCTCACATAGGGCTGTGGTCTGGCCCTAAGCCTCGCACAGGCCTCTTGTCTGGCCCTGAGCCTCACACAGGCCTGTGGTCTGGCCCTGAGCCTCACACAGGCATGTGGTGAGGCCCTTAGTCTCATACAACCGTCACACAGGCCTGTGGTCTGGCCCTGAGCCTCACACAGGCCTGTTGTCTGGCCCTGAATCTCACACAGGCCTGTGGTCTCTCCCTGAGCCTTACACAGGCCTGTAGTGAGGCCCTTAGCCTCATTCAAAGCTCACACAGGCCGGTAGTCTGGCCCTGAGCCTCACATAGGCCTTTGGTCTGGCCCTAAGCCTCACACTGGCCTGTTGTCTGGCCCTGAGCCTTACACAGGCCTGTGGTCTGGTCTGAGCCTCACACAGGCCTGTGGTCTGACCCTAAGTCTCACACAGGCCTGTAGTGAGGCCCTTAGCCTCACACAGGCCTGTTGTCTGGCCCTGAATCTCACACAGGCTTGTGGTCTGGTCTGAGGCTCAGACAGGCCTGTGGTCTGGCCTTGAGCCTCACACAGGCCTGTTGTCTGGCGTTGAGCCTCACACAGGCCTGTAGTCTGGCCCTGAGCCTCACACAGGCCTGTGGTCTGACCCTAAGCCTCACACAGGCCTGTAGTGAGGCCCTTAGCCTCACACAGGCCTGTGGTCTGGCCTTGAGCCTCACACAGGCCTGTTGTCTGGCCCTGAGCCTCACACAGGCCTGTGTCTGGCCCTTAGCCTTACACAGGCCTGTAAGTCTGTCCCTGAGCCTCACACAGGCCTGTGGTCTGGTCTGAGCCTTACACAGGCCTGATGTCTGGCCCTGAGCCTCACACAGGCCTGTGGTCTGGTCTGAGCCTCACATAGGCCTGTGGTCTGGCCCTAAGCCTCACACAGGCCTGTGTCTGGCCCTGAGCCTTACACAGGCCTGTGGTCTGGCCTCTGAGCCTCACACAGGCCTGTGGTCTGGCCCTGAGCCTCACACAGGCCTGTGGTCGGCCTTGAGCCTCACACAGGCCTGTGGTCTGGCCCTGATGCTTACACAGGCCTGTGGTCTGGTCTGAGCCTCACACAGGCCTGTGGCCTGGCCTGAGCCTCCACAGGCCTGTTGTCTGGCCCTGAGCCTTACACAGGCCTTGGGTTGGCCTCTTGGCCCTGAGCCTCACACAGGCCTGTGTCTGGCCCTGAGCCTTACACAGCCTGTGGTCTGGCCCTAAGCCTCACACAGGCTGTGGTCTGGCCCCTTGAGCCTACACAGGCCTGTAGTCTGGCCTGAGCCTCACATCAGGCCTGTGGTCTGGCCCTAAGCCTCACACAGGCCTGTTGTCTGGCCTTGAGCCTCACACAGGCCGTGGTCTGGCCCGGAGCCTCACACAGGCATGTGGTTGAGTCCCTGTAGCCTCGATACAATCGTCACAGGCCTGTGGTCTGGCCCTGAGCCTCACCAGGCCTGTGTCTGGCTCTGAGCCTCACACAGGCCTGTAGTCTGGCCCTGAGCCTACACAGCCTGTGGTCTGGCCCTGAACCTACTCAGGCCTGTGGTCTCCCCTGAGCCTTACACAGGCCTGTGTAGGCCCTTAGCCATCAACACAGGCCTGTAGTCTGGCCCTGAGCCTCACCAGGCCTGTGGTCTGGCCCTAAGCCTACACGGCCTGTTGTCTGGCCCTGAGCCTCACACAGGCCTGTGGTCTGGTCTGAGCCTCACACAGGCCTGTTGTCTGGCCCTGAATTACACAGGCCTGTGGTCTGCTCCCTGAGCCTTACACAGGCCTGTGTGGGCCCTTAGCCTCATTCAAAGCTCACACAGGCTTGTAGTCTGGCCTGAGCCTCACAGGCCTGTGGTCTGGCCCTGAGCCTCACACAGGCCTGTTGTCTGGCCCGAGCCTTACACAGGCCTGTGGTCTGGCCTGAGCCTCACACAGGCCTGTGGTCTGGCCTAAGCCTCACACAGGCCTGTTGTCTGGCCCTGAGCCTTACACAGGCCTGGGTCTGGTCCTGAGCCTCACACAGGCCTGTGTCTGGTCCTGAGCCTCACACAGGCCTGTTGTCTGGCCCTGAGTCTCACACAGGCCTGTGGTCTGGCCCTGAGCCTCACACAGGCCTCTGTCTGGCCTGATCTCACACAGGCCTGTGGTCTGGCCTGAGCCTCACACAGGCCTGTGGTCTGGCCTGAGCCTCACACAGGCCTGTGTCTGGCCCTGAGCCTCACACAGGCCTGTAGTCTGGTCTGAGCCTCACACAGGCCTTGGTCCTGGCCTTGAGCCTCACACAGGCCTGTTGTCTGGCCCTGAGCCTTAACAGGCCTGTGGTCTGGCCCTGAGCCTCACACAGGCCTGTTCTGGCCCTGAGCCTTACACAAGCCTGTGGTCTGGCCCTGAGCCTCACACAGGCCTGTGGTCTGGCCTTGAGCCTCACACAGGCCTGTTGTCTGGCCCTGAGCCTCACACAGGCCTGTGGTTTGGCCCTAAGCCTCACACAGGCCTGTAGTGAGGCCCTTAGCCTCACACAGGCCTGTGTCTGGTCGACCTGAGCCTCACACAGGCCTGTGGTCTGCTCTGAGCCTCACACAGGCCTGTAGTCTGGCCCTGAGCCTCACACAGGCCTGTGTCTGGCCTGAGCCTCACACAGCCCTGTGGTCTGACCCTAGGCCTCACACAGGCCTGTGGTCTGGCCCTGAGCCTCACACAGGCCTGTGGTGAGGCCCTTAGCCTCATACAACCGTCACAAAGGCCTGTGGTCTGTCCTGAGCCTCACACAGGCCTGTGTCTGGCCTTGAGCCTCACACAAGCCTGTTGTCTGGCCCTGAGCCTCACACAGGCCTGTGGTCTGGCCCTAAGCCTCACACAGGCTTGTCTGAGCCCTTAAGCCTCACACAGGCCTGTGGTCTGGCCTGAAGCCTCACACAGGCCTGTGGTCTGGCCTTAGCCTCACACAGCCCTGTGGTCTGGTCTGAGCCTCACACAGGCCTGTAGTGGACCCTAAGCCTCACACGGCCTGTGGTCTGGCCTAAGCCTCACACATCCTGTGGTCTGGCCCTGAAGCCTCACACAGGCCTGTGTCTGGCCCTGAGCCTTACACAGGCCTGTGGTCTGGCCTAGCCTCACACGGCCTGTGGTCTGGCCTGAGCCTCACACAGGCCTGTGGTCGGCCCTTGAGCCTCACACAGGCCTGTGGTCTGGTCTGAGCCTCACACAGTCCTGTTGCCTGGCCTTGAGCCTCACACAGGTCCTGTTGTCTGGCCCTGACCTTATCAGGCCTGTGGTCTCTCCCTGAGCCTCACACAGGCCTGTGGTCTGGCCTGAGCCTACACAAGGCCTGTGGTCTGGCCCTAGAGCCTCACACATGGCCTGTGTGTCTGGCCCTGAGCCTCACACAGGCCTGAGGTCTGGCCTGAGCCTCACACAGGCCTGTGTCTGGCCCTAACCTCACACAGGCCTGTGGTCTGGCCCTGAGCCTCACACAGGCCTGTGGTCTGGTCCTGAGCTCACACAGGCCTGTGGTCTGGTCTGAGCCTCAACAGGCCTGTAGTCGGCCTTGAGCCTCACACAGGCCTGTGTCTGGCTGAGCCTCACACAGCCTGTGGTCTGGCCTGAGCCTCACACAGGCCTGTTGTCTGGCCCTGAGCCTTAACAGGCCTGTGGTCTGGCCCTAGCCTCACACAGGCCGTGTGGTCTGGCCTGAGCCTACACAAGGCCTGTGGTCTAGGCCCTGAGCCTCACACAGGCCTGTGGTCTGGCCCAAGCCTCACACAGGCCTGTTGTCTGGCCCTAGCCTCACACAGGCCTTTAATGAGGCCCTTAGCCTCACACAGGCCTGTGGTCTGGTCTGAAACTCACACAGGCCTGTGGTGGCCTTAGCCTCACACAGGCTTGTGTCTGTCTGAGCCTCACACAGGCCTGTAGTGAGACCCTAAGCCTCACATGGCCTGTGGTCTGGCCTGAAGCCTCACACAGTCCTGTGGTCTGGCCTAGCCTCACACTGGCCTGTTGTCTGGCCCTGAGCCTTACACAGGCCTGTGGTCTGGCCCTAAGCCTCACACTGGCGTGTGGTCTGGCCTGAGCCTCACACAGGCCTGTGGGTAGGCCCTTAGCCTCACACAGGCCTGTGGTCTGGTCTGAGCCTCACACAGTCCTGTTGTCAGGCCCTGTGCCTTACACAGTCCTGTTGTCTGGCCCTGAACCTTACTCAGGCCTGTGGTCTCTCCCTGAGCCATACACAGGCCTGTAGTGAGGCCCTTAGCCTCATTCAAAGCTCACACAGGCCTGTAGTCTGGCCCTGAGCCTCATATAGGCCTGTGGTCTGGCCCTAAGCCTCACACTGGCCTGTTGTCCTGGCCCTGAGCCTCACACAGGCCTGTGGTCTGGTCTGAGCCTCACACAGGCCTGTGGTCTGACCCTAAGTCTCACACAGGCCTGTAGTGAGGCCCTTAGCCTCACACAGGCCTGTTGTCTGGCCCTGAATCTCACACAGGCCTGTGGTCTGGTCTGAGCCTCAGACAGGCCTGTGGTCTGGCCTTGAGCCTCACACAGGCCTGTGGTCTGGCCCTGAGCCTCACACAGGCCTGTAGTCTGGCCCTGAGCCTCACACAGGCCTGTGGTCTGACCGTAAGCCTCACACAGGCCTGTAGTGAGGCCCTTAGCCTCACACAGGCCTGTGGTCTGGCCTTGAGCCTCACACAGGCCTGTTGTCTGGCCCTGAGCCTCACACAGGCCTGTGTCTGGCCCTTAGCCTTACACAGGCCTGTGGTCTGTCCCTGAGCCTCACACAGGCCTGTGGTCTGGTCTGAGCCTTACACAGGCCTGATGTCTGGCCCTGAGCCTCACACAGGCCTGTGGTCTGGTCTGAGCCTCACATAGGCCTGTGGTCTGGCCCTAAGCCTCACACAGGCCTGTTGTCTGGCCCTGAGCCTTACACAGGCCTGTGGTCTGGTCTGAGCCTCACACAGGCCTGTGGCCTGGCCTTGAGCCTCCCACAGGCCAGTTGTCTGGCCCTGATCGTTACACAGGCCTGTGGTCTGGCCCTGAGCCTCACACAGGCCTGTGTCTGGCCCTGAGCCTTACACAAGCCTGTGGTCTGGCCCTGAGCCTCACACAGGTCTGTGGTCTGGCCTTGAGCCTCACACGGGCCTGTTTGGTAGGCCCCTTAGCCTCACACAGGCCTGTGGACTGGTCTGAGCCTCACACAGTCCTGTTGTCAGGCCCTGTGCCTTACACAGTCCTGTTGTCTGGCCCTGAACCTTACTCAGGCCTGTGGTCTCTCCCTGAGCCTTACACAGGCCTGTAGTGAGGCCCTTAGCCTCATTCAAAGCTCACACAGGCCTGTAGTCTGGCCCTGAGCCTCACATAGGCCTGTGGTCTGGCCCTAAGCCTCACACTGGCCTGTTGTCTGGCCCTGAGCCTCACACAGGCCTGTGGTCTGGTCTGAGCCTCACACAAGCCTGTGGTCTGACCCTAAGTCTCACACAGGCCTGTAGTGAGGCCCTTAGCCTCACACAGGCCTGTTGTCTGGCCCTGAATCTCACACAGGCCTGTGGTCTGGTCTGAGCCTCAGACAGGCCTGTGGTCTGGCCTTGAGCCTTACACAGGTCTGTGGTCTGGCCCTGAGCCTCACACAGGCCTGTAGTCTGGCAGTGAGCCTCACACAGGCCTGTGGTCTGACCGTAAGCCTCACACAGGCCTGTAGTGAGGCCCTTAGCCTCACACAGGCCTGTGGTCTGGCCTTGAGCCTCACACAGGCCTGTTGTCTGGCCCTGAGCCTCACACAGGCCTGTGTCTGGCCCTTAGCCTTACACAGGCCTGTGGTCTGTCCCTGAGCCTCACACAGGCCTGTGGTCTGGTCTGAGCCTTACACAGGCCTGATGTCTGGCCCTGAGCCTCACACAGGCCTGTGGTCTGGTCTGAGCCTCACATAGGCCTGTGGTCTGGCCCTAAGCCTCACACAGGCCTGTTGTCTGGCCCTGAGCCTTACACAGGCCTGTGGTCTGGTCTGAGCCTCACACAGGCCTGTGGCCTGGCCTTGAGCCTCCCACAGGCCAGTTGTCTGGCCCTGAGCGTTACACAGGCCTGTGGTCTGGCCCTGAGCCTCACACAGGCCTGTGTCTGGCCCTGAGCCTTACACAAGCCTGTGGTCTGGCCCTGAGCCTCACACAGGTCTGTGGTCTGGCCTTGAGCCTCACACAGGCCTGTTGTCTGTAGCCCTGAGCCTCACACAGGCCTGTGGCTGTCCTAAGCCTCACACAGCCTGTTGTGCAGGCCCTTAGCCTTCACACAGTGCCTGTGTCTGGCTCCTGAGCCTACACAGGCCTGTGGTCTTGCTCTGAGCCTCACACAGGCCTGTAGTACTGGCCCTGATCGCTCACATAGCCTGTAGGTCTGGCCCTAGAGCCTCACAAGGCCTGTTTCTGGCCCTAAGCCTCACACAGGCCTGTGGTCTGGCCCTGAGCCTCACACAGGCATGTGGTGGGAGCCTCAAAGCCTGTCTACCACCGTCAAAAGGCCTGTAGTTGGCCCTGAGCCTCACACAGGCCTGTTGTCTGGCCCTGAATCTCACACAGGCCTGTGGTCTCTCCCTGAGCCTTAGACAGGCCTGTAGTGGGCCTAAGCCTCAGTTCTAAAGCCTACCCACCAGGCCTGTAGTCTGGCCCTGTAGCCTCACTACAGGCCTGTGGTATGGCCCAAGCCTCACACTGGCCTGTTGTTTGGCCCGAGCCTTACACAGGCCTGTGGTCTGGCCTGAGCCTCACACAGGCCTGTGGTCCTGGCCCTGAGCCTCACACAGGCCTGTTGTCTGGCCCTGAGCCTTAACAGGCCTGTGGTCTGGTCCTGAGCCTCACACAGGCCTGTGGTCTGGTCTGAGCCTTACACAGGCCTGTGGTCTGGCCCTGAGCCTCACACAGGCCTGTGTCTGGCCCTGAAGCCTCACACAGGCCTGTGGTCTGGCCCTAAGCCTCACACAGGCCTTTGCTGGCCTTGAGCCTCACACAGGCCTGTGGTCTGGTCTGAGCCTCACACAGGCCTGTGGTCTGGCCTTGAGCCTCACACAGGCCTGTGTCTGGCCTGAGCCTACACAGGCCTGTGGTCTGGCCCTGAGCCTCCACAGGCCTGTGGTCTGGCCTGAGCCTCACACAGCCTGTGGTCTGGCCCTGAGCCTCACACAGGCTGTGGTCTGGCCTGAGCCTCACACAGGCCTGTGTGGTAGGCCCTTAGCCTCACACAGGCCTGTGGTCTGGTCTGAGCCTCACACAGTCCTGTTGTCAGGCCCTGTGCCTTACACAGTCCTGTTGTCTGGCCCTGAACCTTACTCAGGCCTGTGTCTCTCCCTGAGCCTACACAGCCTGTAGTGAGGCCCTTAGCCTCATTCAAAGCTCACACAGGCCTGTAGTCTGGCCCTGAGCCTCACATAGGCCTGTGGTCTGGCCCTAAGCCTCAACACGGCCTGTTGTCTGGCCCTGAGCCTCACACAGGCCTGTGGTTGGTCTGAGCCTCACACAGGCCTGTGTCTGACCCTAAGTCTCACACAGGCCTGTAGTGAGGCCCTTAGCCTCACACAGGCCTGTTTTCTGGCCCTGAATCTCACACAGGCCTGTGGTCTGGTCTGAGCCTCAGACAGGCCTGTGGTCTGGCCTTGAGCCTCACACAGGCCTGTGGTCTGGCCCTGAGCCTCACACAGGCCTGTAGTCTGGCCCTGAGCCTCACACAGGCCTGTGGTCTGACCGTAAGCCTCACACAGGCCTGTAGTGAGGCCCTTAGCCTCACACAGGCCTGTGGTCTGGCCTTGAGCCTCACACAGGCCTGTTGTCTGGCCCTGAGCCTCACACAGGCCTGTGTCTGGCCCTTAGCCTTACACAGGCCTGTGGTCTGTCCCTGAGCCTCACACAGGCCTGTGGTCTGGTCTGAGCCTTACACAGGCCTGATGTCTGGCCCTGAGCCTCACACAGGCCTGTGGTATGGTCTGAGCCTCACATAGGCCTGTGGTCTGGCCCTAAGCCTCACACAGGCCTGTTGTCTGGCCCTGAGCCTTACACAGGCCTGTGGTCTGGTCTGAGCCTCACACAGGCCTGTGGCCTGGCCTTGAGCCTCCCACAGGCCAGTTGTCTGGCCCTTAGCGTTACACAGGCCTGTGGTCTGGCCCTGAGCCTCACACAGGCCTGTGTCTGGCCCTGAGCCTTACACAAGCCTGTGGTCTGGCCCTGAGCCTCACACAGGTCTGTGGTCTGGCCTTGAGCCTCACACGGGCCTGTTGGTAGGCCCTTAGCCTCACACAGGCCTGTGGACTGGTCTGAGCCTCACACAGTCCTGTTGTCAGGCCCTGTGCCTTACACAGTCCTGTTGTCTGGCCCTGAACCTTACTCAGGCCTGTGGGTCTCTCCCTGAGCCTTACACAGGCCTGTAGTGAGGCCCTTAGCCTCATTCAAAGCTCACACAGGCCTGTAGTCTGGCCCTGAGCCTCACATAGGCCTGTGGTCTGGCCCTAAGCCTCACACTGGCCTGTTGTCTGGCCCTGAGCCTCACACAGGCCTGTGGTCTGGTCTGAGCCTCACACAGGCCTGTGGTCTGACCCTAAGTCTCACACAGGCCTGTAGTGAGGCCCTTAGCCTCAAACAGGCCTGTGGTCTGGTCCTGAATCTCACACAGGCCTGTGGTCTGGTCTGAGCCTCAGACAGGCCTGTGGTTTGGCCTTGAGCCTCACACAGGCCTGATGTCTTGCCCTGAGCCTCACACAGGCCTGTAGTCTGGTCTGAGCCTCACACAGGCCTGTGGCCTGGCCTTGAGCCTCACACAGGCCTGTTGTCTGGCCCTGAGCCTTATACAGGCCTGTGGTCTGGCCCTGAGCCTCACACAGGCCTGTGTCTGGCCCTGAGCCTTACACAAGCCTGTGGTCTGGCCCTGAGCCTCACACAGGCCTGTGGTCTGGCCTTGAGGCTCACACAGGCCTGTTGTCTGGCCCTGAGCCTCACACAGGCCTGTGGTCTGGCCCTAAGCCTCACACAGGCCTGTAGTGAGGCCCTTAGCCTCACACAGGCCTGTGGTCTGGTCTGAGCCTCACACAGGCCTGTGGTCTCGCTCTGAGCCTCACACAGGCCTGTAGGGTTGCCCTGAGCCTCACACAGGCCTGTAGTCTGGCCCTGAGCCTCACACAGCCTTGTGGTCTGGCCCTAGGCCTCACACAGGCCTGTGGTCTGGCCCTCAGCCTCACACAGGCATGTGGTGAGGCCCTTAGCCTCATACAACCGTCACACAGGCCTGTGGTCTGGCCCTGAGCCTCACACAGTCCTTTTTTTTTTATTTTTTTATAATAAATTTTTATTAATTTTCTCCTTTAAACAATACACAACAAAAATAGCAAAAAAAAAAAACATTTTCAACACAATATAATACAAGACACTACAAGATCACCATTATTTGGGATTTCCTGTACATACTGTAACAGACAACAAAACAAACAACAAAAAAAAAAAAAAAAAAAAAAAAAAAACACCCTTGTTCGCAACATTACAGAAGCAAATACACTCTTTTATAAATTAACCTTTATAATATTTACACATCAACCATGGTCTCCACATCTTTCGGATTTCCTCCCCTCTGGTTCTAGATTGGTATAACATCATTTCATTTTGACACTGTATATTTAACCTCTCTATTACATTTTTTATAAGTGGAGGATTAACCTCTTATCATTTAGTTGCTACCGTCATACGAGCGGCTATTAACACATGCGAAACAATACCTCTCATTTGTTTTGGTAACCTATTCATACCCATGTGTAAGATTACCTGAGATATTTTTATTTGAATTGTTTCTCCAGTAATTTCTTTGATTAATTCTATCAGCCCGGTCCAAAAACAACTTAAGGCCGGGCATGCAAACCAAGTGTGTATCAAAGATCCCACCTGGCCGCACCCTTTCCAACATAATTTAGAATATTTGGTATTCATTTTTGCTATTCTATCCGGGCATAAATACCACCTCATTTGTGTTTTTTTTATTTGCTCTACATGATTTATACACGCAGTGTATTTTTTAATTTCACTTATACTATTTCCCCATTCTTCCAATGTTAGCTCCTCTCCTAACTCCTGTTCCCATTTTTTCATGTAGGCCAATTTACTTCCATTCACCGGATTAATTAAAATTTTATAACATTTAGATAGGCATTTCATGTTATTCCCTCCTATCATAATATATCTCAAAATGTCTTCTTCCTTCCCATGCACTCCATTTCCTCTATATGAATTTTTATTTAAATAATGTTTAATTTGCAGATATTGGTAGAAATATCTACGTACTCCCTCAAATTTACCAGCCACTTCATCAAACGGTAATACTCCCATTGGTCCCTCTATCTCTCCTACTGTTTGTATTCCTGCGTCCTTCCAGTTTTGTAGGTTTAAATATGGGACATGTGGTTCTATGGATAGGATAGATAATGATGTTCTCATCAACCTGTTATGATTGGGGGTTAATGATCTCCAAACCCGTAAGGCCGCTTGCATTGTCAATAGTGGCGGTACAGTTGTGGTTCGCTGTAATATTTCCGCTTCCATTATAAATCGAGTCGAGCCCCGCCTAGAATAGACCTTCTCAATCTCCAACCATTTATGATCTTTCCGCATTTGCCACCAGTCACGGAGCCCTCCTATTATGGACGCTTTATGATATAAACTTAAATCTGGTATCCCCATTCCCCCTTTATCCATAGGGAGGGCTAGTATATTTCTCGCTATCCTAGGTTTTTTACCCGCCCAAATAAATTTACTAATCAATCTTTGTAATTCAGTAATATATTTTTTAGGGATTTCGAGGGGAAGTGATCTAAAATAATACAAAATCTTCGGCAACACTATCATTTTTATGATATTAATTCTTGCTATCCAGGATAGTGTGGTTTGACGTACTTCCTCAATCACCTTTTTAATTTGTCTATACAGGATAGTAAAATTCACTGTTATTAGTTTCTTTGATGGTGTCAACCTGATTCCTAAGTATTGAAGCCCATTCTCTGACCATTGAAATGCGCACAGTTCTTTTATATATTGTTTACTATTTGAGGGTATAGCTATAGGTAATATTACCGATTTATCAACGTTTATTTTATAGTAAGAGACTTTGCTATACGCTTCCAATTCATTTAATACCGCCTTAAGCGATTGTTCTACCTTCTCACAAGATATAATGATATCATCCGCGTACATATTAATTTTATGTGCTTCTTTTCCTACCATGATTCCCGAAATTAATGGTGAGTTCCTGATCCTCTCAGCAAGTGGTTCCAAACATAAAGCAAAGATTATTGGAGATAGGGGACAACCTTGTCGGGTCCCATTTGTTATATTAAAGCAGGGGTGGGGAACCTTTACTCTGCAAAGGGCCATTTGGAAATTTAGAATATCATTCGCGGGCCGTATAAAATTCGCGGGCCGGACGTTCCCCACCCCTGACATAGGGGCTACAGCATATGCATCACATAGGAGACATGGGGGCTACAGCATATACATCACATTGAAGACATAGGGGGCTACAGCATATACATGACATAGGAGACATAGGGGGCTACAGCATATACATGACATAGGAGACATAGGGGGCTACAGCATATACATCACATAGGATACATGGGGGCTACAGCATACACATCACATAGGATACATGGGGGCTACAGCATACACATCACATAGGATACATGGGGGCTACAGCATACACATCACATAGGATACATGGGGGCTACAGCATATACACTGCAGCACTGGGGGAGTATATAGATAATTGGGGGCATATACAGCCCTGGGGGATTAAATACATCACTAGGGGGTATGTACATCACTGAGAGATATACACAGCATTGGGGGAGAAAATACATCACTGGAGGATATATACAGCCCTGGGTGGTAAATACAGCCATGGCGGAGAAAATACATCACTGGGGTTAAATACATCACTGGGGGGTGTAAACACACCACTGGGGTATATACACAGCACTGGGTCGTATATACAGCACACTGGGGGAGTATAGATAGCCCTGGGAGGTATGTAGAACCCTGGGGGGGATATACAGCACTAAAGAAGTATACAGAGCACTGGGGGGTATATACAGACCACTGGGGGGTTATACAGGGCACTGGGGGGTATATACAGACCACTGGGGGGTATACAGGGCACTGGGGGGTATATACAGTCCACTGGGGCTACACAGAGCACTGGGGAGTATACTGAAAACTGGGGGAGTACACAGAGCACTGGGGGGGTATACAAAGCACTGGGTGGTACACAGAGTACTAGGGGGTATATACAGAGCATTGGGGGAGTACACAGAGCACTAAGGGAATATATACAGCACTGGATGGTAACTATAGAACTGGGGGGTACACAGAGCACTGAGCAGCTGTATACTGAGCCTGGGGGGGAAGGGGAACAGATGTGTGCAAAAACACAACCAGTTTTTTATCTCCCTCTTGAATGTTCTGCTGCACCTTTTTGCTTATCTTCTTGCTGCTGACACGTTCCTCCTCCCTGCAGCCCGGGAACTTTGTAATTGAAAGCTGATGTTTTTTTTTCTTTTCTGTTTCCCCTACACTTGTACTGACCTGGGAGGTGGAGGACATCAGAACACAACCACCCGATGCCGGCAGGAGCTGATTTATAGCTCAGGGGGAGCTGCAGAGCACAGTGGAGCGCAGCCCTTTCTCTCACACAGAACTCTCATTCCCTTGCTCTGCTGCACGTCGGACATTAATATCGTGCGCACCTCTGAAGAATTAAAGGGCCCGCAGTAAAAAAAAACAAAACAAGTAGAGTGGCACGGGCCGCATCAGATGACTCGGCGGGCCAGATGTGGCCCGGGGGCCGGACGTTCCCCACCCCTGTATTAAAGACATCCGACATTGTTCCTGCAATCCATACTTTTGCTGAAGGGGCCGAATATACTGCAGAGATTGCCGACAAAATTGATCCTTCAAAGCCAAACTTTTTCAATACTGCAAAAAGATACCCCCAGTGCACCCTGTCAAAAGCCTTCTCTGCGTCCAATGACAGGAATGCACTGGGGGAACCAGACAATTCTGCTATTTGTACCAGATTTACCATACGTCTTATACCATCTTTGGCTTCCCTATCGCGTACAAAACCTACCTGATCTGGTTTTATCAGAATAGAAATTATTTGATTTATTCTAGATGCAAGTAGTTTCGTAAAAATCTTCAGATCCCCATTCAACAATGCAATCGGCCTCAGGTTCTGGGGTCTGTTTGGTGGTTTACCTGTCTTTGGTATAGTAACTATAGTAGCTTCGAGATTACTGCCTGCAATAAAGCCTCTTTCCCTCCAAAGTTCACAGCATCTTACCAAAAAGGGGACTAATTCCTCCGAGTATTCTCGATAATAACTATTGGGGAACCCGTCTGGACCCGGAGCGCTCCCTTTTCTTGTTTGTTTTATAATCTTCCCAATTTCTTCTCTCGTTATCGGTGCGTTTAAATGTAACAGCTGAGTTTCTGTAATATTTGGTAAATTACATTCATCTAAATATTTCTTTATTCCCTTCTCTGATGGTTGAGGGGTGTCCGGATCATCTTTTAAGTTATATAATTTTAGATAATATTTAGCCATCTCCTCTGCAATTTCTGATGGTCTTCTACTTACTGTTCCATCTTTTTTAATAATATATTCAATCCTAGATTTAATTTCTTTTTTCCGCACCCTCCGAGCTAACAAGGCTCCCCCTTTATCTCCCTCAGCATAAAATTTCATCTGTAATTTTCGCATATTATCTGCATGTGTCTGTAACAAACTCTCTCTCAATTTGAGTCTAATCTCCTGTATTTCAGCTGATATAGGTATAGTGGAGGCCTCTTTATTACGAACCTCTAAAGTTTGTAATCTATTAATCAGTTCTTTTCTATCTTTCTCTTTCTTACGTTTAAGTATTGCAGCTTGTTGAATACAGACACCCCTTATCACCACTTTATGTGCTAACCATAAACACTCATCATTTATCTCTTCATTATCATTTGTATTAAAGTATTCCTTCAAGGCTAATTTTATTTTCCCCGCTACTTCCTCATTTAATAACAACCTTTCACTCAGACGCCATCTCCTTATCAAGGGATGGGAGTCCGAGTGAGAGATTTCCAAATAGATTGGCGCATGATCAGACCATGTTATTAGTCCGATGTCCGCATTCGTGCTGCTTGTCAAGATATTATCATCAACCAAAATATAGTCTATTCGACTATACGTTCGGTGACGATTTGAAAAAAACGTAAAATCTTTTTCTGACGAGTGTATATACCTCCATACATCATGATAGTGATATTCCCAGATTAACTCTTTCATCTCCCCTCGACTCCCTATACCCCCTTTAGTTGTATCTAGCTCTCTATGCATAGGCAAATTAAAATCTCCACATATTACCTTATTACCCTGCGCTACTTCTTTTATTTTTTGAAGACACCGTTTAATAAACTTCTTTTGTCCCATATTAGGAGTATATATTGTCGCAACTGTATATAGTGCTCCATTCATTCTACAAATCAGAACCAAGAGTCTACCTTCTAAATCTTCACATTTTTGAACTAACTCAAATGTTACTGTGTTTTTAATCAGGATACATACTCCTGCCTTCTTAACTTTATTATTAGAAAAGAAACTGTGCGGAAAATTTTTATGTTGGAATCTACCATTATCTTTACCCAATAGATGTGTCTCCTGCAGACAAATAATATCTGCCTGAGCTCTCTCAACCTCTTTCCATACCATAGCTCTTTTACCTGGAGCATTCATACCTCTCACATTTAAGGACATAATTTTTATCTTCATTTTAAATTAAATTGGGCCAAATTTTTTTCCCCAAAGTTTGACCCATTTTTATTTGTTACTATCAATTTTATTCCAACTAAGGAGAGAACGAATTTAAAAAAAAAATAAAAATTATCATAGCTATGTTTTCTTATACCTTCTATAAAGATTAAAAAATATATAGCAAAAGATGATTTGTACCTGCATGAGGGAAAAAAAAAAAAAAAAAAAAAAAAAAAAAAACACACAACATTAATCTAAACCAATACATATAACAAACATTATGGCCGATCTCCTGAGCCATAAAAAGGCGCCCTGTTCCTTGGGCTACGGGCAGAACATATCTGCCATATCGGGAGCCTAGAGCACAAATACTTGTCTCCAGGAATGTCTATGGAGCTGCCCACGAGGCCTCATTTCTTCCCTCTTAAACTTTCTTCCATTCTGGTCTTATTTTCCTCCCCTGTATTATTTTTGCAGGGGCAAAGTCTATCTTCCAAGCAGTTAACTTCCCTTCCGCATCTTTAGGCGAAATACATGTTACAGTCTTATCTTCATATATAATATGTAATTTAACTGGGTTAAATCCCCACTTATATCTAACATTGGCATCTCTTAGAGCAGTGCAAACATGTGCATAATCCCTTCTTGCGTCTAAAGTAGCTGCTGACAAATCTGGAAATACTTTAAGACCTTGAAACTCTTTAGGTAACATTTGGGATTTCCTAATTTGTTGAATAAACGCCTCTTTAATTGGAAAACGCAACATCCTAACCAAAATATCTCTCGGTAGTGCAGCATCTAAATGTCTCGGTTTTGGAGTCCTATGCACTCTCTCTATTAATATATCCTCCGGTGACCGATCCGGCAGAACAGCAATGAAAAACTTAATCACGAAGGGCTCCAATTGATGGTCTCTTACATCCTCAGGGATTACCCGGATTCTTATATTCTGTTTTCTAGATCTATCTTCTAAGTCATTTAATTTCATATGTACTGTGCCCAGCTCATTCTTTAATGACTTGTTTTCATCCACCAATGCATTTATTGTAGATGTATATTCTGCCATCTGGTCCTCTATATAAGATGTTCTCTCACCTACTGCATCCAAATCCTTTCTTATTTCATTTAACATATCATACATGTCTTCTCTCAGAGAAGTTCGCACCATGGTAATAAATTCTTCCATATCTCCCCTTGTTAATGGGGCATCCACGGTACCTCTGCTGCTCCCTCTACTCTGATTTCCACTATTGGGAGGGGGACTCACACTACTCCCCCCCCCCCATGCTCCTGCTTGTGATCTTAAATCCTTAAGAGGTGATGCTGGTGTCACTTTCCCCTTAGCATGTACCTTCTGTCCTGCTGGATAAAAGTCTGGCAGCCGTGGGGGGGATGTGTGCTTTCCAGCTTTCCCCCTCGTCATCATTTATACTGAGTGCGGCTATACCGGCTATACCGGACTCTGTACTCACAGTTTTCTTTTCCCCTTAAGGGAATCTTGCGGAGAAAAGCCGGTATACTGTCCAACTGCAAACTCCAAATGCAGCACTCCTCCGGTGCCCTCCAGTGTCCACAGCAGTTGATTCCTCAATCTTCAGACTCCTTAATATCTGCCTGTGTCTTTCCTCAGTCGCTCACTACAGCCCGCTGTAAAGCTGGCAAGCTGACAGACTGCCAAGCCGACCACTCCCGCACGCCATCCTCGAGTCTGCATCCAGATTGTACTCCGCCCGTCACAGCTAAACTGAGCCGTGGAATCCTCGCTCAGCACCAAAAGGATCCAACCGGCAGCAGCGGAAAAAACAGCGGAAGGACAGAGGGACAGAGGGAATCTCAGGTGCCGGTCAGCGCCGCTCAGGACCTCGTGGAGCTGCGCTCCCGCAGACTAGGTGGCCGCCATGCTCACGTGCGTCGTGCGTGCGTGCGTGCCTCCTCCCCCGCCGACAGGAATCCGAGCAGCCTCACACAGTCCTGTCGTCTGGCCTTGAGCCTCACACAGGCCTGTTGTCTGACTCTGAGCCTCACACAGGCCTGTGGTCTGGCCCTAAGCCTCACACAGGCCTGTAATGAGGCCCTTAGCCTCACACAGGCCTGTGGTCTGGTCTGAAACTCACACAGGCCTGTGGTCTGACCTTGAGCCTCACACAGGCCTGTGGTCTGGTCTGAGCCTCACACAGACCTGTAGTGAGACCCTAAGCCTCACACAGGCCTGTGGCCTGGCCTGAGCCTCACACAGTCCTGTGGTCTGGGCCTAAGCCTCACACTGGCCTGTTGTCTGGCCCTGAGCCTTACACAGGCCTGTGGTCTGGCCCTAAGCCTCACACTGGCCTGTAGTCTGGCCTGAGCCTCACACAGGCCTGTTGGTAGGTTCTTAGCCTCACACAGGCCTGTGGTCTGGTCTGAGCCTCACACAGTCCTGTTGTCAGGCCCTGTGCCTTACACAGACCTGTTGTCTGGCCCTGAACCTTACTCAGGCCTGTGGTCTCTCCCTGAGCCTTATACAGGCCTGTAGTGAGGCCCTTAGCCTCATTCAAAGCTCACACAGGCCTGTAGTCTGGCCCTGAGCCTCACATAGGCCTGTGGTCTAACCCTAAGCCTCACACTGGCCTGTTGTCTGGCCCTGAGCCTCACACAGGCCTGTGGTCTGGTCTGAGCCTCACACAGACCTGTTGTCTGGCCCGGAATTTCACACAGGCCTGTGGTCTCTCCCTGAGCCTTACACAGGCCTGTAGTGAGGCCCTTAGCCTCATTCAAAGCTCACACAGGCCTGTAGTCTGGCCCTGAGCCTCACATAGGCCTGTGGTCTGGTCTGAGCCTCACACAGGCCTGTGGTCTGACCCTAAGTCTCACACAGGCCTGTAGTGAGGCCCTTAGCCTCACACAGGCCTGTTGTCTGGCCCTGAATCTCACACAGGCCTGTGGTCTGGTCTGAGCCTCAGACAGGCCTGTGGTCTGGCCTTGAGCCTCACACAGGCCTGTGGTCTGGCCCTGAGCCTCACACAGGCCTGTAGTCTGGCCCTGAGCCTCACACAGGCCTGTGGTCTGACCCTAAGCCTCACACAGGCCTGTAGTGAGGCCCTTAGCCTCACACAGGCCTGTGGTCTGGCCTTGAGCCTCACACAGGCCTGTTTTCTGGCCCTGAGCCTCACACAGGCCTGTGTCTGGCCCTTAGCCTTACACAGGCCTGTGGTCTGTCCCTGAGCCTCACACAGGCCTGTGGTCTGGTCTGAGCCTTACACAGGCCTGATGTCTGGCCCTGAGCCTCACACAGGCCTGTGGTCTGGTCTGAGCCTCACATAGGCCTGTGGTCTGGCCCTAAGCCTCACACAGGCCTGTTGTCTGGCCCTGAGCCTTACACAGGCCTGTGGTCTGGTCTGAGCCTCACACAGGCCTGTGGCCTGACCTTGAGCCTCCCACAGGCCAGTTGTCTGGCCCTGAGCATTACACAGGCCTGTGGTCTGGCCCTGAGCCTCACACAGGCCTGTGTCTGGCCCTGAGCCTTATACAAGCCTGTGGTCTGGCCCTGAGCCTCACACAGGTCTGTGGTCTGGCCTTGAGCCTCACACAGGCCTGTTGTCTGGCCCTGAGCCTCACACAGGCCTGTGGTCTGTCCCTAAGCCTCACACAGGCCTGTAGTGAGGCCCTTAGCCTCACACAGGCCTGTGGTCTGGTCTGAGCCTCACACAGGCCTGTGGTCTCGCTCTGAGCCTCACACAGGCCTGTAGTCTGGCCCTGATTCTCACATAGGCCTGTGGTCTGGCCCTAAGCCTCACACAGGCCTGTTGTCTGGCCCTAAGCCTCACACAGGCCTGTGGTCTGGCCCTGAGCCTCACACAGGCATGTGGTGAGGCCCTTAGCCTCATACAACCGTCACAGGCCTGTGGTCTGGCCCTGAGCCTCACACAGGCCTGTTGTCTGGCCCTGAATCTCACACAGGCCTGTGGTCTCTCCCTGAGCCTTACACAGGCCTGTAGTCTGGCCCTTAGCCTCACTCAGGCCTGTGGTCTGGCCCTAAGCCTCACACTGGCCTGTTGTCTGGCCCTGAGCCTCACACAGGCCTGTGGTCTGGTCTGAGCCTCACACAGGCCTGTTGTCTGGCCCTGAATTTCACACAGGCCTGTGGTCTCTCCCTGAGCCTTACACAGGCCTGTAGTGAGGCCCTTAGCCTCATTCAAAGCTCACACAGGCCTGTAGTCTGGCCCTGAGCCTCACATAGGCCTGTGGTCTGGCCCCAAGCCTCACACTGGCCTGTTGTCTGGCCCCGAGCCTTACACAGGCCTGTGGTCTGGCCTGAGCCTCACTTAGGCCTGTGGTCTGGCCCTAAGCCTCACACTGGCCTGTGTCTGGCCTGAGCGTTACACAGGCTGAGTCTGGTCCTGAGTTTCACACAGGCCTGTTGTCTGGCCCTGAATCTCACACAGGCCTGTGGTCTGGCCCTGAGCCTCAAACAGGCCTGTGTCTGGTCCTGAATCTCACACAGGCCTGTGGTCTGGTCTGAGCCTCAGACAGGCCTGTGGTTTGGCCTGAGCCTCACACAGGCATGATGTCTTGCCCTGAGCCTCACACAGGCCTGTAGTCTGGTCTGACCCTCACACAGGCCTGTGGCCTGGCCTTGAGCCTCACACAGGCCTGTTGTCTGGCCCTGAGCCTTATACAGGCCTGTGGTCTGGCCCTGAGCCTCACACAGGCCTGTGTCTGGCCCTGAGCCTTACACAAGCCTGTGGTCTGGCCCTGAGCCTCACACAGGCCTGTGGTCTGGCCTTGAGGCTCACACAGGCCTGTTGTCTAACCCTGAGCCTCACACAGGCCTGTGGTCTGGCCCTAAGCCTCACACAGGCCTGTAGTGAGGCCCTTAGCCTCACACAGGCCTGTGGTCTGGTCTGAGCCTCACACAGGCCTGTGGTCTCGCTCTGAGCCTCACACAGGCCTGTAGGGTTGCCCTGAGCCTCACACAGGCCTGTAGTCTGGCCCTGAGCCTCACACAGCCTTGTGGTCTGGCCCTAGGCCTCACCTCACACAGGCCTGTGGTCTGGCCCTCAGCCTCACACAGGCATGTGGTGAGGCCCTTAGCCTCATACAACCGTCACACAGGCCTGTGGTCTGGCCCTGAGCCTCACACAGTCCTGTCGTCTGGCCTTGAGCCTCACACAGGCCTGTTGTCTGGCCCTGAGCCTCACACAGGCCTGTGGTCTGGCCCTAAGCCTCACACAGGCCTGTAATGAGGCCCTTAGCCTCACACAGGCCTGTGGTCTGGTCTGAACCTCACACAGGCCTGTGGTCTGGCCTTGAGCCTCACACAGGCCTGTGGTCTGGTCTGAGCCTCACACAGACCTGTAGTGAGACCCTAAGCCTCACACTGGCCTGTGGTCTGGCCTGAGCCTCACACAGTCCTGTGGTCTGGCCCTGAGCCTCACACTGGCCTGTGGTCTGGCCTGAGCCTCACACAGGCCTGTGGGTAGGCCCTTAGCCTCACACAGGCCTGTGGTCTGGTCTGAGCCTCACACAGTCCTGTTTGTCAGGCCCTGTGCCTTACACAGTCCTGTTGTCTGGCCCTAACCTTACTCAGGCCTGTGGTCTCTCCCTGAGCCTTATACAGGCCTGTAGTGAGGCCCTTAGCCTCATTCAAAGCTCACCACAAGCCTGTAGTCTGGCCCTGAGCCTCACATAGGCCTGTGGTCTAACCCTAAGCCTCACACTGGCCTGTTTGTCTGGCCAGCTGAGCCTCACCACAGGCCTGTGGTCTGGTCTGAGCCTCACACAGGCCTGTGGTCCTGACCCTAAGTCCATCCACAGGCCTGTAGTGAGGCTCTTAGCCTCACACAGGCCTGTTGTCTGGCCCTGAATCTCACACAGGCCTGTGGTCTGGTCTGAGCCTCAGACAGGCCTGTGGTCTGGCCTTGAGCCTCACACAGGCCTGTTGTCTGGCCCTTAGCCTCACACAGGCTTGTGGTCTGGTCTGAGCCTCACACAGGCCTGTGTGGTTGGCTCACAGCCTGTTGTCTGGCCCTGACCCTACACAGGCCTGTGTTGGTCCTGGCCTCAACTGAGTGTTGCCTACACACAAGCCTGTGGTCTGGCCCTGAGCCTCACACAGGCTGTGTCTGCTGAGCTACAAGGCCTTTGTCTGGCCCTAGCCTTCACACAAGGCCTGTGGTCTGTGCCCTGAGCCTCACACAGGCTGTGGGTCCTTACACAGGCTGTGTCTGGTCTGAGCCTCACACAGGCCTGTTGTCTGGCCCTAAGCCTCACACAGGCCTGTGGTCTGGCCCTGAGCCTCACACAGGCATGTGGTGAGGCCCTTAGCCTCATACAACCGTCAAAGGCCTGTGGTCTGGCCCTGAGCCTCACACAGGCCTGTTGTCTGGCCTTGAGCCTCACACAGGCCTGTGGTCTCTCCCTGAGCCTTACACAGGCCTGTAGTGAGGCCCTTAGCCTCATTCAAAGCTCTCACAGGCCTGTAGTCTGGCCCTGAGCCTCACTCAGGCCTGTGGTCTGGCCCTAAGCCTCACACTGGCCTGTTGTCTGGCCCTGAGCCTCACACAGGCCTGTGGTCTGGTCTGAGCCTCACACAGGCCTGTTGTCTGGCCCGGAATTTCACACAGGCCTGTGGTCTCTCCCTGAGCCTTACACAGGCCTGTAGTGAGGCCCTTAGCCTCATTCAAAGCTCACACAGGCCTGTAGTCTGGCCCTGAGCCTCACATAGGCCTGTGGTCTGGCCCCAAGCCTCACACTGGCCTGTTGTCTGGCCCCGAGCCTTACACAGGCTTGTGGTCTGGCCTGAGCCTCACACAGGCCTGTGGTCTGGCCCTAAGCCTCACATTGGCCTGTTGTCTGGCCCTGAGCGTTACACAGGCCTGAGGTCTGGTCCTGAGCCTCACACAGGCCTGTTGTCTGGCCCTGAATCTCACACAGGCCTGTGGTCTGGCCCTGAGCCTCAAACAGGCCTGTGGTCTGGTCCTGAAACTCACACAGGTCTGTGATCTGGTCTGAGCCTCAGACAGGCCTGTGGTTTGGCCTTGAGCCTCACACAGGCCTGATGTCTTGCCCTGAGCCTCACACAGGCCTGTAGTCTGGTCTGAGCCTCACACAGGCCTGTGGCCTGGCCTGAGGCTCACACAGGCCTGTTGTCTGGCCCTGAGCCTCACACAGGCCTGTGGTCTGGCCCTAAGCCTCACACAGGCCTGTGGCCTGGCCTTGAGGCTCACACAGGCCTGTTGTCTGGCCCTTAGCCTCACACAGGCCTGTGGTCTGGTCTGAGCCTCACACAGGCCTGTGGTCTCGCTCTGAGCCTCACACAGGCCTGTAGGGTTGCCCTGATCCTCACACAGGCCTGTATTCTGGCCCTGAGCCTCACACAGCCCTGTGGTCTGGCCCTAGGCCTCACACAGGCCTGTGGTCTGGCCCTCAGCCTCACACAGGCATGTGGTGAGGCCCTTAGCCTCATACAACCGTCACACAGGCCTGTGGTCTGGCCCTGAGCCTCACACAGTCCTGTCGTCTGGCCTTGAGCCTCACACAGGCCTGTTGTCTGGCCCTGAGCCTCACACAGGCCTGTGGTCTGGCCCTAAGCTCACACAGGCCTGTAATGAGGCCCTTAGCCTCACACAGGCCTGTGGTCTGGTCCTGAAGCCTCACACAGGCCTGTGGTCTGGCCTTGAGCCTCACACAGGCCTGTGGTCTGGCCTGAGCCTCACACAGCCTGTAGGTTGGCCCTAGCCTCACACAGGCCTGTGGTCTGGCCTGAGCCTCACACAGCCTGTGGTCTGGCCCTAAGCCTTACACATGGCCTGTGTCTGGCCCTGAGCCTTACACAGGCTGTGGTCGGCCCTAGCCTCACACAGGCCTGTGGTCTGGCCTGAGCCTCACACAGGCCTGTGGTTAGGCCCTAGCCTTACACAGGCCTGTGGTCTGGTCCTGAGCCTCAACAGGCCTGTGGTTGGCCTTGAGCCTACACAGGCCTGTGCTGGCCCTGAGCCTCACACAGGCCTGTGTTCTGGCCTGAGCCTCACACAGGCCTGTGGCTGGCCTGAGCCTCACACAGGCCTGTGTGTCTAGGCCCTGAGCCTCACACAGGCCTGTGGTCTGGCCTGAGCCTCACACAGGCCTGTGTCTGGCCCTGAGCCTCACACAGCCTGTGGTCTGGCCCTAGGCCTCACACAGGCCTGTGGTTCTGGCCCTGAGCCTCACACAGGCATGTGGTGAGGCCCTTAGCCTCATCAAACTCACACAAGGCCTGTGGTCTGGCCCTGAGCCTCACACAGTCCTGTAGTCTGGCCCTAAGCTTACACTAGGCCTGTTGTCTGGCCTGAGCCTTACACAGGCCTGTGGTCTGGCCCTAAGCCTTACACTGGCCTGTGTCTGGCCTGAGCCTTACACAGGCCTGTGGTCCGGCCCTAAGCCTCACACTGGCCTGTGGTCTGGCCTGAGCCTCACACAGGCCTGTGGTGTAGGCCCTTAGCCTCACACAGGCCTGTGGTCTGGTCTGAGCCTCACACAGTCCTGTGTCAGGCCCTGAGCCTTACACAGTCCTGTTGTCTGGCCCTGAACCTTACTCAGGCCTGTGGTCTCTCCCTGAGCCTTACACAGGCCTTGTAGTGAGGCCCTTAGCCTCATTCAAAGCTCACACAGGCCTGTAGTCTGGCCCTAAGCCTCACACATGCCTGTGGTCTGGGCCCTAAGCTTCACTCATGGCCTGTGGTCTTGCCTGAGCCTTACACAGGCCTGTGGTCTGGCCTAGCCTCACACATGGTCTGTGGTCTGGCCTGAGCCTCACACAGGCCTGTGGTCTGGCCCTAAGCCAACACAGGCCTGTTGTCTAGCCTGAGCTCTCACTCAGGCCTGTGGTCTGGCCCTAGAGCCTCACACATGGCCTGTGGTTCTGGCCCTGAGCCTCACACAGGCCTGTGGTCTGGTCCTGAGCCTCACACAGGCCTGTGTCTGGCCCTGAATCTCACACAGGCCTGTGGTCTCTCCCTGAGCCTTACACAGGCCTGTGTGAGGCCCTTAGCCTCATTCAAAGCACACAGGCCTGTAGTCTGGCCTGAGCCTCACATAGGCCTGTGGTCTGGCCCTAAGCCTCACACTGGCCTGTGTCTGGCCCTGAGCCTTCACACAGGCCTGAGGTTGGTCCTGAGCCTCACACAGGCCTGTGGTCTGGCCCTGAAGTCTCACACAGGCCTGTGGTCTGGCCCTGAGCCTCACAACAGGCCTGTGGTCTGGCCTGAACTCACACAGGCCTGTGGTCTGGTCTGAGCCTCAACAGACCTGTGGTTTGGCCTTGAGCCTCACACAGGCCTGATGTCTGGCCTGAGCTCACACAGGCCTGTGGTCTGGCCCTAAGCCTCACACAGGCCTGTATAAGGCCTTAGCCTCACACAGGCCTGTGGTCTGGCTGAACCTCACACAGGCCTGTGGTCTGGCCTTGAGCCTCACACAGGCCTGTGGTCTGGTCTGAGCCTCACACAGACCTGTAGTGAGACCTAAGCCTCACACTGGCCTGAGGTCTGGCCTGAGCCTCACACAGTCCTGTGGTCTGGCCCTAAGCCTTACACTGGCCTGTTGTCTGGCCCTGAGCCTTACACAGTCCTGTGGTCTGGCCCTAAGCCTTACACTGGCCTGTTGTCTGGCCCTGAGCCTTACACAGGCCTGTGGTCTGGCCTGAGCCTCACACAGGCCTGTGGGTAGGCTTTTAGCCTCACACAGGCCTGTGGTCTGGTCTGAGCCTCACACAGTCCTGTTGTCAGGCCCTGAGCCTTACACAGTCCTGTTGTCTGGCCCTGAACCTTACTCAAGCCTGTGGTCTCTCCCTGAGCCTTACACAGGCCTGTAGTGAGGCCCTTAGCCTCATTCAAAGCTTACACAGGCCTGTAGTCTGGCCCTAAGCCTCACACAAGCCTGTGGTCTGACCCTAAGCTTCACTCAGGCCTGTGGTCTTGCCTGAGCCTTACACAGGCCTGTGGTCTGGCCCTGAAGCCTCACACTGGCCTGTGGTCTGGCCTGAGCCTCACACAGGCTTGTGGTCTGGCCCTAAGCATCACACTGGCCTGTTGTCTAGCCCTGAGCCTCACTCAGGCCTGTGGTCTGGCCCTAAGCCTCACACTGGCCTGTTGTCTGGCCCTGAGCCTCACACAGGCCTGTGGTCTGGTCTGAGCCTCACACAGGCCTGTTGTCTGGCCCTGAATTTCACACAGGCCTGTGGTCTGGTCTGAACCTCACACAGGCCTGTGGTCTGGCCTTGAGCCTCACACAGGCCTGTGTCTGGTCTGAGCCTCACACAGACCTGTAGTGAGACCCTAAGCCTCACACTGGCCTGAGGTCTGGCCTGAGCCTCACACAGTCCTGTGGTCTGGCCCTAAGCCTTACACTGGCCTGTTGTCTGGCCCTGAGCCTTACACAGTCCTGTGGTCTGGCCCTAAGCCTTACACTGGCCTGTTGTCTGGCCCTGAGCCTTACACAGGCCTGTGGTCTGGCCTGAGCCTCACACAGGCTTGTGGGTAGGCTTTTAGCCTCACACTGGCCTGTGGTCTGGTCTGAGCCTCACACAGTCCTGTTGTCAGGCCCTGAGCCTTACACAGTCCTGTTGTCTGGCCCTGAACCTTACTCAGGCCTGTGGTCTTCTCCCTGAGCCTTACACAGGCCTGTAGTGAGGCCCTTAGCCTCATTCAAAGCTAAGCCTCACCTGGCCTGTTGTCTGGCCCTGAGCCTCACACAGGCCTGTGGTCTGGTCTGAGCCTCACACAGGCCTGTTGTCTGGCCCTGAATTCACACAGGCCTGTGGTCTTGCCTGACCTTACACAGGCCTGTAGTGAGGCCCTGAGCTCATTCAGCTCACACAGGCCTGTAGTCTGGCCTGAGCCTCACAAGGCCTGTGGTCTGGCCCTAGCCTCACACAGGCCTGTGTCTGGCCTGAGCCTTACACAGGCCTGTGTCTGGCCCTGAGCCTCACACAGGCCTGTGGTCTGGCCTGAGCCTCACACAGGCCTGTGGTCTGGCCCTAAGCCTCACACAGGCCTGTGTCTGGCCCTGAGCCTCAACAGGCCTGTCTGGCTGAGCCTACACTGGCGTGTCTGCCTGAGCCTCACACAGGCCTGTTGTCTGGCCCTGAGCCTTCAACAGGCCTGTGGTTGGCCTGCTACACAGGCTGTTGTAGGCCTTGAGCCTGACACAGGCCTGTGGTCTGTCTGACACTCACACAGGCCTGTCTGTCTGCTGAGCCTACACAGGCCTGTGTCTGGCTGAGCCTTCACACAGCCTGTGTGGCCCTAAGCCTACACATGGCCTGTGCTGGCCTGAGCCTCACACAGCCTGTGGTCTGGCCCTAAGCCTACACCCTGACTGGCCTGAATAGATACCTTGTTGCCTGAGCCTTACAAGTCCTGTGGTCTGGCCTAGCTTACACTGGCCTGTGTCTGGCCTGACTCTACACAGGCCTTGGTCCTGAAGCTACACATGGCCTGTGTGAGCCTAGCCTCTACAAGGCCTGTGGTTGGCCCTAGCCTCAACAGGCCTGTGGTCTGGTCCTGAGCTCTACACAGGCCTGTGGCTGCCTGAGCCTTCACAGGCCTGTGTGTCTGGCCCTGAAGCCTCACACAGGCCTGTGGTCTGGCCCTGAGCCTACACAGGCCTGTAGTGAGGCCCTTAGCCTCAAAAGCTCACACAGGCCTGTAGTCTGGCCCTGAGCCTCACACAGGCCTGTGGTCTGGCCCTGAGCTCCTCACACAGGCTGTGTCTGGCTCTGAGCCTTACACAGCCTGTGGTCTGGCCCTAAGCCTCACACTGGCCTGTGGTCTGGCCCTGAGCCTCACACAGGCCTGTGGTCTGGCCCTAAGCTCACACATGGCCTGTTGTCTGGCCCTGAGCCTCACACAGGCCTGTGGTCTGGCCCTAAGCCTTACACTGGCCTGTTGTCTGGCCCTGAAGCCTCACACAGGCCTGTGGTCTGGCCCTAGCCTCACACAGGCCTGTGGTCTGGCCCTGAGCTCACACAGGCCTGTGGCTGGCCCTGAGCCTTACACAGGCCTGTGGTCATGGCCTCTAAGCCTCACACAGGCCTGTGTCTGGCCCTGAGCCTTCACAAGCCTGTGTCTGGCCCTGAGCCTCACACTAAGGCCTGTGTCTGGCCCTGAGCCTTACACAGGCCTGTGGTCTGGCCCTGAGCCTCACACAGCCTGTGGTCTGGCCCTGAGCCTCACACAGGCCTGTGGTCTGGCCCTGAGCCTCACAGGCCTGTGGTCTGGCCTGAGCCTACACAGGCCTGTAGTCTGGCCTTAGCCTCACACAGGCCTGTGCAGTTACTGGTCTGGTAGCCTCACACAGGCCTGTGGTCTGGCCTAGCCTACACAGGCCTGTGGTCTGGCCCTGAGCCTCACATCAGGCCTGTGGTCTGGCCCTAAGCCTCACACAGGCCTGTTGTCTGGCCCTGAGCCTACACACAGGCCTGTGGTCTGGTCTGAGCCTCACACAGGCCTGTTGTCTGGCCCTGAATCTCACACAGGCCTGTGGTCTCTCCCTGAGCCTTACACAGCCTGTAGTGAGGCCCTTAGCCTCATTCAAAGCTCACACAGGCCTGTAGTCTGGCCCTGAGCCTCACATAGGCCTGTGGTCTGGCCCTAAGCTTCACACTGGCCTGTTGTCTGGCCCTGAGCCTCACACAGGCCTGTGGTCTGGTCTGAGCCTCACACAGGCCTGTGGTAGGCCCTTAGCCTCACACAGGCCTGTGGTCTTGTCTGAGCCTCACACAGTCCTGTTGTCAGGCCCTGAGCCTTACACAGTCCTGTTGTCTGGCCCTGAACCTTACTCAGGCCTGTGGTCTGTCCCTGAGCCTCACACAGGCCTGGGGTCTGGTCTGAGCCTTACACAGGCCTGATGTCTGGCCCTGAGCCTCACACAGGCCTGTGGTCTAGTCTGAGCCTCATATAGGCCTGTGGTCTGGCCCTAAGCCTCACACAGGCCTGTTGTCTGGCCCTGAGCCCCACACAGGCCTGTGGTCTGGCCCTGAGCCTCACACAGGCCTGTGGTCTGGTCCTGAGCCTCACACAGGCCTGTGGTCTGGCCCTAAGCCTCACACTGGCCTGTTGTCTGGCCCTGAGCCTCACACAGGCCTGTGGTTGGTCTGAGCCTCACACAGGCCTGTTGTCTGGCCCTGAATCTCACACAGGCCTGTGGTCTCTCCCTGAGCCTTACACAGGCCTGTAGTGAGGCCCTTAGCCTCATTGAAAGCTCACACAGGCCTGTAGTCTGGCCCTGAGCCTCACATAGGCCTGTGATCTGGCCCTAAGCCTCACACTGGCCTTGTTGTCTGGCCCTGAGCCTCACACAGGCCTGTGGTCTGGTCTGAGCCTCACACAGGCCTGTGGTCTGACCCTACACCTCACACAGGCCTGTAGTGAGGCCCTTAGCCTCACACAGGCCTGTTGTCTGGCCCTGAATTTCACACAGGCATGTGGTCTGGTCTGAGCCTCAGACAGGCCTGTGGTCTGGCCTTGAGCCTCACACAGGCCTGTTGTCTGGCCCTGAGCCTCACACAGGACTGTGTCTGGCCCTTAGACTTACACAGGTCTGTGGTCTGTCCCTGAGCCTCACACAGGCCTGTGGTCTGGTCTAAGCCTTACACAGGCCTGTTGTCTGGCCCTGAGCCTCACACAGGCCTGTGGTCTGGTCTGAGCCTCACATAGGCCTGTGGTCTGGCCCTAAGCCTCACACAGGCCTGTTGTCTGGCCCTGAGCCTTACACAGGCCTGTGGTCTGGTCTGAGCCTCACACAGGCCTGTGGCCTGGCCCTGAGCCTCACACAGGCCTGTGGTCTGGCCCTGAGCCTCACACAGGCCTGTGGTCTGGCCCTAAGCCTCACTCTGGCCTGTTGTCTGGCCCTGAGCCTCACACAGGCCTGTGGTCTGGTCTGAGCCTCACACAGGCCTGTTGTCTGGCCCTGAATTTCACACAGGCCTGTGGTCTCTCCCTGAGCCTTACACAGGCCTGTAGTGAGGCCCTTAGCCTCATTCAAAGCTCACACAGGCCTGTAGTCTGGCCCTGAGCCTCACATAGGCCTGTGGTCTGGCCCCAAGCCTCACACTGGCCTGTTGTCTGGCCCCGAGCCTTACACAGGCCTGAGGTCTGGTCCTGAGCCTCACACAGGCCTGTTGTCTGGCCCTGAATCTCACACAGGCCTGTGGTCTGGCCCTGAGCCTCAAACAGGCCTGTGGTCTGGTCCTGAATCTCACACAGGCCTGTGGTCTGGTCTGAGCCTCACACAGGCCTGTTGTCTGGCCCTGAGCCTCACACAGGCCTGTGGTCTGGCCCTAAGACTCACACAGGCCTGTAATGAGGCCGTTAGCCTCACACAGGCCTGTGGTCTGGTCTGAACCTCACACAGGCCTGTGGTCTGGTCTTGAGCCTCACACAGGCCTGTGGTCTGGTCTGAGCCTCACACAGACCTGTAGTGAGACCTAAGCCTCACACTGGCCTGAGGTCTGGCCTGAGCCTCACACAGTCCTGTGGTCTGGCCCTAAGCCTTACACTGGCCTGTTGTCTGGCCCTGAGCCTTACACAGTCCTGTGGTCTGGCCCTAAGCCTTACACTGGCCTGTTGTCTGGCCCTGAGCCTTACACAGGCCTGTGGTCCGGCCCTAAGCCTCACACTGGCCTGTGGTCTGGCCTGAGCCTCACACAGGCCTGTGGGTAGGCCCTTAGCCTCACACAGGCCTGTGGTCTGGTCTGAGCCTCACACAGTCCTGTTGTCAGGCCCTGAGCCTTACACAGTCCTGTTGTCTGGCCCTGAACCTTACTCAGGCCTGTGGTCTCTCCCTGAGCCTTACACAGGCCTGTAGTGAGGCCCTTAGCCTCATTCAAAGCTCACACAGGCCTGTAGTCTGGCCCTAAGCCTCACACATGCCTGTGGTCTGACCCTAAGCTTCACTCAGGCCTGTGGTCTTGCCTGAGCCTTACACAGGCCTGTGGTCTGGCCTAAGCCTCACACTGGCCTGTGGTCTGGCCTGAGCCTCACCCAGGCCTGTGGTCTGGCCCTAAGCATCACACTGGCCTGTTGTCTAGCCCTGAGCCTCACTCAGGCCTTTGGTCTGGCCCTAAGCCTCACACTGGCCTGTTGTCTGGCCCTGAGCCTCACACAGGCCTGTGGTCTGGTCTGAGCCTCACACAGGCCTGTTGTCTGGCCCTGAATTTCACACAGGCCTGTGGACTCTCCCTGAGCCTTACACAGGCCTGTAGTGAGGCCCTTAGCCTCATTCAAAGCTCACACAGGCCTGTAGTCTGGCCCTGAGCCTCACATAGGCCTGTGGTCTGGCCCCAAGCCTCACACTGAACTGTTGTCTGGCCCCGAACCTTACACAGGCCTGAGGTCTGGTCCTGAGCCTCACACAGGCCTGTTGTCTGGCCCTGAATCTCACACAGGCCTGTGGTCTGGCCCTGAGCCTCAAACAGGCCTGTGGTCTGGTCCTGAATCTCACACAGGCCTGTGGTCTGGTCTGAGCCTCAGACAGGCCTGTGGTTTGGCCTTGAGCCTTACACAGGCCTGATGTCTGGCCCTGAGCCTCACACAGGCCTGTAGTCTGGTCTGAGCCTCACACAGGCCTGTGGCCTGGCCTTGAGCCTCACACAGGCCTGTTGTCTGGCCCTGAGCCTTATACAGGCCTGTGGTCTGGCCCTGAGCCTCACATAGGCCTGTGTCTGGCCCTGAGCCTTACACAAGCCTGTGGTCTGGCCCTGAGCCTCACACAGGCCTGTAGTCTGGCCTTGAGGCTCACACAGGCCTGTTTTCTGGCCCTGAGCCTCACACAGGCCTGTGGTCTGGCCCTAAGCCTCACACAGGCCTGTAGTGAGGCCCTTAGCCTCACACAGGCCTGTGGTCTGGTCTGAGCCTCACACAGGCCTGTGGTCTCGCTCTGAGCCTCACACAGGCCTGTAGGGTTGCCCTGAGCCTCACACAGGCCTGTAGTCTGGCCCTGAGCCTCACACAGCCCTGTGGTCTGGCCCTAGGCCTCACACAGGCCTGTGGTCTGGCCCTCAGCCTCACACAGGCATGTGGTGAGGCCCTTAGCCTCATACAACTGTCACACAGGCCTGTGGTCTGGACCTGAGCCTCACACAGTCCTGTCGTCTGGCCTTGAGCCTCACACAGGCCTGTGGTCTGGCCCTAAGCCTCACACAGGCCTGTAATGAGGCCCTTAGCCTCACACAGGCCTGTGGTCTGGTCTGAACCTCACACAGGTCTGTGGTCTGGCCTTGAGCCTCACACAGGCCTGTGGTCTGGTCTGAGCCTCACACAGACCTGTAGTGAGACCCTAAGCCTCACACTGGCCTGTGGTCTGGCCTGAGCCTCACACAGTCCTGTGGTCCGGCCCTAAGCCTCACACTGGCCTGTGGTCTGGCCTGAGCCTCACACAGGCCTGTGGTCTGGTCTGAGCCTCACACAGTCCTGTTGTCAGGCCCTGAGCCTTACACAGTCCTGTTGTCTGGCCCCGAGCCTTACACAGGCCTGAGGTCTGGTCCTGAGCCTCACACAGGCCTGTTGTCTGGCCCTGAATCTCACACAGGCCTGTGGTCTCTCCCTGAGCCTTACACAGGCCTGTAGTGAGGCCCTTAGCCTCATTGAAAGCTCACACAGGCCTGTAGTCTGGCCCTGAGCCTCACATAGGCCTGTGATCTGGCCCTAAGCCTCACACTGGCCTGTTGTCTGGCCCTGAGCCTCACACAGGCCTGTGGTCTGGTCTGAGCCTCACACAGGCCTGTGGTCTGACCCTACGCCTCACACAGGCCTGTAGTGAGGCCCTTAGCCTCACACAGGCCTGTTGTCTGGCCCTGAATTTCACACAGGCCTGTGGTCTGGTCTGAGCCTCAGACAGGCCTGTGGTCTGGCCTTGAGCCTCACACAGGCCTGTTGTCTGGCCCTGAGCCTCACACAGGACTGTGTCTGGCCCTTAGACTCTCAGCCTAGGCACGGACGGTGCTGGCTCTCCCAAGACTACGATACTAACGGTACTTCCCCAGACCAGGGGTCACACACTGGGAGCTACCACATCAGGGGCTATCAGAAACATAATAAGACGATTCTCCAGCATTCTGGAACATTCCACATACCTATGGGTACAGCACAAAGCCTGCACAGATACACTGCCTAATAGGCCTGCAACAGATGTACTGTTCCATGGTGCAGGGGGCTCTCGTCTTACCATACAGTGCTCCATACCTGATGTTTACTCCCCTAACATCATTAGCAGTGACGTGTTGAGAAAGGCCTAATTGGGGGCCGAAACGTTATTGCTGCTGTCACCTCACCATCCATGTGTGCTTCACAATAAATCACTTGAAACTGAACCAGATGAGTGCTTGGATTCTATTATAACTACGATAGAGATCACCAGATCCTTTCCTACATAGCACCATCAACCTCCCACCACTGAGTGCTGGTCATAAACGATATAGACTCACATAGGCCTGTGGTCTGGCCCTAAGCCTCACACAGACCTGTTGTCTGGCCCTGAGCCCCACACAGGCCTGTGGTCTAGCCCTGAGCCTCACACAGGCCTGTGGTCTGGTCCTGAGCCTCACACAGGCCTGTGGTCTGGCCCTAAGCCTCACACTGGCCTGTTGTCTGGCCCTGAGCCTCACACAGGCCTGTGGTCTGGTCTGAGCCTCACACAGGCCTGTTGTCTGGCCCTGAATCTCACACAGGCCTGTGGTCTCTCCCTGAGCCTTACACAGGCCTGTAGTGAGGCCCTTAGCCTCATTGAAAGCTCACACAGGCCTGTAGTCTGGCCCTGAGCCTCACATAGGCCTGTTGTGGCGCCCCGCAACGAGTGCGTCACAAGGGAGTATTGCAGCCGCAATATTCTCTTGACAAAGCAGTGTAATAGTTAACTCTGAGATCCAACCCCGCATACAACACCTAGAACAGAGGACCAATCCTAGGTCCTGGTGGGTGGAGTGTTAGGGTAGTGAAGTAGAACACACAGTAATCTAGAACAGAGAATAGTCTAGAACTTGAAGAGAGCAGACTAGAACTTGGAGAGGAGCGGGGGCTCCGCACCCCGTGCGGGCCCCTGGGCCGTCACCGGTCGGGTGTCAGCACCTGAGGCCTTAACTACCGGGATTGGGCATTTCTACACGGGTTCCTAAAAGACTCCCGTGCCCACACTCACAGCCGGTTCACTGGTACCGAAGCTGGCAGCAGTTCACCTCTGCCACGCGAACCAGCCCCGTGGAGGAGCAGCTTTATAGGAGCACCCCACCACCAGCCAGTTTCCAGTCGTCTAACCAGCGGTGTACCCACTGAGGGACCCAAGGCTCCCAAAGAATCCAGAACGTACATCATGGATAGGGCATTGAAGCAGCCTCCCCGTACCCGACCTGGTATTCCTGGGCGACGCTGGCAAGAGAAGCTAAGGAGGTAGAAAGGAGGTACACTGCGGATCTCTGAGGAGCACTATCACTGCTGAGTCCACCCGGTCTTCTACTCAACCACTGTAAGCCATGTACTGCCTGCTGGTTACAGTAAAGAACCGTTGCAGAGACTATCTGTGTCCGTGTCTCCTTATGAACTGTCCGTTATGAACTAAAGGTAACCGCAGCTGCCGCACAACATCTTGAGCAGCTCCAGCCCCCGGGGATCACCGCTCAGCCTGTGGGGAGCGTAACATCTTGCTGCTGTCCATCACCCCGGGAGGTTCCGCAGCGTCGGTAGCCCTTACCGAATCTACTCATAGGTGGCGTCACGAAGAAAACAAATTAAAACCCCTTTAATCTGTTCCCGTAAGACGTCCTAAATTTTGATCTGCACTACACCGGGCCCCACTACCGGCAGGCGCGGTCCACCCGTGACAAGGAAGGAGAAGAATCGCCTGTATCAACCGGAGTCCGCCGGCCTCGGTGTGCGTCAGAAAATGGCGTCACGAACAGGATACGAGCAGGCCCGTTATCCAACGGGTATGTTGTGCTTAAACTGGACTTTATTGTCTACAATTGGACTTTGTTCGTCCCTAAAAGAACTTTCCCGCCTTTACACCATTGGGTCAAGATGGCGCCCAAGATGGCGTTCCCGCCACAAGAAGCCGCCACGTGAAGCCCAAGAGTGAGTCAACCCCCCCCCCTCACTGTGGGAGGGCTAAAGACGAAAGGCGCCAAACTCTTTGTCCGCCCTGATTGCTCGAATCAACCATGGGGGCGGATCCCAAAGACTTTTCCCACGATTGGACTACAAAAGCCCAGCGGAAATGGGAGTGTCATACATAGACACACCGACAGAGAGAGAAGACATCTTCACCAGCTCTACCAGAACTCTTACCGGTTGATCGGGTGTGGTTTCCCTCCAAAGAAGAATGGCCAGCATGAGACTCCAAGACCTGATGCGGGAGGTCGAGGCGGAGGCCAGAGCAGCCATCAGCCAACCGGGTCCGGATCCTGCCTTTACCATAGACGGCAGCCCCGACTTCTGGCTAGAGGCTCTACAAGACCTCCGGGTGCGGTTACTAGAGACAGTGGAATGGACGATCCGTAGCTGGAGCGCGACCCTAGGCAGACGACTACACCATGCGATGCAGCAGAGCCGACCGGGTGCAGCTTCTCCAAGCCCCGACGACGTCACCAGCTTCTCGACTGCCTCACCCTCGCCTACCACCTGTCCTGCTCCGTCACCTGAGCCAATAGACTGTGTCATTCCGGTGGAGGCCGCAACTCGACCCGTTCCAGCGACCAACATCGCAACCGATTCCGTTCTTGAGCCGGAGCTCATAACACGCTCCATGGAAGAACTCGATCTCTACCAGGTTCCACCTGCGGAACCCGCGACTAGTTTCCACACTGCCGAGACTGTCGCTTGTTTCTCCCTTGAACCGGAGGCCTCCTCTGCAACTACAGAGGCCTACCTGGTAACCGGGATTGAAACACCTTTACCTGCGGAAACAGATGAAGAGGCAGGCAGCCTGGAAGCCCTGCAGGACGTCCCTACGGAAGGATCCGCAGCACCACCGCCCTGTTGTACAACGGAACAAGCTTCAACATCTCTCATCATCGAGCAGCCTGATGTGATCATCGAGGAAGAGGTCGGAGAGGATGACGACGAGACCCACAGCACCGCTGAGGATTTCGACACCGGGTTCGCTTGGGGAGACAACAAAGAACTTCCTTCCGGGCACACAGCTCGGGTACACTGGTCGGGTGCACTGCCGACACCTTCCCCTGTGCCGTTCCACCGGGTTCCGATACAGACAGCCCGCCAAGTTCAAGCTTCCCGCCAAACCACCAGCTCCATTACTCATCTTTACACCCCGAGCCGTAACGACGGAGATGTACGCCAGAGACGACGAGAGGAGTGGCAAGCCCGAGAACGCGCCAACATGGAGGCCCGTGCCGAGGCTCGCCGCCAGCCGCCGCTGCCTGATGAACTCCGCCGTGAAGGTAGAATTTCCACCTTTAATTTAAATACCGGGTGGGGGTTCGCTTGGGAGGTGGGTTTGAATGAGGAGGTGTTTGTGGGGCGCCGGGACGTTGAGTCCAACTTGCCAAGAGGACATCCCGATCGCGACCTATACCGGGGCGACATAATCACCTACGAGCGCTATGCTTGTGCAGATGGGTGGTTCGCTATCCGGGTGCGCCATCACCCTCAGAGCCAGTGACTTTAAAACTTGAACTTCATCAATGACTCTGTTCCGTTAATCATTGACTGTGTGATCTCGCGGCTACAGCCTGCACTCTAGTTTAAAGTACAGCCGACCGCCCGCCGGGTCCGCACAAAGTGATTACCTGTTTCTTTGCTTATATCACCAAAGCATATTTTTACCTGTTTTTCTATTTTAATAAAAGTGTGTCATATATGTATAAAAATGTAAAAACCTCTGTAATGTGAGTAGTTTGACGCTTGGGGACAAGCTGATTTAACCAAGGGGGAGTGTGGCGCCCCGCAACGAGTGCGTCACAAGGGAGTATTGCAGCCGCAATATTCTCTTGACAAAGCAGTGTAATAGTTAACTCTGAGATCCAACCCCGCATACAACACCTAGAACAGAGGACCAATCCTAGGTCCTGGTGGGTGGAGTGTTAGGGTAGTGAAGTAGAACACACAGTAATCTAGAACAGAGAATAGTCTAGAACTTGAAGAGAGCAGACTAGAACTTGGAGAGGAGCGGGGGCTCCGCACCCCGTGCGGGCCCCTGGACCGTCACCGGTCGGGTGTCAGCACCTGAGGCCTTAACTACCGGGATTGGGCATTTCTACACGGGTTCCTAAAGACTCCCGTGCCCACACTCACAGCCGGTTCACTGGTACCGAAGCTGGCAGCAGTTCACCTCTGCCACGCGAACCAGCCCCGTGGAGGAGCAGCTTTATAGGAGCACCCCACCACCAGCCAGTTTCCAGTCGTCTAACCAGCGGTGTACCCACTGAGGGACCCAAGGCTCCCCAAAGAATCCAGAACGTACATCATGGATAGGGCATTGAAGCAGCCTCCCCGTACCCGACCTGGTATTCCTGGGCGACGCTGGCAAGAGAAGCTAAGGAGGTAGAAAGGAGGTACACTGCGGATCTCTGAGGAGCACTATCACTGCTGAGTCCACCCGGTCTTCTACTCAACCACTGTAAGCCATGTACTGCCTGCTGGTTACAGTAAAGAACCGTTGCAGAGACTATCTGTGTCCGTGTCTCCTTATGAACTGTCCGTTATGAACTAAAGGTAACCGCAGCTGCCGCACAACATCTTGAGCAGCTCCAGCCCCCGGGGATCACCGCTCAGCCTGTGGGGAGCGTAACATCTTGCTGCTGTCCATCACCCCGGGAGGTTCCGCAGCGTCGGTAGCCCTTACCGAATCTACTCATAGGTGGCGTCACGAAGAAAACAAATTAAAACCCCTTTAATCTGTTCCCGTAAGACGTCCTAAATTTTGATCTGCACTACACCGGGCCCCACTACCGGCAGGCGCGGTCCACCCGTGACAAGGAAGGAGAAGAATCGCCTGTATCAACCGGAGTCCGCCGGCCTCGGTGTGCGTCACTGTGATCTGGCCCTAAGCCTCACACTGGCCTGTTGTCTGGCCCTGAGCCTCACACAGGCCTGTGGTCTGGTCTGAGCCTCACACAGGCCTGTGGTCTGACCCTACACCTCACACAGGCCTGTAGTGAGGCCCTTAGCCTCACACAGGCCTGTTGTCTGGCCCTGAATTTCACACAGGCATGTGGTCTGGTCTGAGCCTCAGACAGGCCTGTGGTCTGGCCTTGAGCCTCACACAGGACTGTGTCTGGCCCTTAGACTTACACAGGTCTGTGGTCTGTCCCTGAGCCTCACACAGGCCTGTGGTCTGGTCTAAGCCTTACACAGGCCTGTTGTCTGGCCCTGAGCCTCACACAGGCCTGTGGTCTGGTCTGAGCCTCACATAGGCCTGTGGTCTGGCCCTAAGCCTCACACAGGCCTGTTGTCTGGCCCTGAGCCTTACACAGGCCTGTGGTCTGGTCTGAGCCTCACACAGGCCTGTGGCCTGGCCCTGAGCCTCACACAGGCCTGTGGTCTGGCCCTGAGCCTCACACAGGCCTGTGGTCTGGCCCTAAGCCTCACTCTGGCCTGTTGTCTGGCCCTGAGCCTCACACAGGCCTGTGGTCTGGTCTGAGCCTCACACAGGCATGTGGTGAGGCCCTTAGCCTCATACAACCGTCACACAGGCCTGTGGTCTGGCCCTGAGCCTCACACAGGTCTGTAGTCTGGCCCTGAGCTTCACACAGGCCTGTGGTCTGGCCCTAAGCCTCACACTGGCCTGTTGTCTGGCCCTGAGCCTCACACAGACCTGTGGTCTGGTCTGAGCCTCACACAGGCATGTGGTGAGGCCCTTAGCCTCATACAACCGTCACACAGGCCTGTGGTCTGGCCCTGAGCCTCACACAGGCCTGTTGTCTGGCCCTGAATCTCACACAGGCCTGTTGTCTCTCCCTGAGCCTTACACAGTTCTGTAGTGAGGCCCTTAGCCTCATTCAAAGCTCACACAGGCCTGTAGTCTGGCCCTGAGCCTCACACAGGCCTGTGGTCTGGCCCTAAGCCTCACACTGGCCTGTTGTCTGGCCCTGAGCCTCACACAGGCCTGTGGTCTGGTCTGAGCCTCACACAGGCCTGTTGTCTGGCCCTGAATCTCACACAGGCCTGTGGTCTCTCCCTGAGTCTTACACAGGCCTGTAGTGAGGCCCTTAGCCTCATTGAAAGCTCACACAGGCCTGTAGTCTGGCCCTGAGCCTCACATAGGCCTGTGATCTGGCCCTAAGCCTCACACTGGCCTGTTGTCTGGCCCTGAGCCTCACACAGGCCTGTGGTCTGGCCCTGAACCTTACTCAGGCCTGTGGTCTCTCCCTGAGCCTCACACAGGCCTGTGGTCTCTCCCTGAGCCTTACACAGGCCTGTTGTGAGGCCCTTAGTCTCATTCAAAGCTCACACAGGCCTGTAGTCTGGCCCTGAGCCTCACACAGGCCTGTAGTCTGGCCCTAAGCCTCACACTGGCATGTTGTCTGGCCCTGAGCCTCACACAGGCCTGTGGTCTGGTCTGAGCCTCACACAGGCCTGTTGTCTGGCCCTGAATCTCACACAGGCCTGTGGTCTCTCCCTGAGCCTTACACAGGCCTGTAGTGAGGCCCTTAGCCTCATTCAAAGCTCATACAGGCCTGTAGTCTGGCCCTGAGCCTCACATAGGCCTGTGATCTGGCCCTAAGCCTCACACTGGCCTGTTGTCTGGCCCTGAGCCTCACACAGGCCTGTGGTCTGATCTGAGCCTCACACAGGCCTGTGGTCTGACCCTAAGCCTCACACAGGCCTGTAGTGAGGCCCTTAGCCTCACACAGGCCTGTTGTCTGGCCCTGAATCTCACACAGGCCTGTGGTCTGGTCTGAGCCTCAGACAGGCCTGTGGTCTGGCCTTGAGCCTCACACAGGCCTGTTGTCTGGCCCTGAGCCTAACACAGGCCTGTGTCTGGCCCTTAGCCTTACACAGGCCTGTGGTCTGTCCCTGAGCCTCACACAGGCCTGTGGTCTGGTCTGAGCCTTACACAGGCCTGATGTCTGGCCCTGAGCCTCACACAGGCCTGTGGTCTAGTCTGAGCCTCACATAGGCTTGTGGTCTGGCCCTAAGCCTCACACAGGCCTGTTGTCTGGCCCTGAGCCTTACACAGGCCTGTGGTCTGGTCTGAGCCTCAGACAGGCCTGTGGTCTGGCCTTGAGCCTCACACAGGCCTGTTGTCTGGCCCTGAGCCTAACACAGGCCTGTGTCTGGCCCTTAGCCTTACACAGGCCTGTGGTCTGTCCCTGAGCCTCACACAGGCCTGTGGTCTTGTGTGAGCCTTACACAGGCCTGATGTCTGGCCCTGAGCCTCACACAGGCCTGTGGTCTGGCCCTGAGCCTCACACAGGCCTGTGGTCTGTCCCTGAGCCTTACACAGGCCTGTGGTCTGGCCCTGAGCCTCACACAGGCCTGTGGTCTGGCCCTGAGCCTCTGTGGCACCCCATGGGTTAATGTGCCACAATAACATCACATGGGTTCTCTCCCCCACTACACACTGACAAACACTACCACCTCTGGGCAAGAGAGGGAGCACCACCTGCTTCCTTATATACTCTTGTCCATGAGGGAGAGTTCAGTTCAGCTCAGAGCAGGGCTGTAAAGAGGACACAGAGCAGAGTTAGCTCAGTGCAGACCTAGCAAGGGTCAGAGGAACAGGAGAACGAAAGACAGAGAAACACGTCTGGGAGCTAGAGTGACACCATCACTTGCCCCAGAAGTACGCACAGAGATGGACACCGGATCTGGTACTGTGTCTGGCACCCACAGCACAGTGAATCCAGGAACAGTTGGATCACTAGATGCCCCCTAGTACCAGAGCGAAGCAACACGGAGGGGTCAGCACAGCATAGAGGACTCAAGTTGCCTAGCCAAGTGGTACCAGCAGCATACAGAGAGACGTGAGGAATCCCAGCAGCTCAGCTAACAGCAGCAGCCAGGACACACACACAGAGTGCAGCATAAGGACGCTGACGACCCCGGACAGGGTTGGGAGAGAGCTTAGCCCCATTACAGACTCCGTGGACTATAACCTGCAACAACATCTGCAGTAAAGCTTTGGAAAACAGCAAAACTGTGAGTCTGTGTATTGATTGCGACCTTTGCTCCAGATTCAGCACAGAGAGCTTCCCCCTGCCACAAGCCTGTCAGCTCTGCAGCATCAGGAGAAGAAGGGAAGAAGAAGTGCTGACGACATCCGGCGGGGAAGGAGATCCCTGCTGCGCCCCGGAACCTCCAATAGACATCCGGACGGAAGCGGAAGACGGAGGGCGCATATTAACTAAGGGGGCCCAAGATGTCGCAGCCCGGTGCACAAGGCGGCGACGGAGCAGCCGGTGGAGCTGCAGCCCAGGACCCAGCGATAGTACCCGGCGGTGCAGCGGCGCAAGGAACAGCATCCATAATGCCATTCCTGATGCCGTATACTCCGGGGGCAATGTGGCTGCCCCAATACTCCGGTGAGCCTAATACTTTATACTTCATAAACAAACTCCAAGGAGTCAGGCCCAATCACTTGCAATTAATATTTATTAAAATTCCAACACTGTGTTAAAAATGACAATGTAAAACAAGGTACACAGAAGGAAAAACCACATGACAGAATAGAAACCACAATGATATTAAATCCTCAGGCACAAGAACCAGCATACACCATCCAAGGGATATAATCAGTGCCCCAAATACTGGGTACACTCCATGTGCCAAAAGAGGGTAATACATATAAAATCATTAAGTCATGGGTCTTATTTACCTTACTGCGACCGCCCCCTGACGCGTTTCGCACTAGCTTCTTCTGAGGAGGGTGGTCGTGTTAAGGGAAAGCCAGCTATTTATATTGTGTTCAATTAACCCAGCGTACCGCATGACGTCCGGTCCGAAAACCGGAAGTCGCGGATGTCAATATGTCAAATCCTGCGTCTGTTGTTGCCCCAGTAACCGGCGGCGTCATATTGTGGCGCCCCAGCCAATAGTAGCTCGCGCCGGGTCAGATATCCGGCGTCGCATCATGCCTCACCTCAGCCGAGGTATCCGCCCCCCTATGACGCCGCATCAGATGTGCCTGTAGGCACGTACCACACACGCCCCCCGCGTCACGCCCACCGCTCCTGTAAACAGAGCGGCCGGTGGTCACGAGGGCGAGCGTAGGACACGCCCACAGGCATCCGGGAATGCAGCAGACATCTGAGGGGAAAGAGATGCTGTTTGCATGGCAACAAGGACACAGGCAGCTGGGAAGCTATATACAGACAAAACGACCTTTATATTACATAGATATACTAAGGATAATGCAGATTATAAATTGTATATACAACAATATAGTTTTGATCACAGCGTAATAATAACACTGCAATCTATAGAAATATAACAATGTCAATGACATACTGACAACTTGTAATAGGGCAGCAATTCATCCAAAAGTGATATAAATTGCATAAGGTTATTATAATATATACAAAGTGTTATAAAGGAAAAAACCTACATATTAAGAGATCAAAGTTAAGGTTTGATCAATAAAGTGCATATACTGTGCAAAATTACAGATTGATTAAATATTAAACATATTACTTTCATTCAATAAATACCCAGTCACTCACATACATGATTTCACCGGCCGGTGCCATACATCACCCAAACTCACTCACATAATAATATACATCATATACAAAGTAATATGAACTGCTGTATTATTTCTATATTATCTTCCTTTTCTTTCTTTTTTTCTTTTTTTATTATTTATTTACACCATTGCTGTATATCTTCTTATCCTAAGGCAGGCCTAAAAGAAATATAAAATAATACACAAAAAAAGACAAAAATTAATAAAAAGATTTTTTCATATTTTTATTAAAAAGCAGATTCCCTTTATTAAAAATATATTTTTTTCTCAACAATCTACAAGAAGGGAGCGAAACTAAGGATATCGTTGAGGCCATGGGGGCGAACACACCCCACCTTCATTATCCATCTGGCCTCCAACTGAGCGAGACTTTTCTTCCAATCTCCGCCTCGTATATTCTGGTGGATTTTATCGATGCCAAAGGCCTTCAGTAGTTTGGCATTACAATTGTGAGTGGTCTTAAAGTGGCGTGCTATCGGTTTTAGTTGAGATAGATCATCTTCTGCTTCTGCCTTAATTATGTCCAAGACATGCTCCCGTATTCTAACTTTAATTAGTCTAGATGTCAACCCGACATAAATCAAGTTACAAGGACATATGGCCATATATACCACACCTACAGAACTACATGTGATATTCTGAGTAATTTTAAACTTCTTGTGGCCATTACTTGAATAGAAATCCTTAGCCCTCGATAAATTTGGACAAGTGACACATTTCCCGCAGGGGTAAAACCCCCACTTTGGACCTCCAGTACCAAAAATACCTTCTCTTCGTGGTTCTTCATACAGGCTATGTGTCAAGATATCTCTCAAGTTGGGAGAACGTCTGTATGTAATGGTAGGGTATTTCTGTATACATTCGTTCAAGCTACAGTCAGATGTCAATATAGACCAATATTTTTTTAAAACATTTTCCATTTTCTGTTTTTGGCTATTAAAATTTGCTATTAGTCGTACCTGTTTGTTGGAGTCTTTCTTTGGTTTAATTTGGAGTAATTCACTTCTGTTCGTCTGGCTGGCTCTCGTACCCATCTTATATATAAAACCCGAAGGCCACATCCGGAAAAGGCCACGCCCACTTCCGTGATGGCCTCCGTCCTGTGTCCAACACCGGAACCGGAAGCACCAGACCCACGAGCGGCGCCACCGGCCCTGCACAGAGCCCCGTCTGCGGCCGCCCACATCCCGACCACAGCCCTGCAGCTCACCGCCCACCAACATCCGCCAACCGGCCCGGAACGAGTGTGGGGCCTCCGCCGGCACAGCTCCCAGTCCTGCCGCTCTCTCCACAGACCGGCTGATGCTCCTCCATCACGCAGCTAGCCCCGCCCACACTCCGCCCCCGGGCTCCGGAACCGCCGCCAGCACTGCCGCTGCCCGCCGCCCGCCAACAGCCCAGTAAGTGTTCCGCCACCCTGCCTCCGCTCTCCTCTGCCACCTCCGCTCTCCTCTGCCACCTCCGCTCTCCTCTGCCACCTCCGCTCTCCTCTGCCACCTCCAGCCCTGCTCTGCCCCCTCCAGCCGCTCGCCTGCTGCCCCCCTCCAGCCCTGCTCACTGCCCCCTCCAGCCCTCACTGCTGACCACTGAGCCAGCGCCCTCACTGCTGACCACTGAGCCAGCGCCCTCACTGCTGACCACTGAGCCAGCGCCCTCACTGCTGACCACTGAGCCAGCGCCCTCACTGCTGACCACTGAGCCAGCGCCCTCACTGCTGACCACTGAGCCAGCGCCCTCACTGCTGACCACTGAGCCAGCGCCCTCACTGCTGACCACTGAGCCAGCGCCCTCACTGCTGACCACTGAGCCGCGCCCTCACTGCTGACCACTGAGCCAGCGCCCTCACTGCTGACCACTGAGGCCACCGCCCTCACTGCTGACCACTGAGCCACCGCCCTCACTGCTGACCACTGAGCCAGCGCCCTCACTGCTGACCACGAGCCACCGCCCTCACTGCTGACCACTGAGCCACCGCCCTCACTGCTGACCACTGAGCCACCGCCCTCACTGCTGACCACTGAGGCACCGCCCTCACTGCTGACCACTAAGCACCGCCCTCACTGCTGACCACGGAGCCACCGCCCTCACTGCTGACCACTGAGCCAGCGCCCTCACTGCTGACCACGAGCCACCGCCCTCACTGCTGACCACTGAGCCACCGCCCTCACTGCTACCACTGAGCACCGCCCTCACTGCTGACCACTGAGCCACCGCCCTCACTGCTTCCCACTGAGCCACCACCCTCACTGCTTCCCACTGAGCCAGCGCCCTCACTGCTTCCCACTGAGCCAGCGCCCTCACTGCTTCCACTGAGCCAGCGCCCTCACTGCTTGACCCACTGAGCCAGCGCCCTCACTGCTGACCACTGAGCCAGCGCCCTCACTGCTGACCACTGAGCCAGCGCCCTCACTGCTGACCACTGAGCCAGCGCCCTCACTGCTGACCACTGAGCCAGCGCCCTCACTGCTGACCACTGAGCCAGCGCCCTCACTGCTGACCACTGAGCCAGCGCCCTCACTGCTGACCACTGAGCCAGCGCCCTCACTGCTGACCACTGAGCCAGCGCCCTCACTGCTGACCACTGAGCCAGCGCCCTCACTGCTGACCACTGAGCCAGCGCCCTCACTGCTGACCACTGAGCCAGCGCCCTCACTGCTGACCACTGAGCCACTGCCCTCACTGCTGACCACTGAGCCGCCCTCACTGCTGACCACTGAGGCACCGCCCTCACTGCTGACCACTGAGGCACCGCCCTCACTGCTGACCACTGAGGCACCGCCCTCACTGCTGACCACTGAGGCACCGCCCTCACTGCTGACCACTGAGCCAGCGCCCTCACTGCTGACCACTGAGCCAGCGCCCTCACTGCTGACCACTGAGCCAGCGCCCTCACTGCTGACCACTGAGCCAGCGCCCTCACTGCTGACCACTGAGCCAGCGCCCTCACTGCTGACCACTGAGCCAGCGCCCTCACTGCTGACCACTGAGCCAGTGCCCTCACTGCTGACCACTGAGCCAGCGCCCTCACTGCTGACCACTGAGCCAGCGCCCTCACTGCTGACCACTGAGGCACCGCCCTCACTGCTGACCACTGAGGCACCGCCCTCACTGCTGACCACTGAGGCACCGCCCTCACTGCTGACCACTGAGGCACCGCCCTCACTGCTGACCACTGAGGCACCGCCCTCACTGCTGACCACTGAGGCACCGCCCTCACTGCTGACCACTGAGGCACCGCCCTCACTGCTGACCACTGAGGCACCGCCCTCACTGCTGACCACTGAGGCACCGCCCTCACTGCTGACCACTGAGCCAGCGCCCTCACTGCTGACCACTGAGCCAGCGCCCTCACTGCTGACCACTGAGCCAGCGCCCTCACTGCTGACCACTGAGCCAGCGCCCTCACTGCTGACCACTGAGCCAGCGCCCTCACTGCTGACCACTGAGCCAGCGCCCTCACTGCTGACCACTGAGCCAGCGCCCTCACTGCTGACCACTGAGCCAGCGCCCTCACTGCTGACCACTGAGCCAGCGCCCTCACTGCTGACCACTGAGCCAGCGCCCTCACTGCTGACCACTGAGCCAGCGCCCTCACTGCTGACCACTGAGCCACCGCCCTCACTGCTGACCACTGAGCCACCGCCCTCACTGCTTCCCACTGAGCCACCGCCCTCACTGCTTCCCACTGAGCCACCGCACTCACTGCTAACCACTCACCCACCACACTCACTGCTAACCACTGAGCCACCATATACTCTGCTACCCACTGAGCCACCGCACTCACTGCTAACCACTGAGCCACCTGTACACACACAAATAATTTCACCGCACTCCCCTAACTATTACTAAATAAACTATATATACATTCTAGACTACCCGATTCTTTAGAATCGGGCCACCATCTAGTCTCTAATATTCTTCTTAGAGTAGCCTCTATCTAGGAATCTTGTGGACAATTCCAAAGCCTGTCGATGGAACAAATCGTCATAGGAACAGATCCTCCTTGTACGGAGAAACCGTCCCACTGGTATGCTTTTTATTAGATGAGAGGGATGGGCCGATGTGGCATGAAGTAATGCATTTCCAGCGGTACGTTTTCTGAATAGATCTGTTACAATTTCTCCATTTTCACCCCTCCGTACCTTGACATCAAGGAAGTCAACCTCCATCCTGCTATAGACCATAGTCAGCCTGATGTTCCTTTGATTTTTGTTGAGTCCATCCACAAATTCCTTTAATTCCAATTCTTGATCTTGCCAAATAATAAAGAGGTCATCAATAAACCTTGTCCACAATACTACTTTGTCGCTCAAAAGGGAGGGATTAGATAAAAATATTTCCCGTTCCCAAGCCCCCATAAACAGGTTAGCATATGAGGGCGCAAAAGCCGCCCCCATAGCCATACCCTGTTTCTGGAGGTAAAACTTGTCGCGAAAGACAAAGAAGTTATGCATTAATGCAAATTCTAACAGATTGATCAAAAAAGACACAAAATCAGTCTCCAAATTAGACATAGCCAAAAATAATCCCGTAGCTTCAATACCATCACTATGGCGGATGGATGTATATAAGGACTCAACATCCAAGGTCACCATCCACATATCATCCTCTAATATAACACCCTCCACTTTCTTCAAAAAATCGTTTGTATCACGCAGATATGATGGTAGCGTTTCTACTATTGGTTTTAAAAAATAGTCCAAATATTTACCTGCCTGTTCGCATAGGCTACCCATCCCGGAAACGATGGGACGTTCTGGTGGATTTTGTGCGTTCTTGTGGATCTTCAGTAAAAGGTACAGGCAAGCCGTCTTGGGTGCTGTAGGATTTAATCCATCCATGATGTCCTTGGTTATAGTTTCCATCCGAAAGGCATCTTCTGTCAGATCATATAATTCTTTAGAGAATGACAGTGTTGGGTTAAAGGTTAATTGCGTATAACACGTCTTATCATTTAACTGATGCATTGCCTCTTTTTCATATAAAATTCTGGGCCAAACCACAACATTTCCTCCTTTATCGGATGGTTTTATTACAACATCCTTTCTACCTTTTAACTCCTTAATGGCTCTCCTCTGCCCCTCTGGTAGATTTTCACCAAACTGTCCTCTAGGTATTTTCTTCAGTTCGTCCGTTACCACCTTAACAAAGAGTTTGATATTAGGGTAAAGATTTAGTGCAGGGAATTTTTTAGGTTTGGGGAAGGAGAACTTACCTCTCCTATTCTCATTCACATTGTCATCTTCTTCTCCCAAAACCCTAAGTGCATCAATTGCTTCTTTTTCCTGCATTGTCCAATTCCGGCTATCACCTCCAGATCTTTCGTGGAGTTTCTTCAATACTAGTTTCCGGGCGAACAAATGGACATCCTTCACTGCTGAAAAGCAATCAAATTCACAGGAGGGAGAAAAAGTCAGGCCTAGACTCAAAACTTCTAGTTGATCCTCCGTTAATATCACATCTGAAAGATTTATTACCTGTGAATTTGATGTGGACGGTTTAACCACTCCTGTCCGTCTCCTCTTTCCAATGTCTCTTGTAAAGAATCTCTTTTGTTTCCCTCTCCTTGCTGGGTACCGATTACCACCAGAGGTATCTCCTTCCTCATCCGTTGAGGCGACAGATGATATAGATGTATCTCCAGGATTATTATATATATATGAGCCTAATACTTTAACTGACTTTATGCAAAAGATTAAAGAGTACTATGTGATGTATCCCCTCACTGAAGCCCAGCGTGTAGGAATGATAATGGGTCAATTAACGGGCAATGCACGGCGGGAGGTGGCGTCTTGGCTGGACACAGATAAGGACACTGTAGAACATCTAGCAGCCAGACTGAAAGCAACTTTTGAATCTGCTGTTGATGCCCGGGCTAAGATGAGGTTCTTTGCATGCCACCAGAAACCTAAACAGAGTGCCAGAGACTTTGCCTTGAACCTGCAGGAAGCGCTTAAAGCCCTTAAGCTGGCAGAACCTGCTTTAGCCCCGGGTGCTGATAAAATGCTATTTGACCAATTCATAGAGGGCCTCCATTCCCCTTCCCATCGAGGACAGTTAAGCATGGTACTGCTGCAGAACCCTGACATGACATTTACTGAGCTGAAGGATAGAGCTATCCGTCTGCAGCAGCTAGAAGAGCCAAGAGAATTAACATCTGTGCTTGACACTGCAGCAGCACCTCAGCAGGCGGCAGCGCCAGCGACATCTGCTATGTCAGCAACTGCTGCTGAGGCCGGGGAATATATCTCAAATGCAGCCATCAACCAAAAGCTAGATGCCCTGACAGACACCGTGATCTCCATGGCCAAGGTCATCAAGGAACTGCGAGAGTCAAAACCTGCACTCAAGATCGAGTTGGCGACCAGCAGAGAGGATGTTCCGTGGATGAGGCCCAGAAGATACCCAGCAGCAAGAGGACGACCCAGCGATCGCTACCAACCAGATGGACAGCCCATTTGCCGTCGTTGCCAGAAATCAGGCCATTTTGCTCGAGAGTGTCCTTTAAACGACGATTCCCTGGGCAGGCGGCCGCTCCCCAGGAATGAACGATCAAGGCCCCTCAGCCTGGTATGACAAATTCGTGGGAGGAAAGCTGGTGATCCCTATTGTGTTGGATGGCATCCCCTTTAGTGCCTTGCTGGATACCGGATCCCAAATAACATCCATCCCACATGTTCTATATAAAAGGTACTGGGCTGATTCAGACATTACTAATGTGCCAGATGACTTTAATTTTGATATATGGGCTGGTAATGGATTGATAATACCAAAGGTTGGATTTAGAGAGATGAATATTCAGGTTGGGAAGGTAGAATTGCAGAACCAGGGTATTATAATCGTAGATGTCAACCGGCGAGACCGTGAACCCGTGATGGTGGTGGGAATGAATGTCATTGAGAAATGTTTTTCCGAAGTGTTAAGTGTTTTGCAGCAAATCGCCGAGACTGCCGGAACTGGACAACAGAGGCTTCTGCACAAAGAGATCAAAGCCCTGATGTTGAAGCAACAGGTAGAAATCTCCTGAGGTGAGATCGGCAGTGTAAGAGTAAGTGACCCAATACCCATTGTAATTCCTCCCAAAACTGAAATGTTGGTATGGTGCAGAGCCGCAATAGGCATTAAAGGGCAAGACTATCAGGCCCTGGTAGAACCCGTGTACTCAGACAGTAGACCGACCATACTCACCGCTAGGGGAGTGGTTGACGTACACAGGGAAAGAGTGCCATTACGCCTATTGAACTGCGGAGAAGATGAGGTCACATTACCAAAGTATGCTATCATGGCTAAGTTGTACACGGTTGATAACAACAACATCACAGCCGCCGAGCCCTTGAACCCGTCATGTCAGGCGGATGACAATGGCTCAGAGGAGAAACTGGAGGATTGGTGCCAAAAGTTGCATGTAGGCACCAGTTCTACACCTCCCCGTCACAAGCATGGAGTATACCGGGTAGTGAAAGAATATGAGCAGATATTCAGCAAACACCCGTTAGACTTTGGGCAGATCAAAGGGGTAGAGCACACTATACCCACAGGTAACCATCAACCTATAAAAGAAAGGTATAGACCCTTACCACCAGCTCACTACCAAACCACCAAAGATATGCTCAGAGAAATGAAATCTGCAGGGGTAATAAGAGACAGTTGTAGCCCCTGGGCAGCACCTCTAGTCATAGTTAAAAAGAAGGATGGGACCATGAGAATGTGCGTAGATTACCGGCAGATTAATCGCATCACACATAAGGACGCATACCCATTACCTAGGTTTGAGGAGTCATTAGCTGCATTAAAATCTGCTAACTACTTTTCCACCCTTGATCTGACTAGTGGGTACTGGCAGGTTCCTGTGGCCGAGGCCGACAAGGAGAAGACAGCGTTTACTACGCCGATGGGCCTCTGTGAGTTCAATTGTATGCCGTTCGGACTCTGCAACGAACCCGGGACCTTCCAACGTCTGATGGAGATCTGCCTCGTACACAAGAACTTTGAAACTGTCCTCCTGTACCTAGATGACGTCATAGTTTACTCGAAGACGTACGAGCAACATCTAGAAGACCTGGTAGAAGTGTTCGAAGCTTTATCGAAATATGGCATGAAAATCAAGCCATCCAAGTGTCACCTTCTCAAACCAAAGGTACAGTACCTGGGACATGTCGTGAGTTCAGAGGGAGTAGCACCGGATCCTGATAAAGTCACAGCGATAAGGGATTGGCCAAGACCTACGAACGTAAAAGAAGTGAGGCAATTACTGGGCCTGGTAGGCTATTATAGAAGATTTATCCGAGGATTCACGAAGCTAGCGGCTCCCCTGCAAGACATTCTGGTAGGACGATCAAAGAAGACTTCAAACTGTAATTCCCTGACATGGTGGGATGAGGAAAGGGAAGATTCCTTCAATAAGCTAAAAAGTGCGCTGACGGGAGAAGAGATCCTGGCATACCCTGATTACCATCAACCATTCATTCTTTACACGGATGCCAGCAACGTGGGACTGGGAGCAGTATTGTCGCAGAAGCAAGGAGGCAAAGAAAGAGTTATTGCCTTTGCAAGCAGGAAGCTCCGGCCTACAGAAAGAAATCCCGAGAACTACAGCTCCTTCAAGTTAGAGCTACTGGCAGTAGTTTGGGCTGTAACCGAACGCTTTAAACATTACTTGGCAGGTGCAGAATTTACCATCTACACGGATAACAACCCGTTGACTCACCTGGACACAGCAAAATGAGGTGCTTTGGAGCAGCGATGGATAGCCCGGCTATCTAACTACAACTTTGTTATCAAATATCGGGCAGGCCGCAAGAATGGGAACGCAGATGCCTTATCCCGGATGCCGCACCTGAAAGACGTGGAAGAGGAACCGGAAGAGTTGGAAGAGATTGAACAACCGGCCTTTCATCGTTCAAGGGTAGAAGAATATCGACCCGGCATCTACCAAACGAAACAGGAAGTAAATCTTAACCCGTTAAGACATTACGAATGGGCCGAAACCCAAGATACTGATCCAGCTGTGAAGCTAGTGAAAGAACTGCTTACGCGACAAGGTGCATACCCGGATCAGAATGCCCCAGCTGAGACCATACAGCTCTGGAAAGAGAAAGGCAAGTTGTTCCTGCATCAAGGGAAGCTCTGTAGACGATTTACCAATCCCAAGACGCATGAACTGGTCTGGCAGATAATCGTGCCCAAGCGAGACACCCAGATGGTCTTAGAAGCTTATCATGACAACACAGGTCATTTTGGATGGAAGAAGTTAGAAGCAATCCTAAGAGACAGATTCTATTGGGTTGGCATGAGAAAATCCATTGAACTATGGTGCAGAAGATGTGCCGCATGCAACCTCAGAAGGAAAGATCCACAGAAAGCTCCGCTTCAACCAATAGTAACCAAGCAACCACTTGAACTAGTCGCATTAGATCACGTCAAGTTGTCACCAAGCCGGTCAGGCTATGTCTATGCCTTAACCATCGTGGACCATTACTCACGCTACTTAGTGGTGGTACCAGTCAAAGACTTGACAGCAAAGACGGCAGCAAAAGCATTCCAGACGCATTTCTGTAGACCACATGGTTACCCAGAACAAGTCCTTGCAGACCAAGGTCCAGCTTTTGAATCAGAGCTATTCAAGGAATTCTGCAATATGTACGGTTGTAAGAAGATTCGCACAACAACGTATCATCCCCAAACAAATGGTCTATGCGAGAAGATGAATCATATCGTAATCGAACTGTTAAAGACCTTAAAAGAGTCAGAAATAAACCAGTGGCCAGATAAATGACCTGATTTGGTAGACTTATACAACCATGCCCCCGTGAGCTCTACAAACTGCACTCCAGCATACCTTATGCGCGCAAGACCCGGTAAATTACCAATTGATCTAGAAATGGGAATTGAAAAACCAGATACAGAAGTAGAAGAAACAGATTGGGATACCAAACGTCAGAAGCAGTATCAACAAGTGCAAGATTGTGTAGAGAGAAACCTACAACAAGCAAGAGCAAGACAAGAGAAGACTTTTAACAAACATGCTCAAGCAATGCCATTACAGGAAGGTGATCAAGTTCTCAAGAGAAAGAGACGTACAAACAAACTGGATAATCAGTGGGAAACCATCCCATACACAGTCTTACCATCTAACCAAGACAATGTTAAAACCTATTTGATAAGCAAAGATGAAGGAAGAACTTCACAAGTCGTATCTCGTGATCAACTTAAATTGTGTCCTGAAACCCTGAAGACACCTGAAGTCATAGAACCCGTACAGGTCCAACCTATCCAAGAAAAAGAAGAAGTATTCCACACGGTACTAGGAGATTTTCCTAAAACATGCCCAAATTACCATGGAGCAGTGTCACGGGTGGCACGGATGACAGGGTAGAGGCCACGCGCAGACGGTCCCAGCGTTTGGCCAATCAGCCATAAGGTTTGAGGACGGTCCGTCTTTCAGGGGCATTTACCTTCTGTGTAGATAAAGAGAAGGTATGATAAGATCTCCCTATCATGGGAGGACGGCTGGGAAGGTCTTGTGCTCGGTCTGGTTTCTACACCAGTATTCTGGGTCTCTAGGACCCAGCAGGTTCTTCCCTCCTTTATAAGGAGTTTCATTGCCCTCCCTCGGTGCAGGTGATATTTCCTTGTGGACTCATTATCCTTGCTCCAAGCAGAAGCTGAGGTTGTGGAGGTTGCTGTGCTCTGCTGCAAGATAAGTGTTTTCTTTCCCCATTGTCTGTTTTCCTTGTGTTGTCTTTAGTTGTTAGTGGAGGGGTCTAGTGAACCTCCCCATCTGATCCTTAGATAAGGTAGTGCTAGGATCAGAGAGGGACGAGGTTCGTGGTCGGCGACAGTTGAGGAAACTGTATAGGGACGTCAGGGCAGACAGGGTCAGCCCCAGGAAGACTAGGGGTCACCCTCTCCCTCTTGTGCCCATAGCTTTAGGGACTCCTTATCCCCCCCGTCGTTGTCCTACGCTGGGTGTCTCTCCCGCTCCCAGCGTGACATTATCACCTGCCAATACTGTAACTGAAGGACAGGGGAGGAACCGAATTTTCTTCCTTTCCTTATGGATCCTGTGTCTGCTTTGGCCCAGCAGCTGCAGTCTCTGTCTTTGGAGGTTGCGGACCTTCGGTCGGCTTTACAGGGCCCGCAACCGCAAAATGGTGTCTTGGGGAATCAAGCATTGGGTCAGGCCAGACCTGAACCTAAGGTTGCCCTCCCTGACAGGTTTTCAGGAGGTAGAGATAAGTTTACTGTGTTCAAAGAGGCCTGTAAATTATATTTTAGGCTTAGGCCTTATTCCACTGGTGATGAGCAGCAGCGTGTAGGAATTATTATGTCGCTACTGCAGGGAGATCCCCAGTCCTGGGCTTTCTCTCTGCCACAGGACTCTACTTGTCTCCGCTCTGTGGATGAATTTTTTGACGCCCTGGGCCTCATATATGATGACCCTGACCGTGTCGCTTTAGCTGAATCCAGGTTACGCCATCTCCGCCAGGGGACTCGGTCGGCGGAATCATATTGTTCTGAGTTCCGCAGGTGGGCTACGGACACGAAGTGGAACGATCCGGCACTCCGGAGTCACTTTTGTCAGGGTCTTTCGGAGAGGCTGAAGGACGCTCTGGCGGTTTATGAGACCCCTCCGTCCCTGGAGGCGGCTATGTCGTTAGCTATTCGTATGGATAGACGCCTCCAGGAGTGGAGGGGGAGACCTCCTGTTACTGGGAGCCATTCTCGTGGTGATTCCTGGTTACCGGGAGGTCACGCGGAGAGTGAGTCGTTTCCTCCCGAGTGCGGAGGAGCCGATGCAGCTGGGAGGTGCGGCGGCCTCGAGGTTCTCCGCCGGTACCTCCCGGGGCAAGGGGAAGGGGGTCTGTTTTTTCTGTGGGAAAGGGGACCATTTTATTGGGGCCTGTCCCTACACCCCTACACGGACTGGGGGGCCTGGACCTTCTGTGACTATGGGGGGTGTGGAGGTGGTCGAGCGGGAGGTGTGTGCATCCTCCATTTGTACTTCCCGTTTCCTCCTAAGTGCGGAGGTGGCGCTGGAGGGCACAACGGAGGGTATTTCTGTGTTTGTGGATAGTGGTGCGGGGGTCAGCATGGTGGATGCTCAGTTTGTAGACGCTCATGGGCTTAACTGCTGTTTATTGTCTCGCCCCATCCGTATCTATGCCATCGACTCAGCACCTCTTGCTCAAGGTAGTCTCACACATATCGTACATGACATTAAGTTGACGGTTGGATCCCAACATCAAGAGACGATATCTTGCTATGTTCTAGACGGTCTCCCCGCTCCCATTGTCCTGGGCTTGCCATGGTTGATTAAACATAATCCCGTAGTGGATTGGCAGTCCCGGGACATTGTGGAATGGAGTGATTTTTGTTCTGAGAATTGTTTGGTTACCTCGTTTTCGGTGGTGTCTGCGGTATCTCTGCCCCCGTTCCTATCGGAGTATGAGGATGTGTTCTCAGAGAAGGGGTGCCAAGACCTGCCCCCCCATCGGGCATACGATTGCCCAATCAACCTCGTTCCCGGAGTTAAACTGCCCAAAGCTAGGATGTTTGCTATATCGGGTCCGGAAAGACAGGCGATGAAGGATTTCATTTCCGAGAGTCTGCAGTCGGGTCACATCAGGCCCTCAACCTCGCCGGTTGCGGCTGGTTTCTTTTTTGTTAAGAAAAAAGATGGGGGCCTCCGTCCTTGCCTGGATTTCCGGGAGTTGAATCGGATTACTGTCCGTGATCCGTACCCCCTCCCTCTGATTCCTGATTTATTCAGTCAGGTAGTGGGTGCTAAATGGTTCTCCAAGTTGGATTTGAGGGGGGCCTACAACCTGATTAGGGTCAGAGAGGGGGATGAATGGAAGACGGCATTTAATACCCCGGACGGCCATTTTGAAAGTCTCGTAATGCCGTTCGGGCTCACTAACGCCCCTGCGGTGTTCCAACACTTTGTCAATGACATATTCCATCATTTGGTGGGTAGATTTGTGGTTGTTTACTTAGATGATATCTTGATCTATTCCCCCGATTTGGAGACGCATCAGTCCCATGTCAAGCAGGTGTTACAGGTATTACGAGACAATAAGCTGTATGCTAAACTCGAGAAATGTGTCTTCGCCGTTTAGGAGGTACGGTTTTTGGGGTACCTCCTGTCGCCATTGGGTTTTCGGATGGATCCGGAAAAAGTCCGGGCGGTGTTGGACTGGGAACAACCGGACAATCTACGGGCATTGCAACGTTTTTTGGGGTTTACCAACTTTTACCGTAAATTTATTCGGAACTATTCGGTGCTGGTGACGCCTCTTACGGACATGACTAGGAAGGGGACCGATTTTTCCGAGTGGTCGGAGTCTGCTCGCCAGGCTTTCTCCTCCCTAAAGCGTTGTTTTGTTTCCGCACCTATTCTTCGTCAGCCCGATCTTTCTCAGCCCTTCGTTGTGGAGGTGGATGCGTCTGAGGTGGGGGTGGGGGCTGTATTGTCGCAAGGCCCTTCGCCTGGGAAATGGGTGCCCTGCGCGTTCTTCTCCAAGAAGTTGTCGTCGGCCGAGAGGAATTATGATGTCGGTAATAGGGAGCTGTTGGCTATTAAATTGGCTTTTGAGGAATGGCGTCACTGGTTGGAAGGGGCTGTCCATCCCATCACGGTTATTACCGACCACAAGAACCTGTCTTACCTTGAGTCCGCCAAGCGTCTCAATCCCCGGCAGGCCCGGTGGTCCTTGTTTTTCACGAGATTTAATTTTACCGTCACTTACCGTCCAGGGGTTGAGAACGTGAAGGCTGATGCATTGTCGCGTAGTTTCCCGGGTGGTAGTGCTCATGAAAGTCCCGTTCCCATCTTACAGGAGGGGGTGGTTGTTTCTGCTCTTTGCCCTGATCTGGAGGGGGAGGTGTTGAAGGTCCAGGGGGGCGCCCCTGCCTCCTGTCCTTCTGGGAGACTGTTTGTGCCATCATCTTTGCGTCTCAGAGTGCTGTCAGAGCATCACGACTCCGTATTGGCAGGGCATCCCGGCAGTAGGGCCACCTTCGATCTTTTATCTCGTCGCTTTTGGTGGCCGGGGTTGAGGAAGGACGTAGCGGAATTCGTATCTGCCTGTAGTGTGTGTGCACGGGCTAAGGTTCCGCATACCCGTCCGGCTGGTTCTCTCTTGCCATTGTCTATTCCTGAGAGGCCATGGACACATGTGTCAATGGATTTTATCACCGATCTTCCGGCGTCTGCAGGCAAGACGGTAGTGCTGGTAGTGGTTGATAGGTTCAGTAAGATGGTTCGCTTTGTGGCACTGCCCGCGCTTCCTAATGCTCGGACACTGGCACAGGTGTTTGTAAGTGAGATCGTGAAGCTTCATGGAGTTCCCTCCGAGGTGGTTTCTGATCGTGGTACTCAGTTTGTCTCCAAGTTTTGGAAGGCTTTTTGTGCACGTTTAGGAATTGCCTTGTCCTTCTCTTCTGCTTTTCATCCTCAGTCTAATGGGCACACCGAACGTATGAATCAGAATTTGGAGACTTATCTGAGGTGTTTTGTCTCTGACAATCAGGAGACTTGGGCGAGTTATTTGCCCTTGGCCGAGTTTGCCCTTAATAATCGTCTTCAGGAGTCCACTGGCAAGTCACCGTTCTTCGGTGCATATGGGTTTCATCCTCAGTTTGGTACTTTTAGTGGTACTAGTCCTTCCGGAGTTCCTGAGGAGGACCGATTTACCTCATCCCTCTCCTCGGTTTGGCGGAGGGTACAGAGTAGCTTGAAGCTCTTAGGCGACAGGTACAAACGTATGGCTGACAGGAAGCGTGCGCCAGGTCCGGACCTGTGTGTGAATGACTACGTGTGGTTGTCTACCAAGAATGTGAAGTTGAAGGTGCCCTCTTGGAAGTTGGGGCCCAGGTTTATTGGCCCTTATCAGATAACCGCCGTTATCAATCCCGTGGCGTTTCGTCTTGCGTTGCCTCCCGCTCTTAAGATCCACAATGTATTTCATAGGTCGCTCCTCAAACCGTATGTGCCGTCGTCTAACCCGTCTCCTTTGCCCCCCGGAGCCCATCTGCGTAGCGGGGAATTTGGAATTTGAGATCTCAAAGGTGGTTGATTCTCGCAGGGTGCGCCGTTCTCTTCAGTATTTGGTGCACTGGAGGGGATACGGTCCGGAGGAACGGATGTGGGTGCCGGCGTCGGAAGTCTCCGCCGCTAGGCTGGTCCGCGCTTTTCACCGTTCCCATCCGGATAAGCCTGGTCCTGAGTGTCCGGGGGCCACTCGTGGACGGGGGGGTACTGTCACGGGTGGCACGGATGACAGGGTAGAGGCCACGCGCAGACGGTCCCAGCGTTTGGCCAATCAGCCATAAGGTTTGAGGACGGTCCGTCTTTCAGGGGCATTTACCTTCTGTGTAGATAAAGAGAAGGTATGATAAGATCTCCCTATCATGGGAGGACGGCTGGGAAGGTCTTGTGCTCGGTCTGGTTTCTACACCAGTATTCTGGGTCTCTAGGACCCAGCAGGTTCTTCCCTCCTTTATAAGGAGTTTCATTGCCCTCCCTCGGTGCAGGTGATATTTCCTTGTGGACTCATTATCCTTGCTCCAAGCAGAAGCTGAGGTTGTGGAGGTTGCTGTGCTCTGCTGCAAGATAAGTGTTTTCTTTCCCCATTGTCTGTTTTCCTTGTGTTGTCTTTAGTTGTTAGTGGAGGGTCTAGTGAACCTCCCCATCTGATCCTTAGATAAGGTAGTGCTAGGATCAGAGAGGGACGAGGTTCGTGGTCGGCGACAGTTGAGGAAACTGTATAGGGACGTCAGGGCAGACAGGGTCAGCCCCAGGAAGACTAGGGGTCACCCTCTCCCTCTTGTGCCCATAGCTTTAGGGACTCCTTATCCCCCCCCGTCGTTGTCCTACGCTGGGTGTCTCTCCCGCTCCCAGCGTGACAAGCAGTTGTCGTACCAATGATTGCATTCCCTTCAATGGTGGACCCAAAACCAGAACCTGTGTTACCAGAACCTGTGTTACCAGAACCTGTGTTACCAGAACCTGTGTCACCTGAAGAAGACCCAAGACTTGAAGAACTGGAAGAACTGGAAGTAGAATCCGAAGAGGAAGAACAAATTCCTGGTCCCAGTGAACTTGCCAGTCCTGCAGTCAGACCTCCATCTGCCATAACACCAAGCACCCCAAATAGGTACACGTCTACTCACACTTTCAGACTAACTCCACCAACATTGCGCAGATCAGAGCGTAGTACGCAAGGTCAGTTACCAGCTAGGTACAAAGAGTAAAATGCAGAATTAAATATGTAATGTAAATATGTTTGTTTAAATGTAAAGTAAACGTAAATTGAGCCCAGTAGATTGTGTCCAAGAGGGTGGAGGAACTGGATTGACCCCCATGTACATTAAGTTAGGGAAAGAAAGTGCCAGGGGGTGGTGTAGCGAATTCAGGCCTCCTAAGCAGAAACGCCTGTGGACAAATGTATATAGTTATTGCAACGTTAAAAAAGCCCAGTACCTACAGAGACTATCCTGTATGAACTTTGAACTTTTCTTATTTACTTATGGACCATATATACCACGGACTGGTTGTGGTAAGAACTTTCTTGTATATATTCATCAGCCCGGAGGCAATAGACTAAACCACCGGAAAGACTGCTTTTTGACTTTCAAACTCTTTTTCACATTTTAGTGATTTTTGTACTTTTTCATTTTAAGTCTATGTCAATATTAATTGTGTTTAATTGTTGTTTACTTGTTTTTCTACAGTCCCGGAGTACTGTATTTAACTAAGGGGGAATGTGGCACCCCATGGGTTAATGTGCCACAATAACATCACATGGGTTCTCTCCCCCACTACACACTGACAAACACTACCACCTCTGGGCAAGAGAGGGAGCACCACCTGCTTCCTTATATACTCTTGTCCATGAGGGAGAGCTCAGTTCAGCTCGGAGCAGGGCTGTAAAGAGGACACAGAGCAGAGTTAGCTCAGTGCAGACCTAGCAAGGGTCAGAGGAACAGGAGAACGAAAGACAGAGGAACACGTCTGGGAGCTAGAGTGACACCATCACTTGCCCCAGAAGTACGCACAGAGACGGACACCGGATCCGGTACTGTGTCTGGCACCCACAGCACAGTGAATCCAGGAACAGTGGGATCACTAGATGCCCCCTAGTACCAGAGCGAAGCAACACGGAGGGGTCAGCACAGCATAGAGGACTCAAGTTGCCTAGCCAAGTGGTACCAGCAGCATACAGAGAGACGTGAGGAATCCCAGCAGCTCAGCTAACAGCAGCAGCCAGGACACACACACAGAGTGCAGCATAAGGACGCTGACGACCCCGGACAGGGTTGGGAGAGAGCTTAGCCCCATTACAGACTCCGTGGACTATAACCTGCAACAACATCTGCAGTAAAGCTTTGGAAAACAGCAAAACTGTGAGTCTGTGTATTGATTGCGACCTTTGCTCCAGATTCAGCACAGAGAGCTTCCCCCTGCCACAAGCCTGTCAGCTCTGCAGCATCAGGAGAAGAAGGGAAGTGCACCAGTGTCGACCAAACGTGAGTGTGTGTCCTTTAACCCTTCTCCACCATCTATAACCCCAATAGACTTTTACCCTTACTGCCCCGGGGGATACAGTTCTCCCCACTGGAACTATACCATCTCCGCTGCCATCCCATCACCCCCGGAGGTTCTGCAACAGCGGCGGCCCCATCACTGGCCGCACCAAGTGGGTGGCGTCACCCGTGACAATCCCCTTGTAAATATTCCCTTTATTTGCCGAGCCAGGGACACGGTCCGGACCAAGCCACCTGTGACATCCCCAGTACCGTCTGGTCCGGCGCCGAGTATCCCAGTCCCGTGGGGCCCGACACCTCACACAAGCCTGTGGTCTGGTCTGAGCCTCACACAGGCCTGTGGCGTGGCCTTGAGTCTCACACAGGCCTGTTGTCTGGCCCTGAGCCTCACACAGGCCTGTGTCTTGCCCTGAGCCTTACACAAGCCTGTGGTCTGGCCCTGAGCCTCACACAGGTCTGTGGTCTGGCCTTGAGCCTCACACAGGCCTGTTGTCTGGCCCTGAGCCTCACACAGGCCTGTGGTCTGGCACTAAGCCTCACACAGGCCTGTAGTGAGGCCCTTACCCTCACACAGGCCTGTCATTTGGTCTGAGCCTCACACAGGCCTGTGGTCTCGCTCTGAGCCTCACACAGGCCTGTAGTCTGGCCCTGAGCCTCACATAGGCCTGTGGTCTGGCCCTAAGCCTCACACAGGCCTGTTGTCTGGCCCTGAGCCTCACACAGGCCTGTGGTCTGGCCCTGAACCTCACACAGGCATGTGGTGAGGCCCTTAGCCTCATACAACCGTCACACAGGCCTGTGGTCTGGCCCTGAGCCTCACACAGGCCTGTTGTCTGGCCCTGAATCTCACACAGGCCTGTGGTCTCTCCCTGAGCCTTACACAGGCCTGTAGTGAGGCCCTTAGCCTCATTCAAAGCTCACAAAGGCATGTAGTCTGGCCCTGAGCCTCACATAGGCCTGTAGTCTGGCCCTAAGCCTCACACTGGCCTGTTGTCTGGCCCTGAGCCTCACACAGGCCTGTGGTCTGGTCTGAGCCTCACACAGGCCTGTGGTCTGACCCTAAGTCTCACACAGGCCTGTAGTGAGGCCCTTAGCCTCACACAGGCCTGTAGTGAGGCCCTTAGCCTCACACAGGCCTGTGGTCTGGCCCTGAGCCTTACACAGGCCTGTGGTCTGGTCTGAGCCTCACACAGGCCTGTGGCCTGGCCTTGAGCCTCCCACAGGCCTGTTGTCTGGCCCTGAGCCTTACACAGGCCTGTGGTCTGGCCCTGAGCCTCACACAGGCCTGTGTCTGGCCCTGAGCCTTACACAAGCCTGTGGTCTGGCCCTGAGCCTCACACAGGTCTGTGGTCTGGCCTTGAGCCTCACACAGGCCTGTGTCTGGCCCTGAGCCTCACACAGGCCTGTGGCTTCCACGCTGGTGAGCCCTAGCCTCACACAGGCCTGTGTCGGTCTGGCCTCACACAGTCCGTTCAGCCCTGACCTACACAGTCCTTGCTGCCTGAACTTCCAAGGCCTGTGGTCCCCCTGAGCCTTCACAGCCTATGAGCCCTAGCCTCACACAGCCTGGTCTGTCGAGCTCCAGCCGTGTCAGGCCCTGAGCCTTACACAGTCCTGTTGTCTGGCCCTGAACCTTCCAAAGGCCTGTGGTCTCTCCCTGAGCCTTACACAGGCCTGTATGAGGCCCTTAGCCTCATTCAAAGCTCACACAGGCCTGTAGTCTGCCCGACCTCACTCAGGCCTGTGGTCTGGCCCTAAGCCTCACACTGGCCTGTTGTCTGGCCCTGACCTCACACAGGCCTTGGTCTTGTCTGAGCCTCACACAGCCTGTTGTCTGGCCCTGAATCTCACACAGGCCTGTGGTCTAGCCCTAAGCCTCACACTGGCCTGTTGTCTGGCCCGACCTTACACAGGCCTGAGTCTGGTCCTGAGCCTCACACAGGCCTGTTGTCTGGCCCGAATCTCACACAGGCCTTGGTCTGGCCCTGAGCCTCACACAGGCTTGGTCTTGCCCTGACCTTACACAGCCTGTGGTCTGGCCCTGAGCCTCACCAGGCTGTGGTCTGGCCTTGAGCCTCACACAGGCTGTTGTCTGGCCCTGACCTCACACAGGCCTGTGTCTGACTAGCCTCACACAGGCCTTAGTGGCCCTTACCCTCACACAGGCCTGTCATTTGGTCTGAGCCTCACACAGGCCTGTGGTCTCGCTCTGAGCCTCACACAGGCCTGTAGTCTGGCCCTGAGCCTCACATAGGCCTGTGGTCTGGCCCTAAGCCTCACACAGGCCTGTTGTCTGGCCCTGAGCCTCACACAGGCCTGTGGTCTGGCCCTGAACCTCACACAGGCATGTGGTGAGGCCCTTAGCCTCATACAACCGTCACACAGGCCTGTGGTCTGGCCCTGAGCCTCACACAGGCCTGTTGTCTGGCCCTGAATCCTCACACAGGCCTGTGGTCTCCCTGAGCCTTACACAGGCCTGTAGTGAGGCCCTAGCCTCATTCAAAGCTCACAAAGGCATGTAGCCTGGCCCTGAGCCTCACATAGGCCTGTAGTCTGGCCCTAAGCCTCACACTGGCCTGTTGTCTGGCCCTGAGCCTCACACAGGCCTGTGGTCTGGTCTGAGCCTCACACAGGCCTGTGGTGACCCTAAGTCTCACACAGGCCTGTATGAGGCCCTAGCCTCACACAGGCCTGTAGTGAGGCCCTTAGCCTCACACAGGCCTGTGGTCTGGCCCTGAGCCTTACACAGGCCTGTGGTCTGGTCTGAGCCTCACACAGGCCTGTGGCCTGGCCTTGAGCCTCCCACAGGCCTGTTGTCTGGCCCTAGCCTTACACAGGCCTGTGGTCTGGCCCTGAGCCTCACACAGGCCTGTGTCTGGCCCTGAGCCTTACACAAGCCTGTGGTCTGGCCCTGAGCCTCACACAGGTCTGTGGTCTGGCCTTGAGCCTCACACAGGCCTGTTGTCTGGCCCTGAGCCTCACACAGGCCTGTGGTCTGTCCCTAAGCCTCACACAGGCCTGTAGTGAGGCCCTTAGCCTCACACAGGCCTGTGGTCTGGTCTGAGCCTCACACAGTCCTGTTGTCAGGCCCTGAGCCTTACACAGTCCTGTTGTCTGGCCGAACCTTCCAAAGGCCTGTGGTTCTCCCTGAGCCTTACACAGGCCTGTGTGAGGCCCTTAGCCTCACACAGGCCTGTGGTCTGGTCTGAGCCTCACACAGTCCTGTTGTCAGGCCCTGACCTTACACAGCCGTTGTCTGGCCTGAACTTCCAAAGGCCTGTGGTCTCTCCCTGAGCCTTACACAGGCCTGTAGTGAGGCCCTTAGCCTCATTCAAAGCTCACACAGGCCTGTAGTCTGGCCCTGAGCCTCACTCAGGCCTGTGGTCTGGCCCTAAGCCTCACACTGGCCTGTTGTCTGGCCCTGAGCCTCACACAGGCCTGTGGTCTTGTCTGAGCCTCACACAGGCCTGTTGTCTGGCCCTGAATCTCACACAGGCCTGTGGTCTAGCCCTAAGCCTCACACTGGCCTGTTGTCTGGCCCTGAGCCTTACACAGGCCTGAGGTCTGGTCCTGAGCCTCACACAGGCCTGTTGTCTGGCCCTGAATCTCACACAGGCCTGTGGTCTGGCCCTGAGCCTCACACAGGCCTGTGGTCTGGTCCTGAGCCTCACACAGGCCTGTGGTCTGGCCCTAAGCCTCACACTGGCCTGTTGTCTGGCCCTGAGCCTTACACAGGCCTGTGGTCTGGCCCTAAGCCTCACACAGGCCTGTGGTCTGGCCTTGAGCCTCCCACAGGCCTGTTGTCTGGCCCTGAGCCTTATACAGGCCTGTGGTCTGGCCCTGAGCCTCACACAGGACTGTGTCTGGCCCTGAGCCTTACACAAGCCTGTGGTCTGGCCCTGAGCCTCACACAGGCCTGTGGTCTGGCCTTGAGCCTCACACAGGCCTGTTGTCTGGCCCTGAGCCTCACACAGGCCTGTGGTCTGGCCCTCAGCCTCACACAGGCCTGTAGTGAGGCCCTTAGCCTCACACAGGCCTGTGGTCTGGTCTGAGCCTCACACAGGCCTGTGGTCTCGCTCTGAGCCTCACACAGGCCTGTGGCCTGGCCTTGAGCCTCCCACAGGCCTGTTGTCTGGCCCTGAGCCTTACACAGGCCTGTGGTCTGGCCCTGAGCCTCACACAGGCCTGTGTCTGGCCCTGAGCCTTACACAAGCCTGTGGTCTGGCCCTGAGCCTCACACAGGTCTGTGGTCTGGCCTTGAGCCTCACACAGGCCTGTTGTCTGGCCCTGAGCCTCACACAGGCCTGTGGTCTGTCCTAAGCCTCACACAGGCCTGTAGTGAGGCCCTTAGCCTCACACAAGCCTGTGGTCTGGCCCTGAGCCTTACACAGGCCTGTGGTCTGGTCTGAGCCTCACACAGGCCTGTGGCCTGGCCTTGAGCCTCCCACAGGCCTGTTGTCTGGCCCTGAGCCTTACACAGGCCTGTGGTCTGGCCCTGAGCCTCACACAGGCCTGTGTCTGGCCCTGAGCCTTACACAAGCCTGTGTTCTGGTCTGAGCCTCACACAGGCCTGTGGTCTCGCTCTGAGCCTCACACAGGCCTGTAGTCTGGCCCTGAGCCTCACATAGGCCTGTGGTCTGGCCCTAAGCCTCACACAGGCTTGTTGTCTGGCCCTGAGCCTCACACAGGCCTGTGGTCTGGCCCTGAGCCTCACACAGGCATGTGGTGACGCCCTTAGCCTCATACAACCGTCACAGGCCTGTGGTCTGGCCCTGAGCCTCACACAGGCCTGTGTTCTGGTCTGAGCCTCACACAGTCCTGTTGTCAGGCCCTGAGCCTTACACAGTCCTGTTGTCTGGCCCTGAACCTTCCAAAGGCCTGTGGTCTCTCCTGAGCCTTACACAGGCCTGTAGTGAGGCCCTTAGCCTCATTCAAAGCTCACACAGGCCTGTAGTCTGGCCCTGAGCCTCACTCAGGCCTGTTGTCTGGCCCTAAGCCTCACACTGGCCTGTTGTCTGGCTCTGAGCCTCACACAGGCCTGTGGTCTTGTCTGAGCCTCACACAGGCCTGTTGTCTGGCCCTGAATCTCACACAGGCCTGTGGTCTGGCCCTAAGCCTCACACTGGCCTGTTGTCTGGCCCTGAGCCTTACACAGGCCTGAGGTCTGGTCCTGAGCCTCACACAGGCCTGTTGTCTGCCCTAACCTCACATGGCCTGTTGTCTGGCCCTGACCTTACACAGGCCTGAGGTCTGGTCCTGAGCCTCACACAGGCCTGTTGTCTGGCCCTGAATCACACACAGGCCTGTGGTCTGGCCCTGAGCCTCACACAGGCCTGTGGTCTGGTCCTGAATCTCACACAGGCCTGTGGTCTGGTCTGAGCCTTACACAGGCCTGTGGTCTGGCCTGAGCCTCACACAGGGCTGTTGTCTGGCCCTGAGCCTCACACTGGCCTGTTGTCTGGCCCTGAGCCTTACACAGGCCTGTGGTCTGGTCCTGAGCCTCACACAGGCCTGTTGTCTGGCCCTGAATCTCACACAGGCCTGTGGTCTGGCCCTGAGCCTCACACAGGCCTGTGGTCTGGTCCTGAATCTCACACAGGCCTGTGGTCTGGTCTGAGCCTCAGACAGGCCTGTGGTCTGGCCTTGAGCCTCACACTGGCCTGTTGTCTGGCCCTGAGCCTCACACAGGCCTGTAGTCTGGACTGAGCCTCACACAGGCCTGTGGCCTGGCCTTGAGCCTCACACAGGCCTGTTGTCTGGCCCTGAGCCTTATACAGGCCTGTGGTCTGGCCCTGAGCCTCACACAGGCCTGTGTCTGGCCCTGAGCCTTACACAGTAGAATTAGTAACAGGGCTGGCTCACAACCATTGAGGGTGCACAGAATTGAAAGTCAATATTATTAAGTGATCTGGCACACAAAAAGAAGAGTACAAATTGCAATAGAAACTTGTTTCCTTTATTTGTGATTCCTCAGATGAGAATATATGCTTTTTCATCAATATTTGTTTATAATTGTCAGCGTTTCGACCGTAGTCTTCTTCACATGACATACTAATTATCATACCGAAAAGAAAAGACAAGAATATAACATCGTATTAATACATCAAAAAAAGGAATACATATATATATTTTTTTCTGTTATCACAAAAAAAGGAGGGAGGAGTTACAAAAATTCCCAAAGAAAATTACAAGATACAACTCTCAATAAGAATATCTCCATCACAGGAAAGAAATATAATAGAAGAAGAGGACGTTATATCATCCATTGTTGTGGAGGGGAAAGTGACATTGTATGCAAAATTACAAAGTATACCTTATTGATGTGTTGCATTAATGTGCGTTGGTACGGCACAAGTATCATGCACTCATCTATAATAAAATAATGATGGAATTAGTGATACATAAAGGAAAGAAGAACAAAAGACCAAAATATTACTAGAGCCAAAAGTCTAGGTTATATTTCAACCTTGGCTACTGACATTATCAATGTTCATAGAATCCATAGTGTCAATTATATATAAAAAGTACTATGATTAAATATGAGTGTTATATTCTCAATAGATCAGCCCCAGAAACACAAAAAAGAGGATTCATATCAAATTCATTCAGTCATGTATAGACAACCTCCCTCTGATAAGGAACAAGTGCAAAACGTATACCGTATATACTCGTGTATAAGCCGACCCGTGTATAAGCCGACCCCCCTACTTTTGCCCCAAAAATCTGGAAAAACCTATTGACCGTGTATAAGCCGAGGGTGGACCCCAGCACAGGTATACAGCCCCCAGCAGTGTGGTATACAGGCCCCCCCAGTGGTATACAGGCCTCCCCAGTGGTAGTATACAGCAGCCCTAGTGGTAGTATACAGCAGCCCCAATGGTAGTATATAGCATCCCCAGCAGCCCCAGTGGTAGTATACAGCAGCCGCAGTGGTAGTATATAGCAGCCCCAGTGGTAGTATATAGCAGCCCCAGCAGTAGTATACAGCAGCCCCAGTGGTAGTATATAGCAGCCCCAGCAGTAGTATACAGCAGCCCCAGTGGTAGTATATAGCAGCCCCAGCAGCCCCAGTGGTAGTATACAGCAGCCCCAGTGGTAGTATATAGCAGCCCCAGTGGTAGTATATAGCAGCCCCAGCAGCCCCAGTGATAGTATATAGCAGCCCCAGTGGTAGTATATAGCAGCCCCAGCAGTAGTATACAGCAGCCCCAGTGGTAGTATATAGCAGCCCCAGCAGTAGTATACAGTAGCCCCAGTGGTAGTATATAGCAGCCCCAGCAGCCCCAGTGGTAGTATACAGCAGCCCCAGTGGTAGTATATAGCAGCCCCAGTGGTAGTATATAGCAGCCCCAGCAGCCCCAGTGGTAGTATATAGCAGCCCCAGTGGTAGTATATAGCAGCCCCAGTGGTAGTATATAGCAGCCCCAGTGGTAGTATACAGCAGCCCCAGTGGTAGTATACAGGAGCCCCAGCAGCCCCAGTGGTAGTATACAGGAGCCCCAGCAGCCCCAGTGGTATATACAGCAGCCCCAGTGGTATACAGCAGCCCCAGTGGTATACAGGCCTCAGCAGTATATACAGCAGCCCCCAGGGGTTATACAGCACCCCCCAGGGGTTATACAGCGGCCCCCTGGGGGTCCCCAGCAGCCCCCAGGGGGTACCCAGCAGCCCCCTGGGGGTACCAACAGCCCCCTGGGGGTACCAACAGCCCCAGGGGGTACCAACATCCCCCTGGGGGTACCAACAGCCCCCAGGGGGTACCAACATCCCCCTGGGGGTACCAACAGCCCCCAGGGGGTACCCAGCAGCCCCCTGGGGGTACCAACAGCCCCCTGGGGGTACCAACAGCCCCCAGGGGGTACCAACATCCCCCTGGGGGTACCAACAGCCCCCAGGGGGTACCAACATCCCCCTGGGGGTACCAACAGCCCCCAGAGGGTACCCAGCAGCCCCCTGGGGGTACCAACAGCCCCCTGGGGGTACCAACAGCCCCCAGGGGGTACCCAGCAGCCCCCTGGGGGTACCAACATCCCCCTGGGGGTACCAACAGCCCCCAGGGGGTGCCCAGCAGCCCCCAGGGGGTACCCAGCAGCCCCCTGGGGGTACCAACAGCCCCCTGGGGGTACCAACAGCCCCCAGAGGGTACCCAGCAGTCCCCACAAGCTGGCACTGTCCCCCCTTGTAAGGGCCCCCCCCCCCGGTGCTTATACATTACCAGCCCGGTTTTCTGATCAGCGCGGCTCCTCCGTGCTGCGTCTTCATCCTCCCGCGCTGGCTGCATCCGGGTTCTCCAGCGGTCGCGCGATGACGTCACATCGCTGCGACAGCCGGAGATCACGGATGGAGCCAGCGAGGACGGGAGGATGAAGAAGCACCGAGGAGCGGCGCCGATCAGAACACCGGGCTGGTAATGTATAAGCACCGGGGGGGGGGCCCTTACAAGGGGGGACAGTGCCAGCTTTTGGGGGGCTATATGAACTGCATCCCCCTGCCGCTGATTGACAGGGGGATGCAGTGCATATTTAATGAGCGGCCCCACGTGATGGGGCCGCTCATACAGCAGCCTCCCCCCGCCTCCTCCAGCCTCCACAGCCCCCGGGACACAGCCCCCACCACACGGGTCTACCGTATAGACCCGTGTATAAGCCGAGGGGGGGACTTTTCAGCCCAAATTTTGGGCTGAAAAACTCGGCTTATACACGAGTATATACGGTATATTATCTATTCACTTAAATAGGAATTAATGAACCAGTCATGTTCAAGTGTCGTTTTTATATATGAAACTAGTAAAAAGGCCCGATGCAATTGCATCGGGAGCAGGGTGAAATGAATTGTGTGTATACAGGCGGGTCAGTGGGTAGCAGAGTATACAGGGGGCTCTGTGGGTAGCAGAGTATACAGGCGGCTCTGTGGGTAGCAGAGTATACAGGCGTGTGTGGTGGTGTTGGCAGAGTATATAGGTGTCTGTGGTGGCATAGTATACAGGCATCTGTGTGGTGGCAGAGTATACTGGTGTCTGTGGTGGTGGCGGCAGAGTATACAGGCGTGTGTGGTGGTGGCGGCAGAGTATACAGGCGTCTGTGCAGGTGGCGGCAGAGTATACAGGCGTCTGTGCTGGTGGCGGCAGAGTATAGAGGCATCTGTGGTGGTGGCGGCAGAGTGTACAGGCGTGTGTGGTGGCGGCAGAGTGTACAGGCGTGTGTGGTGGTGGCAGAGTGTACAGGCGTGTGTGGTGGTGGCAGAGTGTACAGGCATGTGTAGTGGCGGCAGAGTATACAGGCGTCTGTGCTGGTGGCGGCAGAGTATACAGGCGTGTGTGGTGGTGGCAGAGTGTACAGGCGTGTGTGTGGTGGCGGCAGAGTGTAGAGGCATGTGTGGTGGCGGCAGAGTATACAGGCGTCTGTGCTGGTGGCGGCAGAGTATACAGGCGTCTGTGCTGGTGGCGGCAGAGTATAGAGGCATCTGTGGTGGTGGCGGCAGAGTGTACAGGCGTGTGTGGTGGCGGCAGAGTGTACAGGCGTGTGTGGTGGCGGCAGAGTGTACAGGCGTGTGTGGTGGCGGCAGAGTGTACAGGCGTGTGTGGTGGTGGCAGAGTGTACAGGCATGTGTGGTGGTGGCAGAGTATACAGGCGTCTGTGCTGGTGGCGGCAGAGTATACAGGCGTCTGTGCTGGTGGCGGCAGAGTATACAGGTGTCTGTGGTGGTGGCGGCAGAGTGTAGAGGCGTGTGTGGTGGCGGCAAAGTGTACAGGCGTGTGTGGTGGCGGCAGAGTGTACAGGCGTGTGTGGTGGTGGCAGAGTGTACAGGCGTGTGTGGTGGTGGCAGAGTATACAGGCGTCTGTGCTGGTGGCGGCAGAGTATACAGGCGTCTGTGCTGGTGGCGGCAGAGTATACAGGCGGGTGTGGTGGTGGCGGCAGAGTATACAGGCGTCTGTGGTGGTGGCAGAGTATACAGGCGTCTGTGCTGGTGGCGGCAGAGTATACAGGCGGGTGTGGTGGGGCAGAGTATACAGGCATGTGTGGTGGCGGCAGAGTATACAGGCGTCTGTGCTGGTGGCGGCAGAGTATACAGGCGTCTGTGCTGGTGGCGGCAGAGTATACAGGCGTCTGTGCTGGTGGCGGCAGAGTATACAGGCAGGTGTGGTGGTGGCGGCAGAGTGTACAGGCGTGTGTGGTGGTGGCAGAGTGTACAGGCGTGTGTGGTGGTGGCAGAGTGTACGGGCGTGTGTGGTGGCGGCAGAGTATACAGGCGTGTGTGGTGGTGGCGGCAGAGTATAGAGGCGTGTGTGGTGGTGGCGGCAGAGTATACAGGTGTCTGTGGTGGCGGCAGAGTATACAGGCGTGTGTGTGTTGGCAGAGTATACAGGCGTCTGTGTGGTGGCATAGTATACAGGCGTCTGTGTGGTGGCGGCAGAGTATAGAGGCGTGTGTGGTGGTGGCGGCAGAGTATACAGGTGTGTGTGGTGGCGGCAGAGTATACAGGCGTGTGTGTGTTGGCAGAGTATACAGGCGTCTGTGTGGTGGCATAGTATACAGGCGTCTGTGTGGTGGCATAGTATAGAGGTGTCTGTGTGGTGGGATAGAATACAGGCATCTGTGTGGTGGCAGAATATAGAGGTGTCTGTGGTGGTGCTCCTGCAAGGCAGGGGTTAAAAAAAATAAAAAAAAGATTATGCTCACCTCTCCCCGAGCCCCCGGAGTCTCCCGCTAGGCTCCCGGTGGCTGTGCAGGCTCCCGGTGCGTGCAGTGGTGTTCTATCTACTGCACTCAAGGACCTGTGGTGATGTCAGAGTCACGTGACCTGCGATTTGCCTGGAGTAAGCTGGTGTCACGTGACTCTGACATCACCACAGGTCCTTGAGTGCAGTAGATAGAAGACCACTGCACGCACCGGGAGCCTGCAGAGCCACCAGGAGCCTAGCGGAACACGGCGGAAGACGGCGGGAGACTCCGGGGGCTCGGGGAGAGGTGAGGATTTTTTTTTTTTTAACTGTAGAGCGGCTGCGGCTCGTGATGACGCTGCGCGTCATCACTCGCAGTCGCGCAAAGGAGTCTGGGATTGGGCTACAGTGCCCAACTCCCGATTATGTAAGTAGATACTAAGGCAAAAAGAAAAAAATAAAAAAATAAAAAAAGAAGAAAAAAATAAAAAATGTAACCGTCTGTCAGGTATAATATGGCAAAATCATATACCGTATATACTCGTGTATAAGCCGACCCGTGTATAAGCCGACCCCCCTACTTTTGCCCTCAAAACCTGGGAAAATCTATTGACTTGCGTATAAGCCGAGGGTGGACCCCAGCACAGGTATACAGCCCCCAGCAGTGGTATACAGGCCCCAGCAGTATGATATACAGCAGGCCCAAGTGGTATATACAGCAGCCCCAGTGGTATTGCAGCCCCTATATACAGCAGCCCCAGTGGTATTGCAGCCCCAGTGGTGTATACAGCAGCCCCCAGTGGTATATACAGCAGCCCCAGTGGTATTGCAGCCCCTATATACAGCAGCCCCAGTGGTATTGCAGCCCCAGTGGTGTATACAGCAGCCCCTATATACAGCAGCCCCAGTGGTATTGCAGCCCCAGTAATGCAGGGCCCCTATATACAGCAGCCCCAGTGGTATTGCAGCCCCAGTGGTATTGCAGCCCCTATATACAGCAGCCCCAGTGGTATTGCAGCCCCAGTGGTATTGCAGCCCCTATATACAGCAGCCCCAGTGGTATTGCAGCCCCAGTAATGCAGGGCCCCTATATACAGCAGCCCCAGTGGTATTGCAGCCCCAGTAATGCAGGGCCCCTATATACAGCAGCCCCAGTGGTATTGCAGCCCCAGTGGTATTGCAGCCCCTATATACAGCAGCCCCAGTGGTATTGCAGCCCCAGTAATGCAGGGCCCCTATATACAGCAGCCCCAGTGGTATTGCAGCCCCAGTAATGCAGGGCCCCTATATACAGCAGCCCCAGTGGTATTGCAGCCCCTATATACAGCAGCCCCAGTGGTATTGCAGCCCCAGTGGTATTGCAGCCCCTATATACAGCAGCCCCAGTGGTATTGCAGCCCCAGTGGTATTGCAGCCCCTATATACAGCAGCCCCAGTGGTATTGCAGCCCCAGTAATGCAGGGCCCCTATATACAGCAGCCCTAGTGGTAGTATACAGGCAGCCCCAGTAATGCAGGGCCCCTATATACAGCAGCCCCAGTGGTAGTATACAGGCAGCCCCAGTAATGCAGGGCCCCCCCCTCATGCTCCGGTCACCTGTAAAGCAAATTATACTTATCAGTGCCCGCTGCCGTCCGTGCCCGCATCTGCCGACATCCCGATCCTCCGTCTTCATGCATCTTCTTCCTGTTTCCTGTGCGCGTCGCTGGTAATGACGTCATTGCCTGCGACGCGCACAGAAGCAGGAAGAAGATGCATGAAGATGGAGGATCGCATGTCGGCAGCGGCGGGCGCGGACGGCAGCGGGCACTGATAAGTATAACTTGCTTTACAGGTGACCGGAGCATGAGGGGGCCCTGCATTACTGGGGATGCGGGGGCTGCTTTATACCGCTGTATACAGCAGCCCCCGCACTGACTCGCGTATAAGCCGAGGGGGGTACTTTTCAGCCCAATTTTTGGGCTGAAAAACTCGGCTTATACGCGAGTACATACGGTACATCATATGCGTGCAAAACAATAGAGGATAATAAAATGTACCTGTAGTAATAGGGGGTTCAACTTACACCCCTCAAGTTATGAATAGGATAAAGCCACTGCTATATAAGAAAACAGACTAAATAAGTTATCAGTAATATGGAGTGTTTACCACAGCACACATTAATGGGGCGCATACCTGGTATGAAATGGTAATAGGAAAGCCAGAAACCTGGAACAGAATAAAACATCAGCTCCTTAATGTAAAGCCACTAATGGGCAGAAAGGATCCGCTTATCTGACACTTGCAAGTGTCTGTACTTACTGGTCCGCGTATGCATAAGTGTGGCGAGGTGTGCGCCGCCATGTCCGTGTGTGCTTATGTAAGGAAATGAATGAAGGACACTCCTCCTGCTTCCTCCGGCCGGAACGCAGGCGTGTCCTGGTGGAACGCAAGCCAGCGGCGCCTACGTCGTGACGTCACCGGCTGTGCGTAGCGCGCATGCGCACAAGTTGTAAATAAAAGATCCGAACGCCAGTCATGTGAATAATGCGGTGGCTGCAGAGTGGGATTAAGAAATGTACGGGCTCAAGCCTAAAAAAGAGAAAAAAGCAAATATGAGAAGAAGGAAATGGTCATTGCTACATATAAATACCTGACAGGGCAACATATAGTAACTTTGAAAAAAGGAAAAATATCAATATAAGGTGATACTTCCTCTATGATAGGCTATGGCAGGATAATTCACATTGTACTTCGACTGGTTAACAGTTCCTTATAAAGATCCTTGTATACGATTATTAACTTGATATATATATATATATATCACCTAGTAGAGAAATGACATGTATTGGTATCTAAGAAACATGTAAAATCAGAAAAACACTTCATGTTCCCTGTTCAAGCCTAAAGGCTCCAATGTCTGCAAGTGGTGAATCCAATAAGATTCCCTTTCTTTCAATCTTTTAATACGATCTCCCCCCCGTCTAGCCACTGGTACCTGTTCCAGAACCTGGAACCTGAGCTGTGAAATATTATGGCCCATTGACACAAAGTGGAAGGGTACTGGTAACAGCATGTTACGACACCTAATGGTTGACTTATGCTTACTAATGCGGTCTCGGATATGCTGGGTGGTTTCCCCAACATATCCGAGACCGCATGGGCACTTAAGCATATAAACGACAAATGTAGAGTCACAGGTATAATATCCCTTAATCGGGAAGGTCCTACCAGATCTCGGGTGTGTGAAAGTCGAGCCCTTAACCATGTGGGAACATTGTGTACATGATAGACAGGGAAAATTACCTTGCCGTGGTGTGCTAAGGAATCTCTGTCTGGACAATTTCTTGTCGGAGCCTATGTCGGCCCGTACAAGACTGTCTATGAGATTCCTAGGACGTTTGAAACACATAAGTCAACCATTAGGTGTCGTAACATGCTGTTACCAGTACCCTTCCACTTTCTGTCAAAGGGCCATAATATTTCACAGCTCAGGTTCCAGGTTCTGGAACAGGTACCAGTGGCTAGACGGGGGGGAGATCGTATTAAAAGATTGAAAGAAAGGGAATCTTATTGGATTCACCGCTTGCAGACATTGGAGCCTTTAGGCTTGAACAGGGAACATGAAGTGTTTTTCTGATTTTACATGTTTCTTAGATACCAATACATGTCATTTCTCTACTAGGTGATATATATATATACTAGATGGTGGCCCAATTCTAAAGAATCGGGTAGTCTAGAATCCATATATAGTTTATTTACTAATAGTTAGGGGAGTGCGGTGAAATGAATTGTGTGTATACAGGTGGCTCAGTGGTTAGCACTGTATATGGTGGCTCAGTGGTTAGCACTGTATATGATGGTGGCTCAGTGGTTAGCACTGTATATGATGGTGGCTCAGTGGTTAGCACTGTATGGTGGCTCAGTGGTTAGCACTGTATATGGTGGCTCAGTGGTTAGCACAGTATAGTGGCTCAGTGGTTAGCACTGTATATGGAGGCTCAGTGGTTAGCACTGTATATGGTGGCTCAGTGGTTAGCACTGTATATGGTGGCTCAGTGGTTAGCACTGTATATGATGGCTCAGTGGTTAGCACTGTATATGGTGGCTCAGTGGTTAGCACTGTACATGGTGGCTCAGTGGTTAGCACTGTATATGGTGGCTCAGTGGTTAGCACTGTATATGATGGCTCAGTGGTTAGCACTGTATATGGTGGCTCAGTGGTTAGCACTGTATATGGTGACTCAGTGGTAGCACTGTATATGGTGGGTGAGTGGTTAGCACTGTATATGGTGTCTCAGTGGTTAGCACTGTATGGTGGCTCAGTGGTTAGCACTGTATATTGGTGGCTCAGTGGTTAGCACTGTATATGGTGGCTCAGTGGTTAGCACTGTATATGATGGCTCAGTGGTTAGCACTGTATATGGTGGCTCAGTTGTTAGCACTGTATATGGTGGCTCAGTGGTTAGCAGTGTATACGGTGGCTGAGTGGTTAGCACTGTATACGGTGGCTCAGTGGTTAGCCTTGTATACGGTGGCTCAGTGGTTAGCACTGTATATTGGTGGGTCAGTGGTTAGCACTGTATATGGTGGCTCAGTGGTTAGCACTGTATATGGTGGCTCAGTGGTTAGCACTGTATATGGTGGCTCAGTGGTTAGCACTGTATATGGTGGCTCAGTGGTTAGCACTGTATACGGTGGCTCAGTGGTTAGCACTGTATATGGTGGCTCAGTGGTTAGCACTGTATATGGTGGCTCAGTGGTTAGCACTGTATATGGTGGCTCAGTGGTTAGCACTGTATACGGTGGCTCAGTGGTTAGCACTGTATACGGTGGCTCAGTGGTTAGCACTGTATATGGTGGCTCACTGGTTAGCACTGTATATGGTGGCTCAGTGGTTAGCACTGTATATGATGGCTCAGTGGTTAGCACTGTATATGGTAGCTCAGTGGTTAGCACTGTACATGGTGGCTCAGTGGTTAGCATTGTATATGGTGGCTCAGTGGTTAGCACTGTATATGGTGGCTCAGTGGTAGCACTGTAATGGTGGGTGAGTGGTTAGCACTGTATATGGTGTCTCAGTGGTTAGCACTGTATGGTGGCTCAGTGGTTAGCCTTGTATACCGTGGCTCAGTGGTTAGCACTGTATATGGTGGCTCAGTGGTTAGCACTGTATATGGTGGCTCAGTGGTTAGCACTGTATATGGTGGCTCAGTGGTTAGCAGTGTATACGGTGGCTGAGTGGTTAGCACTGTATACGGTGCCTCCGTGGTTAGCCTTGTATACGGTGGCTCAGTGGTTAGCCTTGTATACGGTGGCTCAGTGGTTAGCACTGTATATGGTGGCTCAGTGGTTAGCACTGTATACGGTGGCTCAATGGTTATCACTGTATATGGTGGCTCAGTGGTTAGCACTGTATATTGGTGGCTCAGTGGTTGGCACTGTATATGGTGGCTCAGTGGTTAGCACTGTATATGGTGGCTCATTGGTTAGCACTGTATATGGTGGCTCAGTGGTTAGCACTGTATATGGTGGCTCAGTGGTTAGCACTGTATATGGTGGCTCATTGGTTAGCACTGTATATGGTGGGTCAGTGGTTAGCACTGTATATGGTGGCTCAGTGGTTAGCACTGTATATGGTGGCTCAGTGGTTTTCAGTGTATATGGTGGCTCAGTGGTTAGCACTGTATATGGTGGCTCAGTGGTTAGCACTGTATATGGTGGCTCAGTGGTTAGCACTCTATGGTGGCTCAGTGGTTAGCACTGTATATGGTGGCTCAGTGGTTAGCACTGTATATGATGGCTCAGTGGTTAGCATTGTATGGTGGCTCAGTGGTTAGCACTGTATTTGATGGCTCAGTGGTTTTGACGGTGTGAAGGCTTAGTGGTTTGCACAGTGCGGTGGCTCAGTGGTTTTCACAGTGTGTTGGCTCAGTGGTTAGCACTGCGCAGTGGCTCAGTGGTCAGTGCAGCATGAAGGCAGAGTGGTATTCGCAAGATGGAGGCAGAGTGGTCAGCGCAGGATGGAGGCAGAGTGTTGAGCGCAGGATGGGGGCAGAGTGGTGAGCGCAGGATGGGGACAGAGTGGACAGCGCAGGATGGAAGCTCAGTGGTCAGTGCAGGATGGAGGCTCAGTGGTCAGCACAGGATGGAGGCTCAGTAGTGAGCACAGGATGGAGGCTCAGTGGTCAGCACAGGATGGAGGCTCAGTGGTCAGCACAGGAGTGAGTGGTCAGCACAGGAGTGAGTGGTCAGCACAGGAGTAGTCAGCACAGGATGGAGGCTGAGTGTTTAGCACAGGATGAAGGCTGAGTGGTAAGCACAGGATGGAGGCTGAGTGGTCAGCACAGGATGGAGGCTGAGTGGTCATCGCAGGATGGAGGCTCAGTGGTCATCGCAGGATGGAGGCAGAGTGGTTATCGCAGGATGGAGGCAGAGTGGTCATCGCAGGATGGAGGCAGAGTGGTCATCATAGGATGGAGGCAGAGTGGTCATCGCAGGATGGAGGCAGAGTGGTAAGCACTGGATGGAGGTTCAGTGGTCAGCAGAGAATGGAGGTTCAGTGGTCAGCGCAGGATGGAGGCTGAGTGGTCATCACAGGAAGGAGGCTCAGTGGTGAGCGCAGGAAGGAGGCAGAGTGGTCAGCGCAGGATGGAGGCAGAGTGGTCAGCGCAGGATGGAGGCAGAGTGGTCAGCGCAGGATGGAGGCAGAGTGGTCATCACAGGAAGGAGGCAGAGTGGTCAGCGCAGGAAGGAGGCAGAGTGGTCAGCGCAGGATGAAGGCAGAGTGGTCAGCGCAGGATGGAGGCAGAGTGGTAAGCGCCGGATGGAGGCAGAGTGGTCAGCGCAGGATGGAGGCAGAATGGTCGGCACAGGACAGAGGGTGAGTGGTCAGCCAAGGACGGAGGGTCGATGGTGAGCGCAGGACGGAGGGTCAGTGGTGAGGCCAGGACAGAGGGTTGGTAGTCAGGGCAGGACGGTGGCTCTGTGGTTAGCAGAGGACGGAGGCTCGGTGGTCAGCGCAGGACGGAGGGACGGTGGTCAGGCGAGGATGGTGGCTCTGTGGTCAGCAGAGGACGGAGGCTCAGTGGTCAGCGCAGGACGGAGGCTCGGTGGTGAGTCTAGGACGGCGGCTCTGTGGTCAGCAGAGGACGGAGGCTCGGTGGTCAGCGCAGGACGGAGGCTCGGTGGTCAGCGCAGGACGGAGGCTTGTTGGTCAGCGCAGGATGGAAGCTCAGTGGTCAGCGCAGGATGGAGGCTCAGTGGTCAGCGCAGGATGGAGGCTCAGTGGTCAGTACAGGATTGAGTGGTCAGCAAAGGATGGAGGCTGAGTTGTCAGCACAGGATGGAGGCTCGGTGGTCAGCACAGGATGGAGGCTCAGTGCTCAGCACAGGATGGAGGCTCAGTGGTCAGCGCAGAAAGGAGGCTCAGTGGTTAGTGCAGGATGGAGGCTCAGTGGTGAGCGCAGGATGGAGGCAGAGTGGTCAGTACAGGAAGGAGGCAGAGTGGTGAGCGCAGGATGGAGGCTCAGTGGTCAGTGCAGGATGGAGGCTCAGTGGTCAGCGCAGAATTGAGGCTGAGTGGTCAGCGCAGGATGGAGGCTGAGTGGTTAGCGCAGGATGGAGGCTGAGTGGTCAGCGCAGGATGGAGGCTGAGTGGTCAGCGCAGGATGGAGGCTGAGTGGTCAGCGCAGGATGGAGGCTGAGTGGTCGGAATAGGATGGAGTGGTCAGCGCAGTATGGAGGCTCAGTGGTCAGCACAGGATGGAGGCTCAGTAGTGAGCACAGGATGGAGGCTCAGTGGTCAGCACAGGATGGAGGCTCAGTGGTCAGCACAGGAGTGAGTGGTCAGCACAGGAGTGAGTGGTCAGCACAGGAGTGGTCAGCACAGGATGGAGGCTGAGTGGTCAGCACAGGATGGAGGCTGAGTGGTCATCGCAGAATGGAGGCAGAGTGGTCATCGCAGGATGGAGGCAGAATGGTTATCGCAGGATGGAGGCAGAGTGGTTATCGCAGGATGGAGGCAGAGTTGTCATCGCAGGATGGAGGCAGAGTGGTCATCGCAGGATGGAGGCAGAGTGGTCAGCACTGGATGGAGGCTCAGTGGTCAGCAGGGGATGAGGCTCAGTGGTCAGCGCAGGAAGGAGGCTGAGTGGTCATCACAGGAAGGAGGCTCAGTGGTGAGCGCAGGAAGGAGGCAGAGTGGTCAGCGCAGGATGGAGGCAGAGTGGTCAGCGCAGGATGGAGGCAGAGTGGTCATCACAGGAAGGAGGCTCAGTGGTCAGCACAGGAGTGAGTGGTCAGCACAGGAGTGAGTGGTCAGCACAGGAGTGGTCAGCACAGGATGGAGGCTGAGTGGTCAGCACAGGATGGAGGCTGAGTGGTCATCGCAGGATGGAGGCTCAGTGGTCATCGCAGAATGGAGGCAGAGTGGTCATCGCAGGATGGAGGCAGAATGGTTATCGCAGGATGGAGGCAGAGTGGTTATCGCAGGATGGAGGCAGAGTTGTCATCGCAGGATGGAGGCAGAGTGGTCATCGCAGGATGGAGGCAGAGTGGTCAGCACTGGATGGAGGCTCAGTGGTCAGCAGAGGATGGAGGCTCAGTGGTCAGCGCAGGAAGGAGGCTGAGTGGTCATCACAGGAAGGAGGCTCAGTGGTGAGCGCAGGAAGGAGGCAGAGTGGTCAGCGCAGGATGGAGGCAGAGTGGTCAGCGCAGGATGGAGGCAGAGTGGTCATCACAGGAAGGAGGCAGAGTGGTCAGCGCAGGAAGGAGGCAGAGTGGTCAGCGCAGGATGGAGGCAGAGTGGTGAGCGCAGGATGGAGGCAGAGTGGTCAGCGCTGGATGGAGGCAGAGTGGTCAGCGCCGGATGGAGGCAGAGTGGTCAGCGCAGGATGGAGGCAGAATGGTCGGCACAGGACAGAGGGTGAGTGGTCAGCCAAGGACGGAGGGTCGGTGGTGAGCGCAGGACGGACGGTCAGTGGTGAGGCCAGGACGGAGGGTTGGTAGTCAGGGCAGGACGGTGGCTCTGTGGTCAGCAGAGGACGGAGGCTCGGTGGTCAGCGCAGGACGGAGGGTCGGTGGTCAGGCGAGGACGGGGACTCTGTGGTCAGCAGAGGACGGAGGCTCAGTGGTCAGCGCAGGACGGAGGCTCGGTGGTGAGTCTAGGACGGCGGCTCTGTGGTCAGCAGAGGACGGAGGCTCGGTGGTCAGCGAAGGACGGAGGCTCGGTGGTCAGCGCAGGACGGAGGGTCGGTGGTCAGGCGAGGACGGGGGCTCTGTGGTCAGCAGAGGACGGAGGCTCAGTGGTCAGCGCAGGACGGAGGCTCGGTGGTGAGTCTAGGATGGCAGCTCTGTGGTCAGCAGAGGACGGAGGCTTGGTGGTCAGCGCAGGACGGAGGCTCGGTGGTCAGCGCAGGACGGAGGCTCGTTGGTCAGCGTAGGACGGAGGCTCGGTGGTCAGCGCAGGATGGAGGCTTGTTGGTCAGCGCAGGACGGAGGCTCGGTGGTCAGGCCAGGACGGAGGCTCAGTGGTCAGGCCAGGATGGAGGCTCGGTGGTCAGCGCAGGACGGAGGCTCGGTGGTCAGGCCAGGACGGAGGCTCAGTGGTCAGGCCAGGATGGAGGCTCGGTGGTCAGCGCAGGCGAGGTGGGCGGAGCCAGGCGGGAGCCCCGTGAGGTGGGCGGAGCCAGGGGGAGCCCCGAGAGATAGGCGGAGCTTGACGGGAGCCCCGGGCATGTGGGCAGAGCTTAGCGGGAGCCCCGGGAGGTGGGCGGAGCCGGTCGCGAGGCCCGCGAGGTGGGCGGAGCCAGGGGAGCCCCGAGAGGTAGGCGGAGCTTGACAGGAGCCCCGGGGAGGTGGGCGGAGCTTAGCGGGAGCCCTGGGGAGGTGCGCGGAGCCTGTCGCGAGCCCCGCGAGGTGGGCGGAGCCTGTCGCAAGCCCCGCGAGGTGGGCGGAGCCTGTCGCGAGGTGGGCAGAGGCCGCTGGAGCGGTGAGTGCAGAGGCGGCTGAAGCGGTGAGTGCAGAGGCGGCTGGGACAGACAGGAACGTTCCTGGCCGGAACGTTTCTCCACGGGTCCCTGTAGCCGGGGGCAGCCCGGCTACAGTGCACTTGGTGACGTCACCACCATGGGTCCGGAGGCCGTCACGGAAGTAGCCTTCGGCTTTTCCGGAAGTGGCCTTCGGCTTTTATATAAATATTAGATTAGATATCAAGTTAATAATCGTATACAAGGATCTTTATAAGGAACTGTTAACCAGTCGAAGTACAATGTGAATTATCCTGCCATAGCCTATCATAGAGGAAGTATCACCTTATATTGATATTTTTCCTTTTTTCAAAGTTACTATATGTTGCCCTGTCAGGTATTTATATGTGTTGAAAACTAGAAGAAAAGTAGAAAAGCGCACATAGGGTCTTATCCGGGTGTAACCGGGGTGTTGTATTGTGTGCTGTTGCACTAACCTTATGTTGTTGTGAGAGTCACAACAACTATTGAAGCATAAGCCGGCTTGCAGCACTCCGCCCAAGGGAAACAGGTTAAAGCATTAGATGAAAGGTGGTAATTCGTGCGCTGCCGTCTGTCTGTTGGTTCCAAGAAATCCAAGGAATCACAAGATGTTAAAAGTGATACCTTTAATGTCTAATTCTTACGCGTTTCGTGGTACTTCAGACCACTTCATCAGAGATCCACAAGGTTTCAAACGCGTAAGAATTAGACATTAAAGGTATCACTTTTAACATCTTGTGATTCCTTGGATTTCTTGGAACCAACAGACAGACGGCAGCGCACGAATTACCACCTTTCATCTAATGCTTTAACCAGGTATTTATATGTAGCAATGACCATTTCCTTCTTCTCATATTTGCTTTTTTCTCTTTTTTAGGCTTGAGCCCGTACATTTCTTAATCCCACTCTGCAGCCACCGCATTATTCACATGACCGGCGTTCGGATCTTTTATTTACAACTTGTGCGCATGCGCGCTACGCACAGCCGGTGACGTCACGACGTAGGCGCCGCTGGCTTGCGTTCCACCAGGACACGCCTGCGTTCCGGCCGGAGGAAGCAGGAGGAGTGTCCTTCATTCATTTCCTTACATAAGCACACACGGACATGGCGGCGCACACCTCGCCACACTTATGCATACGCGGACCAGTAAGTACAGACACTTGCAAGTGTCAGATAAGCGGATCCTTTCTGCCCATTAGTGGCTTTACATTAAGGAGCTGATGTTTTATTCTGTTCCAGGTTTCTGGCTTTCCTATTACCATTTCATACCAGGTATGCGCCCCATTAATGTGTGCTGTGGTAAACACTCCATATTACTGATAACTTATTTAGTCTGTTTTCTTATATAGCAGTGGCTTTATCCTATTCATAACTTGAGGGGTGTAAGTTGAACCCCCTATTACTACAGGTACATTTTATTATCTTCTATTGTTTTGCACGCATATGATGTATATGATTTTGCCATATTATACCTGACAGACGGTTACATTTTTTATTTTTTTCTTCTTTTTTTATTTTTTTATTTTTTTCTTTTTGCCTTAGTATTTCATATATAAAAACGACACTTGAACATGACTGGTTCATTAATTCCTATTTAAGTGAATAGATAATATATACGTTTTGCACTTGTTCCTTATCAGAGGGAGGTTGTCTATACATGACTGAATGAATTTGATATGAATCCTCTTTTTTGTGTTTCTGGGGCTGATCTATTGAGAATATAACACTCATATGTAATCATAGTACTTTTTATATATAATTGACACTATGGATTCTATGAACATTGATAATGTCAGTAGCCAAGGTTGAAATATAACCTAGACTTTTGGCTCTAGTAATATTTTGGTCTTTTGTTCTTCTTTCCTTTATGTATCACTAATTCCATCATTATTTTATTATAGATGAGTGCATGATACTTGTGCCGTACCAACGCACATTAATGCAACACATCAATAAGGTATACTTTGTAATTTTGCATACAATGTCACTTTCCCCTCCACAACAATGGATGATATAACGTCCTCTTCTTCTATTATATTTCTTTCCTGTGATGGAGATATTCTTATTGAGAGTTGTATCTTGTAATTTTCTTTGGGAATTTTTGTAACTCCTCCCTCCTTTTTTTGTGATAACAGAAAAAAAAATATATATATGTATTCCTTTTTTTGATGTATTAATACGATGCTATATTCTTGTCTTTTCTTTTCGGTATGATAATTAGTATGTCATGTGAAGAAGACTACGGTCGAAACGTCTGACAATTATAAACAAATATTGATGAAAAAGCATATATTACTCATCTGAGGAAATCACGAATAAAGGAAAACAAGTTTCTATTGCAACATTCTTGTACTCTTCTTTTTTGGTGTGCCAGATCACTTAATAATACTGAGCCTTACACAGGCCTGTGGTCTGGCCTTGAGGCTCACACAGGCCTGTTGTCTGGCCCTGAGCCTCACACAGGCCTGTGGTCTGGCCCTAAGCCTCACACAGGCCTGTAGTGAGGCCCTTAGCCTCACACAGGCCTGTGGTCTGGTCTGAGCCTCACACAGGCCTGTGGTCTCGCTCTGAGCCTCACAAAGGCCTGTAGTCTGGCCCTGAGCCTCACACAGGCCTGTAGTCTGGCCCTGAGCCTCACACAGCCCTGTGGTCTGGCCCTAGGCCTCACACAGGCCTGTGGTCTGGCCCTGAGCCTCACACAGGCATGTGGTGAGGCCCTTAGCCTCATACAACCGTCACACAGGCCTGTGGTCTGGCCCTGAGCCTCACACAGGCCTGTGGTCGTGCTCTGAGCCTCACACAGGCCTGTAGTCTGGCCCTGAGCCTCACACAGGCCTGTAGTCTGGCCCTGAGCCTCACACAGCCCTGTGGTCTGGCCCTAGGCCTCACACACGCCTGTGGTCTGGCCCTGAGCCTCACACAGGCATGTGGTGAGGCCCTTAGCCTCATACAACTGTCACACAGGCCTGTGGTCTGGCCCTGAGCCTCACACAGTCCTGTCGTCTGGCCTTGAGCCTCACACAGGCCTGTGGTCTGGCCCTGAGCCTCACACAGGCCTGTGGTCTGGCCCTAAGCCTCACACAGGCCTGTAATGAGGCCCTTAGCCTCACACAGTCCTGTGGTCTGGTCTGAACCTCACACAGGCCTGTGGTCTGGCCTTGAGCCTCACACAGGCCTGTGGTCTGGCCTTGAGCCTTACACAGGCCTGATGTCTGGCCGTGAGCCTCACACAGGCCTATGGTCTGGTCTGAGCCTTACACAGGCCTGATGTCTGGCCCTGAGCCTCACACAGGCCTGTGGTCTGGTCTGAGCCTCACATAGGCCTGTGGTCTGGCCCTAAGCCTCACACAGGCCTGTTGTCTGGCCCTGAGCCTTACACAGGCCTGTGGTCTGGTCTGAGCCTCACACAGGCCTGTGGTCTGGCCCTGAGCCTCACACAGGCCTCTGTCTGGCCCTGAGCCTCACACAGGCCTGTGGTCTGGCCCTGAGCCTCACACAGGCCTGTGGTCTGGCCCTGAGCCTCACACAGGCTTGTGGTCTGGCCCTGAGCCTTACACAGGCCTGTGGCCTGGCCTTGAGCCTCACACAGGCCTGTGTCTGGCCCTGAGCCTTACACAAGCCTGTGGTCTGGCCCTGAGCCTCACACAGGCCTGTGGTCTGGTCTGAGCCTCACACAGGCCTGTGGTCTGGCATTGAGCCTCACACAGGCCTATGGTATGGTCTGAGCCTCACACAGGCCTGTGGTCTGGCCTTGAGCCTCACACAGGCCTGTTGTCTGGCCGTGAGCCTCACACAGGCCTGTGGTCTGGCCCAAAGCCTCACACAGGCCTGTGGTGAGGCCCTTAGCCTCACACAGGCCTGTGGTCTGGTCTGAGCTTCACACAGGCCTGTGGTCTGGCCCTGAGCCTTACACAGGCCTTTAGTCTGGCCCTGAGCCTTACACATGCCTGTGGTGATTCCCTTAGCCTCATACAACCCTCACACAGTCCTGTAGTCTGGCCCTGAGCGTCACACAGCCCTGTGATCTGGCGCTGAGCCTTACACATGCCTGTGGTGATTCCCTTAGCCTCATACAACCCTCACACAGTCCTGTAGTCTGGCCCTGAGCGTCACACAGCCCTGTGGTCTGGCGCTGAGCCTCACACAGTCCTGTGGTCTGTCCCTAAGCCTCACACTGGCCTGTTGTCTGGCCCTGAGCCTTACACAGGCCTGTGGTCTGGCCCTAAGCCTCACACTGGCCTGTGGTCTGGCCTGAGCCTCACACAGGCCTGTGGGTAGGCCCTTAGCCTCACACAGGACTGTGGTCTGGTCTGAGCCTCACACAGTCCTGTTGTCAGGCCCTGAGCCTTACACAGTCCTGTTGTCTGGCCCTGAACCTTACTCAGGCCTGTGGTCTCTCCCTGAGCCTTACACAGGCCTGTAGTGAGGCCCTTAGCCTCATTCAAAGCTCACACGGGCCTGTAGTCTGGCCCTAAGCCTCACACATGCCTGTGGTCTGGCCCTAAGCTTCACTCAGGCCTGTGGTCTTGCCTGAGCCTTACACAGGCCTGTGGTCTGGCCCTAAGCCTCACACTGGCCTGTGGTCTGGCTTGAGCCTCACACAGGCCTGTGGTCTGGCCCTAAGCATCACACTGGCCTGTTGTCTAGCCCAGAGCCTTACACAGGCCTGAGGTCTGGCCTTGAGCCTAACACAGGCCTGTTGTCTGGCCCTGAATCTCACACAGGCCTGTGGTCTGGCCCTGAGCCTCACACAGGCCTGTGGTCTGGTCTGAGCTTCACACAGGCCTGTTGTCTGGCCCTGAGCCTCACACAGGCCTGTGTCTGGCCCTTAGCCTTACACAAGCCTGTGGTCTGTCCCTGAGCCTCACACAGGCCTGTGGTGTGGTCTGAGCCTCACACAGGCCTGTGGTCTGGCCCTGAGCCTTACACAGGCCTGTGGTCTGGACTGAGCCTCACACAGGCCTGTCGTCTGGCCCTGAGCCTTACACAGGCCTTAGGTCTGGTCTGAGCGTCACACAGGCCTGTGGCCTGGCCTTGAGCCTCCCACAGGCCTGTTGTCTGACCCTGAGCCTCACACAGGCCTGTGGTCTGGCCCTGAGCCTCACACAGGCCTGTGTATGGCCCTGAGCGTTACACAAGCCTGTGGTCTGGCCCTGAGCCTCACACAGGTCTGTGGTCTGGCCTTGAGCCTCACACAGGCCTGTTGTCTGGCCCTGAGCCTCACACAGGCCTGTGGTCTGGCCCTAAGCCTCACACAGGCCTGTAGTGAGGCCCTTAGCCTCACACAGGCCTGTGGTCTGGTCTGAGCCTCACACAGGCCTGTGGTCTCGCTCTGAGCCTCACACAGGCCTGTAGTCTGGCCCTGAGCCTCACATAGGCCTGTGGTCTGGCCCTAAGCCTCACACAGACCTGTTGTCTGGCCCTGAGCCTCACACAGGCCTGTGGTCTGGCCCTAAGCCTCACACTGGCCTGTTGTCTGGCCCTGAGCCTTACACAGGCCTGAGGTCTGGTCTGAGCCTCACACAGGCCTGTTGTCTGGCCCTGAGCCTCACACAGGCCGGTAGTCTGGCCCTGAGCCTCACATAGGCCTGTGGTCTGGCCCTAAGCCTCACACAGACCTGTTGTCTGGCTCTGAGCCTCACACAGGCCTGTGGTCTGGCCCTAAGCCTCACTGACTCACCGTAGCCGGGGGTACACGTAGCGGGCGTTGTTTCTCCTCCAGTCACGGAACCGCGCCTGCGGTGGTGTAGGCCCGGTGGTCCAGATCAATAGGGGAATGGCGGAACAGTGGGGTGATTTGTCTTCGTGACGCCACCTGCGGGTGTTCTGGTAACGGTACCAGCGCTGTTCGGGTCTCCGGGGGATGGTACACAGCGAGATGGAACGCTCCCCACAGGATGAGCGGGAATCCCCGGAGTCGGGAGCTGCGCAAGATGTTGTGAGGCAGCTGCGGGACGCTGCGCGCTGAATCCAGGAATAATGCACAACCACGCAAAGTCTCTTTTAGGTACCTTTACTGGTTCGTAGTCAGGTACACTCGGACCGGGATAGTGAAGTTGGCACTTATGGAGTTTCACAGCAAGCAGTGTTAGGCTTCCTTTCTCTACTTCTGGTGCTAAGGTCGGGTGGATGTGGAATCCAGCCGGACCGGGCAGTTTGTTCAATGGAACTTCCTTCACCTGGTTAGCAGCACTGAGGGCACTGTAAAAGGGTCTGAGCAGGATCAGTACTCTTCCCTGGGCTCTCGTGGATGGGTGCATCAGGTGGAACAGGTGGCTAAACCTCCTGTTGGATGTGCTGGTTCTCTGTGAGGGCTTTGTAGCTTCCACAGCTTCGGTTCCAGTAACCGGTGATTAAGGAAAGAGTCAGTGTAACTCTGTAATCCTTGAGAGGTGCTTCTCCTTTCCTAGTATCCCAATTGCAGGGATCTCCACTGGCTAACAGGCTGTTTGGGGCCTAGTGTGTGTCTCATAAGGCTGGAGATCACACACACCCTCTTCACAGTTCTGAAGTGACTGCACACTCTGAAGTTTCTCCCTCCAAGACTCTTTTTATAGGGGGAACTGGTTAGAAGTCACCAGTGTAGCTCCCCCTAGAGGCTCGGGGTGAAACCAGGTGTTCTAAGTGTTGTTTGTGTTGTGGTTTTGCTGTGCTGTTACTTACTCCATTGTGCCTAAGGATTTCTGTGGTGCCCAACAGGTGCCAGGGTGCCACATTCCCCCTTAGTTAAACTCAGTTCTCCCGGCTGAGCAAAAAGTTCTTTTTACAACTTACCACTAAGCATTTTATAACATTCAATTTACAAAGTCTTAAAGAAAACACAAAAATCACTGAAAAGAAGTGAAAAATGTGGAAAAGGTGAAAAGCAGTCCGTACGGCACTAGTCCATCTGCCGTAGGCTGGAAAAAGGTAAAGTTAGTGGTCACACAAGTCCTGTGACTATTGTCCAAAGTTTTTGAAAAGGAAAAGGGTAAAGTCCAGGGATACACGGTAAACTTTATACATTCCCTACGGGTGTCTCTGCTTGGGAGGCCGGTACTAACCTTCTATACCTTACCAGGCGCTTTCTGTCCCCAACTTAGTATACTTGGGACATAGCCCAGTTCCTCCACCCTTCTGTACACTACTTTTTACAGGTTTTTGAAAACTGGTTAATATTTACAACACTTACAGGTTACATTTTCCACTACATTTTTAAACCCATTCTCCAAGTTTGGTTGGGGCTTGGCCTAATGTACTACGTGTGGATCTGCGTAGTGTGGGTGTTTCCAAAGCTGTTGGTGTAGTGTACGAAGTGGTTGGTACTTCTCTATTTCTGCTTTGTGTAAGACCATAGTAAGTGCGGAGTCTATCAACTGGACTGACCTCTGTAGGTAGTTGATTAGGAATGGCTTCTCTTACTGTGGGACTAGCAAGTTGACCGATTACAGGAATCTCAGGTTCCATGATAACAGGCTGCAATTCTTGCACTTGGACTTCTTCTTGTTGGACTTGTGGAATTGGATTTGGTTTTGGCTGACCTTCTGTAGGCTGGTAGAAATGCATAACTGGTATGAGGAATGCATCACCTATTTGTGGCCAATCAGCTGGTAAGTATCCAATTTCTGTAAGGACTAGATTTTCTTTTGTTTCTTCATCTGTAGTTACAGCAGGGTAACTGGTTGCTTGTGGGATTAACTGTGGCGGACATTTCTTCAAATGATCCCTTGAGACAGTCGCAATAGTATTCCCATTGTCTTTGCTAATAACACAAGTTTTTGAGTTATCAAAGTGTGACGGCATAACGGTGTAGGGTACGGATTCCCAACTGTTATCCAATTTGTTGGTTTTTCGCTTTCTTTTCAGCACTACATCACCTATAGCTAGCGGTTCAGCTGAGGCGTGCTTGTTAAAGTCTTTTTCTTGTTTGGTTCTACTGATTTCAAGGTTCCTTTCCACGCTTTCTTGTACTTTTCTGTACCGTTCTTGGCGTTGGCTGACCCAGTCTTCATCAGAAGAATCTTCTGTGGGTTCAACGGTTCCCATCTGCAAATCAATAGGCAGTTTACCTGGTCTTGCTCTCATCAAGTAAGCAGGTGTATAATTTGTCGAACTGACCGGTATGTGGTTGTAGATGTCCACGAGATCTGGAAGTTTCTCTGGCCATTGATTTCTCTCTTCAACTGGTAAGGTCTTGAGCATGTCAATGACTATGTGGTTCATCTTCTCACATAAACCGTTCGTCTGAGGATGATAAGGTGTTGTGCGGATTTTCTTACACCCATACAGCCCTAAGAATTCTTGGAACAGAGCTGATTCGAAGGCTGGCCCTTGGTCAGTTAAGACCTGGTCTGGATACCCATGGGGGCGACAGAAGTAACTCTGGAACGCTTTGGCTGCTACCTCAGCAGTTAAATCCTTAACTGGAACGACTACCAGGAATCTTGAGTAGTGATCAACGATGGTGAGAGCGTAGGTGTACCCGGTTCGACTTGGGGTAAGCTTCACGTGGTCGAGAGCAACTATTTCAAGAGGTTTGGTGGTAACAATTGGTTGCAACGGAGCTTTCTGAGTTAGATGGTCTTTTCTTCGAAGGTGACATGGTCCACAGTTTTTACACCATTTGTCAATTGAACCTCTCATACCGACCCAATAGAACCGATCCTTCAAGAGTCTCTCCAGCTTCTTCCATCCAAAGTGTCCGGCATCGTCATGGTATGCTTCGAGGATCATTTGGACTTCGGTCTTGGGAACTACAATCTGCCAGATGAGTTCATGGGTTCTTGGATTGAGGTATCTTCTGCATAGTTTACCTTGGTAGACAAACAACTTTCCTTTCTCCTTCCATAGGCGTTTAGCATTTGGTGAGGCATCAGAGTCCATGTTGGCATGTTCTTGAGTGATGAGATCCCTTACCAGGCTGACATCTGGGTCGTTGGCTTGAGCCTCCTTCCAGTCATGGTGAGGTAACGGGTTCACGGTCCTCTCTACACGTGTCTGGTTTCTCTGATGACATGTTGCTGTACCGGAACGGTGGAAAGCAGGTAGTTCAATCTCTTCCAGGTCGTCTATGTCTTCTCCCTCTTCAGGAAGATGGGGCATTCGGGACAGGGCATCAGCATTGCCGTTCTTGTGACCTGCCCGGTACTTTACAGTGAAGTCGTAGTTAGCGAGTCTTGCTACCCAACGCTGTTCAAGGGCTCCCAGCTTTGCAGTCTCTAAGTGCGTTAGAGGATTGTTGTCTGTGAAAGCTGTGAACGGGGCGGATGCCAGGTAATGCTTGAAACGCTCTGTGATCGCCCAGACCAGGGCCAGGAACTCCAGCTTGAAGGAGCTGTAGTTTTCCGGGTTCCTTTCGGTGGGACGGAGCTTTCTGCTTGCGTAGGCTATCACCTTCTCCTTGCCCTGCTGACGTTGAGATAGGACTGCTCCTAAACCTTCATTACTTGCGTCAGTGTACAACAGAAACGGTAGATTGTAGTCAGGGTAAGCCAGGATTTCTTCTCCAGTTAAAGCGTCTTTCAGCGTTTGGAAGGATTTGTCCTGTTCTGGGCCCCAGTGGAACGGGGGTCCCCTGATCTTGCCGTTTTTGGATTGACCTACTAAGAGATCTTGCATGGGGGCGGCTATCTTGGTATAGCCTTTGATGAATCGTCGGTAGTACCCGACCAGTCCTAGGAATTGACGTACCTCTTTGTGGTTGATGGGTGCTGGCCAGTCCTTGATGACGGTTACTTTATCCGGATCCGGTGCTACGCCTTCGGCGCTGACCACATGTCCTAGGTATTGGACCTTGGGTTTCAGCAGGTGGCACTTGGACGGTTTCAGTTTCATCCCGTACTTGGACAGTGACTCGAACACTTCACTCAGGTGTTGGAGGTGATCTTCATAGGTCTGAGAGTAGACAATGACATCATCAAGGTATAACAAGACAGTCTCAAAGTTCTTGTGGCCCAAACAACACTCCATAAGTCTCTGGAATGTTCCTGGGGCATTACACAAACCGAATGGCATACTGTTGAACTCGCATAAGCCCATGGGAGTCGTGAAGGCTGTCTTCTCACGATCCTCCTCTGCAACGGCAACCTGCCAGTACCCACTAGTAAGATCTAATGTGGAGAAGTAGTTGGCAGATTTGAGTGCAGCTAGTGACTCTTCTATGCGGGGTAACGGGTATGCATCTTTGTGTGTGACTTTGTTGATTTGCCTATAATCTACACACATCCTCATACTACCATCTTTCTTTTTAACCAGGACTAGTGGTGCGGCCCAGGGACTACAGCTATCCCTAATGACTCCTGCATTCTTCATGTCCTGAAGCATCTCTTTTGCTTTCTGGTAGTGAGTGGGTGGTATAGGCCTGTACCTTTCTTTGATGGGTGCATGGTTGTTTGTGGGGATATGATGTTGTACCCCTTTAATCCTCCCAAAGTCAAGTGGGTGTTTGCTGAACACTTGCTCATACTCCCGAACCACCCGGTATACTCCATGTTTCTGGTGAGAGGGTGTATTGTCAGTTCCTACACTGAGATCTTGACACCATTTCTCTAACTGATCTTTGGAGTGAGGGGGTTCATCAGTGACTGTTTGATTTGAGGATTTTACATCAATCACAGCATCATCTTTTACTTGGTACAATTTAGCAACAGTTGCATATCTTGGCAGTCTGACTTCGTCATCACCATAATTTAATATGCGTACGGGGACTCTCCCCTTTCTTACGTCGACTAACCCTCTGGCTGTCAAGAGCGTAGGACTACTGTCAGACATTACAGGTTCTACTACAGCTTGGTAGTCCTGCCCTCTGAGGCCTATGGCTGCTCGACACCAGATCATCATTTCACTTCTGGGTGGTACCACAATTGGAATGGGATCTGTGACCCTTACTCTGCCAATCTCACCATTTGACAAGGTTACCTGTTGTTGATACACCAGAGCTCTGATCTGCTTTTGGATAGCCCTCTTTTCTCTGGGTTTACCGGCTTCAGCACTCTGTTGGAGTAAAAACAACACTTCATCGAGGCATTTGATCATGACATTGGTACCCAATATGACATATGGATCCTTGTGGTTAGGCTTATCCTGAACCACTAAGATACCCTGGTTTTTCAACTGCACCCTCCCCACCTTTACTGTAGCTTCCCACTGTCCCTCTATGGTAACCGGAATACCATTAGTGGCTTCAAGGTTCATCTCGGGATTTGGGGGTTCTAGCTTAACATCTGGCCAGAACTGCTTGTAAAGGGTACTGGGGATGGATGTCACCTGGGATCCAGTGTCTATCAAGGCGGAGATAGCGATGCCATCGATGACGATTGGTAAGTATGGACAGTCTCCCACATACTTGTGTTCCCAGCTGGACGTAGGGCCTGCACAGTCTACTCCTGGGGTTGGCCCTTCTCGCCCAGGGGTCGCTCGTTTAAAGGACGGGATTGCACGTTGCGTCCTCCTAAATCGTTCTGCTGACTGTTGCGGCGTCTGTCGGGACTGCGGCGGTCTGCAGGTTTTCCTCGCGACGGCTGTGTCTTTCTCCTCATCCACGGAACGTCGTCAGGACTGTCGGCGAGTAGAATCTTGTCCGATGGCCTTGCATCTGTCTTGGGTCTTCTCCCAGCTTGTAGCTTGGCCACGTCCTTCATCAGCTGCTCGACATTAGCACACAGTTGATCAAACCGGTCAGGTGTCACAGTCTGTGCACTGGACTGAATCGCAGGGATTGGAGATGCTGCTGCCGGCACGGAAGGGGTGTCAGCATACTGCTGCTGCTGCGGTGAAGCGGGATCAGGTACTTCAGCGAGTCGCTGTCCCCAAACTGTTAAGTCTCTCAATGTGTCAAACTCTGCGCCTGGATTTTGTATGGACCACCAGCTTGCTTGCTTTCTATCCTCAGACAGTTTAAGGCCCACAATAAATTGTCCAATTAACGCTTTGTTCTCATCACGAGCACTATCAGGATCGACTTGTTTTAACAGTCTGTATGCTTCTTGCAAGCGCAGTGAATAATCAAGGACAGTTTCTTGTGCCCCTTGATTACAACGATAGAATGACAGTCTTAATCCGGCTTCGGTATGGCACTCAAAGACCCGAGTTAATCTAGCGAATATCTGCTCCACAGACTCCTGAGTTTCTACAGGCCAGCTGCGGCTCTGCAGTTCGGCTGCACCGGTTAATTGTCCCATAATAACTGAAGCTCTTTGCTTACCGGTCATCGGGTACATGTCCAGGGCCTGGCATATCTTCCTCTGGAAGTTCTCCAAGGTGCTGGGTACACCGCTGTACTTGGGTAACCAGGTCGCACTAGGAACGTAGGGTAGAGATATCGGCATAATCGGAGCGGGTTGCGGTAGCATACCGCCGACTTGTTGCTGTCCATCAAGATGTATATTTTGAGGTGCCGCTTGGTCTAGCGGGGGCACCGCGTGATCGGGAGCCGGGTTACTCATGGTCGCTCCCCCTTAGTTAAGCGTAGCCTTTCCCTCGGTTGTAAACGGAAGTGTCGGCCTCGCGGTGAGGAGTGAGGCACCACGGGAGTTTCCGGTTCCTGCTGCGTACAGGGGAAGTCGTCAGAGCGTGGGGGCGGGGTCAATCTTCGCGCCCTCTGTACAGTCACGCCCCTTCTTTTCCCGCCTTTTCTCGCAGCAATGGCGGACCAAATGTACAGTTCGATATTTACAGTCAATAAATAGCACACAATACCCGTGATAACGGGCCTGCTCGTATCCTGTTCGTGACGCCAAATTCTGACTCACCGTAGCCGGGGGTACACGTAGCGGGCGTTGTTTCTCCTCCAGTCACGGAACCGCGCCTGCGGTGGTGTAGGCCCGGTGGTCCAGATCAATAGGGGAATGGCGGAACAGTGGGGTGATTTGTCTTCGTGACGCCACCTGCGGGTGTTCTGGTAACGGTACCAGCGCTGTTCGGGTCTCCGGGGGATGGTACACAGCGAGATGGAACGCTCCCCACAGGATGAGCGGGAATCCCCGGAGTCGGGAGCTGCGCAAGATGTTGTGAGGCAGCTGCGGGACGCTGCGCGCTGAATCCAGGAATAATGCACAACCACGCAAAGTCTCTTTTAGGTACCTTTACTGGTTCGTAGTCAGGTACACTCGGACCGGGATAGTGAAGTTGGCACTTATGGAGTTTCACAGCAAGCAGTGTTAGGCTTCCTTTCTCTACTTCTGGTGCTAAGGTCGGGTGGATGTGGAATCCAGCCGGACCGGGCAGTTTGTTCAATGGAACTTCCTTCACCTGGTTAGCAGCACTGAGGGCACTGTAAAAGGGTCTGAGCAGGATCAGTACTCTTCCCTGGGCTCTCGTGGATGGGTGCATCAGGTGGAACAGGTGGCTAAACCTCCTGTTGGATGTGCTGGTTCTCTGTGAGGGCTTTGTAGCTTCCACAGCTTCGGTTCCAGTAACCGGTGATTAAGGAAAGAGTCAGTGTAACTCTGTAATCCTTGAGAGGTGCTTCTCCTTTCCTAGTATCCCAATTGCAGGGATCTCCACTGGCTAACAGGCTGTTTGGGGCCTAGTGTGTGTCTCATAAGGCTGGAGATCACACACACCCTCTTCACAGTTCTGAAGTGACTGCACACTCTGAAGTTTCTCCCTCCAAGACTCTTTTTATAGGGGGAACTGGTTAGAAGTCACCAGTGTAGCTCCCCTAGAGGCTCGGGGTGAAACCAGGTGTTCTAAGTGTTGTTTGTGTTGTGGTTTTGCTGTGCTGTTACTTACTCCATTGTGCCTAAGGATTTCTGTGGTGCCCAACAGGTGCCAGGGTGCCACATCACACTGGCCTGTTGTCTGGCCCTGAGCCTTACACAGGCCTGAGGTCTGGCCCTGAGCCTCACACAGGCCTGTTGTCTGGCCCTGAGCCTTACACAGGCCTGTGGTCTGGCCCTGAGCCTCACACAGGCCTTTGGTCTGGTCCTGAATCTCACACAGGCCTGTGGTCTGGTCTGAGTCTCAGACAGGCCTGTGGTCTGGCCTTGAGCCTCACACAGGCCTGTTGTCTGGCCCTGAGCCTCACACAGGCCTGTAGTCTGGTCTGAGCCTCACACAGGCCTGTGGCCTGGCCTTGAGCCTCACACAGGCCTGTTGTCTGGCCCTGAGCCTCACACAGGCCTGTGTCTGGCCCTGAGCCTTATACAAGCCTGTGGTCTGGCCCTGATCCTCACACAGGCCTGTGGTCTGGCCTTGAGCCTTACACAGGCCTGTTGTCTGGCCCTGAGCCTCACACAGGCCTTTGGTCTGGCCCTAAGCCTCACACAGGCCTGTAGTGAGTCCCTTAGCCTCACATAGGCCTGTGGTCTGAGCCTCACACAGGCCTGTGGTCTCGCTCTGAGCCTCACACAGGCCTGTAGTCTGGCCCTGAGCCTCACACAGGCCTGTAGTCTGGCCCTGAGCCTCACACAGCCCTGTGGTCTGGCCCTAGGCCTCACACAGGCCTGTGGTCTGGCCCTGAGCCTCACACAGGCATGTGGTGAGGCCCTTAGCCTCATACAACCGTCACACAGACCTGTGGTCTGGCCCTGAGCCTCACACAGGCCTGTCGTCTGGCCCTGAGCCTCACACAGGCCTGTTGTCTGGCCCTGAGCCTCACACAGGCCTGTGGTCTGGCCCTAAGCCTCACACATGCCTGTAATGAGGCCCTTAGCCTCACACAGGCCTGTGGTCTGGCCTGGAGCCTCACGCAGGCCTGTGGTCTGGCCTTGAGCCTCACACAGGCCTGTGGTCTGGCCTTGAGCCTCACACAGGCCTGAGGTCTGGTCTGAGCATCACACAGGCCTGTAGTGAGACCGTAAGCCTCACACTGGCCTGTGGTCTGGCCTGAGCCTCACACAGTCCTGTGGTCTGGCCCTAAACCTCACACTGGCCTGTTGTCTGGCTCGGAGCTTTACACAGGCCTGTGGTCTGGCCCTAAGCCTCACACTGGCCTGTGGTCTGGCCTGAGCCTCACACAGGCCTGTGGGTAGGCCCTTAGCCTCACACAGGCCTGTGGTCTTTTCTGAGCCTCACACAGCCCTGTTGTCAGGCCTTGAGCCTTACACAGTCCTGTTGTTTGGCCCTGAACCTTACTCAGGCCTGTGGTCTCTCCCTCAGCCTTACACAGGCCTGTGGTGAGGCCCTTAGCCTCATTCAAAGCTCACACAGGCCTGTAGTCTGGCCCTAAGCCTCACACATGCCTGTGGTCTGGCCCTAAGCTTCACTCAGGCCTGTGGTCTTGCCTGAGCCTTACACAGGCCTGTGGTCTGGCCCTAAGCCTCACACTGGCCTGTGGTCTGGTCTGAGCCTCACACAGGCCTGTGGTCTGGCCCTGAGCCTCACACAGGCCTCTGTCTGGCCCTGAGCCTCACACAGGCCTGTGGTCTGGCCCTGAGCCTCACACAGGCTTGTGGTCTGGCCCTGAGACTTACACAGGCCTGTGGCCTGGCCTTGAGCCTCACACAGGCCTGTGTCTGGCCCTGAGCCTTACACAAGCCTGTGGTCTGGCCCTGAGCTTCACACAGGCCTGTGGTCTGGTCTGAGCCTCACACAGGCCTGTGGTCTGGTCTGAGCCTCACACAGGCCTGTGGTCTGGTCTGAGCCTCACACAGGCCTGTGGTCTGGCCTTGAGCCTCACACAGGCCTGAGGTCTGGTCTGAGCATCACACAGGCCTGTAGTGAGACCCTAAGCCTCACACTGGCCTGTGGTCTGGCCTGAGCCTCACACAGTCCTGTGGTCTGGCCCTAAACCTCACACTGGCCTGTTGTCTGGCTCGGAGCTTTACACAGGCCTGTGGTCTGGCCCTAAGCCTCACACTGGCCTGTGGTCTGGCCTGAGCCTCACACAGGCCTGTGGGTAGGCCCTTAGCCTCACACAGGCCTGTGGTCTTTTCTGAGCCTCACACAGTCCTGTTGTCAGGCCTTGAGCCTTACACAGTCCTGTTGTCTGGCCCTGAACCTTACTCAGGCCTGTGGTCTCTCCCTCAGCCTTACACAGGCCTGTGGTGAGGCCCTTAGCCTCATTCAAAGCTCACACAGGCCTGTAGTCTGGCCCTAAGCCTCACACATGCCTGTGGTCTGGCCCTAAGCTTCACTCAGGCCTGTGGTCTTGCCTGAGCCTTACACAGGCCTGTGGTCTGGCCCTAAGCCTCACACTGGCCTGTGGTCTGGTCTGAGCCTCACACAGGCCTGTGGTCTGGCCCTGAGCCTCACACAGGCCTCTGTCTGGCCCTGAGCCTCACACAGGCCTGTGGTCTGGCCCTGAGCCTCACACAGGCCTCTGTCTGGCCCTGAGCCTCACACAGGCCTGTGGTCTGGCCCTGAGCCTCACACAGGCTTGTGGTCTGGCCCTGAGCTTCACACAGGCCTGTGGTCTGGTCTGAGCCTCACACAGGCCTGTGGTCTGGTCTGAGCCTCACACAGGCCTGTGGTCTGGTCTGAGCCTCACACAGGCCTGTGGCCTGGCCTTGAGCCTCACACAGGCCTGTGTCTGGCCCTGAGCCTTACACAAGCCTGTGGTCTGGCCCTGAGCTTCACACAGGCCTGTGGTCTGGTCTGAGCCTCACACAGGCCTGTGGTCTGGTCTGAGCCTCACACAGGCCTGTGGTCTGGCCCTGAGCCTTACACAGGCCTTTAGTCTGGCCGTGAGCCTCACACAGGCCTATGGTCTGGTCTGAGCCTTACACAGGCCTGATGTCTGGCCCTGAGCCTCACACAGGCCTGTGGTCTGGTCTGAGCCTCACATAGGCCTGTGGTCTGGCCCTAAGCCTCACACAGGCCTGTTGTCTGGCCCTGAGCCTTACACAGGCCTGTGGTCTGGCCCTGAGCCTCACACAGGCCTCTGTCTGGCCCTGAGCCTCACACAGGCCTGTGGTCTGGCCCTGAGCCTCACACAGGCTTGTGGTCTGGCCCTGAGACCTTACACAGGCCTGTGGCCTGGCCTTGAGCCTCACACAGGCCTGTGTCTGGCCCTGAGCCTTACACAAGCCTGTGGTCTGGCCCTGAGCCTCACACAGGCCTGTGGTCTGGTCTGAGCCTCACACAGGCCTGTGGTCTGGCATTGAGCCTCACACAGGCCTATGGTATGGTCTGAGCCTCACACAGGCCTGTGGTCTGGCCTTGAGCCTCACACAGGCCTGTTGTCTGGCCCTGAGCCTCACACAGGCCTGTGGTCTGGCCCTAAGCCTCACACAGGCCTGTGGTGAGGCCCTTAGCCTCACACAGGCCTGTGGTCTGGTCTGAGCCTCACACAGGCCTATGGTCTGGCCCTGAGCCTCACACAGGCCTGTGGTCTGGCCCTAAGCCTCACACATGCCTGTAATGAGGCCCTTAGCCTCACACAGGCCTGTGGTCTGGCCTTGAGCCTCACACAGGCCTGTGGTCTGGCCTTGAGCCTCACACAGGCCTGAGGTCTGGTCTAAGCATCACACAGGCCTGTAGTGAGACCCTAAGCCTCACACTGGCCTGTGGTCTTGCCTGAGCCTCACACAGTCCTGTGGTCTGGCCCTAAACCTCACACTGGCCTGTTGTCTGGCTCGGAGCTTTAGACAGGCCTGTGGTCTGGCCCTAAGCCTCACACTGGCCTGTGGTCTGGCCTGAGCCTCACACAGGCCTGTGGGTAGGCCCTTAGCCTCACACAGGCCTGTGGTCTTTTCTGAGCCTCACACAGTCCTGTTGTCAGGCCTTGAGCCTTACACAGTCCTGTTGTCTGGCCCTGAACCTTACTCAGGCCTGTGGTCTCTCCCTCAGCCTTACACAGGCCTGTGGTGAGGCCCTTAGCCTCATTCAAAGCTCACACAGGCCTGTAGTCTGGCCCTAAGCCTCACACATGCCTGTGGTCTGGCCCTAAGCTTCACTCAGGCCTGTGGTCTTGCCTGAGCCTTACACAGGCCTGTGGTCTGGCCCTAAGCCTCACACTGGCCTGTGGTCTGGTCTGAGCCTCACACAGGCCTGTGGTCTGGCCCTGAGCCTCACACAGGCCTCTGTCTGCCCCTGAGCCTCACACAGGCCTGTGGTCTGGCCCTGAGCCTCACACAGGCTTGTGGTCTGGCCCTGAGCCTTACACAGGCCTGTGGCCTGGCCTTGAGCCTCACACAGGCCTGTGTCTGGCCCTGAGCCTTACACAAGCCTGTGGTCTGGCCCTGAGCTTCACACAGGCCTGTGGTCTGGTCTGAGCCTCACACAGGCCTGAGGTCTGGTCTGAGCCTCACACAGGCCTGTGGTCTGGTCTGAGCCTCACACAGGCCTGTGGTCTGGCCCTGAGCCTTACACATGCCTTTAGTCTGGCACTGAGCCTTACACAGGCCTGATGTCTTGCCGTGAGCCTCACACAGGCCTATGGTCTGGTCTGAGCCTTACACAGGCCTGATGTCTGGCCCTGAGCCTCACACAGGCTTGTGGTCTGGCCCTGAGCCTTACACAGGCCTGTGGCCTGGCCTTGAGCCTCACACAGGCCTGTGTCTGGCCCTGAGCCTTACACAAGCCTGTGGTCTGGCCCTGAGCCTCACACAGGCCTGTGGTCTGGTCTGAGCCTCACACAGGCCTGTGGTCTGGAATTGAGCCTCACACAGGCCTATGGTATGGTCTGAGCCTCACACAGGCCTGTGGTCTGGCCTTGAGCCTCACACAGGCCTGTTGTCTGGCCCTGAGCCTCACACAGGCCTGTGGTCTGGCCGTAAGCCTCACACAGTCCTGTGGTGAGGCCCTTAGCCTCACACAGGCCTGTGGTCTGGTCTGAGCCTCACACAGGCCTGTGGTCTGGCCCTGAGCCTTACACAGGCCTTTAATGCCAGCTTTTTATTGGCCAATGGTAGACCCGGCCATTAGGAATCTCTAGTAAATTGTCAAAAAATACACCGCACAAAGAAAAATCTTTTTATTAGAAAAAAAAACACATGCAAAATTCGAACTCCATCTTTATTATAAAGATCCGACGTAGTTCATAACGAAGGTCCCACGACACTCAATCGCCTCTGAGGTAGTCCACAATGAAGTTCCCATGACGCTCAATCGCCTCTGCTCAGTCCAGAGACTGCAGCAAGGAATCAAGTGTCCTATTCCTACAGTCTCTGGGGTCAAAGTTATGGTGCACTGTACGGCAATGATCTATGCACCATGACTATGATCCCAGAGACTACAACAAGAGGACACTTGATCCCTTGTTGCACCCATCCATCCACCCATGCATCCATTCATCCACCCATGCACCCATCCACCCATGCACCTATCATCCACCCATGCACCCATCCACTCATGCACGCACACATCCATCCATTCACACATCCATGCACGCACACACCCATCCATGCATGCACACATCCACGCACGCATACATGCACACACACATCCACACATGCACAGATCCACACACGTACACATCAACGCACGCACACAACCACTCACGCATCTACGCACGCATCCATCCATGCACACATCCACGCACGCACACATCCATCCATGCACACATGCATCCATGCACACATCCACACACGCACACATCCACGCACGCACACATTCACGCACACATCCATGCAAGCATCCACACACGCACACATCCATCCATGCACACATCCACACATGCACACATCCATCCATTCAATATCCATGCATACACACATCCATCCATGCAATATCCATGCATGCACACATCCATCCATGCATGTACACATCCATGCATGCACACATCCACACACACCCACACACATCCACGCACGCATACACACATCCACGCACACATCCATCCATGCACACATCCATGCACACACACATTCATCCATGCACACATCCATCCATGCAATATCCATGCATACACACATCCATCCATGTACACATCCATCCATGCAATATCCATACATACACACATCCATCCATGCACACATCCATCCATGCAATAACCATCCATGCACACATCAATCCATGCATGCATCCATGCATGCATGCATGTACCCATCCATCTATGCATGAACCCATCCATCCATGCATGCACCCATCCATCCATCCATGTATACACCCATCCATCCATCCATCCATGCATGCACCCACCCATCCATCAATCCATTCATCCATTCATCCATCCATTCATTTATTCATTCATACTTATCTCCCTCACGATCCACCAATGAGGAGGAGGAGCCCGGGAGAGGAGGAGTGGTGCCACAGCCGGAGCAGAAGAGGCTGACCGGCAGGTGCACTGGCGGGTGCAGCCCACTGGGAGAGGTGAGGGGGGAACACACAGGGATTAGAGGTGGGGGTGGGACAGGGGGGGACATTCACGGGAGAGAGCTGAGGAGCCTGACCGGCGGGCTGCACCCGATACATACTACATACCGGAGGAGGGGGCGGATGGGAGGGACAGGGGGGACCCTGATGATTACTGGAGTGGGAGTGGGCTGAGGAGGGGGAGGGCACCCGTCAATACACTCCTCCAGATCAGATTGGAGAGTTCCAATCAGATCTATAGGGGTGAATCGCTCTGATTCGCTCTGATCGGCAGTTTTATTTTCAACTGACAATCAGAGCGACTTTAGCCACGGGGTAGCTAAGCCACCCCCCCCGGGCTAAAGTCTAGGCCCTTGCGATCCTGCAGCTCCGGTGACTTGTCACTGACCCATTCACCAGAGCTGCAGGAGCGCATTCAAGCAATGACGTTATAGAGATGTCATGGGTCGGGAACGCACCGACTTTCATGACGTCTCTATAACATCAAAGGTCAGGAAGGGGCATGATTACAAGGCTGCTTACTATTATTGGCACTCCTTCATTTTTTTCATAGAATGTACAATGTCTTCAGAAATAAATGGAAATGCACCAAAGTTATAGCCTCAGGATTTTTTAATTAGTGGTCCAAATTATTACAACATTAAAATATTGCTTGTCATCTTGCATGTAGATATGAGAGAAAGTTTTGAAATTCAGGTTCAGTTCGGTTTGCTGAATGGGCATATGTTCGTAGAATTGTTCGATGAATGGTTTTCGAACCACATTGAAATCAATGGGAGGCAAAATAAGGGGCATATAAAACACCTTAAAAGGGGCACAAAAGGTGATAAAAGAGCTCAAAGTAGGGCAGACACCAGGAAAAGTGCGATCTATTCCACGTAGTTAACATTTTTATCATGGTGCATAATAGATGCATGAGACAAGGCTTTGTCCAGCATTTCAAGCTTCAAGTGTAGCCATGTGCTCAGTGAGTCCTGCTAAATTCATGAACACTCCGTACACAGCCCCTATTGGACAGACCATCAACAGATTTGGCTTCCAGTAACATCTTTATGCTGATGGCACACAATTATACACTTCATCCCCTAACCTTACCCCGCTGTATTACAGAATGCCAATGACTGTCTAACTACAGTTTTCAATATCATGTCCACTCTATACCTGAAACTCAATCTTTCAAAAACTGAACGTCTTATGATCCCACCCTCCACTAACCTCCCTAAATGACATCTCGGTGTGCACCACAATAACGCCTAGGCAGCAGGCTCGATGTCTGGATTTTACGTTTGATGCTGATATTTCATTCACTTCCTATATACAATCTTTCACCCACTCTTGTCACCTGCAACTGAAGAACATCTCTAGAATCTGCCCCTTCCTCACCATGGGAGCAACAAAAACCCTCACTGTCGTCCTGATCCACTCCTGCCTTGATTATTGCAACTCTCTATTAATTGCCCCCCCCCCCCTCACTAGGCTTTCCCCTCTCCAGTTCATCCTTATTGCAGCAGCCAGGGTCACCTTTCTGGTTAACCGTTACTCGGATGCTTCCGCTCTCTGCCAATAATTGTATTGGCTGCCCATACACTATAGGATCCAATTTAAATTGCTTGTTCTCACCCACAAAGCTTTACCCTCATCTCTGTCTATCACCGCACCCGTTCTCTTCACTCTGGGAGTGACTTTAGACTAATATCTGCACTAATCCGAACCTCCAATTCTCGGCTCCAAGACTTTTCCCAAGCTGCACTGATTCTCTGGAATGCTCTACCCCAAGAAATTAGGACTACCCACAACTTACTTAGCTTCAGGCACTCCCTACAAACACATATTTTTAGGGCGGCCTATTATTCTCCCTAATCAAAGTCATTCAGACGTAGTTTACCCACTACTTCCCTGAACATAACTGCCAAACTCCATCAGATCAATAAGCTCTACGCAGATAGACTGATGGTCACTTACTCCGTTCTCATCTATTCCACAACCACAAAATGGCTGGACCGTGATTGTAAACAAGCCCCTGTACGTTGTGTCACCCCCACCTTATTGTAGATTGTAAGGTCTTGCGAGCAGGGTCGTCATTATTTTTTGCTTTTTAATTGTTGTGTTTTCCAAAACTGTTTCTTATGACTGTTTGTTTGTTTACGATTATGATTTCTTAAGTGCTGTGGAATATGTTGACGCTATATAAATAAAGGTTACTATTATTATGCACCACACACAACAAACAACACCAAGAAGAGTCTCCACATCAAAAAATTAGGACCAGATACCACCAAACGAGCATCAATTGAACCTCCAAATGAGCATCAATTGACCCAGACCAAAAATTGTACAATGGGGAAGCCTGCATGCATGGCACAAATGCGGACTGCCTTACTACACACCATTATTCTTCCCCCCGAGGAAGCGACCAGCAAAACATGTGTTGGGGCCATGTACAAACTATTACTGCTTCTTGAGGATTTCTCCATCACTGTACTGAGGCACAATGAGACTTTTGCAACCAATGCTGTTAATGCTGAAAGGGTGGGGATTCCAGGACTGGACATTTGTATATGCAAATTCTGTCACTTAAATTCTATGTATGACCTATTGTCACAATGTGTTATGGGTTAGACGTATTGTACTTGCACTAATTTTCCCATATACACGTATAATGAAGGAAATGTGGTACATTGTTTTATAGAAGTACAGACAGTAAATCTGTATATAATTGATTAAGCACTTTATTCCCCTACCATTTGCTGAACACAGATCATTTGTAGTCTATACGGACAGCATTGTTTTTCCTTGATGTGTATTTTATGGGGATTTAACCCTCCGTTTATTCTGTCTTGTCACAAGTTTTGATATGATGTAATAAAACAGTTTTTTAATTGCAAACATTACTCAAAGCTATCCTCCAGTTTATAAATGCATGGCACAGGGTCTGGTTAAACATTGATCACGAACAGGGTGATAAGTGACATATGTAGGACTGCTGGGCAGGGTGACCTCTAACCTCATGCAAAAGCTCCAGGTGGCACAAGTATCAGCTTCATAGACTAATATTGGAAGAAGGGATTCAGGTGGGTCAGTGAAATGTATAGGCCTAGTGGGCAGGTGGCCCTCAAACCTCATACAACTGCTCCAGTCAATTTTATGCCCCACCAAACTCAGGTGGCACAAGTATCTGTGGTGCCCCACTGGTCAGTGCGCCACTAAGGGGTACTGCACCAAGACCTGTATGTGTGGTATCCCTGTGGCCAGTGAAAGGGGAGGTTAATATGTGGCTTTTCACCCTGCATCCACACACACTTAGATTCAGGGGACCAATTGGTTCAACCTGTTACCTAGGTGACTGGTCCCGGGGAGAGGTTATAAGAGTGGTAGTGGAAGGCGGGAAGCTAGAACAGAGAACAGATCGGGAGAGTAGGAGAATGTCGGAGGAGAGAGACAGAGGAGGACCCTTTAGGAGCAAGCACAGAAAGGGCTCCCAAAAAGAGTGGTGACCCAGGCAGAAGGAAGAGATCCAGTGCCAGACCGTACGGTGACAGGTCTGGGGAATCCTAGTCCGCAGCGGACAACCAGCTCCAGAAGCAGTACGGGCAAGTTCAATTCAGAGCCGCCAACATCGGTCATTCCCAGGAGAGTTTAGCCTCTGGGCCGCCTGCAACAAAAATCACTAACGCTAAGAGCCAGGACCCACGTAAAGCCACAGGGGTAGCGGTAATCCGGAGAGGGTTCATACCCACGTTAAGATAAGCAGAAAAGGAACAAGGAGGCCAGGTTTCAAGCCAGCTAGGCTTCACCACAACAGGACAGAGAAAGGACAGCTTAGAGGGACACGCTCGTAAGCCACATAAAGACACCCCATTCATTGGTCACTACCCAGGCCAGCTACCTGTGACTGTGTGACTGTTAACCGGTTGTTGAACTGCGTTTACCAAGTGACCAGTAAATACCTGTGCAGAGCAAAGAAAGACTCTCTTGTCTTTTTACCGTTAAACTACAGAGCTGCTACCATGACACCAGCACAGCAGCAACTCTGTCCCAGGAATCCTGCTCCACCTGCAGGGAGCAAGACAAACTAGCTGCAATACCATCATCTCCTCAGGTCTGACAGCGGTGCTGGTGTTATTATCAGAAACTGCAGGTGACGTCACGAACAAATTTTTTTATTATTTTTTTCAACACTTTTCAGTGACCACCAGGGCCACAGACTTGGCATCGACCACCTGTGACAACACCCCAAATGAACATCAGAGATCTGAGTACCCCTGCCTGCGTGAGTCATATCAGCTTCATGGATTACTACATGAAGAAAGATTCAGGTGGGTCAGTTACCTGTATTATTATTATTTATTTATAGAGCACCATTCATTCCATGGTGGTGTACATGAGAAAGGGTTACATACAGACAAGTTACAAATATAATGAACAAAGTGACAGACTGATACAGAGGGGAGAGAGGACCCTACCCTTGCGGGCTTACATTCTACAGGGCCCAGTTGCAGGGGGACCTCAAACCTCATGCAACCACTTCAGTCAATTTTATGCTCCATTGGCACGAGAATCAGGTTCACGGATTACTACAAGAAGGATTACTACAAGAAGAAGGGTTCGGGTGGGTTAGTTATGATGTGGCCAGGGCTGAGTGTACTCGGACACCGGGACTGATGGTTTCTTGGATGGGGGATCATGAGTGATCGGAATCCCGGTTCCGTGCCCTGGTTATCATTTGTTAGATGATGGGGAAGAAGGGGATATTTATAAGGGAACGTGACGCCACCTGTAGTGTCCGGTGATATGGTACCGGCGCTGCAAGCCGGCCGCTGAGGTGATGGTGGGTGCAGCAGAGAATGGTCCAGCTCCCCACAGGTGGAGCTATTACCTCAGGGCAGCGGTGATGGATAAGGATGAGGGGAGTTATAGTGGTAGTTACTACCCCTCAGGTGAGCTGCTGGTGTAGGCGTTGGAGTCCTCCGGGCACCGGCGGGAAGAACAACAGAGACCAGTTCAACTTTGACTCCACTTTACTAAGTACCGGCAGATGGTAAAAGGGAACACAGTACAGTTTGGTTTACCGGGTGGGGTGTTTCCGGTTCAGGGTCCCCCTTATGGAGTCTCTAGATGTTTTCTCTCTTTGTCTTTCGGGGTCAACTCTATTCTTCCCAGTCTCTACCACCTTCACAGCGCTCTCCCGCCAGTCCTACGGTCTGTCACTAGCCGATCAGGTTGGTACCTTACCGGTACGGACGGGAGCAGCAGGAACGCACAATTTCTCCCACCACCGGAATTCAGTCCACAACCACTAGTGCCCTCAACCAGTTTCTGTCCTGAGGGGTGAGATGTCTTTATGGTGCTGTCGGCAACCCGGTTATTATGGGCCTGCAGCTCGTCAGTCTGCGGTCAGAGGTGAACTACTGACCGCCTCAGCTACCCGCACTACCGGTGTTTTCTCCAATGTGACCAGCCAGCTCCAACCAGTCCTGGTCCGTTGCCTGCTGTCCTGGGCCCCTACTTAAAGATGGGGACCCCTCCTGTCGGCTGTGCTGTCAGGCCTGTCCTTACTGAATGCCTTCCCAGCACTGTCTGTCTCTAAACTGTCACTCTCTCCCACTACTCTATCCTAGACTCCACCCCCTTTTGGGACCTACTAAATTACCGGTCCCCCCTATTCTAAGTGGCCTAGTCCTAAATGTGTGTAAGAACAGACTCCATAGGTTAAACCCTGAACTGACAACTTACAGAGATATCACATTGGTTGTGAGATTGCAATACCTCCCTGTGGCGCCCAGCCAGAGGGGCACCACAGTTACCTGTATAGGCCCAGTGGACCCTCAAACTGCTCCAGTCAGTTTAAGATTCCACTACAATCAGGTGGCACAAATATCAGCTTCAAATCAGAATCAGGTAGGTCAGTGACCAGTATAGGCCCAGTGGCCAGGGGTCCCTCAATCTTTATGCAACTGCGCCAGTCAATTTTATGCTCCATCACAGTCAGATGGCACATTTATAACTTTCATGGAGTACTACCGAAAGAATTATTCAGCTGGGTCAGTCACATGTATAGACCTAGTGTGCGGGTCACCCTAAAACCTCATACTACCGCTCTGGGCAATTTTATGCCTCACCAAACATATATGTACCTGTCACGCGCTTAGATGGCGCTGACATTGTTGGATGCTGCTGTGTATGTGGTTTGTCTTTAAGAGCTGCATGGTTGATAGTAGTAAAGGTCCTTGCCTCTGTGTTGTGCTCCAGAACTGCAGTCACTATTATGTTCAATTGCTGGTTCAGGAGTTAATGTGTGACTCCCTGGAATCCCCTCCCCTGGCTTTAAATAGCCTTCCCTCTCCTCTGTCAGGTGAAGCTGATAGCTATGTGCTCTAGGTCTTGGTGCTGTGCTGATGCTTAGCTGCTGGGCTAAAGTTTTTCCTTGGGAGAAGCTGTGATTCCTGACCCGTGGGTGGAGGTAGGGGCCCTCAGCCTAGGGCTAATCAAGAGTTTTAGGGTACAGGGTGGTGGATCGGAACTCCTCACGATCAGACGTACCTCCGAGTTCAGGGTGATCCACGGACCCCAGCATCAGGGTTAGATTAGGCTCTCCTGACCCCCTTTTGCCAAATTCACTTACCTGATTCCCTTACCTCCCAAGCATGACAGTACCATGTGTTAACGTACAGTTGTGGCCAAAAGTATTGACACCCCTGCAATTCTGTCAGATAATACTCAGTTTCTTCCTGAAAATGATTGCAATCACAAATTCTTTGGTATTATCATCTTCATTTAATTTGTCTTCAATGAAAAAATACAAAAATAATTGTCCTAAAGCAAAATTGGATATAATTCCACACCAAACATAAAACAAGGGGGTGGACAAAAGTATTGGCATTGTTAGAAAAATCATGTGATGCTCTAATTTATGTAATTAACAGCACCTGTAACTTACCTGTGGCACCTAACAGGAGTTGGCAATAGCTAAATCACACTTGCAGCCAGTAGACATGGATTAAAGTTGACTCAACCTCTGTCCTGTGTCCTTGTGTGTACCACATTGAGCATGAAGAAAAGAAAGTAGACCAAAGAACTGTCTGTGGACTTGAGAAACCAAATTGTGAGGAAGCATGAGCAATCTCAAGGCTACAAGTCCATCTCCAAAGACCTGAATGTTCCTGTGTCTACCGTGCGCAGTGTCATCAAGAAGTTTAAAGCCCATGGCACTGTGGCTAACCTCCCTAGATGTAGACGGAAAAGAAAAATTAACGAGAGACTTCATGCAAAATAGTGCAGATGGCGGATAAGGAACCTCGACTAACATCCAAACAAGTTCAAGCTGCCCAGCAGTCCGAGGGTACAACAGTGTCAACCCGTACTATCCGTCGGCGTCTGAATGAAAAGAGACTGTATGGTAGGATACCCAGGAAGACCCCACTTCTTACCCCGAGACATAACAAAGCCAAGCTGGAGTTTGCCAAAACCTACCTGAGAAAGCCTACAACGTTTTGGAAGATTGTCCTATGTTCAGATGAGACAAATATAGAGCTTTTTGAGCAAAGGCATCAGCATAGAGTTTACAGGAGAAAAAAAGAGGCATTCAAAGAAAAGAACACGGTCCCTACAGTCAAACATGGCGGAGGTTCCCTGATGTTTTGGGGTTGTTTTGCTGCCTCTGGCACTGGACTGCTTGACCGTGTGCATGGCATTATGAAGTCTGAAGACTATCAACACATTTTGCAGCATAATGTAGGGCCCAGTGTGAGTAAGCTGGGTCTCCCTCAGAGGTCATGGGTCTTCCAAAAACCCCACACACTTCAAAAAGCACTAGAAAATGGTTTGAGAGAAAGCACTGGAGACTTCTAAGGTGGCCAGAAATGAGTCCAGACCTGAATCCCATAGAACACCTGTGGAGAGATCTAAAAATGTCAGTTTGGAGAAGGCACCCTTCAAATATCAGGGACCTGGAGCAGTTTGCCAAAGAAAGAATGGTCTGAAATTCCAGCAGAGCATTGTAAGAAACTCATTGGTGGTTACCGGATGCGGTTGATCCAGTTATTTTGTCTAAAGGTTGTGCAACCAAGTATTAAGCTGAGGGTGCCAATACTTTTGTCTGGCCCATTTTTGGAGTTTTGTGAGAAATGATCAATGTTTTGCTTTTTGCTTCATTCTCTTTTGTGTTTTTTCATTTAAGATAAATTAAATGAAGATAATAATACCAAAGAATTTGTGATTGCAATCATTTTCAGGAAGAAACTGAGTATTATCTGATAAAATTGCAGGGGTGTCAATACTTGTGGCCAACTGTATATGGTTTCCCATAAACTCCCATGTTAAAAAAGCACGCGTTTTTGCAAAATCATCAAAAAAATGCATAGTGTGTTTTTGGTGCACTTGCAAAAACGCATAGCGTCAAACGCATTGCACTTTAGCAATGCATTTTTTGCACTGGAGTCTATGGGTGTGTTAATGCTTGCGTTTTTACTAGTGATGAGCGAGCATGCTCGCCACTACTCAGTACTCGCACGAGTATCACTGTACGCGGGCTACTCGGCGAGGACCGAGTAATCTCGCGATACTCGTGCTGTGCTCGTGGTCGTCATCTCTGCATGTTGGCGCTCTTTTGAGAGCCAGCCCACGTGCAGGGATTGGCTGGCAGACCACTGCAATGCCACAGCCCTGTTAGTTGTGGCATAGCAGTGATAGGCCGCCCTGCACAGCGTGACCGAGCCTTTATAACTCCCGGCGCGCTGTGCTCGGCACACAGCCATCCAGACAGTCAGTGTAGGGAAAGTGTCTGCTGCTGCTTAGGGACAGATTTGCGGCCCTTATAGGTAGATCCGGAGCAGGGCTGCAAACTGCTGCTGACCACAACAGTCCTTCTCAGGACTAATCTAGGAGGATATAGGCAGGGTGATCCAGATCGGAGTCCAAGCTTCCCAGTGACCAGAACAGTCCTTCTCAGGACTAATCTAGGAGGATATAGGCAGGGAGATACAGATCGGAATCCAAGCTTTTCTGTGACCATTAGAGTCACCAGACTGTTGTACTTACTACCTTAATACAGGTTAGGGACTAAAATCCTCTCCTGACACCATTACAGTCACCAGACTGTTGTACTTACTACCTTGATACAGGTTAGGGACTAAAATCCTAATCTCTTGTGATCTGAACAGTCACCAGACTGGTGTACGTACTACCTTGATACAGGTTAGGGACTAAAATCCTCTCCTGACACCATTACAGTCACCAGACTGGTGTACGTCATACCTTGATACAGGTTAGGGCCTAAAATCCTAATCTCCTGTCACCATTACAGTCACCAGACTGGTGTAATTACTACCTTCATACAGGTTAGGGACTAAAATCCTAATCTCTTGTGATCTGAACAGTCACCAGACTGGTGTACGTCATACCTTGATACAGGTTAGGACCTAAAATCCTAATCTCCTGTCACCATTACAGTCACCAGACTGGTGTAATTACTACCTTGATACAGGTTAGGGACTTAAATCCTAATCTCTTGTGATCTGAACAGTCACCAGACTGGTGTATGTACTACCTTGATACAGGTTAGGGCCCAAAATCCTAATCTCCTGTGATCTGACCAGTCACCAGACTGGTGTACGTCATACCTTGATACAGGTTAGGGCCTAAAATCCTAATCTCCTGTCACCATTACAGTCACCAGACTGGTGTAATTACTACCTTCATACAGGTTAGGGACTAAAATCCTAATCTCTTGTGATCTGACCAGTCACCAGACTGGTGTACGTCATACCTTGATACAGGTTAGGGCCTAAAATCCTAATCTCCTGTCACCATTACAGTCACCAGACTGTTGTACTTACTACCTTGATACAGGTTAGGGACTAAAATCCTCTCCTGACACCATTACAGTCACCAGACTGGTGTAATTACTACCTTCATACAGGTTAGGGACTAAAATCCTAATCTCTTGTGATCTGAACAGTCACCAGACTGGTGTGCGTCATACCTTGATACAGGTTAGGGCCTAAAATCCTAATCTCCTGTCACCATTACAGTCATCAGACTGGTGTAATTACTACCTTGATACAGGTTAGGGACTAAAATCCTAATCTCTTGTGATCTGAACAGTCACCAGACTGGTGTACGTACTACCTTGATACAGGTTAGGGACTAAAATCCTCTCCTGACACCATTACAGTCACCAGACTGTTGTACTTACTACCTTGATACAGGTTAGGGACTAAAATCCTCTCCTGACACCATTACAGTCACCAGACTGTTGTACTTACTACCTTCATACAGGTTAGGGACTAAAATCCTAATCTCTTGTGATCTGAACAGTCACCAGACTGGTGTACGTCATACCTTGATACAGGTTAGGGCCTAAAATCCTAATCTCCTGTCACCATTACAGTCATCAGACTGGTGTAATTACTACCTTGATACAGGTTAGGGACTAAAATCCTAATCTCTTGTGATCTGAACAGTCACCAGACTGGTGTACGTACTACCTTGATACAGGTTAGGGACTAAAATCCTCTCCTGACACCATTACAGTCACCAGACTGTTGTACTTACTACCTTGATACAGGTTAGGGACTAAAATCCTCTCCTGACACCATTACAGTCACCAGACTGTTGTACTTACTACCTTGATACAGGTTAGGGACTAAAATCCTCTCCTGAAACCATTACAGTCACCAGACTGTTGTAATTACTACCTTCATACAGGTTGGGGACTAAAATCCTAATCTCTTGTGATCTGAACAGTCACCAGACTGGTGTACGTACTACCTTGATACAGGTAAGGGACTAAAATCCTAATCTCTTGAGATCTGAACAGTCACCAGACTGGTGTACGTACTACTTTGATACAGGTTAGGGACTTTTATCCTAATCTCCTGTGACCTCTACAGTCACCACACAGTTGTCGCAGTATACAGGCAAAATGCGCAAGGGCGTTGGCAATAAACAAGGAAGTGGACGTGATATTGGTGCAGGCAGAGGCCGAGGTCGGTGTCAAGCACTAATTTCGCAACAACAAAGGGCCACATCTCCTCGCTCGCACGTCCTGTCCCAAATTCTTGGAGCCAGCAGCAGTACACCGCTGTTGAAGCAAGAGCAGTGTCAACAGGTTGTTACTTGGATAGCGAATAATGCTTCAAGTCAGATGGGCACCTCCACAAACACCATGTCTTCCACACGGTCAAGTGTCAGTAGCCGTGATACTGCACCGCACATTTCCCAACCTGATCCTCCTTCCTACCACCAGGCCGAGTACACGTCCACGGACATTACTGATCCCACACTAGGACACTCGGAAGAGCTGTTCACGTATCCATTCGCAGAATCTGGCCTGTCGCCACCTCCTTTTGAAGTGGGTCATGAGGAGTTAATACAACAGTTAGGACCGCGTCAGAGATGGGTACACTTTGAAGTTAGTGACGTGGCTTGATATAACTTTTTTTGCGCAAAAAAAACGGATAGACTAAGTACCCTGTATTTGTTACACTATTTTTTATACTGCACTTGCATTTAATACTTTTACTGCAGTGTACTGTTGTTTTTGGTCGCATTTAGCTTTTTGTCTCCAAATATGTTGGCGGTGTGAACATGTTCTTACAGACTTGTTCTCTGTGTGCAGGACTCATTTGTTTCTAATTAAGTTGCCTCTTGCTTTGCAAGAGATGGAGTTCCCGCCCCCCCTCTGGGCCCTGCACACATAGAGCCCCGTCGCCTTCAGTCCATCTCAGACACAGGTCTTGCTGGTTCCTGCTCACTGGTAAGTATACACACTAGTCAGGTTTTTTAATACAACAGTTAGGACCGCGTCAGAGATGGGTACACTTTGAAGTTAGTGACGTGGCTTGATATAACTTTTTTTGCGCAAAAAAACGGATAGACTAAGTACCCTTATTTGTTACACTATTTTTTATACTGCACTTGCATTTAATACTTTACTGAGTGTACTGTTGTTTTTGGTCGCATTTGCTTTTGTTCCAAATTTGTGCGGTGTGAACATGTTTTTACAGACTTGTTCTCTGTGTGCAGGACTCATTTGTTTCTAATTAAGTTGCCTCTTGCTTTGCAAGGATGGAGTTCCCGCCCCCCTCTGGGCCCTGCACACATAGAGCCCGTCGCCTTCTCCATCTCAGAACAGGTCTTGCTGGTTTCTGCTCACTGGTAAGTATACACACTAGTCAGGTTTTTAATACAAGTTAGGACGCGTCAGAGATGGGTACACTTTGAAGTTGTGACTGGCTTGATATAACTTTTTTTTGCGCAAAAACGATGACTAGTACCTGTATTTTTACACTTTTTCGCACTTGCATTTAAATTTTACGCTGTACTGTTGTTTTTGGTCGCATTTAGCTTTTTGTCTCAATTTTGCGTGTAACATGTTCTACAGATTGTTCTTGTGTGAGGACCATTTGTTCTAATTAGTTGCCTCTTGCTTGCGAATGGATTCCCCCCCCTCTGGCCTGCAACATAGCCGTCGCCTCAGTCCATCTCAGAAGTCTTGGGTTCGCATGTAAGTATAACATAGCGGTTTTATACAACTAGGACCGCGAGAGTGTACACTTGAAGTTGTGCGTGGTTGATATAATTTTGCGCAAAAAGATAGATAAACCTTATTGTTACCTATTTTTATACTGCCTTGCATTAATACTTTACTGCAGTGTACTGTTGTTTGGGATTAGCTTTTCTCAATATGTTGGCGGTGTGACATTTTACATGTTCTGTGTGCAGACTCTTTGTTCTAATTATCCTCTGCTTTGCAGATGGATCCGCCCCCCTGGCCTGCACAATGAGCCCTCGCCTTCAGTCCACTGACACAGGTCTCTGGTTCCTGCTCATGTAAGTTACACATAGTCAGTTTTTAATACAACATTAGACCGCTCAGAGTGGGTAACTTAGTTGAGTGCTTGATTAACTTTTTGCGCAAAAGGATAGTAATACCTGTATTTTTACATATTTTTATACTGCACTTGCATTTAATACTTTTACTGCAGTGTACTGTTGTTTTGGTCGCATTTAGCTTTTTGTCTCCAAATATGTTGGCGGTGTGAACATGTTCTTACAGACTTGTTCTCTGTGTGCAGGACTCATTTGTTTCTAATTAAGTTGCCTCTTGCTTTGCAAGAGATGGAGTTCCCGCCCCCTCTGGGCCTGCACACTAGAGCCCCGTCGCCTTCAGTCCATCTCAGACACAGGTCTTGCTGGTTCCTGCTCACTGGTAAGTATACACACTAGTCAGGTTTTAATACAACAGTTAGGACCGCGTCAGAGATGGGTACACTTTGAAGTTAGTGACGTGGCTTGATATAACTTTTTTTGCGCAAAAAAACGATAGACTAAGTACCCTGTATTTGTTACACTATTTTTTATACTGCACTTGCATTTAATACTTTACTGCAGTGTCTGTTGTTTTTGGTCGCATTTAGCTTTTTGTCTCCAAATATGTTGGCGGTGTGAACATGTTCTTACAGACTTGTTCTCTGTGTGCAGGACTATTTGTTTCTAATTAAGTTGCCTCTTGCTTTGCAAGAGATGGAGTTCCCCCCCCTCTGGGCCCTGCACACATAGAGCCCCGTCGCCTTCAGTCCATCTCAGACACAGGTCTTGCTGGTTCCTGCTCACTGGTAAGTATACACACTAGTCAGTTTTTTAATACAACAGTTAGGACCGCGTCAGAGATGGGTACACTTTGAAGTTAGTGACGTGGCTTGATATAACTTTTTTTTGCGCAAAAAAACGGATAGATAAGTACCCTGTATTTGTTACACTATTTTTTATACTGCACTTGCATTAATACTTTTACTGCAGTGTACTGTTGTTTTGGTCGCATTTAGCTTTTTGTCTCCAAATATGTTGGCGGTGTGAACATGTTCTTACAGACTTGTTCTCTGTGTGCAGGACTCATTTGTTTCTATTAAGTTGCCTCTTGCTTTGCAAGAGATGGAGTTCCCGCCCCCCCTCTGGCCCTGCACACATAGAGCCCCGTCGCCTTCGTCCATCTCAGACACAGGTCTTGCTGGTTCCTGCTCACTGGTAAGTATACACACTAGTCAGGTTTTTTAATACAACAGTTAGGACCGCGTCAGAGATGGTACACTTTGAAGTTAGTGACGTGGCTTGATATAACTTTTTTTGCGCAAAAAAACGGATAGACTAAGTACCCTGTATTTGTTACACTATTTTTTATACTGCACTTGCATTTAATACTTTTACTGCAGTGTACTGTTGTTTTTGGTCGCATTTAGCTTTTTGTCTCCAAATATGTTGGCGGTGTGAACATGTTCTTACAGACTTGTTCTCTGTGTGCAGGACTCATTTGTTTCTAATTAAGTTGCCTCTTGCTTTGCAAGAGATGGAGTTCCCGCCCCCCCTCTGGGCCCTGCACACATAGAGCCCCGTCGCCTTCAGTCCATCTCAGACACAGGTCTTGCTGGTTCCTGCTCACTGGTAAGTATACACACTAGTCAGGTTTTTTAATACAACAGTTAGGACCGCGTCAGAGATGGGTACACTTTGAAGTTAGTGACGTGGCTTGATATAACTTTTTTTGCGCAAAAAAAACGGATAGACTAAGTACCCTGTATTTGTTACACTATTTTTTATACTGCACTTGCATTTAATACTTTTACTGCAGTGTACTGTTGTTTTTGGTCGCATTTAGCTTTTTGTCTCCAAATATGTTGGCGGTGTGAACATGTTCTTACAGACTTGTTCTCTGTGTGCAGGACTCATTTGTTTCTAATTAAAGGGATCCTGTCACCCCCAAAACACCTGCTAACCTATTAAAACCTGTCCCTAGAGCATATTAACACTTTCCCTACACTATTTCTACCTCCTAAATGCAGTAAGTGACATTGACTAAAAACGTTTTATAAGTACCTGCTTAGTGATGATAATGAGTGACTATCTATTCATAGTCACTCATGAAGACTGTCCCTCTGCTTCATAGCACGCCTCCATAGGCGTGATCGTCCTCCTAGATTCAAATTGCAGCCTCCCCGCTGTGCCCTGTGTCGTAGGAGGCTGCTGTGTGGCTTGTGACGCGATCCGCGTCATTCCCGGCGCCCTGTGACGTATTTACAGCGGCGCCGCGCTGTTAGCTTCAAAATGCGCACTGCGCATGCCCAATGCGCATGCGCAGTGCACATTTTGAAGCTAACAGCGCGGCGCCGCTGTAAATACGTCACAGGGCGCCGGGAATGACGCGGATCGCGTCACAAGCCACACTGCAGCCTCCTACGACACAGGGCACAGCGGGGAGGCTGCAATTTTAATCTAGGAGGACGATCACGCCTATGGAGGCGTGCTATGAAGCAGAGGGACAGTCTTGATGAGTGACTATGAATAGATAGTCACTCATTATCATCACTAAGCAGGTACTTATAAAACGTTTTTAGTCAATGTCATTTACTGCATTTAGGAGGTAGAAATAGTGTAGGGAAAGTGTTAATATGCTCTAGGGACAGGTTTTAATAGGTTTACAGGTGTTTTGGGGGTGACAGGATCCCTTTAAGTTGCCTCTTGCTTTGCAAGAGATGGAGTTCCCCGCCCCCCCTCTGGGCCCTGCACACATAGAGCCCCGTCGCCTTCAGTCCATCTCAGACACAGGTCTTGCTGGTTCCTGCTCACTGGTAAGTATACACACTAGTCAGGTTTTTTAATACAACAGTTAGGACCGCGTCAGAGATGGGTACACTTTGAAGTTAGTGACGTGGCTTGATATAACTTTTTTTGCGCAAAAAAACGGATAGACTAAGTACCCTGTATTTGTTACACTATTTTTTATACTGCACTTGCATTTAATACTTTTACTGCAGTGTACTGTTGTTTTTGGTCGCATTTAGCTTTTTGTCTCCAAGGTTGTTACTTGGATAGCGAATAATGCTTCAAGTCAGATGGGCACCTCCACAAACACCATGTCTTCCACACGGTCAAGTGTCAGTAGCCGTGATACTGCACCGCAGATTTCCCAACCTGATCCTCCTTCCTACCACCAGGCCGAGTACACGTCCACGGACATTACTGATCCCACACTAGGACACTCGGAAGAGCTGTTCACGTATCCATTCGCAGAATCTGGCCTGTCGCCACCTCCTTTTGAAGTGGGTCATGAGGAGATGGTATGTACAGATGCCCAAATATTTGAGCAGCCACGTTCTCACGAACGGAACGTTTCCAAAGTGTCTCAACAAGGGGTGGACGATGATGAGACACAATTGCCAGGAAGTCAGGAGGAGGATCAGGGTGCGGAAGAGGAAGACGACGTGGTGGATGATCCAGTAGCTGACCCAACATGGCAGGAGGATATGCAGAGCGAGGCCAGCAGTGCACAGGGGGAGGGAGGCGTAGCATCCCAACAGGCAGTACGAAGCAGGGTCGTGTCCGCAGGCAGAAGGCAGGCAACTGTTCCCCGACACAACAACACGACTCAAGGTGCCAGTGCAAATGTTCGGTCTTCCCGAGTCTGGGAGTTTTTTAAGTTGGCTCCAGAAGACTCAGAAAAGGCCATTTGCCACACCTGTCATGCCAGTATCAGCAGGGGTACGAAAACTAGCAGCCTGACCACCACCAGCATGATCAGGCGCATGTCAGCCAAGCACCCGACTTTGTGGGAAGTACAACAGAGTCGAGGAGCGGTGCTTGCTGATGTCACTGCTACGTCTTTGCCTGTTGTGCGTGCGAGCCAATCCCCTGTCCATGCTGGCCGCGAACAAGCCTCCGGCCCTGCACCTGAAGTTGCCCACGCACAAATTACACCACCATCAAGCACGTCCTTGTCCCAGCGCAGCGTTCAATTATCCATTCAGCAAACATTTGAACGCAGGCGCAAATACGCTGCCAACGCCCCACATGCCACAGTCCTGAATGATCACATTTCGCGATTCATAGCGCTAGAAATGTTGCCTTTCCGGCTGGTGGAGATGGAAGCATTCCGCGACCTGATGGCGGCTGCTGTCCCACGTTACTCGGTCCCCAGCCGCCACTATTTCTCCAGATGTGCCGTCCCCGCATTGCATAACCACGTGTCCAACAGCATCACACGTGCCCTGAACAATGCTGTTTCAGCCAAAGTCCACCTAACCACAGACACGTGGACAAGTGCTTGTGGGCAAGGACGCTACATCTCCTTGACGGCACACTGGATTAATATTGTGGAGGCTGGGACCCAGTCTGAGCGAGGGACGGAACACGTCCTTCCCACACCAAGGATAGCAGGCCCTACCTCTGTCAGGGTTTCACCGACACTCTACAGCTCCGGAATGTCATGCTCCTGCGCCTCCTCCTCCTGCGCATCCTCATCCACTGTACCCTCCACACCAGTCCCAAGCTGGAAGCACTGCAGCACTGCCTCTGCAAAGCGGCAACAGGCTGTGCTGAAGCTAGTCTGCATAGGTGACAAACCCCACAATGCAGAAGAGGTGTGGACAGCTCTGAAACAGCAGGCAGATCACTGGCTCACACCTCTGAACCTAAAGCCAGGAAAGGTCGTGTGTGAATATGGCCGGAACCTGGTGGCAGCTTTGAGGCGAGGCCAGCTGATGCATGTTCCATGCGTGGCCCATGTGCTCAACCTGGTGGTTCAGAGGTTTGTAAAGTCATACCCAGAGGTGTCTGAACTGCTGGTAAAAGTTCGCCGTCTGTCTGCACATTTTCACAAGTCACCTGCTGCTTCAGCCGGCCTTGCCGGCTTTCAGCGCCGTTTGCGTCTTCCGGCCCACAGACTGGTGTGTGATGTCCCCACGCGTTGGAATTCAACTCTGCACATGTTGGTCAGGATATGTGAGCAGAAGAGGGCAGTTGTGGACTACCTGCATCACCTAAGCCGTTGGGAAATGGGTGAAACTCCACACATAACACCTGAGGAGAGGAGATGGATGTCGGACCTATGTACCGTCCTCCAAAACTTTGAGGACTCCACCAAGATGGTGAGCGGCGATGACGCCATTATTAGTGTCACCAGGGCCGGCTCCAGGTTTCTGTGGGCCCCGGGCGAAAAGGTCTCAGTGGGCCCCCTTTAAGTACATATCGCGGACTATATATATATATATATATATATATATACAGTTAGGGCCAGAAATATTTGGACAGTGACACAATTTTCGCGAGTTGGGCTCTGCATGCCACCACATTGGATTTGAAATGAAACCTCTACAACAGAATTCAGGTGCAGATTGTAACGTTTAATTTGAAGGGTTGAACAAAAATATCTGATAGAAAATGTAGGAATTGTACACATTTCTTTACAAACACTCCACATTTTAGGAGGTCAAAAGTAATTGGACAAATAAACATAACCCAAACAAAATATTTTTATTTTCAATATTTTGTTGCGAATCCTTTGGAGGCAATCACTGCCTTAAGTCTGGAACCCATGGACATCACCAAACGCTGGGTTTCCTCCTTCTTAATGCTTTGCCAGGCCTTTACAGCCGCAGCCTTCAGGTCTTGCTTGTTTGTGGGTCTTTCTGTCTTAAGTCTGGATTTGAGCAAGTGAAATGCATGCTCAATTGGGTTAAGATCTGGTGATTGACTTGGCCATTGCAGAATGTTCCACTTTTTTGCACTCATGAACTCCTGGGTAGCTTTGGCTGTATGCTTGGGGTCATTGTCCATCTGTATTATGAAGCGCCGTCCAATCAACTTTGCAGCATTTGGCTGAATCTGGGCTGAAAGTATATCCCGGTACACTTCAGAATTCATCCGGCTACTCTTGTCTGCTGTTATGTCATCAATAAACACAAGTGACCCAGTGCCATTGAAAGCCATGCATGCCCATGCCATCACGTTGCCTCCACCATGTTTTACAGAGGATGTGGTGTGCCTTGGATCATGTGCCGTTCCCTTTCTTCTCCAAACTTTTTTCTTCCCATCATTCTGGTACAGGTTGATCTTTGTCTCATCTGTCCATAGAATACTTTTCCAGAACTGAGCTGGCTTCTTGAGGTGTTTTTCAGAAAATTTAACTCTGGCCTGTCTATTTTTGGAATTGATGAATGGTTTGCATCTAGATGTGAACCCTTTGTATTTACTGTCATGGAGTCTTCTCTTTACTGTTGACTTAGAGACAGATACACCTACTTCACTGAGAGTGTTCTGGACTTCAGTTGATGTTGTGAATGGGTTCTTCTTCACCAAATAAAGTATGCGGCGATCATCCACCACTGTTGTCATCCGTGGACGCCCAGGCCTTTTAGAGTTCCCAAGCTCACCAGTCAATTCCTTTTTTCTCAGAATGTACCCAACTGTTCATTTTGCTACTCCAAGCATGTCTACTATCTCTCTGATGGATTTTTTCTTTTTTTTCATCCTCAGGATGTTCTGCTTCACCTCAATTGAGAGTTCCTTTGACCGCATGTTGTCTGGTCACAGCAACAGCTTCCAAATGCAAAACCACACACCTGGAATCCACCCCTGACCTTTTAACTACTTCATTGATTACAGGTTAACGAGGGAAACGCCTTCAGAGTTCATTGCAGCCCTTAGAGTCCATTGTCCAATTACTTTTGGTCCCTTGAAAAAGAGGAGGCTATGCATTACAGAGCTATGATTCCTAAACCATTTCTTCGATTTGGATGTGGAAACTCTCATATTGCAGCTGGGAGTGTGCACTTTCAGCCCATATTATATATATAATTGTATTTCTGAACATGTTTTCGTAAACAGTTAAAATAACATAACTTGTGTCACTGTCCAAATATTTCTGGCCCTAACTGTATATATATATATAATATGTATGTATATATATATATTGCCGCACACTTACCGCAAGCCCCATAGACAATGCATGGGGCTTGCCGCAAATGTGAAGCAAGTGCAGCCGCTAGACGGAAAATGCGGCAGATGCAGGGCTTTTTTTACCGCAACTGCCACATTTTTAAAAAAATGCCTATATGAAGGCAGCCTTACAGGAACAGTGACTGCCGAAACCAGCAAGAGCTGCTCCTGACAGTGAGTATATTACATGTTGTTAGGAGCGGGCTAAAATGCGATTGCGTTCCCTTGCGCCTTTTAAAAATACCCTTCAAATGCAAAATGTTGCATTTTTGTGCGTCTGAAGATGCTTGGTATATACACAAGCATCTTGAAGCACACAAATAATGCAGACAGCTCAATGGAGCCGCACTGCCATATGGTGGCACCGCAGCCAAGCGGAGTGTCTGGCCGTCCAGATCTCTCTTTCTCCTCACCTTTCTTCTTGCCGCTCCGGTCTCCTCCGGTCGCTCTGCACATATCAGCACAGTGATGACATCGTGCCCCTCCATGCTGAGCTGCAGACAGACAGCGCAGAGAACAGCGATCAGTGGCACAATGGTAGATAAACGAATGCGTGGGCTACCATGGGTACACATACGTAACCGCGGGGGCTACCACGGTACCCATACCTCGTACACACGCGGCTCTGCTACGTACACCTCATACACACGCGGCTCTCTCCTACACCTCGTACCACCGGCTCTGCTCCGTACACCTCGTACACACGCGGCTCTTCTCCGTACACCTCTACACACACGGCTCTTCTCCGTACACCTCGTACACACACGGCTCTTCTCTGTACACCTCGTACACACACGGCTCTGTCTCCGTACACCTCGTACACACACGGCTCTGCTCCGTACACCTCGTACACACACGCTCTGCTCCGACACCTCGTACCACACGGCTCTGCTCCGTACACCTCGTACACACACGGCTCTGCTCCGTACACCTCGTACACACACGGCTCTGCTCCGTACACCTCGTACACACACGGCTCTGCTCCGTACACCTCGTACACACACGGCTCTGCATCCGTACACCTCGTACACACACGGCTCTGATCCGTACACCTCGTACACACACGGCTCTGATCCGTACACCTCGTACACACACGCCTGCTCGTACACCTCGTACACACTCGGCTCTGATCCGTTCACCTTTTACACACACGGCTCTGCTCCGTACACCTCGTACACACACGGCTCTGCTCCGTACACCTCGTACACACACGGCTCTGCTCCATACACCTAGTACACATTCGCCTCTGCTACATTCACACTGTAAATCCCTCCTGACCCCACACATAACCTTCACCTAATTGCCATACACCTAGTACACACTCACCTCTGCTACATTCACACTGTAAATCCCTCCTGACCCCACACATAACCTTCACCTAATTGCCATACACCTAGTACACACTCACCTCTGCTACATTCACACTGTAAATGCCTCCTGACCACACACAAACTTCACCTTATTTGAGCATCATTGATGGCCAGCACAGTCCTGGATACACTGAGGAGCTGATCATGAGACCCCCGACTCCTCCCCATCCATTGACATCATCACAGGTCCTGTAAGCACACTAGCACAGAGTGTGCAGCTCTGCCGGCTCCCGTGGAGGGGGGAGGAGGGAGACCCTCCGGTGCTGCAGCCTGCAGGAGCCTGAAAATGACCCCCCAGCTGCCCCCTGGATATGGCTCTGGCTGTGGGGGCAGTGCTCAGGGGCCCCTGAGGCTAGGGTCACACTTGCATTGTGACCCTAGCCTGATGCAAGTATTGTATGTTGCAACTCTGCTATGCGCTGGAGGCAGCCCATAGAAACCCGACGTTTACCTAGACAACCACTGGTTGTCAATGTAAACTGCGGGTTTCTATGGGCTCAGTTGCTGGCAGTGCATAGCGTTAAACGCTCTGCCCTGCAGCAGACAATACTTGCGTCAGGCTAGGGTCACAACACAAGTGTGACCCTAGCCCTCAGGGTCCCGGTGGGCCCCCTCCAAGCCGTCGGGCCCCGGCACTTGCCCGGGTACGCCGGGTGCTGACGCCGGCCCTGAGTGTCACCATACCACTACTCTGCCTTCTAAAACGGTCTCTGCTGAAAATCAAAGAGGATGCATTGCAGGCCGAGCGCGATGACTTGGAGCAAGAAACAGTAGTGGGTGTGGGTGAAAACACACAGCCCAGCCTCATCTCATCACAACGTGCAGTGGAGGACTATGACGAGGAGGAGGAGGATGAAGACATGGAGCAACTCTCTGGCCAAATTGAGGATATGACATGCACACCACTCATACCCTCGATTCAGAGTGGCTGGCCAGAGGACAGGGGAGATGAGGAGGAGGAGGAGGACAGCATGTTCAGTCATCGTGTTGGTCTGGATACTGAAGTGATGGCTGTTAAGAGTCTGGCGCACATGGCTGACTTTATGGTAAGCTGCCTGGCTCGTGACCCTCGCGTTCAGAACATCTTGGCCGACAATCAGTACTGGTTGGCAACACTGTTAGACCCACGCTACAAGGAGAACTTTATGTCTCTCATTCCTGAGGCGGAGAGGTCAGCCAAAATGCAGCAGTTCCACAAGGCCATAGTCACGGAAGTAGTCAAATCATTCCCCTCACAAAACGCTAGCGGCATAGGTCAGGATTCGGTGGACAACCAATGTGTACGGCCGAGAGGGCACAAATCCAATCCGCCAGAGGTAGGGGAACTGTCTTTACGATGTGGGACAGTTTTCTCAGCCCCTCACGTACCACAGCCCCTGAGGTGCGGGGTAGTGCCACCAGAAATGCTAAGTTTGGCCAGATGCTGACGGAGTACCTTGCAGATCGAACAACTGTACTGCGAGATTCCTCTGTGCCTTTCAATTATTGGGTCTCCAAGCTGGACACGTGGCATGAATTGGCTCTCTACGCCTTGGAAGTCCTGGCCTGCCCTGCCGCTAGCGTTTTATCAGAGCGTGTTTTCAGTGCTGCAGGTGGAATCATCACTGATAAACGCACCCCCGCCTGTCAACTGAAAATGCTGACAGGCTGACTCTGATCAAGATGAACAAGGGTTGGATTGGGCCAGACTTCAGCACACCACCAGCAAATGACAACTGAATTAAAATTTTGTTATGTGAATTTGCCATGTACCTCCACTCACCCATGGGTACACACTTCAGGACTTTGGCTAATCGCTGGACTGCTCCTCCTTCTTCTCCTGTGACACCATGATGACCGTTACAATAGTTAGGCTGTTGTTTGAGGTATACCCGCAGTGGTAAATTTTTTCGCCCATTCTTTTAGAATGGGCATTACAACGACAGGAGACCCGCTATTTTTCAATGGTAAAATGTTTTGAGGCCCTCCTGCACGTCTCTATCCAGGGACAATGAGGAGCCTCCCAATTTTTGGGTGCCCCGGCCAAAGGGCTATACTACAATACACCCAGTTCTTGTTTACAGGCCCTCCTGCACGTCTCTATCCAGGGACAATGAGGAGCCTCCCAATTTTTGGCTGCCCTGGCCAAAGGCCTATACTACAATACACCCACTTGAGGGTTACAGGCCCTTCTACATGTCTGTATGCATGGGTCATTGTTGAACCTCCCAATTTTTGGCTGCCCTGGCCAAAGGGCTATACTACAATACACACAGTTCTTGTTTACAGGCCCTCCTGCATGTCTGTATCCAGGGGAATTGGTGAACCTCCCAATTTTGGACTGCCCTGGCAAAGGAAGATACTACAATAGACCCAGTTCCTCAAAATGGGCACATTATTTCAAGACAGGGCTTCATGTTCGTCTCTTCTCAGGGTCATCGGAGTGCCGCACAATGTTTTCACGTAAAATCTTTCACGTAATCACAAAAAGTAACATACACCAGCTGTATCTCACTATTAGGTATGTGCCCTTAACATTTCCACCCTAAATATTCATTTTGGTGTCATTTTGGAAGGTTTTCTGGAGACTCCGTAAAATTGGCGTGAAACTCGGACAACATTGTTCACAGCTGTGACTTTTGAGTGAGAAATGCTTCCAGGGGTCTTCCCCATGGTGTTGCCATGTCATTTGAGCACTCTTCTGAGACTTTTGTGACATTTTTAGGGTTTTTCCATGCTGCCGGCAGTCATTTCATAAAAATACTCGTGTCTCCCATAGGATAACATTGGGCTCGGTACTCGGGCCGAGTACACGAGTATCTCGGGATGCTCGGCCCGAGCTTCGAGCACCCGAGCATTTTAGTACTCGCTCATCACTAGTTTTTACTCATTTGCACATGAAAATAGCACATGCATTTAGCAAATGCATCATGCAAGTCTGACCCTAGCCTAACACTTCCTTTTTGGGGGAAACAAAGATTTTGCAAGAACTGGTTTGAGGCCTAATATGGCCTTTTTGGGGAAACAAAGTTTTTGCAAGAAGTAGTTTGAGGCAAAAAAAATGGCTTTTTAAGGGAACAAAGATTTGGCAAGAACTGGTTTAAGGCCTAACACTGCCATTTTAGGGGAAACTAAAAGATTTCGCAATCCCTTGTTGTATGCAAAAATTAAGCGGCTTTGGAAACGCAAGCAGACTTAGGAGTCACACTTGTACTCAGCAAAAAAAAAAAAAGCCTATGGCCAGATGAACACTCTCACCATCCTATTCTATCTAAAAAAACAATCTAGTAGATAGCTTTCCATTGGTGTAACACAGGTAGAGCAGCACGGAGCAGCAGCACAGCACTATCCCTATCAGTAGTACTGAAAATGGCAATGACTGCAAATTACCCCTGAGGAAGGTGCAAGGTTTGCTCCGAAACGCGTCGTTGAGAGGTCAAATAAAGGAGCATCACATACAAGCATTGTCTTCTTTCGCATCATTTCAGACAGCAGCGCGGACCGGAGTCACCACTTCTGTTTGGTTTTCTGATGACAGCAAATTGTCTCTTTTTATATCTCGAGGGACGTGTCACTTTGGCAGCTAATGAAATAAGATAGCCAATGACACAAGCCCTTGTGTCTTTAAATGAGCATATTTTGTGTGCTCTGATTGGCTGCCGGCCCAGCACATCCACACAGAAAGTTGCAGGGAAAAAAAATGGAGTCGGAAGCTACTCTTTGTCTCTGACCTCTCACCACCACCTCCCCTCAACAAGCACATTATCTTACACTGCCAGAAGGTCAGAGAAAGGCATCACTTAAATGCATTTTTTTATCGGATCAGTTACCAAACAAAACCGCGTGCAGAGATTTTTTTTGAAAATTCTAGGGTTTCTGATTGCGAACCGAATCTGCAATGTTCGCACCGAATTTGAAATTTGGGGAAGGTTCCCTCATCATTACTGTGTATATTCCCTAAAACACAACAGATTGACAGCTTTCTGCCCATGTGCATTGTATACAGAAAGCTGAAAATCATTAATGAGGGTATGCTTGAAATACTTGTCAGCTGGTTTACTATTCGTCTAATGATAATACTCTGGTGATAGCACAATGATTTTATCAAAACTGCACTAAGCAGCTGAGTAAATTAACTGGAATCAGGGTCTATGTCTTTACACTATGCTGCTCTCAGATTAGGTGACAAAAACCTGGTGACAGATTGTCTTTAGGAATGATCTGCCCCAATTTTGTTCCCATTTAAACAACTAACGCACAAAACTCTTTTTTGGGAGGTGCTCAAACTGTTTAAGACAACATATAAAACATGTCATGGCAGGACATTATGTAAGCAGGGATTGTTCTTCTGACAACATGATAGATGATGTTTTAAAGCTGTGGAATGATTATATTAACAACTAGCTGTAGTACCCGGCTACGCCTGGGTTAATAAATAACTGCTGTTAGCTATAACAAAATAGAATTTGAATATGTCATATTAATGACCTGTAGGAAAATAGAAGCTGAGCTGTGATTGATTGCTATAGGCAGCCTAATAAATCTCCAGCCAACAGTAAACCCTTCCCCTGGCCGGGCAGTATATGTTACCTCACACATACACATAATAGACAGCTCATGTGACTGACATCTGCCTTAATTCCCTATATGGCACATGTGTTGCACATTGGCTGTTTTTAATCAGATGTTTATGTTTGGAAAATAAAGATAGCACACGTATGAGGCGAGTTGTGTGAGGTGATTTGTGCACATCGGTGTCTGTGTGGTGTGTGTGTCCCTGGGGTGTGTATGTGTGTGTCCCTGTGGGGGGGTCTGTGTGGTGTGTGTTTCTGTTGTGTGTGTCTCTTTGTGGTGTGTGTGTGTGTCCCTGTGGGGTGAGTGCATGTGTCCCTATAGGGTGTGTATGTGTGCGTGTCCCTGTGGGGGAGTCTGTGGGGTGTGTGTGTATCTGTGTTGTGTGTGTCTCTTTGTGGCGTGTGTGTGCGTCCCTGTGGGGTGAGTGCATGTGTCCCTATAGGGTGTGTATGTGTGTGTGTCTCCCTGTGGGGGGGTGTCTGTGTGGGGTGTGTGTGTTTCTGTGTTGTATGTGTCTCTTTGTGGTGTGTGTGTTCCCAGAGGGGTGAGTGCATGTGTCCCTATAGGGTGGCTATGTGTGTGTGTCCCTGTGGGGGGGTCTGTGTGGTGTGTGTGTCTGTGTTATGTGTGTCTCTTTGTGGTGTGTGTGTGTCCCTGTGGGGTGAGTGCATGTGTCGCTATAGAGTGTGTGTGTGTCCCCTTGGGGTGTGTGTGTGTCTTTGTGTTCTGTGTGTCTCTTCGTGGTGTGTGTGTGTTTGTTCGGGTGCGTGGTGAGTATCCAATGTTGGGGCTGCACTTTAGCGACTATACAGTATACAGGCGGCTCTGTTGGTAGCAGAGTATAGAAACGGCTCTGTGGGTATCATAGTATACAGGTGGCTCTGTGGGTATCAGAGTATACAGGCGGCTCTGCGGGTAGCAGAGTATAGAGGCGGCTGTCGTGGTGGCAAAGTATACAGGCGGCTGTGGTGGTCACAGAGTATACAGGTGGCTGTGGTGGTGGCAGAGTATACAGGCGGCTGTAGTGGTGGCAGAGTATACAGGTGGCTGTGGTGGTGTCAGAGTATACAGGCGGCTGTGGTGGTGGCAGAGTATACAGGCGTGTGTGGTTGTGGCAGAGTATACAGGCATCTGTGGTGGTGGCAGAGTATACAGGCGGCTGTGGTGGTGACAGAGTATACAGGCGTCTGTGGTGGTGGCAGAGTATGGTGGTGGCAGAGTATACAGGCGTCTGAGGTGGTGGCAGAGTATACAGGCGGATGCGGTGGTGGCAGAGTATACAGGCGGCTGTGGTGGTGGCAGAGTATACAGGCGTGTGTGGTGGTGGCAGAGTATACAGGCGTCTGTGGTGGTGGCAGAGTATACAGGCGGCTGTGGTGGTGACAGAGGACACAGGTGTCTGTGGTGGTGGCAGAGTATACAGGCGGCTGTGGTCGTGGCAGAGTATACAGGCGGCTGTGGTGGTGGCAGAGTATAGAGGCGTTTGTGGTGGTGGCAGAGTATACAGGTGTCTGTGGTGGTGGCAGAGTATACAGGTGTCTGTGGTGGTGGCAGAGTATACAGGCGTCTCTGGTGGAGGCAGAGTATACAGGTGTCTCTGGTGGTGGCAGAGTATACAGGTGTCTGTGGTGGTGGCAGAGTATACAGGCATCTCTGGTGGTGGCACAGTATACAGGCGTCTGTGGAGGTGGCAGAGTATACAGGCGTCTGTGGTGGTGGCAGAGTATACAGTGGCTGTGGTGGTGGCAGAGTATACAGGTGGCTGTGGTGGTGGCAGAGTATACAGGCGTCAGTGGTGGTGGCAGAGTATACAGGTGTGTATGGTGGTGACAGAGTATACAGGCGTCTGTGGTGGTGACAGAGTATACAAGCGTCTGTGGTGGCGGCAGAGTATGGTGGTGGCAGAGTATACAGGCGTCTGTGGTGGAGCCAGAGTATACAGGCGTCTGTGGTGGTGACAGAGTATGGTGGTGGCAGAGTATACAGGCGTCTGAGGTGGTGGCAGAGTATACAGGCGGCTGCGGTGGTGGCAGAGTATACAGGCGGCTGTGGTGGTGGCAGAGTATACTGGCGTGTGTGGTGGTGGCAGAGTATACAGGCGTCTGTGGTGGTGGCAGAGTATACAGGCGGCTGTGGTGGTGACAGAGGACACAGGCGTCTGTGGTGGTGGCAGAGTATGGTGTGGCAGAGTATACAGGCGTCTGAAATGGTGGCAGAGTATACAGGCGGCTGTGGTGGTTGTAGAGTATACAGGCGGCTGTGGTGGTGGCAGCAGAGTATACAGGCGTCTATGGTGGTGGCGGCAGAGTATACAGGCATGTGTGGTGGTGGCAGAGTATACAGGCGTGTGTGGTGGCGGCAGAGTATACAGGCTTCTGTGGTGGTGGCAGAGTATAGAGGGGGCTGTGGTGGTGGCAGAGTATACAGGCGGCTGTGGTGGTGGCAGAGTATACAGGCGGCTGTGGTGGTGGCAGAGTATAGAGGCGTGTGTGGTGGTGGCAGAGTATACAGGTGTCTGTGGTGGTGGCCGAGTATACAGGTGTCTGTGTTGGTGGCAGAGTATACAGGGCGTCTCTGGTGGTGGCAGAGTATACAGGTGTCTCTGGTGGTGGCAGAGTATACAGGTGTATGTGGTGGTGGCAGAGTATACAGGCGTCAGTGGTGGTGGCAGAGTATACAGGCATCTCTGGTGGTGGCAGAGTATACAGGCGTCTGTGGAGGTGGCAGAGTATACAGGCATCTGTGGTGGTGGCAGAGTATACAGGCGGCTGTGGTGGTGGCAGAGTATACAGGCGGCTGTGGTGGTGGCAGAGTATACAGGCATCAGTGGTGGTGGCAGAGTATACAGGTGTGTGTGGTGGTGACAGAGTATACAGGCGTCTGTGGTGGTGAAAGAGTATACAAGCGTCAGTGGTGGTGGCAGAGTATAGAGGCGTGTGTGGTGGTGGCAGAGTATCAGGTGTATGTGGTGGTGGCAGAGTATAAAGGCGTCAGTGGTGGTGGCAGAGTATACAGGTGTGTGTGGTGGTGACAGAGTATACAGGCATCTGTGGTGGTGACAGAGTATACAAGCGTCTGTGGTGGCGGCAGAGTATGGTGGTGGCAGAGTATACAGGTGTCTGTGGTGGTGGCAGAGTATGGTGGTGGCAGAGTATACAGGCGTCTGAGGTGGTGGCAGAGTATACAGGCGGCTGCGGTGGTGGCAGAGTATACAGGCGGCTGTGGTGGTGGCAGAGTATACAGGCGTGTGTGGTGGTGGCAGAGTATACAGGCGTCTGTGGTGGTGGCAGAGTATACAGGCGGCTGTGGTGGTGATAGAGGACACAGGCGTCTGTGGTGGTGGCAGAGTATGGTGGTGGCAGAGTATACAGGCGTCTGAAATGGTGGCAGAGTATACAGGCGGCTGTGGTGGTGGCAGAGTATACCGGCGTCTGTGGTGGTGGCGGCAGAGAATACAGGCGTGTGTGGTGGTGGCAGAGTATACAGGCGTGTGTGGTGGCGGCAGAATATACCGGCTTCTGTGGTGGTGGCAGAGTATAGAGGGGGCTGTGGTGGTGGCAGAGTATACAGGCGGCTGTGGTGGTGGAAGAGTATACAGGCGGCTGGGTGGGCAGATATGAGGGTGTGGTGGTGGCAGAGTATACATGTGGGTGGTGCAAGTTACAGTTCTGTGGTGGTGGCAGAGTATACAGGATCGTGGCAGGTATACAGTGTCTTGGTGGTGGCAGAACAGGTGTTGTGTGGCAGAGTATACAGGCGTCAGTGGTGGTGGCAGAGTATACAGGCATCTCTGGTGATGGCAGAGTATCCAGGCGTCTGTGGAGGTGGCAGAGTATACAGGCATCTGTGGTGGTGGCAGAGTATACAGGCGGCTGTGGTGGTGGCAGACTATAGAGGCGTCAGTGGTGGTGGCAGAGTATAGAGGCGTCAGTGGTGGTTGCAGAGTATACAGGTGTGTGTGGTGGTGACAGAGTATACAGGCGTCTGTGGTGGTGAAAGAGTATACAAGCGTCTGTGGGGGCGGCAGAGTATGGTGGTGGCAGAGTATACAATGCGTCTGTGGTGGTGGCAGAGTATACAGGCGTCTGTGGTGGTGCCAGAGTATACAGGCGTCTGTGGTGGTGCCAGAGTATACAGGCGTCTGTGATGGTGCCAGAGTATACAGGCGTCTGTGGTGGTGCCAGAGTATACAGGCGTCTGTAGTGGTGCCAGAGTATACAGGCGTCTGTGGTGGTGCCAGAGTATACAGGCGTCTGTGGTGGTGCCAGAGTATACAGGCGTCTGTGGTGGTGGCAGAGTATACAGGCGTCTGTGGTGGTGGCAGAGTAAACAGGCGTGTGTGGTGGTGGCAGAGTATACAGGCGTGTGTGGTGGTGACAGAGTATAAAGGCGTCTGTGGTGGTGGCACAGTATACAGGCGTCTGTGGTTGTGGCAGAATATGGTGGTGGCAGAGTATAGAGGCATCTGTGGTGGTGACAGAGTATACAGGCATCTGTGGTGGTGGTGGCAGAGTATACAGGCATCTGTGGTGGTGGCGGCAGAGTATACAGGCGTGTGTGGTGGTGGCGGCAGAGTATACAGGCGTGTGTGTGTGGTGGCATCAGAGTATACAGGCGTCTGTGGTGGTGGCGGCAGAGTATACAGGCGTGTGTGGTGGTGGCGGCAGAGTATACAAGCGTCTGTGGTGGTGGTGGCAGAGTATACAGGCGTCTGTGGTGGTAGAGGCAGAGTATACAGGCTTATGTGGTGGTGGCGGCAGAGTATACAGGCGTCTGTGGTGGTGGCGGCAGAGTATACAGGCGTCTGTGGTGGTGGCGGCAGAGTAATACAGGCGTCTGTGTTGGTGGCGGCAGAGTATACAGGCGTCTGTGGTGGTGGTGGCAGAGTATACAGGCGTCTGTGGTGGTGGCGGCAGAGTATACAGGCGGCTGTGGTGGTGGCAGAGTATAGAGGCGTGTGTGGTCGTGGCAGAGTATACTGGCGTCAGTGGTGGTGGCAGAGTATAGAGGCGTCAGTGGTGGTTGCAGAGTATACAGGTGTGTGGTGGTGACAGAGTATACAGGCGTCTGTGGTGGTGAAAGAGTATACAAGCGTCTGTGGGGGCGGCAGAGTATGGTGGTGGCAGAGTATACAGGCGTCTGTGGTGGTGGCAGAGTATACAGGCGTCTGTGGTGGTGCCAGAGTATACAGGCGTCTGTGGTGGTGCCAGAGTATACAGGCATCTGTGATGGTGCCAGAGTATACAGGCGCTGGTGGTGCCAGAGTATACAGGCGTCTGTATGGTGGTGCCAGAGTATACAGGCTCTGTGGTGGTGCCAGAGTATACAGGCGTCTGTGGTGGTGCAGAGTATACAGGCTCGTGGTGTCAGAGTATACAGGCGTCTGTGGTGGTGGCAGAGTATACAGGCGTTGTGGTGGTGGCAGAGTATACAGGCGTCTGTGGTGGTGGCAGAGTATACAGGGGTTGTGGTGGTGGCAGAGTATACAGCGTGTGTGGGTGACAGAGTATACAGGCGTCTGTGGTGGTGGCACAGTATACAGGCGTCTGTGGTGGTGGCAGAGTATACAAGTGTCTGTGGTGGTGGCAGAGTATACAGGTGTCTGTGGTGATGGCAGAGTATACAGGTGTCTGTGGTGGTGGCAGAGTATACAGGCGTCTGTGGTGGTGGCAGAGTATACAGGCGCCTGTGGTGGTGGGGGTGGAAGCTGTCAGAGGCCAGCACCGCCTCCCCTTTGACAGCTGCTGAGGACCGGAGGGTGGGGGGGGGGATGCTGCATCGCCACCTTTATAGTGGCCTGCGGGTGAGGAGGGGGGTCAGGGAGCACCGCCGCCCCTGCATGAGCGGTGAGGTGGGGCGGAGCACCGCTCGGTGGATGTTACCTGGCCTGGTCCGGCGGCGTGCATATGGCGCCGCCCCTTTGCTCACGGCGCCGGTAAAAATGAGCGGCTGCCCTTCATGAGCGGTGAGGAGGGCAGCCGTGCCGCTGGGTGGGCAGCGGAGACTGCGGGTGGGCAGCGGACGCTGCTCGCGATGACGCTATCGCGTCATAGCTCGCAGTGCCGCAAAGGAGTTTGGGATTCGGCTACAGTGCCCGAATCCCAAATAGATGGGCGAATCTACTCGCTAGGACTTTACTCGGCGAGTATAAGGACTCGCAGGACTTCGTACTCGGCGGTTCCCATGTGATGACTCGCACGAGTCCAATGCAAATCAATAATCAATCCTAGTTTGTCAAAACGCTGACAAAACTAGGATGCCATTGTTTGCATTCAGACTCGTGCGAGTCATCACTGGCTACTGTGCCAGTGATAGCGGAACACGCAAAGTTAACTGCTCTTTCTTTGCGAGCCGAGTCCCAGCTGTCTACTTCTCTGTGCAGCTCCAGGGACGCTAGAACCTGCCCTCTCACAGAGATGATGTCAGTGCTGAGATATTCTCAGCTTTATCATTCCCTGTGCATGTACAGAGAGGACATCCGCGTTTTTGGACTAACGTCGGACGGAAGAGGATTTTTTATAAAAGATGGAGTCCCTAATGCTTTTTTTTTTTTTTCAAATAAAAAATTTTCTTGTGTATTTTTAACCCTTTATTGGAGATTTCTTAGTGGCCGGGTCAAACGTGGCCTTGACATTAAGAATCTCGGGCTTAAATACCAGCTGTATAACAAAGCTGGTATTAACCCCTTTATAACCAGCTGTCTACCGCCACCAGGGCCGCTGGAAAGCGGGTTCAGCGCCAAGGATGGCCGCTTCAATGAACGCGCCATCTATCTGGGGCGGCTGCGGGCCTGCAATTTGCAGCGGGGGGTGCCCAGGAAAGCTTGGCATCCCTTCCTGCGGATTCCAGCCCTCAGCTGCTTAGCTGTGACCTGGCTAGACAAGAAATTGCGCGAGCCCACGCATTTTTTAAAATTATTTAATGAATTTCAGAGTCAGAGTCTCAGAGTCAGAGTCAGAATCTCAAATTTCATGAAATTAATTTTAAAAAAAATGCGTGGGGCTCCGCGCAATTTCTATGTCTAGCCAGGTACAGCTAAGCAAGCTTGGGGTCTGGAATCCGCATCGCAGGATGCCCAAGCTTTCTGGCACCCCCCTGCAATTGCAGCCCGCAGCGCCCCAGAAGATGGCGCGTTCATTGAACGCCATCCTCTGGCGCTGAACCCGCTCTTTCCAGCGGCCCTGAGGCAGGTAGCACGCTGGGTAATAAAGGGGTTAATACCAGCTTTGTATTATCACTGCCCTAAGCCGAATTTTTATGGTGGTCACTGCCATATTAGACATGACCGCCATGAATTTCTACTTAAATTGTTTAAAAAAAACACAACTCAAAGAAAATTTTTTATTAGAAATAAAAAAAAAAGTCATTAGGACTCCAATCTTTAATTAAAAAAATCCTCTTCCGTCCGACCCAGTCCAAAACCGATGTCCTCTCTGCACATCCCCGTGTATAGATATATATCTCTATGCACAGGGAATGAGCAACATGAGAACAAATCTCAGCTCAGCTACATCAAACTCTGTGCACAGACATTCATGTCTGTACACAAGAATGAGCAACTGAGAACAATTTCAGCTCTGCTACATCAGGCAAGGCAGGCTCTAGACCCTGGAGCTGCAAGCCAGCACAGAGAGACAGGAACTTATCTGTGCGAGTCAGCGATTGACTTTTTCAAATAAACGAGCAATGCAAAATAAATGACAAACTAGGATTGCTTCAGGCTGAAGCTCCAACAACACATCTGCGATTTGTAATCTCACACTACTCGCTATACCCCTTCCCCTTCATTAACATGGACTCGCTAGACTCGCAACGAGTACGAGTCCTGGCTCGGACTCGCTAGAGTCAAGCGATTCCGAGTAATTAGGATTCGTCCCCTCACTAATCCAAACTCCGATTATATAAATAGATAAATTTATGTCAAATAAAGGATATTTCTGTGTCTGTGTTTTTTTTAACTATTTCCTTAAAGGATTGTTTAAGCAGTCTCATATATGCCTGACATTACCAATCAGCAGGGGTGCAAAGATCGCGGTCGCAGGGGTCGTGGCTGCAACAGGGCCCAGACCTATAAGGGGCCCACATCACAAGCCACCCCTTGTGCTCACCGATCCCAGCTCCTGCTTCACATGGATGTGCATTCCCGAGGACACACATCCATGTAACTGCGCAGCAGCACACGCCGCTATACGGCCAGTGTGTTTGGGAGGGTAGGGGAGCCTCCTTCGTGCTACTGCTGCCCCCCCCACCCCACCCCTCTCTTCCTCTTACCATTGTCTTATTTCCATGTGTGCTCCACTATGGAACGCATATAAGCTGGATGGTGCCACCTCCTCCATACTAGGAGTAGGAGGCACTTCCTGCTTTATGCGTTCCACAGTGGGACCCATACCAACACCGCCTTATCCTGCCCTGGCCACTGGGAAACGTCGGGTTCCTTCAGCTGGTGTTGCTGGTGATACAGTCTTATGAAAAAGTTTGTGCACTCCTCTTTATCTTACTCTTCTTTTTTTGTTTAAAATTTGTTTTGTGCAACAGCTATTTCAGTGTGATATACGTAATAACTGATGGACACAGTAATATTTCAAGATTGAAATGAGGTTTATTGTACTAGTCGAAAATGTGAAATATGCATTATTTCAAAAATTGACAGGTGCAAAAGTATGGGCACCTCAACAGAAAAGTGACATTAATATTTAATAGATCCACCTTTTGCAAAAATAACAGCCTCTAGTCACTTCCTGTAGCTGTTAATGAGTTCCTGGATCCTGGATGAAGGTATTTTTGACCATTCCTCTTTACAAAACAATTCCAGTTCAGTTAAGTTTGATGGTCGCCGAGCTTGGATAGCCCGCAAAACATCCCACAGATGTTCAATGATATTCAGTTCTGGGGACTGGGATGGCCATTCCAGGACATTGTAATTGTTCCTCTGCATGAATGCCTGAGTAGATTTGGAGCGGTGTTTTGGATCATTGTCTTGCTGAAAGATCCATCCCCGGCGTAACTTCAACTTTAACACTGATTCTTGAACATTATTCTCAAGAATCTGCTGATACTGAGTGGAATCCATGCGACCCTCAACTGTAACAAGAATCCCGGTGCCGTCATTGGCCACACAGCCCCAAAGCATGATGGACTCTCCCCCCAAAATTTGACAATGGGTAGCAAGTGTTTTTCTTGGAATGCTGTGTTTTTGTGGCGCCATGCAAAACGCCTTGTTGTATGACCAAACAACTCAATCCTTGTTTCATCAGTCCAGAGGACCTTCTTCCAAAATGAAACTGGCTTGTCCAAATGTGCTTTTGCATACCTCAGGCGACTCTGTTTGTGGCGTGCATGCAGAAACGGCTTCTTTCGCATCACTCTCCCATACAGCTTCTCCTTGTGCAGTGTGCGCTGTATTGTTGACCGATGCACAGTGACACCATCTGCAGCAAGATGATGCTGCAGGTCTTTGGAGGTGGTCTGTGGATTGTTCTTGACTGTTCTCACCATTCTTCTTCTCTACCTTTTTGATATTTTTTTGGCCTACCACTTCTGGCCTTTACAAGAACTGTCCCTGTGGTGTTCCATTTCCTTACTATGTTCCTCACAGTGGAAACTGACAAGTTAAATCTCTGAGACAACTTTTTGTATCCTTTCCCTGAACAACTATGTTGAACAATCTTTTTTTCAGATCATTTGAGAGCTGTTTTCAGGAGCCCATGTTGCCACTCCTCAGAGAAGATGCAACTAGGAGAACAACTTGCAAGTGGACACCTGAAATAGCTTTTCTCATGATTGGATACACCGGGCTATGAAGTACAAAGCTCAATGAGGTTACCAAACCAATATAGTGCTTCAGTAAGTCAATAAAAATTAGTTAGCAGTATTCAAATCATGAAAATAAGAAGGGTGCCCATACTTTGGCACCTGTCAAATTTTGAAATAATGCATATTTCACATTTTTGGTTAGTGCAATAAACCTCATTTCAAACCTGAAATATGACTGTGTCCATCAGTTATTACATATATCACACTGAAACAGCTGTTGCAAAAAAACAATTTTAAACAAAAAGAAAAGAATAAGATTAAGAGGGGTGCCCAAACTTTTTCATATGACTGTAGGAGGGCCACATATTCATATGGACTTGCTCCTTTGACACCTGCCTCTGTCGCTGGGCATCGCCGTGTTTCTCCTGTGGGTGATGTTGATTACATAAGAGAAGTTTCTTCAGAGACATATGGTAGGCGCAGGCTTTGTTCTTCTATCAAAAGTGAGGTGGTTGTACCAGTCGTGCATCACCATCTGGCCTGATTCTAGGGGCGGTCCAGATGAGGTCATTAGGCTGTGAGTTCCAGCCTATGAGAGGGAACCATGCCTTTCAAATACCTTGGAGCCTGTCCTGCAAGGCTGCCAGATATAGTCTTGGTTTCCCCAGTGATCTAGTGCGTATTTTGCTATTTTGACTCTGACCTTTGCCTGAATTTTCGACCCTTCTACAGCCTGCCGATTTTGTACCTTGCTGCCCTCCCAGTTTTGACTCTGACCTTTGCCTGGATTTTCGACCCTTCTACAGCCTGCCGATTTTGTGCTTTGCTGCCCTCCCGGTTTTGACTCTGACTCTTGACTACGCTTTCGGGTCCTGATTTAATACTCTCTTCCTGGCGACCTTCCTACTATGTCCGCTGCTCATCATAGGCAGCTACCTCCTGGGCACCGCTGTAATTCCAGATCCCTGTATAGGGGTAAAGGGTCTTGGGGTTTCTTATGGTACTGCCTTACTATCAGGTCAGCCTCGCAGAGGATAGTCGTCACATGCAGAGTATTATGAGGGGGAGAACGAGGGGTGCATTCCACTGTATGAAGAGTTTTGAGGCTGCACTGTATGGAGAGCTATGAGACTGTATTATGCTATATGGAGGACTGAGGCTGCATTACACTGTATAGAGGGCTATCAGGCTGATTTATACTATACTATATGGAGGGATGTGAGGCTGCATTATACTATATGGAGGGATGTGAGGCTGCATGATACTATATGGAGGGATGTGAGGCTGCATTATACTATATGAAGAATTGTGAGGCTGCATTATACTATATGAAGGGTTGTGAGGCGGCATTTTGCTATGTGCAGGGCTGTAAGGCTGTATTCTATTATACAGAAAACTATGAGGCTATATGGAGGTTATAACATTATAACATTTGGATGACTATGAGGGCTACCTTATGAATGGGGGACTATGTGATGCATTATAATACATAGAGGACTATGGGGGTACATTGTAATATATGGAGGAATATGGTTATGCATTATAATAATTGAAGGACGATGGGGGCAGGAGGAGAAAGACCATATAAACCATGATGGGGGACATTTGTTAAGCACTGCGGAATATGTTGGGGCTATATAAATAAAGATTATTATTAATATATATACCACGATAAAGGCCATAGTCCAAGAGGAGGACCATATATAGCAGGGTGAGGGACATTAATACATAATGAAGAGGAAGAGGGGTCAATCTGTGAGTCTTTAAAGGATTTAAAATGTTACACGAGGCCCATACATCTGACCAACGTGTGCATGGGGGGGTGCCTAAGTCTAAATTTCGCACCGGGGCCCACCAGGCTCTAGTTACGCCACTTCCAATTAGCTTAATGACATCTGTCCATAATCAGCTGTCATTAAACCTTTCTATCACCTTGATTCCACTGCACCAGGGAATCATAAAGCGTTGGGTAAAGCACCAGGAATTGGCGACTGTAATGAATGCGTCAAATTATGGGATGGCTACGGGTTGCTATTCTGTAGCATGTAGGACCCAATTACTGAGCCTCACCATGCTGGGAATACAAGCCCATAGCTGCCTGGTTATGCCTTGGCTGGTAAGTAAAACAGGCGAAGCCCACACATTTTTTATTAAATTCTTTATTAAAATAATTAAAACAAAATAATGGTCTCCCTTGTATTTTTGATTTCCAGCCATGGTAAATCCAGGCAGTTTGGGGTGGCAGCCCATAACTGACTGCTTTATCTGTGCATACAGGGAAGCCCTATGCAAAAATATTTTAATTATTTATTTTTACACCCTTATATGATAGTAGGTTTGTTGCCAATGGCAACCAATCGCGGAAGCTGGCACAATGGGTGGGGACGCAACAACCAATCACAGACACTGACACATAGAGTGAGCATCTGTGATTGGCTTTTGGAAGCAGAGTCCAGTGAATAAACCAGAGGTTAATGAGTGTACTGTACCTGGAAGTGGTGTTTCAAGTGCATGGTCCTCGGTAAGTATAATGCTTCTGATTTAATAACTGTTTTGCTGTCTTTTATACCCCCGCTAACTACCAATTCTAACTTAAGTTTGAGTTCGTTGCTTGGGTCAAGTAACTAACACAGACTTCAAAAAAAGTTCATCTGAATCCGCCGAACCTGAACATCTATGGTTTCACCCACCTCTATTGATTAGTAGTTGCATACTTGACTGTTTACACAGACATCTCTTTAAAATACCAAACTCATCCCATCATAGTCTTTTACCTTTTCTGGGGTCTAGCCACTTCTATCAGCTCTGCTTTGTCTGAGCTGTAGCTTTAAGACTCTGCACAAGTGATCTCTAGTCGGGATGACTGCTTCGTAAGCACAGAGACCCAGTCTCCTGTCTGTGTGTCTTCAAAACCCCAATGCCAGCCTCATTCTCATGCAGGCTCATTTGCCATTTTGATTAAACAGGAAGTCCAGGACCTTCCTTACATCACAGCCCGTATGATCGAACAGGAGTCTCATTATTTCCAAGAGACATGGCTATGTATGTGGATGTTCAGTTACTTCCATCACTTTTGAACATCCTATGAAAACAGCCCTTAACATGAAAATAAGATTCCTGGTACTTTAAGTCCAGGCGTACTTTGTCTGTCTGTGTGAACATACTGGCCAAATACATTGCTGGTATACCTTACAACTAGTATCACAAATAGATTAAATCAATTAATACAATCAACTAGTTAATCCTCTGTGGATCACCATATCTATTATAATAAAACCCTAAGGCTACTTCCGTCAGGATGTGACGGTATGCTACGTCACATCCTGGCTGAAGTAGCCTGTACACCCACTGTGGGTGTTCTAATATGGCCGCCCGCACACACACACACATACACACACAAACACACACACACACTCCGCTATACTTACCACCGGCCCTGCGTGTTCCCCGCCGCTTGGATCTTCAGTCCTCCTTGACGGCAACAGGACTGGATGCAACATGGCGCCCGGGAAGTCTCGTGAGACTTCTGCGACGCCATATTGGATCCAGTCCTGTCGCCGTCAAGGAGGACTGAGGATCCAGGTGGCGGGGAACACGTAGGGCCGGTGGTAAGTATAGCGGAGTGTGTGTGTGTGTCACCGCTGACCACCCAGCCACTGCACACCGCTGACCACCCAGCCACCGCACACTGCTGACCACCCAGCCACTGCATACCACTGACCACCCAGCCACCACACACCGCTGACCACTCAGCCACCACACACCGATGACCACCGAGCCACTGCACACCGCTGACCACCCAGCCACCTACAGCGCTGACCACCCAGCCACCGCACACCACTGACCACCCAGCCACCGCACACCGCTGACCACCCAGCCACCCACAGCGCTGACCACCAAGCCACCGCACACAGCTGACCACACACCGCTGACCACCCAGCCACCGCACACCACTGACCACCCAGCCACCCACAGCTCTGACCACCCAGCCACTGCACACCGCTGACCACCCAGCCACTGCAGACTGCTGACCACCCAGCCACCGCACACCACTGACCACCGAGCCACTGCACACCACTGACCACCGAGCCACCGCACACCGCTGACCACCGAGCCACCGCACACCGCTGACCACCGCACACCACTGACCACCCAGCCACCCACAGTGCTGACCACCCAGCCACCGCACAGGGCTGACCACCCTGGCACCGCACAGTGCTGACCACCCAGCCACCACACAGCACTGACCACCCAGCCACCGCACAGTGCTGACCACCCAGCTACCGCACAGCGCTGACCACCCAGATACCGCACAGCGCTGACCACCCAGCCACTGCACAGCACTGACCACTGAGCCACCGCACACCGCTGACCACCGAGATACCACTTACTCAGCCATCGCACAGCGCTGACAACTGAGCCACCGTACAGCACTGATCACCCAGCCACCGCACGGCGTTGACCACCCAGCCACTGCACACCACTGACCACCAGGCCACCGCACACCGCTGACCACTGAGCCACCGCACACTGCTGACCACCCAGCCACCGCACACTGCTGACCACTGAGCCACCGCACACCGCTGAACCCGGAATACCGCTTACCCTGCCACCGCACAGCGCTGACCACCGAGCCACCAAACAGTGCTGACCACCCAGCCACCACACCCCGCTGACCACCCAGCCACCGCACACTGCTGACCACCGAGACACCGCTGACCACCGAGCCACCACACAGTGCTGACCACCCAGCCACCGCACACCGCTAACCACTGAGCCACCGCACACCACTGACCACTGAGATACCGCTTACCCAGCTACCGCACAGCGCTGACCACCGAGCCACCGCACAGCACTGACCACCCAGCCACCACACACCACTGACCACCAAGCCACCGCACACCACTAACCACTGAGCCACCGCACATCAATGACCACCGAGATACCGCTTACCCAGCCACCGCACAGCGCTGACCACCGAGCCACCGCACAGCACTGACCACCGAGCCACCGCACAGCGCTGACCACCCAGCCACCGCACAGCGCTGACCACCAAGTCACCGCACACTGCTGACCACCCAGCCACCGCACACCGCTGACCACCGAGCCACTGCACACCGCTGACCACCGAGCCACCGCACACCATTGACCACCGAGCCACCGCACACCGCTGACCGCCAAGCCACCAAACAGCGCTGACCACCGAGCCACCGCACAGCGCTGACCACCGAGCCACTGCACAGCGCTGACCACCGATCATTCATCCTGCGGTGACCACCGAGCCTCCGTCCTGCCCCGCCGCCTCCATCCTGCCCCCCTACCTCTATCCTGCCCACCTGCTTCCATCCTGCCCCCCTGGCTCCATCCTGTCCCCCCCGGCTCCATCCTGCCCACCCCGGGCTCCATCTTGCCCCCCCCCGGCCACCATTCTGCTCCTTTGGCTCCATCCTGCTCCTCTGGTTCCATCCTGCCCCGCTCCCTCCATCCTACCCTGCTCCCTCCATCCTGCCCTGCTCCCTCTATCCTGCCCCCCGCTGTTCTTGCCCCCTGCCTCCATTCTGCCCCCCGTCTCCATCCTGCCCCGCCGCTTCCATCCTGCCCCCCCTCTGCTTCCATCCTGCCCCCCTCTGCTTCCATCCTGCCCCCCCGCCGCCTCCATCCTGCCCCCTGCCGACTCTATCCTGCCCCCCCCCGACACAATCCTGCCCCCCTCTCTCCCCCCGTCACCTTCCTGCCCCCCGGCAGTTAGCGGTCATGTGACCGATCAGCTGATCGGTTTCCCAGACAACGACAGGTCCTAAAGGCCTGTAGGACCTAGAAGACGGAGGTGGAGTGAGCCGGCGGACAGGTGAGTATCCTCACTGTGGATTTTTTTACTTTTACAGTGCAGGAGCAGGGGGCCGCGGGGAGCGCAGTATCACCATATACCATAGTGCTGCTATACTTGTACTGTAATGTATCGCCATATACTATAGTGCTGCTATACATGTACTGTAATGTACCGCCATATACCACAGTGCTGCTATACATGTACTGTAATGTACTGCAATATACTATAGTGCTGCTATACATGTTCTGTAACGTACCACCATATACCATAGCGCTGCTATATATATATATATATATATATATATATATAATATATACAGTATATATATATTATTATTATTATTATCTAATATATAATTACCTTAAGCCACTTCCGTCATATTCGGCCCTACTTCCGTCGTCGTGATCGTGACTGCCTCCCAAAGCCTAACTCGCAATGGCTTTGCGAGTCTGCACACAATACCCTCCAGTTACTCGCAAAGCCTCACTCGCAATGGCTTTGCGAGTCTGCACACAATACCCTCCAGTTACTCGCAAAGCCTAACTCGCAATGGCTTTGCGAGTCTGCACACAATACCCTCCAGTTACTCGCAAAGCCTAACTCGCAATGGCTTTGCGAGTCTGCACACAATACCCTCCAGTTACTCGCAAAGCCTCACTCGCAATGGCTTTGCGAGTCTGCTTCACTTACAATATCCGGGACACTCTCTCTCTCCCCTACCCCCGGGTCCTCCTGTCTCCTGCCGTGCTCCCCCCCGGCCCTCCTGTCTCCTGCACGCGCTCCCCCCCCCCGCCTCCTCCTGTCTCCTGCCTGCGTTCCCCCCGGGTACTCCCGTCTCCTGCCCGCGCTCCCCCCGGTCCTCCTGCCCGCGCTCCCCCCGGTCCTCCTGCCCGCGCTCCCCCCGGTCCTCCTGCCCCTCTCTGCCCCCTTCCCCCCCCCCCCGCCCTCTCCGCTTCTCGCGGCCCCCCTTGCTCACCCTGCCCAGGGCCGCACCATCCATCCGTCCAAGCAGCTGTGCTGAAGGAGACGCCGCTTCCTGCCTGCCGCGCGGCGCCGGGAGCGGCAACTTTCATACCTGTGTGCATCATGCATGTGTGTAGTGTGTGCATGATGCATGTGTGTGCTGTGTGCATCATGCATGTGTGTGCTGTGTGCATGATGCATGTGTGTGCTGTGTGCATGATGCATGTGTGTGCTGTGTGCATCATACATGTGTGTGCTGTGTGCATGATGCATGTGTGTGCTGTGTGCATGATACATGTGTGTGCTCTGTGCATGGTGCATGTGTGTGCTGTGTGCATGATGCATGTGTGTGCTGTGTGCATCATACATGTGTGTGCTGTGTGCATGATGCATGTGTGTGCTGTGTGCATGATACATGTGTGTGCTCTGTTGCATGATGCATGTGTGTGCTGTGTGCATCATACATGTGTGTGCTGTGTGCATGATGCATGTGTGTGCTGTGTGCATGATACATGTGTGCTCTGTGCATGGTGCATGTGTGTGCTGTGTGCATGATGCATGTGTGTGCTGTGTGCATGATGCATGTGTGTGCTGTGTGCATGATACATGTGTGTGCTCTGTGCATGGTGCATGTGTGTGCTGTGTGCATGATGCATGTGTGTGCTGTGTGCATGATACATGTGTGTGCTGTATGCATGCTGCATGTGTGTAGTGTGTGAATGATGCATGTGTGTGCTGTCTGCATGATGCATGTGTGTGCTGTCTGCATGATGCATGTGTGTGCTCTGTGCATGATGCATGTGTGTGCTGTATGCATGATGCATGTGATGATGTATGTGTGGTGTGTGCATGATACATGTGTGTGCTGTATGCATGATGCATGTGTGTGCTGTCTGCATGATGCATGTGTGTGCTGTCTGCATGATGCATGTGTGTGCTCTGTGCATGATGCATGTGTGTGCTGTGTGCATGATGCATGTGTCTGCTGTGTGCATGATGCATGTGTGTGCTGTGTGCATGATGCATGTGTCTGCTGTGTGCATGATGCATGTGTGTGCTGTATCATGCACACAACACACACATGCATCATGCACACAGCACACACATGTATCATGCACACAGCACACACATGCATCATGCACACAGCACACACATGTATCATGCACACAGCACACACATGCATCATGCACACAGCACACATGCTTCATGCATACAGCACACACATGCATCATGCATACACCACACACATGTATCATGCACACACATGCATCATGCATACACCACACACATGTATCATGCACACAGCACACACATGCATCATGCACACAGCACACACATGCTTCATGCATACAGCACACATGCTTCATGCACACAGCACACACATGCTTCATGCACACAGCACACACATGTATCATGCACACAGCACGCACATGCATACAGCACACACATGTATCATGCACACAGCACACACATGCATCATGCACACAGCACACACATGCATCATGCATACAGCACACACATGTATCATGCATACAGCACACACATGCATCATGCATACAGCACACACACATGTATCATGCACACACCACACATACATCATCACATGCATCATGCATACAGCACACACATGTATCATGCACACAGCACACACATGCATCATGCACACATGCTTCATGCATACAGCACACACATGCATAATGCATACACCACACACATGTATCATGCACACAGCACACACATGCATCATGCATACACCACACACATGTATCATGCACACAGCAACACACATGCATCATGCACACAGCACACACATGCTTCATGCATACAGCACACATGCTTCATGCATACAGCACACACATGCATCATGCACACAGCACACACATGCTTCATGCACACAGCACACACATGCATACAGCTCACACATGTATCATGCACACAGCACACACATGCATCATGCACACAGCACACACATGCATCATGCATACAGCACACACATGTATCATGCATACAGCACACACATGCATCATGCATACAGCACACACATGTATCATGCACACACCACACATACATCATCATCATGCATCATGCATACAGCACACACATGCATCATGCATACAGCACACACATGTATCATGCATACAGCACACACATGCATCATGCATACAGCATACACATGTATCATGCACACACATGTATAATGCACAGAGCACACCTGCACACACATGCATGATGCACATGGAACACACACATCATGCACACAGCACACACATGTATCATGCACACAGCACACATACATCATCACATGCATCATGCATACAGCACACACATGTATCATGCACACAGCACACACATGCATCATGCACACAGCACACACATGCATCATGCACACATCACACACATGTATCATGCACACAGCACGCACATGCATACAGCACACACATGTATCATGCACACAGCACACACATGCATCAGCATGCACACACATGTATCATGCATACAGCACACACATGCATCATGTATACAGCACACACATGTATCATGCACACACCACACACATGCTTCATCCATACAGCACACACATGTATCATGCACACAGTAGACAGCTCTTTAAGTTGGCGCTCATGTATCATGCACACAGCAGACGTGCACACACATGTATCATGCACACCTCCACACACATGCATCATGCACATGGAACACACGCATCATGCACACAGCACACACATGTATCATGCACACAGCACACATACATCATGCACACAGCACACCTATGCATCATCCACACAGCACACCTGCACACACATGCATCATGCAGACAGCACACACATGCATCATGCACACAGATCTTTAACGTGCCGCTCATGTATCATGCAGACAGCACACCTGCACACACGTGTCATGCACACTTGCACATACACGCATCATGCACACAGCACCCCTGCACACACATGCATCATGCACACAGCAGACCTGCACACACATGTATCATGCACACAGCACACACATGCATCATGCCCACCTGCACATACACGTATCATGCACACAGCACACACATGCATCATGCACACACCACACACACATGCATCATGCATACAGAACACACATGCATCATGCACACAGCACACACATGCATCATGCATACAGCACACACATGTATCATGCACACAGCACACATGTATCATGCACACAGCACACACATGTATCATGCACACACTACACACATGCATCATGCATACAGCACACACATGTATCATGCACACAGCACACACATGTATAATGCACACCTGCACACACATGCATCATGGCCACCTGCACACACATATATCATGCACACACCACACACATGCATCATGCACACAGCACACACAAGCATCATGCGCACACATGCATCATGTGTGATGCATGTGTGTGCAGGTGTGCTCTGTGCATTATACATGTGTGTGCTGTGTGCATGATACATGTGTGTGCAGGTCTGCTGTGTGCATGATGCATGTGTGTGCAGGGGTGCTGTGTGCATGATGCATGTATGTGCAGGTCTGCATGACACGTGTGTGCAGGTGTGCTGTCTGCATGATACATGAGTGCAACGTTCAACACCTGTGTGCATGATGCATGTGTGTGCTGTCTGCATGATGCATGTGTCTGCAGGTGTGCTGTGTGCATGATGCATAGGTGTGCTGTCTGCATGATGTATGTGTGCTGTGTGCATGATACATGTGTGTGCTGTGTGAATGATGCGTGTGTGCCGTTGCATGATGCATGTGTGTGTGCACGTCTGCTGTGTGCAAGATACATGAGCGCCAACGTAAAGAGCTGTCTGCTGTGTGCATGATACATGTGCTTGAAGGTATGCTGTGTGCATGATGCATGTGCGTCCAGGTGTGCCGTGTACATGATGCATGTGTCTGCAAGTGTGCTCGCTCCATCCTGCCCCCCCCCATCCTGCTCCTCCGGCTCCATCCTGCCTCGCTCGCTCCATCCTGCCCTGCTCACTCCATCCTGCCCCCCGCCACCATCCTGCTCCTCCGGCTCCATCCTGCCCCGCTCACTCCATCCTGCCCCGCTCCCCACTATCCAACGCTACCCTCCAACCACCATCCTTCTCCGCCTCCATCCTGCCCGCTCCCTCCATCCTGCCCCCCCCTGTTCTTGCCCCCCCTCTGCCTCCATCATGCCCCCCCTCTGCCTCCATCCTGCTCCCCTCTGCCTCAATCCTGCTCCGGCTTCATCCTGCCCCCCTCCGCCTCCATCCTGCTTCCCCCTCCGCCTCCATCCTGCCCCCCCTCCGCCTCCATCCTGCCCCGCCCCCCGGCTCCATCCTGCCCACCTGCCATCCTGCCCCCCGACACAATCCTGCCCCCCCACCCCCCCTCACCATCCTGACCCCCTACTCCATCCTGCCCCCCGGCAGTTAGCGCTCATGTGACCGATCAGCTGATCGGTTTCCCAGGCAACCACAGGTCCTAAACGCCTGTACTACCTAGAAGATGGAGGTGGAGCGAGCCGCCGGCCAGGTGAGTATCCTCACTGAGGATTTTTTTTATTTTTACTGTGGAGAAGCGCGGAGCCGCGGGGACCGGAGTATCGCCATATACCATAGTGCTGCTATACATGTACTGTAATGTACCGCCATATACCATCGTGCTGCTATACATGTGCTGTAATGCACCGCCATATACTATAGTGCTGCTATACACATACTGTAATGTACTGCCATATACTATAGTGCTGCTATACATGTACTGTAATGTACCGCCATATACTATACCGCTGCTATACATCTAATGTACCGCCATATACTATAGTACTGATATACATCTACTGTAATGTACCGCCATATACCATCGTGCTGCTATACATGTGCTCTAATGTACCGCATTATACTATAGTGCTGCTATACACGTACTGTAATGTACTGCCATATACTATAGTGCTGCTATACATGTACTCTAATGTACCGCCATATACTATAGTGCTGCTATACATGTACTGTAATGTACCGCCATATACTATAGCGCTGCTATACATGTAATGTACCGCCATATACTATAGTGCTGATATACATGTACTGTAATATACCGCCATATACCACAGTGCTGCTATACATGTCATTTAATGTACCACCATATACCATAGCGCTGCTATATATATATCTAATATATATAAAACCCGAAGGCTCACTTACGTCACTTTGCTCACCACTTCCGTCACTTTGTCATAGCCAAAGTGCCGTCACCACAGCGCTACACACGCCCAGGGGGGACCAACATGCCGCCCCTAAGCAGACCGGGACTCAGGCAGCCCCGCCACGCTTACGCCCGCCCCTACACTGCCCAAAACACACACACATCACGGCCATGAAATGAGCGGCGTTAGCCGGTCGTCTCCCGCCCGCCACACACCACTTCGGGAGATGACCGGCTAATGCCGGTCGTCTCCCGAGTGCCTCGCGCTCGCTCCCGCCAGTTTCACAGGTGCAAGCTCCTCCCCCTCACTTCCGATGCCCGGGGCTGTTGATAGCTCTCAGCGAAATGGCGGCCGCACGGATCGCCCTCCGCTCCTAGACTGCCCCGAGCCTCCGGAGGTAAGCCCTGTGCCGCACCGCCAGCAGTAGGCCAAGAAGCCCTGAGGATACGGAGCCAGCTGGTGTGGAGCCTGAAAGAAGACAGAGAGGTGTGCAGCCTAGAGGAGGACAGGTGTACCGAGCGGTGATGTCGCCGCTCCAGCCTGCTCTCTCCTCACCCCTCCAGCCGGACCTCTCCTCACTCCTCCAGTGCCACCTCTCCTCACCCCTCCAGCGCCACCTCTCCTCACCTCTCCTCACCCCTCCATCCGCACCTCTCCTCACCCGTCCAGCGCCCACCTCCCCTCACCCCTCCAGCGCCACCTCTCCTCACCCCTCCATCCGCACCTCTCCTCACTCCTCCATCCGCACCTCTCCTCACTCCTCCAGCCGCACCTCTCCTCACCCCTCCATATGCAATGTACAGTATGTGTATATATGTGTGTGTATGTAGCCACTTCCGTCACTTTCTCCGCACTTCCGTCACTTTGTCCGCACTTCCGTCACTTTGTCCGCACTTCCCTCACTTTCTACACACACATACACACACAAACACACACACACTACGCTATACTTACCACTGCCCCTGCGTCCGCCGCCTGGATCCTCAGTCGACATCTCGCCGCCCCCCAACTACTGGATCCAATATAGCGTCCAAGAAGTCTCGCCAAACTTCCCGGACATATTGGATCCAGTCGTCCGCGACCGCCAACATACTTTCTCCAAGATGGCGTCCAGGAAGTCTCCCCAGACTTCCCAGACCCAATATTCGATCCAGTCGTCCGGGGGCGGCGACATTTCGACTCCGGATCCACGTGCCGGGGAACACGCAGGCCCGGTGGTAAGTATAGCGAAGTGTTTGTATGTGTGTATGTGTCTGCTGACCACTCTGCCCACGGCGCTGCGCTGACCACTCTGCCCATGGCACTGCGACCACTTGCCACTGCGTCTGACCATCTGCCCACGCGCTGCGTCTGACCACTCTGCCCACGCCGCTGCGCTGACCACTCTGCCCACGCCGCTGCACTGACCACTCTGTCCCACGCCGCTGCACTGACCATCTCCACGCACTCCTGCTGAACCAATCTCACCGCACTCACTGCTAACCACTGAGCCACCACACTCACTGCTAACCACTGAGCTACCGCACTCACTGCTAACCACTGAGCCACCGCACTCACTGCTAACCACTCAGCCACCGCACTCACTGCTAACCACTGAGCCACCGCACTCTCTGCTAACCACTGAGCCACCGCACTCACTGCTAACCACTGAGCCACCGCGCAGTGCTAACCACTATGCCACCGCCCAGTGCTAACCACTCAGCCACCCCGCAGTGCTAAGCACTGACCCACCGCGCTGTGCTAACCACTCAGCCACCGCGCAGTGCTAACCACTGAGCCTCCTCTATACACACAATTAATTTCACCGCACTCCCCTATTAGTAAATCCCTCTCCCTCTCTCCTGTAAGTGAGGCGCCAAGCTCATTGGTCGGCCACAGCACACACCGACCAATCAGCTTTGCGCCTCCCTTCCTATTCAGATACATCGAGGACTTTGAGTTTCAAATTTACCGCTGTAAGTGAGGCGTGAAGCTCATTGGTCGGCGCCAGCACACAGCGACCAATGACCTTCGCGCCTCACTTACACCACTAAATTTCAAACTCAAACTCCTCCATGTATCTTAATGACCAGTGAGGTGCTTCTCTCATTATACTCATGACAGTAGCAACATTAACCCCTTACATTCCGTTTTTTCTGTAATTTCTATAACACACTGTGTAGTTGTACTGTCACTACAAAGTTAACACCTTCTATACCATTTCTCCCTTAACTCCATACTTTGTAGTCTCTATTACTACTCCCAGTAGGAACATTAACCCCTTATATTCCATTATTGCTGTTATTTCTATTACACAGTGTATAGTTGTAATCACACTGCGAAATTAACCCATTATATACCAGTTCAGCATTAACTGCATATTTGGTAGTGTTTATAACTACAGTCACTGGTACATTAACCCCTTGAACACCATTTTGGATATAATTTACAGCGCTGAGTCTGTTGTGGGAGTGCCTGTGGTACATTAACTCCTTCAATACCATTTTTGATATCATTATAAGTTCCTACTCTGTTATAGTCCTGTTAGTCGGACATTAACTCTTTCTACACCTCCACTATATTGCTACCCTCACAGTTTTGCTTACATCGCCTACTTAGTCATATATCTGGTGTTTAAGTCTATTATTTACAACTCTTAAAAATATTATATACAGATTCTAGACTCCCGATTCTTTAGAATCGGGCTCACAGCTAGTATATATATATATATATATATATATATATATATGTAGTTCATTCACGTTGACTGAACAAGTTCTGCCAGTCACAGTATGTCAACTACATACATATTCTAGAATACCCAATGCGTTAGAATCGGGCCACCATCTAGTATAATATAATTTTCTTAAAGGATACATGTAATTTATACATATATAAAAGGAGAACTATTTTAGACATGCTCACTTCATTTACCATAAATATTATTCCATTATATCCCACACAAATATATATACAAAATATGTTCATATCATTATTATTCTCTTTTAATAAGTAAACATTGTATCCCTCCTATAATACAGGGTGGGCCATCTATATGGATACACCTAAATAAAATGGGAATGGTTGATGATATCAACTTCCTGCTTGTGGCACATTAGTATATGGGAGGGGAAAACTTTTCCAGATGGATGGTGACCATGGCAGCCATTTTGAAGTCAGTCATTTTGGATCCAACTTTATTTTTTTCAATGGGAAGAGGGTCATGTCATCGAACGTATTGAGAATTTCAGAAGAAAAACAATGGTGTGTTCGGTTTTAATGTAACTTTATTATTTCATGATTTATTCCAAGTTGATATCACCATTCATTCCCATTTTTTCAGGTGTATCCATATAAATAGCCCACCCGGGCAATTGGACCATTTATATGGATACACCTAAATAACATGGGAATGAATGGTGATATCAACTTGAAATAAGTCATGAAAGAATAATGTTACATTAAAACCGAACACACCATTGTTTTTCTTATAAAATTCTCAAAAGTTTGATGTGTCACATGACCCTCTTCCCATTGAAAAAAATAAAGTTGGATTCAAAATGGCTGACTTCAAAATGGCCACCATGGTCACCACCCATCTGGAAAAGTTTTCCCCATCCCATATACTAATGTGCCCCAAACAGGGAGTTGATATCGCCAACGATTCCCATTTTATTTAGGTGTATCCATATATATGGCCCACCCTGTACATTCCAAGTGGTTGTTTAGTGTCCAGGCTGATGATCCAGAATGCTTTGCCGATAAATATTTTTTTCTGCCAATTGCCGCCCCCGTTTAGGTGTATTAACCTGTTTCATCCCAAAAATCTTAAATCTTTAAGTTCACCATCATGTTTCTCCAGAAAGTGCTTTGTGGACCCTAAATAATAGACATCTTTATTATTAATATTATATATGTTCTACAATATTTTTTTTTAATTTTTCTCTAGTGGTACAAACAATATATCTCCGATTACATTAAATACATTCAATAAAATAATTACGGTATATGCGTGGTGTCACAATTAATGAAACAATAATTGGGTATGTACTGTAACATCTATTTGACAAGGTTTTTTAGTGTATTTGCACTCTCCACACTTTCTACCCCCACACTCAAGAAGCCTTTAGTTGACAACAAGGTTTCAGCTCATTTGTTAACAGCGCTATGAAGTAAGCTAGGGGAAATCTGATTTCCAATAGATTTTCCTCATTTGGCCACACATTGATGCTCCTGATGCAAAATATTAAGAAGATAAATATCCTGGTGCAGTATTGGAATTCATTTATTTATAATATTTCAGATTTTTTTATATTGGAAACTATAAGGTGTGCTAAAAGTTAGCATATAATTCCCAGTTTTTTCCTTAGTTTTTCTTCCGCCATTTTGTCTGCAGATGCTTCCCGCACTTTTTGAGATACTGATCTCCTTTCCACGTCCTCCTCTTCTTCCTCCTCCTATTCCAGTGGTTACCGCCACCTCATCCCACAGACTTTTCAAAGTTTGCTCCAGCATGTAGATGGGCGGAATAGTGATGCTGATGAAGCTATCCATCTTAGTAGCCATTTCAAATCTGTGAAGATGGGTGCAGAGGTTCTTGATCTGTGTCCACTCTTAAACTGTACATTTAGCTCACCACATTTAGCTCACTTTGAGTTACTGTACGCGTCATTCCATACTATGCCACGGCATGTCGCTGCTGCCACAGTCGTTGCACCATGTGCAGAGTGGAATTTCACCATGTCGGCACATCGCATATAAAATGATTAACCATTTGTCTGAAAGACGTTTATAGCAATGCTAGTTGATGAGCGACGGGGTGAGAATGTCAAAAGTGAGCACACAGCGACTGTACCTTGTGCAGAAGATCATCCAGGCTGGGTTGGTGGCGTAGGAATTGCTAGGCAATTAGGTTGAGAAAGGGAGTCATGCAAAGCATGTGTGTAAGTTTGCACCGGCATAGTGCCGCTTTCAGGTTTGCACCGTTTTCACATATGGCCTTCTCCTGCTCCATGTTTAGCGGAGACAGCCATTGCTGAAACTTGACCTGCATAGCTGTCCACAACTCTTCAGCTTCCCCATGAATAGGCGTAAGAATTAAGAACATGGAACATGCATTGGGGTATGTCTTGGAAGAGTCCCATTCCCTTGTCTCTCTATCTTTGGCACATGCACTGGCACTTTAGGTAATGGTTGTTTCATGATATTACTTTAAATGTGACTTGCAAGCTGACCATGTACACTATGTAACCTTGTTGTGAATTGCTCATATCACTTTGTTTTACTTATTTGGCCATGCTATTATATAGCCTTATACACTTACACTTTTATACAAGTGTAATCTGAGTGCTGAGTCAAAACATTTGCTGTGTCAGAAATGTACTCAACTGTCTATCCTGTATTTAAACTTTAATTGTGCGTTATTTTGGATATTAGCCTAATAAATGTAATACATGTGATTTATAAGCAATCAAAGCTCCACTCTGACTCTTTTTGTGGAACTCAGCTTTGGAGTTAGTTGTGTGACTCACATCTCCAAGGCATTTTAATTTAAATACTGCCTGATGGCAGAGAGCCCTGAAAGTGCAGTACGGAAGTGGGGTTGATTCTGTATTAACTGTAGAAGCATTAAAGGAGAGGTTGAGGGCGGAGTTGGAGGCTCTAGAGGAGGTGGCTGAGGCTGAAGCAGTGGATGAAGAGGTACAGACAGAAATTTGTCCCAAAAGACTTGGGGATTTGAAGACTTGGGGAGTAGCCACTTCCCTGTCAGGCCCCACAACCACCAGAGTCACCCAGTGGCCAGTGAGGGAGATGTAATGCCCTTGGTCATGTTTGCTCATTTGGGTGTCAGTGGTGATATGGTACTATCAACAGAACACTGCACAATCAGCGTGGTTTTGGGTGAAAGTTTTTACTTTTTTTATTGGTAATGCACATAGACAGGGTGCGACAATATAGCTGCCGTTATGGCTACAGACCGTAGCTTTTTTCAAAGCATCGCTACTTACTTGTACTTCACCAAGGGGACCTCCTCAATGGTATAGTGAGTGATAACAGGTCTGTAGATGGGTCGTTGCTGGTCTCTCCTGTGTCTGGAGCTTATGTAGTGGAGTTCCCCTGTTTAGTGTGCTAAACTGTGTTGGCTCCTGGTTGTTAGTGTCCCTTGAGACGGTTTTTGGCACTGTGGTGCGCTGTGTCACCAGCGCCTCCTGCGCCTGTGGATAGAGTGGTGATATGCACCCTGTCACACACAGGGTTTCTCAAGGAATGGGTGATGTTATCTGTGACATGCAGGTATAGTGCAAGAAAGGCTTGCTTTGAGAAGTAGTGATGACTGGACAACTGATAATGGGGAGCTATTGTAGCCATCAGCTTTAGGAAACTGTTGGAATCCACCAGGCGGATAGGCAGCATTTCCATAGCCAACAAATGGGAAATGTTCAAGTTCAAGATCCTTACTTTGGGATGTGTAGAAGGAAATAATCTTTTCAATGACTACAACTGTGGGACCGAGGGCTGGTTTCTGTGATGAGACAGGGTGGAATAGGATGTACTCCACTAACTGCTGCACTGTGAAGAAGGTGTAGTCAGAGATATTCTGATGGATTGACAAACATATGGTGTGCTCTGTGTCTGGAATTGGTCCAAACCAGCAGGTTTGTCAACTTCTGTAACAGCTGAGGGTCTGTCAGTTGCCACGACTGTAGCGTGTAAAAAAGTGGTGATCCTACGGCCGAACACCTGTCAGAAAACATTTGCCACAGTGACGGAGAAGGAAGAAGCAGCAGATGCAGGTGATTTGCAGCACAGAGCCAGCCCAGACTGACAATCTCCACAACAACCTAGTAAAGGACAAACATATTGTGGAGATCGTGCCAGCTGGACAATTTTTGCCATGTCGGACAAATGCGGTCCGGATGCATAGTTGAGGCTGAGGATGCAGCACTTACTGTGCTTGCAGCTGTCAGTCTCTGTGTGGGAACATGCAACCTCCTCATCTTCCACCTTCTCCTACTCCTACTCTGCTGAGCTACTCATCTTCATGAATATTGGTTCATTCCAAGTCAGATCTAGGACCTCATCACCATCATCCTCTCTGTTGTCCCACTCCTCTTCATGAAAGTCACCCTCCTCCACTTCCTGCACTGGACACACAGTACAGTGCAGGTATTCATCTGATATCTGAGTCTCATCATCACCTCCAACCCCAGGGTTAACGACTGGTGACAAGGATCTGGATTCTGCTGGGACCATACTTCTTCTGCCCCGGATCCAACTCCCAAAAGATTTTGGCCGTTGGTGCAGATGTTTTCCTCCTCTGGAGAATGTTTGGCGCAGACCTCTGATGCCCAGAGAATACACTGTGTGAACATCTCTGCAAAAGCGCTCATCTGTTTTTTCCCACAATTAGTGGTGGGAGAGTTGTGACACAGGGAGACACATGGAGAATTGGGCCGCCACCTCTGTGGAATGTACTTTGTGATGATGAGGTGGAGAAACAGGAGGACAGACCACTTAATGCAGCGGAGTCCATGAACTGTAGCAAAAGCTGGGCCTAATCCAGAACTTGTATCGCTATGCTGCTGACAAACAAAGAGACTGGAGTAGGCTGTCCAATAACAGAAGTTGTCGCTTCACTTAGAATATGACGACGAGCCAATATTTGGTTACTATAGCTTTCAGTAACATTAACAATAGTACCAACCAAACGTACACCTCCAACACATAGCCTACTCATAGGGCCGCTTCTCACGCTCAGATACCTGAAACGATATCTTTAGAAAAGTCACGTGAGCGCTATCATTTCGAGATCGTTCGTACATGTCACACGCATGGATCTAATTAACGATCTCTAATTTGGCATTGCGCCAACGTAGATCCGCAGATCTTAGTGAACGATTTCATAAAGTGGCAGGAATAGGAGAAATCTGAAGGAGATCGTTGATCATAGTGTCACAATGTCCGATGCTGCAGTTTACTGCAGCGTTAATTGAACGACAGATTTGAGCTCAGGACCTCAAATTTGTAATGAACTATCTAACGATTTTTCCTTCAGATATCCGATGTTTACACGCAACTATTCAAAAACGATATCTTTTGAATGATCCGAAAAGTGTGACGTTTCAACTATATTGTTTCAGATATTTGAGCATATGAAGCAGCCCTTACTTCCAGCAAACTTTTCCCCTTTCCCTTTTGCGATTTCCCCACTCATCTTTTATGCACATAGATTTGGAAAGCACTTGTTTAAGGACAGAGGCTTTCTAGGGGAAACTGAAGTATTTGGGTTATACAGGTTAGAGGCCAAAGAGAGCTATTTTAGGGTACCTTTACACGCCGCAACTACGGTGTGAAAACTGAGAGGCAATCCGGAGTTCCGTCACTGTCGCCGTGAAATTGCTACGAAATTGCGGCGTGTATTTGGGAAACCCGGTAGTGTTTCTGAAAATTGTGGCCGGTTGTGATTTCAGAGCACTGCTCGAAAACCAGACGCAACCATGAAGGTGAATTTCCCTGCTTTTGGCGTGTGAAGGGGTGATAGGGATGGAATCAGCGTCGCCTCCTGATTTTCCGAAGTTGTGCCACAGTGTGCAGGCCACCGCGCCCCCTCAGCGATGATTGGTAGGGGTTACTGTGTTAACATTGGCTGTCCCTTCACAGGGCGCCATATTGGATGAGCTGTCACTTCAGCACCACACGCATCTGCACCTACACAACCATCCACTACACCATTCCAATTACGCGTGCATTCAATAGCGCAAGCTAATGTTGGTGCGTGTATTGTAAGATGCATTGTGTACATTATACTGCCACACATGACAGTTCATATATTGGTGTACACATCGCTCATGGGTGGCATAGGGAAAGCACTGCAATGTTTAGCGAATTAGGTGACACTGATGTGTTAATTACGCTACTTCCGTTCCGCGGACGGCTACCTTGTTAGTGTGAACAATGTTGTTGGGCAGTGCTAGTGTGCATGATGACGTTTCTTTTGGTTTCGCTCTGCCTGCCAGGTGCCTGGCCCTCCCCTGCACATAGCAGCAGAGTCATGGCCACCGCACAGCGAGCTGCCACATGGGTCTGGCGGAGCTAATATTCCTCATAGATATCGCAGACCACCATGATTATTGGTGTGACCAACATTACCGGCACCCACGGCTGCGCAAACTCAGCATCCTGAGAAGGATTCAGCGGGCCCTGCTCCACAAACTGGGGGTGGAGAGGACCTGTAAACAGATCCAAAAGAAAATTGCGGACTTAAAACACAAGTGCCCAGGCCCCATTGTGGATCTTCGGGCCAGGATTGCCAGTCTGCGTGGTGAGTAGGTGCCAATGGCAAACACACACTTTGCAAGGTACATTTAACAAACACTACACAAACATCATGTTGTATTGGGCTAGGCCACATAATGTGGACTTGGCAACCATGTTGATGTGTCACCAATGTGCATCGGCTTGTTGTTTACACTGCAACATGAAGGTATATGAAACACTCATTTGTCCCACAAATGGTGACGCCTATACTGATCCATGGACCTGTGTTTAAAAAAAGAGGTGTGTCCTGACTGTAAATGAGACAAATACATATCAATGCCATGTTGAACCCACACATGACACTGTGGCCCACATATGTTTAACCTGTGACACATAAAATGTAGCCACACAATGATCACACAACAGAACACTGATTACTACATCTACACTATGTGTTGGCAGCCATGGTGCAAACACCTGTTGCTTATTGGCTGTTCTAAATTTCAAAACACAAGCACCTACCATGGCAAGGCAATTTTTTATGACAAAAGATAATATGTGCCCACTGTTGTTGGACTCCTGTCACAAACCATAGCGGCCCCTACCCACAGTATATTCGTACAACATTACCTTGTACCCTATCATCAGCTGGGCCTACACCATCACCAGGGTCAGAGGGTCAGGACATGCCCTCGTCAACCGGGACTCCACCCTCCCCAGGGCCAGAGGGTGAGGACTTGCCCTCGCCACCAGTGGCCCAAGGCTTGGCTTCAGGCAGCCCAGGGACCACAAACCCACATTGTGTGGCCACACACCCCCAGCCCAGGAGCAACAACACCCCCCAGTATTTCGAGCTCCCTTGCGAGCCCTGGGGTCCGGATGTCCCCACACCCTCAAATGGAGCCTGCAGGTGTTGCTTATGGTGGTAAGTGTCTGCTGGCGCATACAACCTTTACAATGTAATTACTGTTGTGTACTTTGGACAACAGTAGGTGACTTAATTGTTTTTTGGGTTCTAAATGTATTGCAGAAGGACAACGAGCACATGCGGCCGGCTGGGCTCTCAGCCCATTACCATCTCCTCCTCATGCAAACCGTGAAGGTGATGTGGACTGTACGTATGATCCTTATAAATTAACTCAAAGAACCACCTAAACAGAAGTGCAAAAAATAATAATCGCCTTATTTCCCCTACAGGTGTACCAACTATTGAACAGCTGATGGAGGCTCACCAGGAGGCCCAGCAGCTGATGGAGAGGGCACACCAACAAGGGTAGCAACAACTTGCCCGGTTGGGTGCCATGATTCGCGCCCTCCAGAGAGCCCAGTCCCGCATGGGCCAGAACCCATCTCACCAAACCCAATAATGGGACCACATGCCCATAAACTTTGTTGTCCATGTTGGACTTTTTTTGCCCCCTCTTGCCCTGTTGCCACCTTTTTTGTTTTAAGGCCACGTTGGCCTCTTTTCTTATAGTGTCCCATATTGGGACAGTGGATGGTGTGTCGTGGCTACTCCTAACCTAAACCAGCCTTGTAGTTTGTGATGCCAATGTTTTGCCAACATGTTGTTGGTGAATAAAATTTTGGCCAACAACCTCCTGTGTCATCCATTTTTGCATCACCAACAGGTTAATTTAAATGCCTTTTAAATGTTGAAAACACACTGGGCCACATTGGAACCACAGCTATATGTTGTCACATAGTAAACATGTCACCATACTGTACCATAACTACCGCCATGGGCCACAATCTGTCATGAATATCTCCTATATGAAACCCACATCAACCAACACACACACACACTCGTGTACGTAACACAGATACGGACATAATGTTGATGAACAGAAACATTTTTTTTATTATATTTTGCTTTTCAAGTCACCAAAAAAAATAGGCCCACACAAGGGCAATCGAATAGTCCCAAAAATTTGTAGAGCCAAGGTTGTGCATTGCCTAGTAGTTATCTCTGTCTTCCTGATCCTCTGCTGGATCAAACAATGGGGCCTCCCCCTCCTCCTCTTGATACACCCATCGGCCCTCGTAGGCCGCAGCTCTTCTGCTGGTTCTTCTTGGGGGAGGTGGAGTATCACGAGCTTGTGTCCTCCTCACCATGCGTCTGGCGGGCGCAGTGGGCCCTGGGGTGGTCTTCCGGGGGAACGTCCACGACGCCCCCATCGTAGGGACCCATCCACGCCTGCCTCCAGGACATGAAACATGGCCCGCTCCACGATGTTACGCTGCTCTGGCTCCTTGCGGGCCAGCATTTCGCTGGCGATGTACACAAAACCAGAGCCAGGGATCCTCTCACGATCTAGGAGGACCTGTTTCGCCCAGGTACCCATCTCCATGTTGGGTGGGGCTGGTGGTCTTCTACGTCTAATCTCAGAGCTGGGACCTGGGCCCTGCCCCCCACCACTGGTCCTGGGCACTGGCTCTCCCTCAGATGTGAATATGAGAGCCTCTTCAGCTGCTGGCTCCTCCTCAATGGAGCCAGGCGACAGAGGGGCCTGAAAAATAAACAAACAAAAGAACAACATAAGCCACATGAAGCACTATAATTGATGATAGTACCTCAAACTAAGAGGCCACCCAACATAGAGGCAAGCACACCATGGAGAACACCAAAAGACACAGGAGCAGAGTGGACAGTCCCAAAAGCCAAACAAGTACACTAGTGCCGTATATTCACCTGAGGATCCACATTGCTAGGTAAAGTGGTCATAAACATCAGAATAATTTTTAAAATTTAGCCAACCACAAAATGCATAGCAAACAACAGTGAAAGGAAAAGGTGAAACAAAAGCTAAATGGTGAATACCAAATGCACGCCAAACAACACATCTGTGCCCAAAACATGCTGGGTACCTCAAACATACAAACACAATTACCCACCTCCTGTGACGGGCAGGGTCTTGGGCTGGGCCTACAGCTGGTTGCGGACGGCGCTTGCTGCACCGTGTTCCACGAGGCCCCTCTTGGCCCAGGGTGAAGCTGAGGAGGTCATAGTACCAGAGATTGGGCCTAGGAACCTCCTAAAAAATTAGGTCATGCTAATAAACACATGGGCAGCATACGTCACACCCTATTCAGTGTGTCCAGACCCTGTCCTGACACATGAATAACATGTGTTTGGCTAGTCCTGTTGGATGAGGCAAAGCTTTGCTGACGTTAACATGATTGATCTATTGGGGCCAAATACTCTTGACTATGTGAAACCCTATCATTACAAATGGCACTCCTGATGTAACTAGGAATTTGGTAAACACACACATCACATACACACATAGTTTTCCCAATACATACTTCTGCAGTACACATTTCTTGCCAAGATTCACACATAACAATGTGTAGTACAGGACAATGCTTGTCTTTACGATGCTTACGAGACGCTAACTACACTTCTACATGACGCTACCTGAAGTCTCTGCTAATGCGTACAAATGGCATCAAACAAATGTGTTTTCAGCACACGGGAAATAATGTCTACCATACCAACATAGTGTCACATCGCCATTGGACTCGGTGGCCGGTGTTCCTGCCTCAGCTGCTGGGAGGAGCCGGATTCCTTCGGCTGGTGGCGCCGGTGATAGGAGGGCCTTGTCCTCATATGGAACTGCTTCCGCGACGTCTACCTCTGTCGCTGAGCGCCGCTGTGTTTCCCTTCTGGGTGGTGTTGGTCGCAGAGGAGCGGGCCCTGCAGAGGTGTCCTTTAGGCGCAGCCTGCGTTCTTCTGTCAGAGGTGCGGTGGGCGGAGCCAGTCGTGCATCTCCATCTGGCCTGGTTCTAGGGGCGGTCCGGATGAGGTCATCAGGCTGTGAGCTCCAGCCTATGGGAGGTAACCGAGCCCTTCAAATACATTGGAGCCTGTCTTGCAGGCTGCCAGATATAGTTTTGGTTTCCCAGTGATATAGTGTGTGTGTAGTTTTGTCTCTAACCTTGGCCTGGATTTCTGACTCTGCTTCTTCCTGTCGATTTTGTACCTCAGCTGCCCTCTTGGTTTTGCCCTTGACCCTTGCCTGGATTTTCGACTCTGCTACTGCCTGATGATTTTGTACCTTCGCTGCCCTCTCGGTTTTGACTCGGACTTCTGACTTCATTTTTCGGGTCTTGATTTTTTCCCCTGGCGACCTTCCTGCTCGGTTGCACATATAGGCAACTACCCCCTGGGCTCCTCTGTAATTCCCGATCCCTGTATAGGGGTTAAGGGTCTCGGGGTTTCTCGGGGTACTGCCTTACCAGCAGCCCAGCCTCACAGCGGATGGTTGTCACATTATATCTGGCCATAACATTTTTATATATATAGATACTACATATAAAAGTCTTCCCTTACCTTTTTTTTTTTTTTTCTCTCCTTTTTCCAATGGTTCTACCTGTTTTTTTTTTCTTTTCTCTGAGCTGTGTCTGCTGATTGCTCCCTCAAAGCACCTGTGTCCAGCTTCTCAGTCCTGTGGAGGAACACTCCCATCATCTCATACCAACATGCTGTACAAGCCACAATCTGGAGTCCTCTGCATGAATGCTGGAGATCAGAAGGCCTCGTTCCCTGGATATCAGCACCTGGGGGGCTCTGGCTCTGCCTGCCTGGGTGCTAAGGTATTGCCAGCGGATGCTGCCAAAGTCCTGTTACCTATTTCTTTGACTTACTTTAAGAAATCTGTGTGTTTAGAGGCTTATGTAGACAGTGGCTCAGAGGGGAATTTCATAGATCTCCTGGTAGCAAGAAATCTAGGTGTACCACTACTAATGCTTAATGCCCCCATTAGAACCACTGCAGTTAATGACACTCCCCTCATCCAGGGTGGAGTGGAATTTGTCACTGAGGAAGTGGGGTCTATACATGCTGAAACTGTGTCACTTTTTGCTATCAGTAATTTATCATCGGCAGTAATCCTGAGCATGCCATGGTTACGCAAACATAACCCTGTCATAGACTGGCACTTTGGTGACATTGTGCGCTGGAGCCCAAAGTGTCAGGATAACTGTATCTCGCTATCTGTAAATCAAGTGAAGGTCAAGACTCCTGCCTTTGTACCATATGCCTTTAGAGATTTTGAGGATGTGTTTTCTATTCAGGAATGAGAGAAATTACCCCCTCACAGAAAGTATGATTGCGCCATAGATTTGATACCTGATTCTCGTCTCCCAAAGGGGAAAGTATTTAATCTCTCTAGTCCAGAACGTCAGGCCATGAATGATTACATAGCAGACAGCCTGAGAAAGGGGTATATTAGACCGTCCACCTCACCAGTAGGGGCTGGTTTCTTTTTTGTGGGAAAGAAAGATGGTGGCCTCAGACCTTGCATAGATTACCGCAAATTAAACGCGATCACTGTGAAAAACCAGTATCCTCTTCCACTCATCCCTGATCTTTATAATCAGCTGTTGGGAGCCAAATATTTCACCAAACTGGACCTCAGGGGAGCATATAACCTGGTCCGTATAAAGGAAGGCGATGAGTGGAAGACCGCGTTTAACTCGCCTCTCGGCCATTTTGAGTACCTTGTAATGCCGTTTGGGTTAAGTAACGCACCAGCAGTGTTTCAGAATTTTGTCAATTATATTTTTAAAGATATCAGTGGTGTATATGTGGTTGTTTATTTGGACGACATTCTGTTTTTTTCTCCTGGTCTTTGGTCGCACGTCCGACATGTCCGTACTGTACTCCAGAGACTCAGAGAGCATTCTTTATTCGCCAAATTAGAGAAATGTGTCTTCATGGAGGAGGAGATACATTTTTTGGGGTATATTATATCGGCTAAAGGGTTTCGCATGGATCCTGCCAAAATTAAACCCATTAAGGAATGGGTACAACCCAAGTCTCTAAAGGCACTGCAGCGATTCTTGGGTTTCGCTAACTATTATCGCAAATTTATTAAAGGGTTTTCCGAGATAGCCAAACCACTCACTGATTTGACACGTAAAGGGGCGGATGTGGTTAATTGGAAGCCTGAAGCAATTTATGCGTTTTCTAAATTAAAGGAATGTTTCTCCTCTGACCATATATTGGTTCAGCCTGATCTGGACCTCCCCTTCATTGTAGAGGTAGATGCCTCTGAAGCTGGAGTGGGAGCAGTGCTATCACAAGACACTGCATCCCTCACTCAGCTTCGTCGTGTGCCTTCTTTTCCCGAAAATTTTCATCTACCGAGATGAATTATGACATAGGTAATCGGGAGTTGGTGGCAATCAAATGGGCCTTCGAGGAATGGCGCCACTTCCTCGAAGGCGCCAAACATAAGATTACTGTAATTACTGACCACAAAAACCTGACCTACTTGGAGTCAGCGAAAAGACTGAATCCTAGACAGGCTAGGTGGGCTTTGTTCTTCTCCAGATTTGATTTCGTTATCACTTTCCGCCCGGGTACTAAAAATGTGAGGGCTGATGCCCTGTCTCGAAGTTTTTGCCCCTTACAAGTCGAGGACGTGGAACCGACTCCCATTTTAGCCAAGGGGATTGTTGTCTCGGCTGTGTCTTTGGACCTTCTGGAAGAGATTCGTAGATCTCCAGAACAGGCCCCTGACACTACTCCTGCCCAGAAACTATTCGTCCCTGCCAAATTCCGCCTCCAAGTCCTTAAGGAATCTCATGATTCCGTCCTCGCAGGGCATCCTGGTATCAATAACACCATCAGACTTATAACCAGGAGTTTGTGGTAGCCAAGCATAGTAAAGGACTGTAAGGAATATGTACTGGCTTGTGAAACCTGTGCTCGCGCTAAGTCTCCCCGCAACCGCCCTGCCGGGTTGCTCCAGTCCCTGCCTACCCCTGAGGATCCTTGGACTCATATCTCCATGGATTTTATTACTGACCTGCCACTCTCAGAAGGGAAGACATGTATCTGGGTAGTGGTAGACAGATTCAGCAAGCAGTGTCATTTTGTTCAGCTGTCTGGGTTACCTAATTCCGAGACCCTGAGCAAATTATTTATTAATCATGTTGTGCGATTGCATGGTGTTCCTGTGAATATTGTTTCTGACGGGGGCACCCAGTTCGTTTCTAAGTTTTGGAGGGCATTTTGTAAACGGATTGGAATTGACTATTCCTTTTCTTCTGCCTATCACCCTGAAACCAATGGTCAAACCGAGCGCGCTAATCAAGCTCTCGAGCAGTATCTACATTGTTATGTCTCTGAGCATCAATCTGATTGGGTGGAACATCTGCCACTAGCGTAATTTGCCATGAATAACCATTACCAGGAGTCCATCAAGACCACCCCTTTCTACTGTAATCATGGGCTGCACCCGCGCTTTTGTTAATTTTCTTCTAGGCTTTCTGACGTCCCTGGGGTAGAAAGGATCGTAGATCAGTTAAAGACTATCTGGTCTGAAGTGAACAAAAACTTGAAGGGGGCTCAGACTAGGCAGGCGTCTTCCGCTAATAAACGGCGCTCCAAGGGTCCGGACCTGGGAGTTGGGGACAAAGTTTGGTTGTCTACGAAAAATATCAAGCTCAAAGTGCCGTCTGCCAAACTAGGTCCCAGGTTTATTGGTCCGTATGAAATAATTGACGTGATTAACCCTGTCGCCTTTCGTCTGAAGCTCCCTTAATCGTTCAAACTACCCAATGTATTCCATAAATCCCTTCTCAAATTGTACCGATCTCCGATTCGTCCTGTTCGGTCTCCTCCTCCTCCGGTCTTGGTCGGGGGTGCCGTGGAATACGAAGTTCAACGGATCCTTGATTCCCGTTTAGTGAGAGGATCCGTGCAGTATCTGGTACATTGGAAGGGCTATGGTCCGGAGGAGAGGTCCTGGGTGCCTGCCGGTAACATCCATGCCAAAGGTTTGATCAGGAAGTTTCATCTTCTTCATCCCAATAAACCAGGTTTTGTGGGTCCGGAGGCCCCTCGTAGAGGGGGGAGTACTGTCACATCGCCATTGGACTCGGTGGCCGGTGTTCCTGCCTCAGCTTCTGGGAGGAGCCGGATTCCTTCGGCTGGTGGCGCCAGTGATAGGAGGGCCTTGTCCTCATATGGAACTGCTTCCGCGAAGTCTGCCTCTGTCGCTGAGCGCCGCTGTGTTTCCCCTCTGGGTGGTGTTGGTCGCAGAGGAGCGGGCCCTGCAGAGGTGTCCGTTAGGCGCAGCCTGCGTTCTTCTGTCAGAGGTGGGGTGGGCGGAGCCAGTCGTGAATCTCCATCTGGCCTGGTTCTAGGGGCGGTCCGGATGAGGTCATCAGGCTGTGAGCTCCAGCCTATGGGAGGTAACCGCGCCCTTCAAATACATTGGAGCCTGTCTTGCAGGCCGCCAGATATAGTTTTGGTTTCCCAGTGATATAGTGTGTGTGTAGTTTTGTCTCTGACCTTGGCCTGGAATTCTGACTCTGCTTCTTCCTGTCGATTTTGTACCTCAGCTGCCCTCTTGGTTTTGCCTTTGACCCTTGCCTGGATTTTCGACTCTGCTACTGCCTGATGATTTTGTACCTTCACTGCCCTCTCGGTTTTGACTCGGACTTCTGACTTCGTTTTTCGGGTCTTGATTTTTTCCCCTGGCGACCTTCCTGCTCGGTTGCTCATATAGGCAACTACCCCCTGGGCTCCGCTGTAATTCCAGATCCCTGTATAGGGGTTAAGGGTCTCGGGGTTTCTCGGGGTGCTGCCTTACCAGCAGCTCAGCCTCACAGCGGATGGTCGTCACACATAGCATGTGACCACACTTACTGTCTGTCCAACAGAGAACTTGTGATAAGACACTACTAGCTCAATGCACATTCCAGTCGTGGCAGGGGTTATGCCCCACCACGGGTTATTTAACCTCACCTTGACCAATCAGAAAACACCAAATTTGCACATTAATTTGCCCCACCTGCATACGGCAAGGCGCCTACGTTTATTAGAAGACGCCTCTGCGTTATGATTGGTTACTTCACATATAAAATGCTCTCAAGGCCGATGTCTGACACGCTTGCTGCCCAAAGTCATTAAGTAAGTACTGATCTGCAAACATGATCTGTGAAGTGTGTGGTGTTGTTTTAACGGACCCATAACATTTGGGAGCGCTTTAGTGTAGTGTACGTGACGCCCTAGGGGTGGAATGTTTAGTGTTTGCTTAATGGGGCCCATATACACTATTGTGTGCTGGCAAATGAATGCCTGATTTTTGTAAACTACAGAACAGTATTGTGTTTGACTGGCCTTTTTGCCTTTGCCATACAGGATCATGTTTGAAGGAAGCGTGTGTCTTTATTTGTGGGGATCATCAGAATTGTGGACACATAGTAGTATCGTTGACCACACTCACTGGGACGTAGAAGGCTATTATCAGAAATGGAGTTGGCCTTGTGGCATCAGCAAATGTATGGCTCTGGACATCCAGCCTTCACAACACATCAGGGAAGTTTTTTGGACATGACGAGTAATCAATAGTCTTCTTCGTGGTGTCAGATATTCTGCATGACACACAAAGGCTGTGGTACGTGTATAATTACATAGTGTAGATGGTTAATAAATAGTATATGGAAAAAATGTACCATACATGTACGTACAAATCTTTTGCTGACACATGTACATTAGGGCCACGTATATGGCCTTACGCTCAGGATGTTTGGCGTCTCAAAAGGGATACAGGAGGGCCAGGGCTGTTGAGTGATCATGTTTCCTTTTCTTCCAGGGCAATGTTGGTTTGGCCCTTGGAAAGGGGAAATATCTGTGTGTGCGCTGGTCACCACAGTTAGATATGCTTTGGGCAAGTGGGCAGAAGATGTATAGAGAAGGAGGTGGTTTGTGTAGATGATGTGTGAAGATGAGTTCTTGTACTGATGTTTATTTGAATCATTTTTCCAGGTGCTGATACGTGAGATGATGTTCGACCCTGATGGAGATGTTATCGTGGCTCTTGCCTTGGTGGAAGAGCAATTGTGGCTGGAGGATAGATTTGAGAGGTTGCGGGCTCACAGACCACGGCGTGTGTGGATTCGGGATTGGCTACGCCGCCAGGACACCCGGAGCCACATGCAGCTGTTGCATGAGCTGGAGAATCGTAGTCCGCATGATTTCAGAAACTACCTCCGTATGTCCGAGGACTCTTTCACCTTCCTTTTGGAACGCATAAGACCATTGATAGCCCATCAGGACACTGTGATGCGTCGATCAGTATCAGCTGAGGAGCGTTTGGCAGTAACTTTGCGGTTCCTGGCTACAGGTCGGTCAAGGACCGACCTGCAATACACTTCACTTGTATCACTGTCTCTGCTGAGCTGCCTGATCCCCGAGATGTGTGAGGCCATCTGGAGCAGTCTGCTGCCATCCTATATGCATTTTCCAGAAACACCCGCTCAATGGATGGAAGTAGCCAGAGGCTTTGAAAACCGCTGGCTATTTCCAAACTGCGGTGGGGCATTGGATGGTAAGCACGTGAGGATAACTAAACCCCCAAACTCGGGGGTTTGCAATTACAAAGGTTATTTTAGTATTGTCCATATGTCCCTGGTGGATGCGAACTATGAGTTCCTCTACGTGGACGTTGGTATGAACGGCCGCATCTCAGATGGGGGTGTGTTCGCACACTGCTCCTTGGTGCAAGACCTAAGGACAGGTGGGCTGAACTTGCCCTCAAATGAACAGACAAGCCATCATCTCAACTTTGCGTTTGTGGGGGATGAAGCCTTCCCACTTCAGGCACACCTACTACTGCCATATCCCCAGAGGACCCTTACTTCTGAGCAACGCATTTTCAATTACCGGCTATCCCGGGCCCGCTGTGTGGTTGAAAATGCGTTCGGGATCATGACTAATACATTCCAGGCTTTTCATACATGTATGCATGTGAAACTGGAATCTATTGATGTGGTAGTGCTGGCCTGCTGTGTGCTGCATAACTTCCTGCGTCGTAGGGATCGGTCATCATACACGCCGGCAAGTTATGTGGATTCAGTGGACCCCACAACAGGGGAGGTCTGTCCAGGGGTTTGGCGTGATACCGACCATAGTGTGGTGCCACTCCAGCCGCTGAGCCAGGGTCGGACTCAGCAGGATGCCAGGATGCCAGTAACAGGAACGCATACTGCTCAAATTTTAATGGCCCTGGGGCAGTGGCCTGGCAGCACCAGCAGGTGTAGTGTGCCTGGTGCTGTGAGGCCTGAACATGTTGTGCATGGTGTAGTCAGCAGGGTGGCTGCACCATGTCTATTCTTTTGTGTTATTATTGTGTGCACATTGTTTAGTTAGTTAGTTAGGTTTTTTTTTTTTATGTTTTTGGGGTTGGTGCACACTTTGCCATGTTGTTTGTTTTACCTTATTTATTATAATGTACAATTGTATTTTTGTGATGTAAACAAATATTTTTTTTTTTTGTTGTTGACCTGATTTGTTTATGTTTCACAAAATAATAATAATAATTCAATTTTGGATCCATAAAACTACGTGTGTTTCTCATTACTTGGGGATAGAGGGCAGTGGCACAGAGGTATGTGACCCATTCTAAGCTATTTATGGGTCTGTGGAACATTGTGTGTTAATATGCAGGACCCAGGTTAAGCCGTTTGGCCTACCGTGTATGGCGCAACTGTGTGTACATATCCATTGTGATGTGTTGTGGGCAGAGGGACACCTATCCACCACACATTTATCCAGGACATGTTTTTGTGGGGCATGTAGGTAGAGTCAATTTGACACAAACATGTGTAAACACACATAGTAGAGTGGTGCCATGACAGCTGGGCCATGGCATGGACCAATGTAGGCACATATGTGCCAAGTATTGTGTGTATGTTCCCACCTTCACCTACAGAAGCACACATTGCAAACCATAGTGTAGTGTAAGCCACTGTGCAGCTCCAAACTGCTCCTGTGGGACGCTTGAGCGTCTCGAAAGTGGATTGAAGCAGACACTTGTCGTGTATTACTTGTCAGAATGCGCCACAATGGCTTCACGTATTAGCCAGCCTTCCAGCGCAGCCTGGCCAATCAGGATGCTATTGCATTTTCCAATGATCATGTTTTTGGGTGCGGTGTAGAGAAGTTTGACACGCCTATGTTTTCACGGCGCTAGACAGGTACGCCCACATTCCATTGGGGATTGCGGCATTTGAAGCAGTAATGGGAGTCTACCGGATGTTTCCCGCAGTTTGTGTGGCAACTTCCGGGGAGACACGTTCCGTTGGGTTGACGGCGCAATTGCAGTGTGTACAAGCACTTTCGGCGTTTGGAGGCAACCATGAAAAACGTGTACGCGCACGTTCAGTTGCCTCCGGTCGCCAACAAAAGTTGTGGTGTGTAAAGGTACCCTAAGATAGATCGGGGAGAGTTAGATTGCTAAAGTTCCCAACAAATCCAAGAATTGTCAAGCGTTTGTACTTACAGTATGCTTCTTGTTTGATCAGAGTGGAGGTTTGACTATTCAACTGCAATGCCATTCTTTATAGGACTGCTGAAGAAAATGGTGCTTGGCTATCTCCAACCGTCCCATATAGAATGAATGGTGTGGATGAGCATGGGCACTGCTGCTCCATTCATATGGGTGTCAGAAGTAGACGTTCTGGCAATCATTAAGAATTTCAGGAGTCAGACCTTCATTGATACAATGGTTATCATTTATCCATTTCATAGTTGTTATTTTCTTATTAGTGAAATACCACAAAATCTTTGTATAGAGAAAGCTATTGACAATTGATTCCAGTGACTCATTCATTCTTGCTGGGAGGTATTTTATGTTGAACTAGCTGTAGTACCCGGCTACGCCCGGGTTAATAAATAACTGCTGTTAGCTATAACAAAATAGAATTTGAATATGTCATATTAATGACCTGTAGGAAAATAGAAGCTGAGCTGTGATTGGTTGCTATAGGCGGCCTGATAAATCTCCAGCCAACAGTAAACCCTCCCCTGGCCGGGCAGTATATGTTACCTCACACATACACATAATAGACAGCTCATGTGACTAACATCTGCCTTAATTCTCTATATGTAAACGTGAGATAAATGCGCATAGGGTCTTATCCTTTTAACAAAGGGTTGTAGCGGTGTATATTAGGAACTGCTCACCTGGCTCGGTTGTGTTACCCACAACCGGTATAATCGCCTGTAAGATGGCTTGTAGAGAATGGCTGCTGCAGGGACCGCACCTTCACGATAACCGTGGAAACAGGAATGCTGTAATGGGACAAAATGCCGGATTGCCCGCGCTGCCACCAGGAATCACCAGGAAACAAAGAGTTAACTGGGCAGATGTTTCTTTATTCTATCCTACGCGTTTCAGAGCCTCTATCCGAGCTCTTTCCTCAGGGAACATCATGAGGAAGGAGCTCGGATAGAGGCTCTGAAATGCGTAGGATAGAATAAAGAAACATCTGCCCAGTTAACTCTTTGTTTCCTGGTGATTCCTGGTGGCAGCGCGGGCAATCCGGCATTTTGTCCCATTACAGCATTAATTCTCTATATGGCACATGTGTTGCACATTGTCTGTTTTTAATCAGATGTTTATTTTTGGAAATTAGAGATACCAGACTTATGAGGCGAGTTGTGTGAGGCAATTTGTGCACATCTGTTTCTGTCTGTGTGGTGTGTGTGTCCCTGGGGTGTGTGTGTGTCCCAGTGGTGTGCGTGTGTCCCTTTGGGGGGGTCCCTGTGGTGTGTGTCCTTGTGGGGGGCAGGGGTGTCCCTGTGGTGTGTGTCCTTGTTGGGGGAGGGGTGTCTCTGTGGTGTGTGTCCATCCATATGGGGTCTGTGTGTTCCTGTGGGGTGTGCGTGTGTGTCTCTGTGTCCCTGTGGGGTGTGCATGTGTGTATGTCCCTGTGGTGTGTGTTTCCCTGTGGGGTGAGTGCATGTGCCCCTATAGGGTGTGTATATGTGTGTGTCCCTGTGGGGGGGTGTCTGTGTGGTGTGTGTCTCTGTGTTGTGTGTGTCTTTTTGTGGTGTGTGTGTTTGTGTTCGGGTGCATGGTGAGTATCCAATGTTTAGGCTCCACCTTAGCTGTTACTCTTTGTGTGCATGTGGTGTGAATACATGTCCCCGTGCATGGTGAATATTCCATGTCAGGGCCCCACCTTAGTGACTATGTGCTGGTATATGCTGTTAGCCTTTGGTGCTGTCATTAAGCCCCTCTCATTCACAACTGTCAACTGGTAACTGTCACTTTTTCTCCAATATGTAAATAGGGCCAAAATTGTTTGGTGAATTGGAATGCGCAATGATAAAGTTTTGCCTCAAAACATAGCCTATGACGCTCTTGGGGTCCAGACGTGGACGTGTGACTGTGCAAAATTTTGTGGCTGTAGTTGCGACGGTGTAGATGTCAGTCCCGGATATACATACATACATACACACATTCAGCTTTAAATATTAGATGTTTTGTGGTGCACTCTAGTACTGGTGCAACTAGACCATTATTCTTTTGGAGCTGCAAGCAGTGTTTTATGCAAGTACTTACTATGTAAGTAGTTTTACAAATGGGGACTCTGACTATTGAAGTGAATGAGACAAAAGATTTCTGTGATAGGAATTAATACATATTCATATAATTATATTAATGGATCCCTGAGCTTTATGCTATAGTTATGTATTAACGGTATATGAGCCGATACAATAACGAAAAATATAACAATACATCTGTAGTAATCATGTAGAAGTCAATGATCCAATACTAAATTTCTTTTCTAAAGAAATTAAATGATTTCCTAGAAAATATTTGTATATTACAGGACTTCTAACTGATGTCTAAAATAGCATTAATAAAGTCACACATGTAAAAAAAAACTGCTTTGTCATAGATGTCACTTAAAAATATTGTGCCATTTGCCAGATAAATGCAATGGAAACATAGAAAGAGTTTGGCCTTGTTCACACTCACCTGCATTTTTGGCACTCTTTGCGTTTTTTTTCTGCAGTTTTCCAAAAACGCAGGTGCGTTAACGCAGGGTACATTTGAGTGTACATGCGTTTTTCAGCTCCACTTGCGTTTTTTTCCCCCAGTCCAAAAAACGCTGCATGCACGCAGGGGTTGTTTCCAAAAACGCATGCGTTTTTTTAACATGGGGTCCTATGGGAAACGCATGCTTTAACGCAGGGTGCATATAGGCACCTGAGTTAACGCATGCGTTTCCCATAGGGCCCCATGTTAAAAAAACGCATGCGTATCTATAACATGGGGCCCTATGGGAAACACATGCGTTTTTAAATGGCACATTTAGGCACTCTGCGTTAATGCTAGCGTTTTTGCCTGCGTTTTTGGCCAAAAAATGAATAAGTCCAAAAAAGTGTCAAATCCTTTCAGACATACAAGGGACACTTTTTGGCACTTTTAGAAAAACGCAGGTGTTTTTTTTCTGCTAAAAAAAACGCAAATTGAGTGTGAACAAGGCCTTTATTTAGCCAGGATGCTCTTATTAAAGTCAGTGTAGCACATGGAATTCTATTTAAATATTTGTGCGTGCATTTTGGCATGCTTTGTATACTTTCCATAGACTGTTATAGGTTTAAGGCTGCGTTCACACAGTGCGCATTTGTGTATTTATGCAGCGATTTGTTGCGCTTGCGTAAATGCAGTGAAAAGCAACGCTGGAAGCGCATCTCAGCAAAAGCTATGGCTTTTGCTGAAATGCGTTCAGATACTGTGTATTTTGGCACCTTTTTGTGGACATGCTTTGCAGTGACAGACTGACCATGTCAATCCTTTGTGGCTTTTTGGGCGCACTTCTCCCATAGCCCACATTATAAAATGGGCTCGGGAAAAGCGCAGCTGAAAAAGAGTGACGTGTGCATGCAGTTGCACTTTTTTGCACAAAACACAGACAAAAAAAACTACAAAAAAGTGCACACAATATGCACCATGTGAACATAGCCTAAGGAGAACCCTTCATATCTGGTAACACTTTAAACTTGCAGTTATAGGATAACATGTTCACATACTGATGCACTGTATCAGAGTGACAGTGAGTGCTTACAGCTGCTACTCTCAGAGCTGTGAATGATGACTGTATTTCTCTGTATTACCGAAAGCCAGTGACTAGAAAGAGAAAAAAAGTATTTTCTCTCATTTGCTGCACTTATAGTCCAGCAGCCGGACACCTTTAGGACTTGTGCAGACTCCGCATTTTTTGCTGCATTTTTGCAGTTTTATCTGTATTTCGTTGCCACCTTTTGTCATAACACTGCATGTCTATCTTTTCCCCAGCAAAGTCTATGAAATTCTGAAATGTTGTGCCCACAATGCTTTTTTGGCCTTGCAATTTAGTGCAGTTTGAGGTCAAGACAAAAGGATGAGCATGTAATTTGTTGGGGCATTTTAACAGTGTCCTTCATTCCTCCCTGCCATTGACAATAGAGAAAAAAGCATGACCACCAACTGGACCAAGAATGCACCAAAAAGCATACAATTTGCGGTGAATTTTTTAGCCACATGGTGCAATTTAGCAGTGTTTATGTTGCAAAAAAATTTGTACCTAAAAAGCATCATTGGCACATAGCCTTATATGCTATTGTCCTGGAGATTACCATATTCCTGCAGTTTATCTGACCTGACATGCTCCCTTTAATTGTCTTTTATAGATCTCACAGAATTCTATGGGCATAGTCAAGTGAGGAGTAACTGCCAGTTACTGAACAGTATTATATATTTTACACTAATAAGAATAGCATTGCTATCAGACGTTAAAGAAAATGAAATTCTGCATAAAAATCAGTCTGTTCTATTAAATAGTTCTTTAGGTTTCATTCCACAATAATTTTTAAAGACTTTTAAAGAAAAACACACAATGCACATTCTGTTAGAATAGTCTACATTAAGACAATGTTTAATATTAACATCTGTTGCTCAGTCATCCAGTATGAGTCATTTTATCCCCTTAATAAGATACCGTAAGTCTGGTTCATAAGGGATTTAAAATCGCAGGAACCAGCACAACCCTGAAGATCCAGCTGTACATAAAGAGTTGTAGCAGAATGAACTCACTTAAGAGTGCAGGATGAAGTACACTATGTTCTCTGTATATTGAAGGACAACAGGAAGAGCAAAAACAATCTACCACACATGAAAATCATTGTTGTGTCCTATATAGATTTGAATAGCAAAGATGCAATTAATCAAGGACATATTAAATATTTTATGCATTTGAATATTCATTTATGATCCTCAAATGGCTGTTATCCTTTACTACTTTGCTATTTTGCTAATTACAGCGTTTTCCAAATCCTGAGAAACATGGTTTATCCAAAAATATCACCTCCTTTACTGCACCAAACCACTATACTGATCATTGCCGCTGTCAAGAAAACAGGAATTAAAATGAGAGCTGTGAGAATATCATCGGGAGGATCTTCCCATGTTAAAGTGTCTGAAGTACAGTTTGAAAAAAACTTGGTGTGAATCCCAATGATGAATCTTTCTGCCAAGTCATTTGGCCAAAAACAGTTTCCATCTTTAGCGTTATCTTCGGCACATTTTGAAAGTGTGTCATAATGCCTGTAAAAAAAATAGAAATAAATAGTTAATAAGATAATTACTCATTACTCCTACTAGTATTAGCTATAATTTATACATTTTAATAATTCAGACAGTCTCTTTAACACCTTAACGACAGCCATATGTCTCTAGACGTCGGCTGTCATTACCCCCGTGTTTGAAGTGAGCTCCGGCGTGGAGCTCACTTCAAACCTCCGACATCTCAGCTGATCTCACTAGCTGAGATGTCGGTCTAACAGCACCGATCGGTCCCGCCATCCGATCGGTGCTATTAACCCCTTAGATCCTGCCCTCAATCTCTGAGAGCGGGATCTAAGGGAGCCGGAGAGGGCAGCGCGCGCTTACCGGGCTCCAGGGGAGATCTCGCGATAGTATCGCGGGATCTCCCGTGCTGATGTGACAGGCCAGGGTCCTGGCTTGACCCTGGAACCTGTCATGGAGCATTTCCTGCTTGTGGTTGGCAGGGGCTGCCAACCACAACAGGTCCGCGATTCTGACACATACAGAGGAGCTGCAGCTCCTCTGTATGTGTTAGAAGCGATCGGACTGTGCATCTGCATGCCTCTCTATGGGGCAGTGTAAAATTAAGAATCAATAAACAAATAAAGTTTTACAAAGTTGAAAAAAAAACAAAAAACATAAAAGTTCAAATCACCCCCCTTTTCTCCCATCCACGATAAAAGTATTAAAAAATTTTAAAAAATACACATATTTGGTATCGCCGCGTTCAGAATCGCCCGATCTATCAATATAAATAATCAAATAATGAGAGCCGTAAACTGCGTAGCGCAAAAAATGGGTTAAATGCCAAAATTACGTTTTTTTGGTCGCTGCAACAATGCTAAAAAATGCAATAACGGGCGATCAAAACAGCGCATCCACCCAAGTATGGTATAATTAAAAATGTCAGCTCGAGACGCAAAAAATAAGCCATCACCCAGCCCCAGATCCCAAAAAATGAGGACGCTACGGGTCGCAGAACATGGCGCAAAAAGTGCAATGTTTTTTTTTTCATGCTTTTGAATTTTTTTCCACCACCTAGATACCAATAAAAGTATACATGTTTGGTATCTACAAACTCGTACTGACCCGAGGCATCGCACCGTCACGTCGGTTTTACCATATAGTGAACACGGCGACTAAAAAATCCAAAAAACAAACGTGTAATTGCACTTTTTTTGCAATTTCACTGCACTTGGAATTTTTTTGCAATTTCCCTGTACATTATATGGTAAAACAAATTATTGCATCTGAAAGTACAACTCGTCCCACAAAAAACAAGCCATCATATGTCTATATTGACAGAAAAATAAAAAAGTTATGGCTGTTGGAAGCCGAGAAGCGAAAAAACGAAAATGAAAAATGACAAATTTCTTCGTCACTAAGGGGTTAATTATATCCAAAAAGCGCTCATGATAAAATGCTTTAAGTGCTGAAAGAAAATATAATCACATGGCAAATATCTTCTTTGCCGACTCTAAGGGTACCGTTACATGTCGCAATATCGTTCCGATATTGCATACAACTTCACGGGAGCGCGCACGTTTTTGGCACTTGTCCAAGATCGCATAGGAGATGTCACACAGGGAATTATCGGCAGGCAATGCAACTAGGCTGTAGTCTTCAACTTTTGTGCGCTGGGTATGAGCAACCCAGGGACCGAGCATTAACATTGTAGTGAACAGGGGAAGTTGCAAACAAGATCGTAGTTGCGCCGTCACACAGCACGATCATGCCAGATCGCATATGCAATATCGTACGTTTGAAGGGCTTGCACAATCTTCTTGCAATATCGTACCTGCGATTTTTTCGAGTCACATTGCCCTGTTACACAACACAATGCACGAACGACATCAACTGCAACGACCGTACCACGTGACTTTTTGTCGATGTTTCATTGCGATATCGCGACGTGTAAAGGTACCCTTATAGTCTAAAGGATAAATGGGTCCAGAAATCAATCAATGTGGATTAGGAGGTATAGTACCTGAAACAGAAATACATTTCTGCCGGGAACCACCACTGTAAAAAAAGTAGCACAAACCACAATACAAATAAAAGTATACTCTGTGCTAAGTTTAAAAAAGCCTACCTATAAACGGGTGTGCAATAAATGAAGTAACCAAAAATTAATTAAGTATAAAAAAAAGGACAAAATTCAAAATATATACAGGAAGAGGATGTCTCCACCCTTGACATTTTAATTGTCTATTAATCTATCTCAAGAGGGCTCGGAACTTCAGAAGGGATGAAAACCTACTAGTTTTTCATGCGGGGAAGTTCCAAGGGAAGAAATCCTCTAAAACCTTCTTTGTCAAGATGGATTTGTGATTACATTAAGCTATAAGAATACAAACATTCCATCGCTCCAGTTCACTTCTGCTCTTTCTGCTAGTGCAGACCTGGGCAGAAGGAGATTGTGTCTATGGACCACAAATGTCGCTCAGCTACATGGTCCACATTGATAATTTGTTTTAAATACTACAGCCGAAGCATCCTCTGCTACTTCTACTACTTTTGAAACATTTTTTGGACTTTGTCGCAAACCCTCTCAAATAAATTTGTGCTAGATCCCACATTATGCTGCTGTTGATGAAGGGGAAGATTGGATTATTATGTTAATCTGATTTTCCCTAGTTCAACAGCAGCACAAGTCTCCCACCCTGAAATGTTATGTGTTTTGTTACTATGATGTGTCGTGTTATTAAACTGGTGATCTCAGGGAGGCTCCCCCACATTATGTCAGGAAGAGACATGGGGAAGGGACCTGCAAAACTTATTAAGAGTTCCACTTTTGTCCTGCTGGCGCACAGGAGCATAGTAACCCCCACATTGTGCTCCTGTTAAACTAGGGGAAGACAGATTAATATAATAATCCAATCATCTTCTCTTTTACAATACCATCAATGACATGTAGCTTCCTAACATCAGCAGCACTCAAGCAGCCCCATATAAGGACAGTGCTATCACCACCGGAGGCTTTATGCATTTTTTTGTCCTCTTAGCCTTTGTGAAGCCATAAAATTCTAAAGCCATCAATTTCAAAAACATTTATCTTGGTGCCATCACAGCAGAGTATACAATTCCAGTGATCACTAAATTTTTCTAAAAATAGTCTCAGGGCTGGCTCAACAACCTTAGGCTGCACCCTAAGGTAGTTGAGCCAGCCCTGAGACTATTTATACTAATTAATTTGGTTTGTGCCCCAAACAATTTTTGAAATAATATCATCTACACTTTTTTCTTATGCGGAGGACGAGTCATCCAGCATCGTGGAACGGGTGACAACATCAAACCAGTTTTTGACTACTACTCCAGAGGAGACTCAGCAAAAGGACTGTGAGAAAGAACTAAGATGACAAACTGCTATAGAATTACATCAGACCACTCTGGCAGAGTACTATAGAAATAAAAGAATCCCGAGTGGCCTGAGGGTGAGCCTACGTCCAACTCTTTTTGCTGACAACACCGAGTATTGTGATCGCTTCGAAAGCATACTCAATAAATGTTCATTTGACCTTATCACCTTGACGGTGGGTTTCTTACAGACAGAACTGGTTAATCTTACAGATAAAATAAAAACCCTGGAAGATCAAATTAAGGATACTGTATCATCCTCAGAATAGACAAGCATCAAGAACAAAACTAAGAAGAATATTTCGGACTTTAGGAAAACCGTACAGGAACGAAAAAGGAAAAAGTTCTTAAGGGATCAAGATGATTATGTACAAGGACGTGTATACAGATGGCGAAATACAGATCCGGGCAACTGGCCAACTAATCGGTTCGATTATTTTGGCTCCGGGAGTAGCCTAGAAAGTCTAGGTCTGGGATACCCACCCATTCCAATCTACCAGCCTCAATTTTTAGTGGCAAGATGTGGATACAGAGGAGGACGAGGAGGTGGAAGAGGTCGTGGGAGCGGCAGACAACCAACGCAGCCGCGACCACAGGTATGGAAACCAACCTAATATATAATTTCATCACATTATATATCACCAGATGATCTCAAATTATTGCAAAAAGGTCTTTCATTTTGTCCCACTCCGCATTTTAATACCTTTAGTCTTGATCAAGATTTGAGAAGGTTTTTTTGTAATTTACGCTTGAAAGCTTATTTTGAACATCCAGAAAAGGACGAGCCGGTACCTCCTTCCTCAGTCTCTGACACTGTCTCTGAAGGGATTTCATTAAAACATTAGGTATACGGGTTCCTAGTCTGTTTAACCCACCGAAAAAGTTTAATCCTATAGAAACTTTTGTTAATTTAGTATTGCAGGATACTGAGAAGTTGGTACGTGCGATTGAGAGGGGTGAGTTTCGTCTTAAAAAGAATTTGACTAGACAAGAATAAGAAGCAATTCATCAATTACAGATGAATAGAAAAATTATAATAAAGCCAGCCGATAAAGGGGGTGCCATCGTGATTATGGACCGCTCATACTATATTGATGAGATTCTACAACAGTTGGGGGATACCTCAACATATACCGCTATTCCTAGAGATCCTACATTTTCCATAAGGTCTTTATTTCAGAACAAAGTGGATTTTTATCTGAAAACATCTATTATAGATAAAAAATTGGCTGAATAGTTAGTGGTCCATAATCCGATCACCCCTGTGTTTTACACACTACCCAAGGTTCATAAGAATCTGATGCGACCTCCTGGTCGCCCGATAGTTGCCTCTACCGATTCCTTGCTGTCGCCCCTGGCAATAACCTTGAACAAGATTCTGTCCCCTCTCATCCCATGTATTCCTTCATATATTAAGGATACATCAGACTTTCTTTCTGTAATTAGTCAGTTGGGTCCAATTCCTTCTAATTGCATTTTGGTTACTATGGACGTGAATAGTTTATACACGTCCATAGCACATGACCTAGGCCTTGAAGCCATGACTTGGTTTTTGGAAACATATACCACATTCAGCATGTTGAAAAAGCAATTTTGTTTTGATCTATTGAAAATTGTATTACATAATAACTTCTTCCTATTCCAAGATCAGTTTTACCTACAATCCAGGGGGACCGCCATGGGTTCTAACATGGCGCCCCCCTATGCCAATATCTTTATGGCACATTTCGAACATAAGTTCATAGAAAACGATTCGCTGATACAGTCTAAGTCCCTTCTATGGAGACGTTATATTGACATTTTTATGATACGGACGGGTACACTCCCCAAATTGGAAGCTACTTTACTTAAAATGAATATTCTTATACCGAATCTGACATTCACTTTGCACCATAGTGATAGAGAGATTAATTTTTTTGGACACTATGATTAGGATCTCAGAAACAGGCATTATTTCATCGGATCTTTATATTAAGCCTACCGATAAAAATAGTGTTTTACACTATACGAGTTGCCATCCTAAACACGTTAAACAGACACTTCCACATTCTCAACATATGAGACTCAGGAGAATAGTTTCAGACCCTGAAATTAGGTCAGTAAGACATATAGAAATGACTAACAAGTTTTTAGAGCGCGGATATCCATTACAGGTGTCTGAACCACGACAAGTACAGTCAAGTAGACAAACCCCCTAGATACCCAGGATTGCCTTTGTGACCAATTTTCACCCTTTTTCCTATAAGGTTAAACACATCATTAGAGTACACTGGTCGGTCCTTACTAAGTCTTATCCCCATATTGCTGAATTTTCAAATCCACCACTTATGTGTTACAAGCGACCTAGAAATCTACGGGACAACCTGGTACGGGCCGACATTGGCTCTGACAAGAAGTTGTCCAGTCAGAGATTCCTCAGTACACCCAGGCAGGGTAATTTTCCTTGCCTATCATGAACACAATGTTCCCATATCGTTAAAGGTGCGACTTTTACACACCCTAGATCTGGAAAGGTTTTTCCGATTAAGGGCTAGTTTACCTGTGACTCTACGTTCGTCATATATTTGCTTAAGTGCCCGTGCGGTCTTGGATATGTTGGGGAGACTACCCAGCATATCTGAGACCGCATTAGTAAGCATAAGTCGACAATTAGATGTCGCAATATGATGTTACACAGCTTAGGTTTCAAGTTTTGGAGCAGGTTCCACTGGCTAGACGTGGGGGGGGATCGCGTTAGGAGACTGAAGGAAAGGGAATCCTATTGGATTCACCGCCTTCAGACCCTGGAGCCTTTTGGCTTAAATCGGGAGTACGAGGTGTTCTTCTGATCTCATTTATCAAATATTACTCTCTATATTATTATTATTAATATCTCTATCAGTAGGTTCTAATATTGCCCTTTTACTTTTATTACTCGAGGGATTTTTAAGGAATGGTGGAATATTCCATGTCTAATATGTGAATCATATTCCTATTATGTCTTCTCATTCATTAGAGTATACTAATTATTGTACAATTTTCTTTTGTAAATATTGCCCTTCTAGGTATTTATATGAAGCAATGACCTTTCTCTTTTCATTTATTCCCTCTTTTCCTCTCTTAGGCATGAGACCGCACACTTCTAATTGCTACTATTGCTGCCACCGCAATGATTTTATGAACGGCGCTCGGACTTCTTATTTCTGACTTATGCGCATGCGTGAGGCACATAGCTGGTGACGTGATGAACTCGCGCCGTCGGCTTGCGTTCCACTTGAGACACACCTGCGTTCCGGCTGGAGGAAGCAGGGGGAGTGTCTCTTCAGCGTTTCCTTTATATACTTTCACAGTGACATGGCGGCGCACACCCCGCCAATGCTGATAACACGTGCAGACCAGTAAGTACAGGGAATTGTGCTACTGGCTATTTGTGGAGCTTTCTGACCCATTAGTGGCAGTTTATTATTAAGATGACTTTTCCTTATTCTATTATAGGTTTCTGGCTTTCTTATTATCATTTTCAACAGGTATGTGCCCCATCAATCTGTGAATTAAGCAATTGATTTGTGCTGTTTAGTTCTATAACTGATGTAGTTTATATTTCTGTTCTACACAGCAGTGGCAGCAATTCATTCAGTTATAACCTTAGAGGTGTAAGTTTAACCCCGTGTATACCACAGGTATTTTTTCATTACTTTTCATTATTGTCCTTTATGATTATATGAGGATGTGATTAGGACATAGCTAGATTATTGTACCTAATAATGGGTTATGCTTTTCCTTTGTCATAGTATACCTTTAAAAAGAAATGATATTTGGACAGGATTAGCCTATCAATTCCTGTTAAGGTGAACAGGTAAATTGTATGTTTTTTTCCATATCGTAAGGATGTTCTCAAATATGACTGCAAGAATTTGACAGGATTCTTTTTGTAACTATGGTTAATCCACTGGGATCATATGATTCCTTGTTCAGTCTGAGTTACCAATAATTTGATATAATAGTTCATATTTGCCATTTTTAGGCTCATCATAGTTCTCTTGCTCTGGAGATAATCTTTATATTTACTTGAGTATTACTAATTTGAGTATTGTCTTATTTTAGACAAGTGTATGGTGCCTTTGTCATGACATCATATAATAACGCATCATTGCATTAAGGTATTACACGTTTTTGTACATTTTTTTGTTCATTTTATGCTAATTTTTCTGTTCCTCATAAATGGATGATGTTACGTCCCTTATTCTTGTATTCCATTATTCTTAATTCATGTTGCTTTTTGTAACTGATGTTATATAATTTCTTGTGAAAGTATTTTTTGCACTCTTATTGGTGATGTAACATGATTATTTATGACTTTGATATGTAAACAAAATATTGTTTGTTTTTCTTCTCTTCTTATGTTAATCAGTATGTCATGTGAAGAAGACTACGGAAGAAACGTCTGACTTTGATAATTGTTATTTGATGATAAAGTAAACATCACCTGTCTGAGAATCACCAATTATGAATACAAATTTCTATTTCAACATCCCTGGATTCTTATTTTTGGTGTGCCAGATCACTTAATATCACTACATTTTTCAGCATGGGCCCTGATAGCTTGTAGGTGGGCTTTTTTGTGCATGTGCTTTAGATGAGGCTTCCTTTGTGGATGACACGTTTAATATTCCTTTGCAGTGTATGTTGTATTGTGTCACGGGAAACACTCACTTGCACCCTGGTTTGTTTTTTTTACTTCTTTAGCTAACTGCAGTGAATTTGCATTTTTCTTCAGCCCTTCTCATCAGAAGACACTCATGTTTAGGTATTATTTGCTGTGGTCGACATCTCTGTGAGATGGTTGCAGTTCCATCTTTGTTACATTTTTGGATCACATTTGCCACAGTATTTTGATTGAAGGAAAGCTTTTCTTGTTTTCTTTCAGCCTTTACTCCCCTTATTTTCTTTCTCAGGACCGGTGACATTTTTCTTTCATATGGTGCTATTGCTGACAGCACATAAATAGTGTGGGCATCAAAATAACTCTGTAAGTTATTTTGTACTTTTCCTGTAACATTTATTAGGAATGTGTTGACCTTTGATAATCAAAAGGGAAGATATGAAGCAGCTTTCCAGTATGAGTATTTTTTAACATAGATTCTAAATGACAGCACCTTTTTAATCCAAGAAATCAAAGGGACGGTGTGTAGTTTGTACGTGCTGCTACAAAGGACACAAAGCCCAAATCCTCAGTTGTTAGAAGCTTATTGGATCCATCCAATGCTTTTCAGAGCATGCTATGCTCCTTCATCAGGGATTCAGGCTTTGTGTCCTTTGTAGCAGCGCGGACCAACTACACACCGTCCCTTTGATTTCTTGGATTTCCCTACCACATTGCACGTGGAAGTGTGTGTCTCGCAGCAGCTACCTGACGTATTTTTCAAACTGGTTGTGTGTCCCACAACCAGAAAAGGTGAGCAGTTTTATATAGCGGCTTCAAAGCTGAACTGCATATATAACAATAAGACCCTATTGCGCTTGCTTCCTTTACAGTAACTAGAGCACCATTTTAATGGCAGACTTCGGAAAGGGTTAGAGGGGTTCTGGCAGCTGGTTATTGTTACCTCACCTGAGAGCAGCATGATGTAGGCAAGGAAGCCTTAAATCCAACGATGCATCCCTTGGTTAACTGGGTGTAGCAGTTCTGACACACAGGTTTTACATTTAGCAATGTAGCAGAGCTGGAAAAGCTGTCCCCACCCACACCAGGCTCTCTATATACAAAGTCTATATACAGTGAGAAGTTGCTAATCACAGCAAAGGGTGTACTGGACGAGTACCCGAGAACCAGTTAGACAAAGCATAGGTTATAAAACATACATTGCTGGTAAACAATAACACTTGTGTTCAGAGACATATTACTAAACTCTTTATGTTAAACCTTACAGCATTCGATCTTCAGATTATTACAGAAAAAAAACCTGATGACAGATTCCATTTAACTGCTGACCATGTATCTGCTTTCAGGGATCCTCAGCGATCACCAGTTAGTGCCAAGAAAGGTTTTAGTTGTACACTCTTTTTCCTGCAGGGGTTGTTGAATAGTACCAGTTTAGGAAACAGGGTCAAATGAATATACTGTATTTTTCGGACTAGAAGACTTACTCCTTCCCCTCAATCTTTTGGGGAAAGAGTGGGTGCGCCTTTTAGTCCGAATGTGCAATTTTCTGTGTTGTGCTGTATGGGGGGTCGGCTTTGGTGTAGTGACCAGGGGCTGGAGGAGGCTGGAGCAGGCTGCTGCTGTGGCCTGTTATCATATGGACCTGCTCATTGGGCTAATGTAATATTTACTGTTCTCTTCCCGTCCACCTCTCAGCACTGAAGCTGGCGCTGAGAGGTGGGCAGGGGGAGGGGTGAATATTAAATTAGCTTAAATAGCTGGTACCATGATCACCAGCCACAGCTGCAACAGCGGTTATTGTGTCTCGATATTTACTGCTTCCCCTGCATCATCATTGGCATGGGAAGCAGTATACATCCTGGACAATCATACCCACCCCCCCATCATTAACCATCAAAATCTGAACAGAGGCTCCTAATCACCAAAATAAACACCATACTAATTGATCTGAAACAATTACAGTTGTGGCCAAAAGTATTGACACCCCTGCAATTCTGTTAGATAATACTCAGTTTCTTCTTGAAAATGATTGCAATCACAAATTCTTTGGTATTATTATCTTCATTTAATTTGTCTTCAATGAAAAACACCAAAAGAAAATTTTCCTAAAGCCAAATTGGATATAATTCCACACCAAACATAAAAAAGGGGGGTGTACAAAAGTATTGGCACTGTTAGAAAAATCATGTGATGCTTCTCTAATTTGTGTAATTAACAGCACCTGTAACTTACCTGTGGCACCTAACAGGTGCTGGCAATAACTAAATCACAATTGAAGCCAGTTGACATGGATTAAAGTTGACTCAACCTCTGTACTGTGTCCTTGTGTGTACCACATTGAGCATGGAGAAAAGAAAGACCAAAGAACTGTCTGAGGACTTGAGAAACCAAATTCTGAGGAAGCATGAGCAATCTCAAGGCTACAAGTCCATCTCCAAAGACCTGAATGCTCCTGTGTCTACCGTGCGCAGTGTCATCAAGAAGTTTAAAGCCCATGGCACTGTGGCTAACCTCCCTAAATGTGGATGGAAAATAAAAATTGACAAGAGATTTCGACGCAAGATTGTGTGGATGGTGGATTAAGAACCTCGACTAACATCCAAACAAGTTCAAGCTGCCCTGCAGTACGAGGGTACAACAGTGTCAACCAGTACTATCCGTCGGCGTCTGAATGAAAAGGGACTGTATGTAGGATACCCAGGAAGACCCCACTTCTTACCTTGAGACATAAAAAAGCCTGGCTGGCATTTGCCAAAACTTACCTGAGAAAGCCTAAAACGTTTTGGAAGAATGTTCTCTGGTCAGATGAGAGCTTTTTGGGCAAAGGCATTACCATGGAGTTTACAGGAGAAAAAAAGAGGCATTCAAAGAAAAGATCACGGTCCCTACAGTCAAACATGGCGGAAGTTCCCTGATGTTTTGGAGTTGCTTTGCTGCCTCTGGCACTGGACTGCTTGACCGTGTGCATGGCATTATGTCTCATTTCATTTCAAAAATTTTTTTTATTATATTACAAGATATTGAGATGGTAATCAGAAAATTACAGAATCAGAAGTATTCAGCTTGTGACAATCAATTGAAATGGTTAGATATTTCCAAACATATGTTTAAAAACGGTTATTGTCAAACTGTCTAGAGTAAGTTAAGCACATGAGGAAGGAGAAATAATGAGGAAGAAGAAATAATAGAAGAGAGAGGAGGAGATGTTAGGTAAGAGAACAGGAGTGAGCATAGTAGGTGAGAGAGAAAGAGAGAGGTGGGAAGATCGAGTCATGAGGTGGAGTCTAGAGGATTTCTGTTGAGTAAATGAGGCGAGGGGTTGAGATTAAGGTACTATGAGCGTCTTTTTGAAGAGTTCCCAAGCTCACCAGTGGTTACGGACAGATGCCTGTGTGTGGTTCACCGAGGCAGCCAGTTTTGCTACTAGATACAGTTGGTCAGTTTTATCAATTAACGATTGAAGAGTCGGGATTTGAGAGGATCTCCATACTGTTGGTAGAAGAAGTTTCGCCGCAGCCAGTATTGTGCAGATTAACACAGAGAACCCACCATGGGATGCGTCTAGGGGTAGATTCAACAGGACAACTTCAGGGGATAACTTGATATTTCGTTTAGTCACATCTCTGATCAGGTGTGCTGTCAGATTCCAGTAGGGGATCAGGGATGGACAGTGCCACTATAGGTTGATGTAGTTCCCGTTCACATCTCCACAACGCCAGCAATTCGCAGGGAGCTGTGTCTTCCATTTGTGTGTTCTCTGTGGATCAGTATACCAGCGAGAGAGGATTTTGTAGGAGTTCTCTTGTACCTTGATGCATTTAGTCGGACCATGTGAGTGGGCGTAGATATGTGAAATCTGTTGAGGTGTGAACTTGTAGCCTAAATCTTTTTCCCAGCTATGTATATAGGCTCTTTTCATGGGTATATCACTATCTAAAATGCTTTGGTAAATGGTAGAAAGGATCTTAGTAGGTCTGATCTGTCTCGCGCATAGTGTTTCGAATGCCGTGGGGCTGCGGGCGAGCGCCGTATCGAATCGGATGTTGTGTAGGAGGGATTGTAGAGTTTTATATTGGAGAAAATTAATAGATTCGAGGCCTGGTATTTTGTGTAGATTAGGTAACGGGAGAAGTGCTCCGTCTGCGTATAATTGGTCTGCTGTCAGGCTGGCAAGCAATTTGGTGCGATATTTGCTTGGATTGTGTAGTAGGTTTGATCCCATTAGTATATCTAGCAGGGTGAGAAGAGGGGTCGATGGGGGTATCAAACAGGTATGTATATTGGTCCATACTCGTAGGAGTGTGTTTGTAAGAGGATTATGTTGGCGTTCAGACGATTTGTCACTGTAGTGCGTCAGTAGGAGGGGGCGGAGGAGCTGTGGGGACAATTTGTTTTCTATATCGATCCATAATTTGTTTTGTGTGTTTCGTATGATATCAACAGAGCGTGATAGAACTGCTGAGTGGTAATAGATTCTGATATCAGGTGCGCCCATGCCCCCTTTTATTTTTGGGAGAGAAAGAGTGCGGAAATTTAAGCGGTGTCTCTTATGTTTCCAGATATAGGTGTAAAAAAGAGAATTGACCTTGCGTAAATAAGCATTAGGGACATGTATTGGTAACATAGAGAAAAGGTAAGTAAATTTAGGTAGGATAAGGCTTTTGAGAATATTCTTTCGACCCATCCAGGATAAGAAAGGGTCACGCCAAGTTTTCATAGTGGCAGTTACTCTGTCTAATAAAGGGGGGTAGTTGAGGGAGAAAAGAGCTTTATGAGATCTGCTAATTTTTATGCCTAGATAAGTGATGTGCGTTTTGGGCCATGAGAACGTGTACATGGTTTTTAATCTGGATTGGATTGGTAGTGGGACGTTCAGGTCTAAGGCCTCCGATTTTGATGTATTTATTTTAAAATTGGTGAGGGTACTGTAGTTGTCAAGTATTTTTATTAAGGGGGGGAAACTTTTAGAAGGATTGGTCATGAATATAAGTAAATCGTCTGCGAAGGCAGCCGTTTTATGATGCGTCTCCCCTAATGTAATGCCTTGAATCCCTTTATCAAGCTGAATATCAATCAGCAAGGGTTCCATTGCTAGGATAAATAATAGGGGGGATAGTGGGCAACCTTGTCTCGTGCCATTGTGTATGCTGAAGGCATCTGTTAGGGAGCCGTTAATGTTGATGCGTGCGGTTTGGCTGGTGTACATTTTTAAGATCGCCGCAACTAGTTGGGTCGGGATGCCGAAACCAAGCATCGTCTCTTCTAAGTATAGCCAATCCACCCTGTCAAAGGCCTTTTCAGCGTCCGTTCCCAGGAGGACTAGTGGAATTTTTTGTTGGTTGGCATAGTGGGTGAGGTGCAGTACCTTCAGCACGTTGTCCTTCCCCTCTCTTTCCCCCACAAATCCAGTTTGGTTTAGTGAGATTTTGTCCGGGAGGTAGGCAGCTACTCTACGAGCGATCATACTGGCGAAAATTTTTAAATCTACATTTAGTAAGGAGATCGGTCGGTAGCTGCTACACATTTCCCGGTCTTTCCCTTCTTTGTAGATTAGGGATATTTTTGCTTCTAAGGTTTGAGACGGGAATCGACCTCCTTGCAATATGGAATTGCACATATTCAGCATGTGTGGCTGTAGAATCGAGGGGAAGGATTTGTAATAAGTACAGGGTAGTCCATCCGGGCCCGGGGCTTTGTTGGGGGGACACTTCGACAGGGTGGATCCAAAAGGCTTGCTTAACAGTAATTGCTGTTGTGCTGTAAAGCTCGGAAGATTTAGGCGGGATAAGTAAGATTTGATTTTTTGCCTTCTGGTTGCCTCTTCTGTTTTGGATTCCCCAGGACGTAAATTATATAGTTGTGCATAATAGTGCAGAAACGCTGTTTCTATTTGGTTATAATTAGTTGTGGATCGTCCCTCCGCAGTTTTAATGGAGTGTATGGAAGTGCGAGTTTGACGCTGTTTAATTCTAGAAATCATCAGTTTTGAGGCTTTGTCGCCGTGAACGTACATTTTTGTACGCCATGAAGCGAACCATTTTGCCGTTTGTAGGAATAGGATATCTTTAAGTTGACGCCTTTTAAGGGTTAGTTGCTCCATTATTGGGGAGCTGATTAATTTTTTGTGCTTTGTTTCTAGGTCAGAGATTTCCTCATATAATAGATCAAGCTGTCTCTGTTGTTGTTTATGAATGTACGCTGTGATTGAAATAAATTCTCCTCTGATCACAGATTTGTGAGTTTCCCAAAGCGTCGGCGCCGCAACCCCACCATTATCGTTTTGAGCGAAATATTGCTCCAATGTTTTGGTTATGCGAGAGTGGGTGGAAGGGTTGTCAAGCACCGACTCAGTGAGTCGCCATGATCTATAAACAGGGAAGACCTTATGTAGTGTCAGTGTCATCATTACGAAGGAGTGGTCCGAGAATATGTTGGGGTTAATTTTTGTTGATCTCACTTTGGCAAGAGTATTTTTGGAGACAAAGAAGTAATCTAGTCTATGATAAGAGGCGTGTGGGTGGGAATAGAAGGTATAGTCATGATCATCTGGGTGTAGGTATCTCCATACATCCAGCAGTTGAAGCTCGCGGAGTTGGATTTTGATTTTATTAAGATCACCTTGTGAGTATGTACTTTTCTTTGTTGTGGTATCTATTAGCGGGTTTAGTGCAATATTGAGATCTCCCCCTACTATCAGTGTGCCTTCGCAGAAATCTCCTATTTTCCTCAAAGTCGAGCGGAGCCATTTCAGAAGTTTTTTGTTGGGAGCATATAGGCAACAAATCATAACTAAATTACCAGCTAGTAGACCTTTGAGGAAAATATAGCGGCCGTTAGTGTCAATTAGGTGTTCTCGAGTTTGGAAAGGGATTCCCTTCTTTATAGCAATCGAAACCCCCCGTGACCGGGGCTGCGGTGATGTGGCATGGAACCAGGTATCATAGTGTGCCCGGTCGAAGTTAGGCAGTTTTTCAGGGGTAAAGTGAGTTTCCTGTATCAACAGCACATCTGCCGTATGTTTCTTAAGTAGGTCTAGAGTGTGTCTCCTCGGTATGGGGGAGTTTAGTCCCTTAGCATTGAGTGTAGCAAAGGTAAATACCTTATGTTGAGATGCCATCAATGGGGGGTTGATGTCAGATAGGTGTGTATTTGATTCATGTGGTCCTCGACTCCATCCTCATGATCGGGGGGGGTGGTCGGGTGGGAAGGAAGGAAAGTAAGCAGAAAAGTAGGGAGAGAAGACAAAAGAAGAGAGAAAAGCATTAATAACATTTCCATTGCAATCATGTAGGACATGTCTAACGATCAGCGACACGGCGATGTGGACCATATGGGGAGGATTATCATTGGTTCCACCATAGTTAGATAGTACCTGCTGTAACATTAAGGTGAGGGGGTGGGGGGGGGAGGGATGGGTTTAATGGTGTAGGTGGAGGGATAGCGGGTAAGGGATGGGGAGAAGGGTCAATGGTAGCAGGTATGTAGGGACACCTATACGGTATCCATGGATTTAGGACCTCTGTAGGTCTAGAAGTCAAACATATTAGAAGACAGAGATATAACCTAACAGTACTGCAGAAAGCAGAATAACTTATACAACATAAGGGTCAATCTGATAAGAATGACTAGACCTCACTCTTTATTCATGTAAGGCCGCGGGTAGTGCAGTCAGCCCGCCGGTCAAAAAGGCATAGGGTAGCCATGCATCACTTAGGGGTTCGAGTGTCATGGTGGTTTGGGGTGGGATGGGGAATGGGGGGAGGGAGGGGGTAAGGGAGGGAGTTGGGTGGATAGGGGGTAGGTAAATGCAGGGTTAAGGGAGTGGATTATTTGGTTTTAAGAATATTAGAGCCAGGTATCGGATTAGCAACATTCCAATCAATGGCGTGCAAGGATGACCAGTGAACACGGTGTTAAGGAAAAGTCAGCTAACAAGCGGACGAGAAAGAGTCATTCGTATCCTAGAGCGTAGATGTCAGGTCGTTTCCATTCCATCCTTTGGTGGTGGTGTTTTGAACATCTTTTTTCGTAGGCGCTGTGATTTCGGAGTTCCAGTGACTTGCCATGGGGGGGTGACTTGGAGGGGCTTCTGTAGAGACGCTGCGTGGAAGGCCTCTAGGTCAGGGTAAGACTGTAATTCAATGCTTAGTGATTGGCAGACGTCCCTGATGTCTCCTGATGTCCTGGCTGTTAGTTTCTTTTCACCGGCTGTGATAAAGATACCGAAAGGGAACAGCCAGCGGAAGCGATAGCCCTTTTGTATCAAAATATCTGTAAGAGGTTTAAGCAATCGCCTCTTCTTTAGGGTTATGACAGAGATGTCTTGGAATAATTTCAGTTGAGAGTTCTCATATTCAATAGTCTCTGCCTCCCTGGCTCTCCGCAAGATGAGTTCTTTTGTTCTGTAGTCTAGGAAGCGACACAGTACATCGCGGGGAGGGTCAGTTTGGTTTGGCTTGGGCGTAGTGTTCTGTGAACTCTAATAATCTCCATGTCTTTAGGTTCATCCTCTCGGAGCAGCTTATTAAAGATTTAATTCACAGCTGAGGGCAGGGCTTCGAACGCGATTGATTCTGGAAGGTATTTTATGCGGATATTGTTTCTACGCTCACGATTTTCGTGATCCTCAAGCGTGGAATGGATGGCATGTATTTGAGTTTCGTGAGCATTTAGGCAGTCCAGTAATTTATTAGTTTGCTTCATCGTGGTCACCTGGTCATTTTCTACTGCCCCCAGTCTATGACCTTGTTGAGCCAAATCTAATTTTATCTCAGCGAGCTCCTTGCTGATCGGTTCTATGGCTTTCGTCAATATACGCTTTATGAAAGAGCGGGTGACCTTATTATCTTTAGGGTCCATTTCTGCGTCCGAATCGCTCTCGACATCAGAGTCGGATACATCCGCTATCAGCTGGAATGTACGTTTGGTAGATTTAGGGTGAGTCGTGAGGTCAGTTTGTTTTGAGAGGAATTTATCCACATCGGCCTGGGTAACCGGATTAGTGGGTTTAGATGATACTCGGGGAGTTTTAATGCTCGTTTTCCCCATTTTTAGCTATGGTTCTGTGGAATGTTCTTTTAATCGATCTTTATTAAGCCTCCCCTAGGCCATACGCCGTTAACTAGGCAGACATGATGCACATTGCTTGTGGCAGCTTAGAAAATGTAGTCACTTTGCAGTAAGTAGGCAACATTCAATAGAGCGCCTGCCCCCTCCGGTGGTGAAAGACAGAACAGCTTGACCGCAGCGCAGCAGGGGTTAATACTGCTCCAGGGGCTTGATAACTCAGGGAGATCTACCTGAATTATATTGTGGGTCAGGATCCAAAAGGAGCCGGGGTGTAGCACTTCAGAAGGGGAGATACGGAGGTCAGTCCAGAGATTAGAGTGTCTGTTTATTATTTATATATGTTCAGACAGTAGGGGAGGAGGGCACTTTGTGTGTCTGTGGGCATCTGCCTTTACTGTCTTGGCTTGCTCTGTGTGTCCCTCGGATGAGATACTGCCTCTGTCCCCAAGTCCCTGGACACAGTGCTTATCTGCAGAGGGGCAGCACTGTGATATCTGCAGGAAGAGAGACTTTGATGTCACGGGATTTAACTTAGGCTCCACCAGCCCCCTCCTGAGTGCCTGGGACCTTTTATTGATGCTCCTGTCCCGGAATGGTAATATTATCGGCTCACAGGCTGTCAGCAATAGCAGGAGTGTGTCTCCACTTACCCGCTTCAGTGGTCTGCATGCTACAGGTCCCGCTCTGAGGCGACGGCTCCCTATGGTGTCCTGGGGCTTTCTTCACCAGCCAGGCTATTATTAGCAGCTCCTGCCTGCCTACGGGACCGGCTCTCGGCAACAGGCTTCTGCAGCAGTGCACGGTCGGTAACCCAGCTCGGTCTCAGCCCGCTTCCGGGATGCCCGAGCTTCCCAGCACAGCCACCGCTGCAGTCCCCCTCACCCCACAGCACCACCAGCAGCAGATTCTGTCACGCGTGCCTCCTATCAATGGCAGCCGGAGGGAAAGCGCTTCACTCACCCCGACTGCCTGTCTCTCCTCGACCGCAGCTTCTCTCTCTCTCCCTCCAGGCGCAGTGTCGGCAGTAGAGCCTCTGAGGCACACGGCCACAATCACCAGGGGCCAGGGAGCTTCCAGGCACCGCGCTCAGCTCAGTCCCGCGTGCAGTGAGGGGGGCCAGGCAAATCCCTCTCAGGGGCTCCTTCAGGGTCCAGGGCTCCACAGAATCGGGTTACTAGTAGTCCTTCATGTCCGGAGGACGCCACCAGGTCCGGACCGGGTTGCTGCTCTGTTTCTTTGGGGCAGGATGTCACGGATCCTGTGGGGCAATGTGGAGCTCCCTGAAGTGCATCCTTCCTAGTCGGCGGCCATCTTGTGCATGGCATTATGAAGTATGAAGACTACCAACAAATTTTGCAGCATAATGTAGGGCCCAGTGTGAGAAAGCTGGACCTCCGTCAGAGGTCATGGGTCTTCCAGCAGGACAATGACCCAAAACACACTTCAAAAAGCACTAGAAAATGGTTTGAGAGAAAGCACTGGAGACTTCTAAGGTGGCCAGCAATGAGTCCAGACCTGAATCCCATAGAACACCTGTGGAGAGTAGAGATAAGCCACCACCCCGGTGTTCGAATTCGATTCGATTCGTCGAATTTGATGTGTGTTCATCGAATGTTTGTCGAACAACATCGAACCCCCTTGAAAACAATGGCAGGCAAACACAAACACATACAAACACATAGAAAACACCTTCTAAGGTGTCCAAAAGGTGGCAAACTACTCAAAACACACAACAAACACATGGAAAAGTGACAAGTACATATAAAAATGCGAAACGAAAAGAGATGGACGAGTAAAAGGAGGAGACACAGATATAGGCATGTCATGCCCCTCTAAAATCCGTTTTTACTCCAGTATTTGTAAGGCATCATGCAGACGATGAGTATTTAGAGAGTTTTACTTCAGTTTTAGTAAGGCCATGTTCAGACGATGAGTACTTGGTGAGTTTTACTTCAGTATCTGTAAGGCCACGTTCAGGCGAGGAGAACTTGGTGAGTTTTACTTCACTATCTGTAAGGCTACGTTCAGACGAGGAGAACTTGGTGAGTTTTACTTCAGTATCTGTAAGGCCATGTTCAGACGAGGAGTACTTGATGACTTTTATATCACTATCTGTAAGGCCACGTTCAGACTAGGAGTACTTGGTGAGTTTTACTTCACTATTTGTAAGGTCACGTTCAGACAAGGAGTACTTGGTGTGTTTTACTTGACTATCTGTAAGGCTACGTTCAGACGAGAAGAACTTGGCGAGTTTTACTTCAGTATCTATAAGGCCTTGTTCAGACAAGGAGTACTTCGTGAGTTTTACTTCAGTATCTGTAAGGCCACGTTCAGACGAGGAGAACTTGGTGAGTTTTACTTCAGTATCTGTAAGGCCATGCTCAGACAAGGAGAACTTGGTGAGTTTTACTTCAGTATCTGTAAGGCCACGTTCAGACGATGAGTACTTGGTGAGTTTTACTTCAGTATCTGTAAGGCCACGTTCAGACGAGGAGAACTTGGTGAGTTTTACTTCAGTATCTGTAAGGCCATGCTCAGACAAGGAGTACTTGGTGAGTTTTACTTAAGTATCTGTAAGGCCATGTTCAGACGATGAGTATTTGGTGAGTTTTACTTCAGTATCTGTAAGGTCATGTTCAGATGATGAGTATTTGATGAGTTTTACTTCAGTATCTGTAAGGCCATGCTCAGACGAGGAGAACTTGGCGAGTTTTACTTCAGTATCTGTAAGGCCACGCTCAGACGAGGAGAACTTGGTGAGTTTTACTTAACTATCTGTAAGGCCACGTTCAGACGATGAGTACTTGGTGAGTTTTACTTCAGTATCTGTAAGGCATTGTGCAGGCGATGAGTATTTGGTGCGGTTTTTACAGCAGTATCTGGAAGGCCTTGTGCAGGCAATGAGTATTTTGTGTTTTTTACCTCAGCATCTGTAAGGCCTCGTGCACATGCTGAGCATTGTGTCACATTTAGGGGACTACAACAAGAGTCTCCATTTTTTCCAAAAATTTGGGCCCAGACACCACTTTAGTGGCATCAATTGCCCCGCAGTTGCAAGCTTAAAATGGTTGGTGAGGTGACTTTCATGCAGCACATTCCAAAATCCACAAGCCTTTAGTCTCCCCATGTTATCTGTAAGATTTGTAACCAAAATCTAAGTAGAGGCCAAAAAAGCTATACTTTGAGTAGTTCATGCATGAACCGTCACATGGATATGAAGCAAAAGCCGCAGTGGAAAGCTCACTGTGCTACAATGCAGCCTAGCAGTCCGGGCCAACCACCGACTGGCCCACCAAGTGCATCCGCTGCCTCTTCATCCTCTGTGACTGTGGGGACAGCAGTCACACATGCTTTTGGACGCAGACCTTCCACCTTTACCCGCAATAGCCAGTGTGATTAGAAGGTCCTCAGTTCTTTTGGAAGTGGAAACACCTGCTGGTGTTGAGCACTGTCAGACATCAAGAGCACCACCTTTGGATGAAGGCAACATAATATGTCTGTCTGCACCTTCCTCACAGACCAACAGTTTGCCGGGACACCCTACTCAACCGTGTCTCAGCACAGCAGCCAGCCCTCGGTCCCTCAGATGTGGACAAGTAATAGACCATTTCCTCCTGGCCATGACAAAGCTAAGAGGTTGAATTTCACCATCTTCAAGCTGTTGGTTACAGAAATACTTCGTCTTCGCCTGTTGTACACAGAGGATTTTTGAGACCTTGTGTCCGTCGCCGTGCCCCAGTACCAGATGCACAGTCGCCACTACTTCTCAAGAAAGCTGTGCCTGCGCTACACCGGCATGTCGCACACAAAATCACCGCTTCCTTAAGAAACTCTGTGTGTGACAGGGTGCTTTTCACCACAGACACTTGGACCAGTAAGCATGGACAGGGGCGTTACATGGCGGTGACTGTGCACTGGGTAACTATGAAGACAGCAGGAGAAGGGGCTGCTGCCCAAGTCTTGCCATCCCCACGAGTTGTACGTCAATCCTCTGTATGTATAAGTTCCTCCACTCCTTCTCCCTCCTCAACCTCGTCTCGGTCCTCCACCTGCACCCAAACCTGTCTGGTAATGCCACCCACGTTCTAACTGTGCACAAGGAATCTTGCACACCTCCTTACTATGATGGCAGCAGGGCTCAACAGCATCAGGCGGTCTTTACCTTGAAATGTCTGGGAAATATGAGTCACACAGCTGAGGATTTGTGGTCAGCTGTGGAGACCGAGTTTCATCAATGCTTGTTTCCACTGAACCTGCAGCCAGGGAAGGCCGTGTGTGACAATGCTGCAATGCTGGGTGCAGCCCTCCGCTGGGGCAGTGTGACACACATGACTTGCATAGCTCACATCTTAAACCTGGTTGTCCAGCCAATATTTGCACACTATCCGGGCCTAGATGGTGTTAAAGAGGACCTGTCACCAAACCAGGCATGGTGATCTAATTACAGCACTGGATGCAGCATGTCTGCTGCATGCAGGCAAGGGGTCACCCTGCACTTGAGGAGCCCTGTACCCCGAGATAATACACTTACAAAACTTACATGCTCCAGCCATTAAGGAGGTGGCTAGGGGCTGCAGCCAAGCGCAGATTCACACCCCCTCCATGTTTAATCTGCCCACCGCTGCCAATCATTCTCTCCCTCTTCAGCAGCATTTAAACAGAGGTTCTTTTTTTCTCTCCCGTTTAGCCCCGCCCCTCAGGGGGCGGGGCTAAACGGACTTTCTGGAGAGAAAAAAAAAGCTGTTTAAATGCTGCTGAAGAGGGAGAGAATAATTGGCAGCGGTGGGCAGATTAAACATGCAGGGGGTGTGAATCTGCCCTTGGCTGCAGCCCCTAGCCACCTCCTTAATGGCTAGAGCATTTTCATTTTTTTTCATGAAAAACGCATATGCGTTAACGCATGCGTTAACGCAGGTGCCTATATGTGCCATGCGTTAACGCATGCGTTTCCCATAGGGCCCCATGTTAAAAAAACGCATGCGTTTTTTAACTGATGCCAAAAACTTTGCTAGCAATGTTTTTGGCTCAAAAACAGACAAAGCAATGTTTTGAGGTCCAGAAAAAAACGGACAGGGTGTTTATTACATCCAATCCGTTTTTCTGTCAGTTTTTGGACTTAGAAAAAAAAAATGACAAAAATGAAGCCAAAAACGGACCAAGGGCTTATGTGTGACCCTAGCCTTACACAGCCACGGATGCCTGACGTTGCTTGTGTGCAAAACATGCACTTTGCTGTGTGTATGTGTGATTGGATGACAGCCTGCACCGCCCCACTGTATCTGCAGTTTGGAGAAAAAAAAATGGAGATCACTATCATTTCTGCAGCACTGGTACAACCCCCCCCCTCCCGCATGTTATACCCAGAAACTAGATATTCACAGTCATTAACACGGTTAGGGTTAGGGTTTGGGTTAAGCTTTTGGTGATCGAAGCGTTATCAAACATAACCGTGAACTGCCGAATTTCAAGTTAATTGTTCTAATTCGACGAATGCCTCGAACGCCGTCCAAAACAGCTCGAATTTGAGAATGGCGAGCAATTTGAATCGAACTCCGTGGAGTTCATAGTGGAGAGATCTAAAAATGGCAGTTTGGAGAAGGCACCCTTCAAATATCAGGGACCTGGAGCAGTTTGACAAAGAAGAATGGTCTAAAATTCCAGCAGAGCATTGTAAGAAACTCATTGATGGTTACCGGAAGTGGTTGATCGCAGTTATTTTGGCTAAAGGTTGTGCAACCAAGTATTAGGCTGAGGGTGTCAATACTTTTGTCTGGCCCATTTTTGGAGTTTTTTGTGAAATTATTAATGTTTTACTTTTTGCTTCATTCTCTTTTGTGTTTTTTCATTGAAGACAAATTAAATGAAGATAATAATACCAAAGAATTTGTGATTGCAATCATTTTCAGGAAGAAACTGAGTATTATCTGACAGAATTGCAGGGATGTCAATACTTGTGGCCACAACTGTACATCTAAATGGTATATCACTCATATGACATTTATTTTCTTAGTAAAATGAGATGACTCTGCAGAATAAAATAAATTTTTATATTTAATGTGTTTTATATGCTACACAAATGCCATATCGGCAAAGTAATATGTATAAAAAGGATATAGATTGCTTATGTGGAATAAAATAACGTGGAATAATAATAGAGTTGAAAAGAGTTGACTAAAGGCCACTTCACACTCTAGGATCTCGTTAAGGATATCATTGAAACATCACGGATTTGTGATCGTTCTAACGATATCGTTTGTGCGTTGTTGCGTGTAAACAAATGATGTTGGAAGGAGAAATCGTTGGATCGTTCATCCAAAAAATTAGATCCTGACCTCAAATCTATTGTTAGTCGTCCAATTAACGTTCTGTGAACAAACAACATCGTTCAGTGTGACATCTTTTTGAACGATGTCGTTCATAATTCTCCTATTCCTGCCGCTTTGTAACATCGTTCAATCATTCTTCTCCAAGTAGCTGGAGCGTTGCCAAATTTAAGATTGTTAACGATATCGTTCACCCATATCCTAGCATGTGTAGGTACCTTTAGAACATGTAGTAGAATTATAGGTGAAAAATAAAGAGCACTAATATTGTAAACTGCAGTGTTCTGAATTGAAAAAGAGATCATAGTCAGACAAGCTGTCTACTTGATAAATGACTTTTAATAAAACATTTTTTGCAAGTTTGTCTCGTGGATGTAACAAAAATTATTGTCCTCAACACACAAAGTTGAGTAATTTGACTGTATTTAATGCTAGGAAAAAAGTTTCAAAATTGATTTATTTTGTTTATCTTAGGAGCTATATAAGGCAATGATTTATTATTAATGTTCAATTTTTCTACTTTCTGTAATTTTTTTCTAAATCAGTAGAAATATGTAAGCTGGAAAAACAAAACATAAGCTGTTATAATACTGTACGAAAATTCATGTAAAATTCATTTTCAATAAAATATCTTCAACTATGCAAAGGAAAGTTTTAACCTCTTCGTGACAGCAGTTGCTGGGCTTCCTGACATGCCAATGTTTGATTATGGTCAATGGTCAGGCTATGATCAGAATCCTGCAAGAGCCATGATTCCAGTGCAGGACACTTATTCTGACCAAAGATATAATTGGGACATGACTGGCTCAGATCCAGATGATGTTCTCCTTGTAATATCTTCTAGATCAGGAGTAGGAAACTCCAGGCCTCAAGAGCCGCATACAGTGCAGGTTTTCAGGATTTCCTTCAACTCAGTCCATAAAAATAAAACCCCACTCTGTCGTCTGTTAATGGAAATATAAGGGGTTTCCACAGTAATACTAGCACTTTGGAGAAGAATACTAGCTTTGGAGAAGCACAATCCCTCCTTCAAAAGAAATCCAGCCACATCTCTCCCAAACCCAAAGTGCCACCGTCCCTACAGAGCCCCACAGTGTGCTTAAAAGCCAGTGTCAACATATTTCTCAGTACAGTAGTGAAGAGAAAACACTTAATTACTGGGTGCATTTCTCCAGAAGCACAAGCTGGATGTATTATAGGGGCGCTACAATGTGTGGGCACTATAATATATGGACACTACAATGTCTGAGCACTATAATATATGGATCCACAAGTAGAAAAAGAAAAGCGGCACTCACCCTTTTAGATGCCAAGAAATCCTTTATTTCATTTCGCTTTGTGTTACCGTAGACAAATCAGGCGGGGAGAGGGATTTGTCTACGCTAACACAAAGCGAAATAAGATAAAGGATTTCTTTGCATCTAAAAGGGTGAGTGCCACTTTTTTTCTACTTGTGGATGGATTATCATTTTCTCACTGAAGCGTGCAACACCTGCCAGCTGGAGGACAACAAGGTAGCTGTACACCTCCATAGATATACCTGGTTGGTGCCTGGTGCCTATCTTTCTTACATTGACTATAATATATGGGCATTACAATGTCTGGGCACTATAATATATGGGCACTACAATGTCTGGGCACTATAATATATGGGCACTACAATGTATGGGCACTATATTATATGGGCAATACAGTGTGTGGGCACTATAATATATGGGCATTTCAATGTCTGGGCACTATAATATATGGTCACAACAATGTCTGGGCACTATAATATACGGGCACTAAAATGTCTAGGCACTATAATATATGGGCATTACAATGTCTGGGCATTATAATATATGGGCACTACAATGTCTGAGCACTATAATATACGGGCACTAAAATGTCTAGGCACTATAATATATGGGCATTACAATGTCTCGGCACTATAATATATGGGCACTACAATGCCTGGGCACTATAGTATATGGGCAGTACAATTTCTGGGCACTATAATATATGGGCATTACAATGGCATATTTGAATTTTTCATTTTGCAAAATCTCCTGCTCATTTCAGAAAAAAACTCATTGACTCAAAATTGTCACTACACCATAATTGAATTCCTTGAGGGAAGTCATATCCTAAAGTGGGTCACTTAAGGTAGGATTCTTCTCTGTAACTATTCTCTGTGAACTCTGTGAACTATTCTCATGTCTCAATGTCTGGACACTATAGTATATGGGCATTACAATGTCTGGGCACTATAGTATATGTGCATTACAATGGCATATTTAAATTTTTCAGCGGCGACCAATCATTGAAGCAGCTCGAGTCTTGGCGGGAGATTTGAATCCCACGCCGCTCAGCCAATGAGCGGAGCGGGATTCAAATCTCCCGCCAAGGCGCGAGCCCTGAGCACTGATTGGTCACCGCTGACCACGGCGACCAATCAGCACTCGCGGTGTGTGGTTTCAGTGGCGCTTCACTGATTGATCTCCGCGGTCAGCGGCGACCAATCAGTGAAGCAGCTCGTGCCTTGGCGGGAGATTTGAATCCTACACCGCTCAGCTAATGAGCGGAGAGGGATTCAAATCTCCTGCCAAGGCCCGAGCCGCGAGCGCTGATTGGTCTTCACGATCTGCGGTGACCAATCAGCAAAGCAGCTCGCGCCTTGGCAAGAGATTTTAATCCCACGCCGCTCAGCCAATCAGCGGCGCGGGATTCAAATCTCCCGCCAAGGCGTGTGCTGCTTCGCTTATTGGTCACCACCGACCACGGCGACCAATCAGCACTCTTGGCGCGTGATATAAATGGTGGCTCAGTGTTTAGGTGCCTCAGTGGTTAGCACGGAATGGTGGCTCAGTGGTTAGCACTGTATGGTGGTTCAGTGGTTAGCACTATATACTCTGGCTCAGTGGTTAGCACTGTATACTGTGGCTCAGAGGTTAGGACTGTATAGTGGCTCAGTGGTTAGCACTGTACGGTAGCTCAGTGGTTAGTACTGTATATGGTGGCTCAGTGGTTAGCACTGTATGGTGACTTAGTGGTTAGCACTGTATGGTGGCTCAGTGGTTGCACTGTATGGTGCCTCAGTGGTTAGCACTGTAGGGTGGCTCAGTGGTTAGCACTGTATGGTGGCTCAGTGGTTAGCACTGTATAGTGGCTCAGTGGTTAGCACTGTATGGTCACCTAGTGGTTTGCACTGTATGGTGGCTCAGTGGTTAGCATTGCATGGTGGCTCAGTGGTTAGCACTGTATGGTGGCTCAGTGGTTAGCTTGGAATGGTGGCTCAGAGGTTAGCACTGTACGGTGGCTCAGTGGTTAGCATTGTATGGTGGCTCGGTGGTCTGCAATCTACAGTAGCTCAGTTGTTAGCACTGTATGGTGGCTCAGTGTATAGCACTGTATGGTGGCTCAGACCTTAGCTCTGTATGGTGACTCAGTGGTTAACACTGTATGGTGGCTCAGTGGTTATCACTGTACAGTGGCTCAGTGGTTAGCATTGCATGGTGGATTGGTGGTTAGCACTGTATGATGGCTCAGTGGTCTGCACTCTACAGTAGCTCAGTGGTTAGCACTGTATGGTATTTCAGTGGTTAGCACTGTATGGTGGCTCAGTGGTTAGCACTGTACGGTGACTCAGTGGTGAGCATTGTATGGTGGCTCAGAGATGGGAGGCAGGCACATGGGAACCAGAATGCACAGAGGAGGCAGGGGCACAGGGGAGGGAGAAGGCACAGGGAATGCAGAAGCCACAAGGGAGGCAGAGTAACATAGTAACATAGTAACATAGTTTTTAAGGTTGAAGGAAGACTTTAAGTCCATCTAGTTCAACCCATAGCCTAACATGTTGATCCAGAGGAAGGCAAAAAAAAACCCCATGTGGCAACACTAATCTCCACATTGGGGGAAAAAATTCCTTCCTGACTCCAGATACGGCAATCAGACTAATTCCCTGGATCAACGCCCTATCAAAGAATCTAGTATATATAACTGGTAATGTTATAGTTTTCAAGAAAGGCATCCAGGCCCTTCTTAAATGTTAGTAGTGACTCACTCATTACAACATCATGTGGCAGAGAGTTCCATAGTCTCACTGCTCTTACAGTAAAGAATCCGCGTCTGTGATTATGATTAAACCTTCTTCCCTCCAGACGTAGAGGATGCCCCCTTGTCCCAGTCTCAGGCCTAAGAGTAAAGAGATCATTAGAAAGGTCTCTGTACTGCCCCCTCATATATTTATACATTATTATAAGATCACCCCTAAGCCTTCGTTTTCCAAGCTAAATAACCCCAAGTTTAATAACCTGTCTTGGTATTGCAGACCCCTTAGTCCTCTAATGACTTTTGTCGCTCTTCTCTGGACCCGCTCTAGTTCAGCTATGTCTTTCTTATACACCGGAGACCAGAATTGTACACAGTATTCTAAGTGTGGTCGCACTAGTGACTTGTATAGAGGTAAAATTATGTTCTCCTCATGAGCATCTATGCCTCTTTTAATACATCCCATTATTTTATTTGCCTTTGCAGCAGCTGCCTGACACTGGCCACTAAATGTGAGTTTGTCATCTACCCATACACCCAGGTCTTTTTCAGTGACAGTTTTGCCCAGTGTTTTACAATTAAGCACATAATTATACCTTTTGTTTCCTCTGCCCAAGTGCATGACTTTACATTTATCCCCATTAAAGCGCATTTGCCATTTAGCAGCCCAAGCTTCTAGTTTACATAAATCCTCCTGTAATATAAAATTGTCCTCCTCTGTATTGATTACCCTGCAGAGTTTAGTGTCATCTGCAAATATTGAGATTCTACTCTGTATGCCCCCTACAAGGTCATTAATAAATATATTAAATAGAGTTATAGGGAGAGACAGCACACACAGGGAGAGACAGTGCACACAGGGCTGAGAGCACACAGAACGGAGAGAAAGGCACAAGTAATACAGAGCACACGAGAAGAGAGAGCACAAACAGGAGAGCGCGCACAAGGGGAGACAGGCACAGAAACTGCCCTCCCAATGCAATAGCATCGGGCTTATTTCTAGTATTGATATCATTTACAACATTTACAGAGGAAACATGTAATGTGTCAAAATGTGATATGCATTCAATATGATCATACCATCCTGAAATAATCCTCATATACCTCAAGTTCAACCAAGAACAGTAAAAGGGAAAAAAGATCCAAGATAGTCTCATATAGTGGTGAGAATGGAGAAAGAGAGTGGTAAACTAGAAATTCTAGGAATCATAGCTGTAATCTTGTTATCGTGGCCATTAGTATTATAGAAGTTAGGTAACTATGAAGGAAAAAAATATTTGGACTTTATCATTAGAGTTATATTGGATAAAAACCTTAAGGGTGAAAACAGGAGTCTGTGCTACTAGGGTGCATCGGTCGCAAGGGCGAGGGTAATCAGTAGCCCAGCAGGCGGTCTGTTGGTGTATCACGGTGGCAATTGCCCAGCTCCGTGGCCCTGATCGAGTATGAAAAAGGGGATTTATATTTACAGGGGAAATAAAGTCTTTCATGATGCCATCCGTGGTTTCTGATCAGAATGACCAGTGCTGCTTGTAGTGACCCTGGGAAATACGTGTTTTGGCAGCTAGGTGTAATATTCCCCACAGATAGAGTGAGTCCCCAGGGTTTAGTATTAAAGTTAATGTAGATGATGGTGGTAGCTGTTGGTGCAGGGAGGTACAGAAGGAGTGGACAGGCACAGTGGTTGCAGTTCTTACCAGACCAACTTGTCATTGATGCAGAGACAACCCATCCAGGGTAATGCACTCCCCCTGTTTGCAGCTTGGCCAGCCCTCAGATAGTCCAGGTCCACTCCACTGAGACACCGTTCATAAGCCTTTCTGTGCTGCTCTTTCCACTCTCCGATGTTCTGTTCTCCTCTCTTGCTTTTCTTGCACCTTTGTGCTACTAGTCCCTTGGCAGACGACTGCAGGACTTGATGAGCGGCGCCCGGCACATCCCCTTGACCCTCTGCAGCCACTGTGCCAGGGAGAGTGCACGGTCTTGGCCAAATTGGGGCTAGGACCCCTCATGCAGCCAGTTCCTCTACCATAGTAGAATAGAGTATGACCCGGCTCAACCTTATGTGAGGTGCTCAGAGGAAAATGCAACCAAAAGTAATACTAGATTAGCCTCGGCACACTCAACTAATGAAAAATGGAAAGGAAGGAGTAGGTTTTTTTTCTGTTAACATGTACTTTGCATTTATGTTGAACAAAATTGTGACTTCTTTTTGTTGTTATGTTTAATTCAGCTCAATTCCCTGAGGAAGGCTCATGTTGAGCCGAAACGTGGGATGATTTCGTTTCTGTACAATAAAATTATCAGCACAAAGAAACATTTCTTCCTTTCCATTTTTCATTAGTTGAGTGTGCCGATGCCGAGGCTAATCTAGTATTGCTTTTAGTTCCTCTACCATGACCTGGAAGTCAGCTGTAGATTCAAGGTTCTTTGAACTGGTGTTTCCTCAGCCGATCTACCCACTGGTCTCGTTAGGCCCCTTGCTCCAGTGACCCCTAGAACTCTATCTTGCTGCTCCTGCTTCCTCTTACTCTCACTCACTAACTCCTCCCACACCCTAAAACCTACTCCTTCATCCAACCAGCAGATGGGGTCTGCTCTCAAGAGAAGTTTCTTTCGCCATTCATCTCCCTGGTATGGCGTCAAGATGGGTGTTGGGAGTGTGGATGGGTGTCTCAGTTTCATGTTACCATCTCACGTCTAAGCAATGGCATCACAGCTGTGGAGTAGGTGCAGCATCACTGTGGTGACCAAGACGCAGGGGCACCACAAGTGCAGTTAGTCTGTATTAGGTACTATAATAGCAATGTATGCGGATTTAGTATTAATATAATGCTCACAGCATATATATATATATATATATATATATATATATATATACTATACTATATATATACTATTATATATATATATATATATATATATATATATATATATATATATATATATATAGGCACGGTGGTCCGTTTGCATGGATATACCTAAATAGAATGGGAATAGTTGGTGATATCAACTCCCTGCTTGTGGCACATGAGAATATGGGAGGGGGAAAACTTTTTCAGATGGGTGGTGACCATGGCGGCCATTTTGAAGTCAGCCATTTTGGATCCTACTTTATTTTTTCAATGGGAAGAGGGTCATGTGACACATCAAACGTATAGAGAATGTCATAAGAAAAACAATGGTGTGCTTGTTTTTAACGTAACTTTATTTTTTCATGAGTTATTTACAAGTTTATGACCACTTATAAAATGTGTTCAAAGTGCTGGCCATTGTGTTAGATTGTCAATGCAACCCTCTTCTCCCACTCTTGACACACTGATAGCAACACCACAGAAGAAATGCTAGCACAGGCTTCCAGTATCCGTTGTTTCAGATGCTGCACATCTCGTATTTTCACAGCATAGACAATTGCCTTCAGATGAGTGATGAGGTAAACTTTTTTCTGAATGGTGAAGTTAACAAACAAAACCACCGCTATTGGTCTGACACTAACCCAGAGTGGATAGATCCCTCTAAGACTGTTGGAACACAAAAGTTGATGGTATATAGGGTACAAAGATAGTGGGGTCATTCTTCATCAATGGAAACCTCAATGACACCGGATATCTGAAATTGCTACATGATTCAGATATCCAGTGGCATTGAGGTTTCTATTCATGAAGAACGGCCCTACTATCTTTGTACCCCATATACCATACCATCAATGTTCGTGTTTCAACAGTCTTGCAGAGATCTATCCACTGTGGGTTAGTGTCAGACCAATAGCGGTGGTTTTGTTTCTTAATTTCACTATTCACAAAAAGATTTGTCTCATCACTCTTCTAAAGGCAATTGTCTATGCTATGAAGAGACGAGATGTGCAGCGTCTGAAACAACGGATACTGGAAGCCTGTGCTAGCATTTCTTCTGCGGTGTTGCTATCAGTGTGTCAAGAGTGGGAGAAGAGGGTTGCATTGACAATCCAACACAATGGGCAGCTCTTTGAACACATTTTATAAGTGGTCATAAACTTGTAAATAACTCATGAAAAAATAAAGTTACATTAAAACCAAGCACACCATTGTTTTTCTTACGAAATTCTCAATAAGTTTGATTTCCTACATAACCCTCTTTCCATTGAAAAAAATAAAGTTGGATGCAAAGTGGCTGACTTCAAAATGTCCGCCATGGTCACTACCCATCTGGAAAAGTTTTTCCCCTCCCATATACTAATGTGCCCCAAACAGGGAGTTGATATCACCATCATTTTATTCAGGTGCACCCATGTAAATGGCCCACCCTGTATATACAGTGCCATGTGAAAGTATTTGCCCCCCTTGAACTTTCCAACCTTTTTCCACATTTCAGGCTTCAAACATAAAGATATAACTTCTAATTTTTTTGTGAAGAATCAACAAGTGGGACACAATCGTGAAGTGGAACGAAATTTATTGGATATTTTAAACTTTCTTAACAAATAGAAAACTGAAAAGTGGGGCATGCAATATTATTCGGCCCCCTTGAGTTAATACTTTGCAGCAGCACCACCTTTTGCTGCGATTACAGCTGCAAGTCACTTGGGGTATGTCTCTATCAGTTTTGCACATTGAGAGACTGAAATTCTTGCCCATTCTTCCTTGCAAAACAGCTCGTAAGAAAAAAGAGAAGGAGCGCAAATGTGAAGCACCTCAGGGTTAAACCGTATTACAAGGAAAGCGGGGTTTCCACTCACCTTACAGAGTTGTACTGGCTGGGTACAACGCCAGTGACAGCCTCCTGTGGAGAAATACCAGCAGGGCGTCCCCGAGACAATACTCGTGCCAGGAAGAGAGCAGCGTCACTTCCAACCGTCACGTGATCCAAAATGGTGACATCAGAAAGGTCCTAGTAGTCCTCCAGACTCGGATAATCAGGTCCTTTAGTAAGCGATGCCTCTCTTTCAAAGCTGCTGAACCGCACGGTCCCTCGGAAGGGAGAGAAGAGCACAGGAAAAAAATTGTTGCGGTTCTAATAGCGCTAAGGAAGGAGGGCAAGGGAAATTATTGTAGTGAACAGACCTTTATTACAAACACGGTCCCTCAAACTCCACTACGCGTTTCGACGTTACCGTCTTCATCAGGTGGAATGAGGGTACTAACACAATTCAACATGTATAAAGAGTTTGGTTCACTCAGATTGGTCAAACAATCATGATCAATTAGGGTGGTAGCAAGAATTAACCCTGTGAGCGTCAAACTAAAACAATTAACAATGTATAAAATATCACATGTGGATAAAAGTCCATATTTTATGCAATGTATCACTCTATCTGCCCAAAATACTTAATATGTGGTCCCTATGACCATTAATTATTGACCAATGTGGATGATCTAAAAACAAAATTATACATAAAAAATTATAAAAAGCACTTCTATTTATATATATACATACATAATCCTGAATGTTCAATAAAAAACAACTTACGGTATCATAAAAACATAAACTATAAAAACATCTAACTTCAAGATCTTGCAATAAGGGAGATATATATGTCTTATTTTTATATTTGTAATGCCCAATGGGAAGAGGGGTGAGGAGAAGAAAGGGAGAAAAAAAATTATTTTTTTTCTCTTTTTTTCCCCTCTCCCTATTGGGCATTACAAATATAAAAATTTGACATATATATGTCCCTTATTGCAAGATCTTGAAGTTAGATGTTATAGTTTATGTTTTTATGATAAGTTGTTTTTTATTGAACATTCAGGATTATGTATGTATATATATAAATAGAAGTCCTTTTTATCATTTTTTATGTATAATTTTGTTTTTAGATCATCCACATTGGTCAATAATTAATGGTCTTAGTGACCACACATTAAGTATTTTGGGCAGATAGAGTGATACATTGCATAAAATATGGACTTTTATCCACATGTGATATTTTATACGTTGTTAATTGTTTTAGTTTGATGCTCACAGGTTAATTCTTGCTACCACCCTAATTGATCATGATTGTTTGACCAATCTGAGTGAACCAAACTCTTTATACATGTTGAATTGTGTTAGTACCCTCATTCCACCTGATGAAGACGGTAACGTCGAAACGCGTAGTGGAGTTTGTAGGACCGTATTTGTAATAAAGGTCTGTTCACTACAATAATTTCCCTTTCCCTCCTTCCTTAGCGCTATTAGAACCGCAACTATTTTTTTCCTTTGCAAAACAGCTCGAGCTCAGAGAGGTTGGATGGAGAGCGTTTGTGAACAGCAGTTTTCAGCTTTTTCCACAGATTGGATTCAGTTCTGGACTTTGACTTGGCCATTCTAACACCTGGATACGTTTATTTCTGCACCATTCCATTTTAGATTTTGCTTTATGTTTGGAATCATTGTCTTGTTGTAAGATAAATCTCCGTCCCAGTCTCAGGTCTTTTGCAGACTCCAACAGGTTTTCTTCCAGAATGGTCCTGTATTTGGCTCCATCCATCTTCCCATCAATTTTAACCAACTTCCCTGTCCTTGCTGAGGAAAAGCAGGCTCAAACCATGATGCTGCAAACACCATGTTTGACAGTGGGGATGGTGTTTTGAGGGTGTGTTGCTTTTACGCCAAACATATCGTTTTGCATTGCGGCCAAAAAGTTCGATAATGGTTTCATCTGACCAAAGCACCTAATCCCACATGTTTGGTGTGTCTCCCAGGTGGCTTGTGGCAAACTTCAAATGAGACTTTTTATGGATGTCTTTGAGAAATGGCTTTCTTCTTCCATAAAGGCCAGATATGTGCAATGTACGATTGTTGTCCTATGGACCGACTCTCCCACCTCAGCTGTAGATCTCTGCAGTTCATCCAGAGTGATCATGGGCCTTTTGGCTGCATCTCTGATCAGTCTTCTCCTTGCTCCAGATGAAAGTTTAGAGGGACGGCCGGTCTTGGTAGATTTGCAGTGGTCTGATACTCCTTCCATTTCAATATCATCGCTTGCACAGTGCTCCTTGAGATGTTTAAAACTTGGGAAATCTTTTGTATCCAAATCCGGCTTTGAACTTCGCACAACAGTATCTCGGACCTGCCTGGTGTGTTCCTTGGTCTTCATGATGCTCTCTGCATTTGAAACAGAACCCTGGGACTATCACAGAGGAGGTGCATTTATGTGGAGACTTGATTACACACAGGTGGATTCTATTTATTATTACCAGTCATTTAGGACAAAATTGGATAATTCAGAGATCTTCACTGAACTTCTTGGAGTGAATTTGCTGCACTGAAAGTAAAGAGGCTGAATAATATTGCATGGCCCACTTTTCAGTTTTTTATTTGTTAAAAAAGTTTAAAATATCAAGTACATTTCGCTCCACTTCACGATTCTGTCCCACTTCTTGTTGATTCTTCACAAAAAAATTTGAATTTATATCTTTATGTTTGATGCCTGAAACGTGGCAAAAGGTTGAAAAGTTCAAGAGGGGGCCAGATACTTTCACACAGCACTGTATATATATATATATATAATATATATATCTAAATATATAATTCCCCTAACGCACTTCCGTAAGTTTCAGCGCTGTTTCCGTCGTTGTGGCCATAGGCGCGCGGCACCCACGCGACCTGTGCAGCATTGCCCCGCGCAGCGGGCATTGCGAGCCGTTGCAGCCTCGCGAGCAATGCCCGCGCAGCGGCCATTGCGAGTCTCCCGCCCCGGCGAGCTACAGACTTCGTCGCTCCGACCGACGAGAGCCGAGCGCCCTGGCCGAAAACAGAACCAAGTGCCTGGCCATGCACAGCTCTAAAGACCGCTATGTATCTCAATGGGCAGTGAGGCGCTATGCTCATTGGTCGGCGCCAGCACACAGCGATCAATGAGCTTCGCGCCTCACTTACAGCGGTAAATTTGAAACTCAAAGTCCTCCATGTATCTCAATGGGAAGTGAAGCGCTATTCTCATTGGTCGGCGCCAGCACACAGTGACCAATGAGCTTCGCGCCTCACTTCCTATTGAGATACATGGAGGACTTTGAGTTTAAAATTTACCGCTGTAAGTGAGGCGTGAAGCTCATTGGTCGCTGTGTGCTGGCGCCGACCAATGAGAATAGCGCCTCACTTCCCATTGAGATACATGGAGGACTTTGAGTTTCAAATTTACCGCTGTAAGTGAGGCGCGAAGCTCATTGGTCGCTGTGTGCTGGCGCCGACCAATGAGAGAAGCGCCTCACTTCCCATTGAGATACATGGAGGACTTTGAGTTTCAAATTTAGCGCTGTAAGTGAGGCGCGAAGGTCATTGGTCGCTGTGTGCTGGCGCCGACCAATGAGAATAGCGCCTCACTTCCCATTGAGATACATGGAGGACTTTGAGTTTCAAATTTAGCGCTGTAAGTGAGGCGCGAAGCTCAATGATGTCTCAGGCACACGGCGAAGCATTGCCCGCGTAGCGGGCATTGCGAGCCATTGCCAACCCACACCCCGCCGATTTCAACCGGGGACCATGGCGCCCCGCCTCCGCTCCCCGCTACCCACAGCTGTGCCTCCCCCCCAGCACTGATCCACAGCCCAGCACCGCTCCCCAGCCCCGCACACCACAAACGCCGCACAGAGCCCCCCCTCACTGCCCGTACACCTCCGCCGCCAGCCCCCATCCACAGTCTAGCACCGCCCCCCAGCCCCGCTCCCCAGCCCCGCAATGTCCGCACCCCCCCTCCCATATGTCCGCACCCCCCCCATATGTCCGCACCCCACCCCCATTATGTCCGCACACCCCCACATTATGTCCGTACACCCCCCCCACAATATGTCCGCACACCCCCACAATATGTCCGCACACCCCCCACAATATGTCCGTACATCCCCCCCATATGTCCGCACACCCCCCACAATATGTCCGTACACCCCCCCCCCACAATATGTCCGCACACCCTCCACAATATGTCCGTACACCCCCCCATATGTCTGCACACCCCCCACAATATGTCCGTACACCCCCCCCGACGCCATAGATCACTTACCTGTCTTCATGACATCTGCTTCCTCAGGTCCAGGTCCAGTCCTCCCTCCGGCCCAGGCATCCTCTTCCTTCAGCCCGGCCCACGAGTCTTCCATCCGGCGGTCTTCTTTCTTCCTCCACCGAGCTCCGGGTCGTCCTTCTATGAGCCCTTTGAGCGGACCTGAATGGAAACTGTTTCTAAAGACACAGTTTCCATTCAGGTCCGCTCAAAGGGCTCATAGAGTTACATGGCGGATGATGCTGGGCGCTGATTGGTCGCTTCTTCCCATAGAGAAACATGGCCATGTTTCTCTATGGGAAGAACCGACCAATCAGCGTCCAGCATCATCTGCCATGTAACTCTATGAGCCCTTTGAGCGGACCTGAAGGAGAACTGAGTCTTTCCTTCAAAGGCCAATCAGCACTTGACTTACGCCCCCCCCGCCATTTTTTGGTTTCAAAATTCACAGGTGCCTTTAAAAAGCGCGAAATTTGAAATCAATCTTGATTTCTGCTACATGCTACCTCGAACACGGAGTTCCGGATTCGTTGAGGCTCCAAGAAGACTCGCTGCAGGATTTACAGACGCAAGCTTCAAGACTACCTCAACTTCCCTGCAGATAAGATATCCTTTGGGAGCTTAAAACTTTATTTACATTCTTTTTCTTCAGTTTTACACTTTCTACACTCTCTTTTTTTTAAAACTTCTACTTTCTACACTACTTCTCTATCTTTTTTTCTTCTTTGCCCTATAATGCCTTCTATACTCCTATTGCCTATCTCGCCCACCCCGCCACACTACCCCGCCATTACCCCGACTCCCGCCTGTGCTCACCAAAAACCCTTCCCCGCCGATGCCGCCCGCCGCCGGACATTGCTACATACCCCAGCCCCCAGCCCCGTCACGCTCCACAGCCCCGCACCGCACCCCGCCGCTCCCCAGCACCACTCCCTGCCACGCTCTCCAGCCCCGTATCGCTGCCCAGCCCCGTACCGCCCCAGCTACAAACCGCTCGCCAGCCCCGCTCCGCTCCCCAGATCAACACCGCTCTACAGCCCCGTACCGCTCCCCAGCCCAGCACCGCTTCCCAGCACCCTACTGCTCCCCAGCCCCGTACCGCCCTCAGCCACGCACCGCTCCCACCTGCCTCCGCTCCAGCCCCCCAGGGATCATGGAGCGGAGCCCGCGAAGCCACCTCCGCTCCACGCTCGCCACAGCTCGCCTGCCCTACCCGGTCCGCCCCGCCACCCCACCGCACAGCGGAGCCCCCCAGCCGCCTCCGGTTCCCACATCTGCCTATCTTCCCATGTGCGTCCCCTCTATGGAGCGCAGGCTGCAGGCCCCCCAGGGACCATGGCCCTGCAGCCTCCGCTCCAGCCCGCGGGGGATCAGGGACCGGAGGCGGAGAAGCCACCTCCGATCCCCGCATGTCCGCACACCACGCCCATATGTCCGCACCCCCCCACACAATGTCCGCACAGCCCCCCCCACCATGTCCACACAGCCCCCTCCCACCATGTCCCCACAGCCCCCTCCCACCATGTCCGCACAGTCCCCCCCACCACAATGTCTGCACAGCCCCCCCACCACAATGTCCAGCACAGCCCCCCCCCACAATGTCCCAAAAGCCCCCCCCCCACAATTTCCAAACAGCCCCTCCACAATGTCCAAACCAGCCCCCCCACAATGTCCGCACAGCCCTCCCCCCACAATGTCCGCACAGCCCCCCCCACCATGTCCGCACAGCCCCCCCATCACAATGTCTGCACAGCCCCCCACACCCACAATGTCTGCACAGCCCCCCCAACACAATGTCCGCACAGCCCCCCCACCACAATGTCCGCACAGCCCCCCCCAATGTCCAAACAGCCCCCCCACAATTTCCAAACAGCCCCCCCACAATGTCCAAACAGCCCCCCCCCACAATGTCTGCACAGCCCCACCCCCACCATGTCCGCACAGCCCCCCCCACCATGTCCGCACAGCCCCCCCACCATGTCCAAACAGCCCCCCCACCACAATGTCTGCACAGCCCCCCCCCCCACAATGTCCGCACAGCTCCCCCACCACAGTGTCCGCACAGCCCCCCCCCACCACCATGTCCGCACAGCCCCCCCCCACAATGTCCAAAACAGCCCCCCCCCCAATCCACATCCCCCACAAAATCAAGCCCCCCCACAATGTCACACAACAGCCCCCCCCCACAATGTCCGCACACGCCCTCCCCCCCACAATGTCCGCACAGCCCCCCCCCACAATGCCAAGCCCCCCCCACATGTCGCACAGCCCCCCCCACCATGTCCGCACAGCCCCCCCCACCACAATGTCTGCACAGCCCCCCCACCACAATGTCGCACAGCCCCCCCACCACAATGTCCGCACAGCCCCCCCACCAAATGTCCGCAACAGCCCCCCCACCACAATGTCCGCACAGCCCCCCCACCAATGTCCAAACAGCCCCCCCCACAATTCCACGCCCCCACAATGTCCAAACAGCCCCCCCACAATGTCTGCACAGCCCCACCCCCACATGTCCGCACAGCCCCCCCCACCATGTCCGCACAGCCCCCCCACCATGTCCAAACAGCCCCCCCACCACAATGTCTGCACAGCCCCCCCACCACAATGTCCGCACACCCCCCACCACAGTGTCCCCCACAGCCCCCCCACACACCATGTCCGCACAGCCCCCCCCACAATGTCCAAACAGCCCCCCCCACAATTTCCAAACAGCCCCCCCACAATGTCCAAACAGCCCCCCCCCCCCCACAATGTCGCACAGCCCTCCCCCCCACAATGTCCGCACAGCCCCCCCCACCATGTTCGCAAAGCCCCCCCCACAATGCCCGCACAGCCCCCCCTCCATGTCCACAACAGCCCCCCCACAATGTCCAAACAGCCCCCCCACAATGTCCAAACAGCCCCCCCCCACAATGTCCAAACAGCCCCCCCCCACAATGTACAACACAGCCCCCCCCACAATGTCCACACAGCCCCCCCACCATGTCCGCACAGCCCCCCCCCACAATGTACAAACAGCCCCCCCCCCCCCCACAATGTCCGCACAGCCACCCCCACAATGTACAAACAGCCCCCACATGCCAACAGCCCCACAATGTCCAAACAGCCCCCCCACCATGTCCAAACAGCCCCCCCCACCATGTCCAAACTGCCCCCCCCACCATGTCCAAACTGCCCCCCCCCACCATGTCCAAACAGCCCCCCCTACCATGTCCAAACTAGCCCCCCCACCATGTCCAAACTGCCCCCCACACATGTCCGCACAGCCCCCCCACGATGTCCACCGATGTCCACACAGCCCCGACGCCGTCGATCACTTACCTGTCTTCATGACATCTGATTCGTCAGGTCCAGTCTTCCATCCGCCCCAGACGTCCTCTTCCTTCAGCCCGGGCCACGAGTCTTCCATCAGGCCCAGGCATCCTCTTCCTCCGCCCTCGGGGGTCTTCTTTCTTCCTCAACCGAGCTCCGGGTCCTGGATGTTCTCTCTTCAGTCTGCTCCGCTGATTGACGATTAAAGATGGCCGCCGCGAGTTTCTGGAAGCCCCGCCCACGGATCCAAAATGCACCAATCACATTCAAATACACACCAACCAATCACATTCAAGGCTCATTCATACATTTTTATCAATGGTAAAAATCTATTCGACTATTTCACTACGGCCAATCACATTCCAGCTTCATTCATACATCTTTATCAATGGGAAATACTACATTTACACATACACATCTGCCAATCACATTCAACCTTCATTCATACATCTTTCTCAATGGTACAAATTCTCTCACTTACTATCAAATTAATATACAATCATACACATCACAATAATTACACTATAAAATAAAAATGCTAATAATAATGATATTAATGCTATTAATACTGCTATTAATGCTACTATTAATGCTATTCATGATATTAATAATGTGCTTAATGCTATTAATAATGCTATTAATGCTATTAATAATGTTATTAATCCTATTATTAACGCTAATAATGTTATTAACAATGCTATTAATGCTAATAATAATGCTGTTAATGCTAATAATAATGCTAATAATGTTACTAATACTGCTATTAATGCTACTATTAATGCTATTAATAATGTTACTCATGCTATTATTAATGCTATTAATGCTAATAATGCTATTAATGCTAATAATTATGCTATTAATGCTCTTTATGCTAAAACTAATGCTATTAATGCCATTATTTATGCTATTAATTCTATTATTTAGGCTATTAATGCTATTAATAATGCTATTAATGTTATTAATAATGCTATTAATGCTAATATTAATGCTATTAAGGCTAATAAGCATGCTATTAATGCTATTCTTAATGCTATTAATGCTATTAATATTGCTATTAATTTTATTAATGATATTATTTATGCTATTAATGCTATTTTTTATGCTATTAATACTAATAATAATACTATTATTAGTACTATTATTGCTATTAATGCTATTAATGCTAATAATAATGCTGTTAATGCTAATAATAATGATAATAATGTTATAAATACTACTATTAATGCTATTATTAATGTTATTAATGCTATTATTAATGCTATTAATGCTCATAATGCTATTAATGCTAATAATTATGCTATTAATGCTATTATTAATGCTAATAATGCTAATAATAATGCTATTTAGGCTATTATTAATGCTATTTAGGCTAATAATCATGCTATTTATGCTATTCAAAATGCTATTAATGCTAATAATATTGCTATTAATGCTCTTTATGCTAAAACTAATGCTATTAATGCGATTATTTATGCTATTAATTCTATTATTTAGGCTATTAATACTATTAATAATGCTATTAATGTTATTAATAATGCTATTAATGCTAATATTAATGCTATTAAGGCTAATAAGCATGTTATTAATGCTATTCTTAATGCTATTAATATTGCTATTAATTTTATTAATGCTATTATTTATGCTATTAATGCTATTTTTTATGCTATTAATACTAATAATAATACTATTATTAGTACTATTATTGCTATTAATGCTATTAATGCTAATAATAATGCTGTTAATGCTAATAATAATAATGTTATTAATACTACTATTAATGCTATTAATAATGTTATTAATGCTATTAATTAATGCTATTAATGCTCATAATGCTATTAATGCTAATATTTATGCTATTAATGCTATTATTAATGCTAATAATGCTAATAATAATGCTATTTAGGCTATTATTAATGCTATTAAGGCTAATAATCATGCTATTTATGCTATTCAAAATGCTATTAATGCTAATAATATTGCTATTAATGCTCTTTATGCTAAAACTAATGCTATTAATGCGATTATTTATGCTATTAATTCTATTATTTAAGCTATTAATACTATTAATAGTGCTATTAATGTTATTAATAATGCTATTAATGCTAATATTAATGCTATTAAGGCTAATAAGCATGCTATTAATGTTATTCTTAATGCTATTAATGCTATTAATATTGCTATTAATTTTATTAATGCTATTATTTATGCTATTAATGCTATTATTTATGCTATTAATACTAATAATAATACTATTATTACTACTATTATTGCTATTAATAATGCTATTAATGCTAATAATAATGCTGTTAAGGCTAATAATTAGGCTATTAATGGTAATAATAATGCTATTAATTCAAATATTTTTGCTATTAATGCTATTATTAATGCTATTAATGCTAATACTAATGCTATTAATGCTATTATTTATACTATTAATGCTATTAGTTATGCTATTAATGATATTATTAATGCTATGAATGCACATACTAATGCTATTAATGCTATTTATAATGCTATTACTCCTATTAATACTTCTCTTAATGCTATTAATACTGCTATTAATGCTATTAATACTGTTATTAATGATCATAATACTGCTAATAATGCTATTAATACTGCTATTACTGCTAATAATAATGCTATTGCTAATATTGTTGCTATTGATGATGCTATTGATGATGCTATGGATGATGCTATGGATGATGGTATGGATGATGGTATTGATGATGGTATTGATGATGATATTGGTATTCATGGTATTGGTATTATGTATGCACATTCGATGTCCTTAAGTATTCAGTGACCTCTTACTATTATTGATATCAATGAGAAACATGTCTATATCTTTGTAATACGTAGTACATTATAAGGACATACAAAACATTATATTTAAATATGTACATAGTCTATCTGAAACTTATTATTTTCCTTAATAATTATTCTATACTTTTTCAAGAATTCTTTTCTCACAAAAAGCTTTTGTAAAAGCTCTTACGTACCTATACCTCTCCAAGCATAGTATTACCTTTGTATGTCCTAACATGACTTCAAAGGATACTAGCAAGGATGTTGGCGGGTACAAAGCCGCATGGATGCGTAAGACACGTGCTAAGGAAACTGAAGAACAGCGACAATGTCGTTTGGATAAGTCTAAAGCTGAGTATAAGCAACGCATTGCAACGGAGTCGCTGGAACAAAAACAACTGCGCTTGGCCAAAAAAGCTGAGAAGGAACGTCAACGCCGTCAAAAAAAAAAAGTAACACCACCAGTACATCACTCTGCTGATCAGACAGTAACCTCATCAGTACAACAGTCTGCTGATCAAACTGTAAGCTCACCAGTACAACACTCTACTGATCTAACTCAGTGTGCTGATCAGACAGTAACTTCATCAGTACTACAGTCTTCGTTTTCGGCTTGAACAACAACAAACTCCTTTGGAGGCACAAATTGCTCAGGAGTCTTCACAATCCAAAAAGAGCCGCTTACGCAAAAGTGCTGGCTCACGTCGTCAACACCGCAAAAAGACGTCTCCTACTGTTACACAAGTGGATCCTGCCTCTTTTTCTGTTTTATTAGTTCAACGTCTGATCTATGTCGGTTTGCAGAAACAACATCGTATTTATCTACCTACACCTCCCTCTTCATATCCACCCGGATTTACAGATAGTGATTTTGGCATTGTGGAACATACCTGTGGCTCAATGATATTCATATGTAACCATTGTGAAGCTCGACATTTCATGGATGAGATGCCATTGGATAAACAGTATACTCTCTGTTGTCACAAGGGGAAGGTGAAGGTTCCGTTACCTCAGTACCCAGAGATGTTGGAATGTATTCTTAAAGGTCAGAGTCCATACAGTCGGAATATGATGGATAACATCAGAAGTATCAATAGTTCCTTTGGGTTTGCTTCTATGGGTGCAAGTCTTGCTCCCCCACCTGGACATGGCCCTTATTGCTTCCGGATTCATGGCCAAATTTATCACCGTACTGGAACACTACATCCTGCTCCAGATCAAGCTCCTGCTTATGCCCAACTCTACATTTTAGATACTGCCACTGCTAATGACCAACGTTTACAGTGTGATGAAAATAAAAAATGTCATCCTAATTTGATGCGGCTCATTGCTAACTTATTAGATCGTAACAATCCTTTTGTTTCCGCATACAAAATGTTACGTTTTGTCGAACAAGAGGAACAGCAGAAGGCAATTGAAAATGGTACTGTCATGCCTAATATCACCATGGCTCTTAAACAGGATCGAGAACAAGACCCAAGACGTTATAATAATCCAATTGTTAATGAAGTTGCTGTGGTCTTTGAAAATGCTGATGGAGAGCCACCCTTCAATAGAGACATTTTAATTCATCTGAAACCTGACCCAAAAAATCCTTTAGCCCCAAAAACACAGCAAGTCAGTATTCTCCACAGTAATTTAGATGCTTTACTGTATCCGTTATTTTTTCCGCATGGAGAACAAGGCTGGCATGAGGGACTGAAGCATCAAGGTCAAAATCCACGGAGAGTTACACAATTGCAGTATTACTGTTATTTGCTATCTGTACGTCCTGGGTTCAATCCTATTCTAAATGGTGGAAAACTAACGCAACAGTATTTAGTGGATGCGTATATAAAAATTGAGGCTAATCGCTTAAATTTTATACGTCAACATCAAACAGATTTAGAAGTGGAGGACTACTGCGTACTACAGGAACATCTGCAAAGAAAATCTTTCAAAAAAGGAATTCCCATTGGCAAGACGGTCATTTTACCATTGTCGTTTGAAGGTAGTCCAAGAAATATGCAGCAATGCTATCAAGATGCCATGGCTATTGTTACAAAATTTGGACGGCCAGATCTTTTTATAACAATGACCTGTAATCCCAAATGGAGCGAGATTATCCACAATTTAGAACCATGGCAGCGTGTGGAACACAGACCGGATTTAGTCGCCCGTGTCTTCAAAATAAAATTAGAAGCCCTATTAAAAGATATAAACAGTGGATTATTTGGCAAGATTTGTGCAATGATTCATGTAATAGAATTTCAAAAGCGAGGACTACCACATGCTCACATTTTGGTTATTCTGGATAGCAATTCGAAATTACGCACTGAGGTTGATGTCGATCGTACTGTTTGGGCAGAAATTCCTGATCCATCCGAGTATCCTGTGCTCCATCAAATTGTGATGCAACATATGATTCATGGACCCTGTGGACAATTCAACCCCAATTCTCCATGTATGGATATTGGAAAGTGTAAAAAAGGATTCCCAAAAGATTTCCAACCAAAAACAATAATAGCACAGGATGCATACCCAACTTATCAACGCAATGCTGGACCTTCATTTACACACCGTTCTCACATGGTTGATAATTCTTGGGTTGTTCCCTATAACCCTTTCCTACTATTAAAGTATAAGTGTCATATAAATGTGGAAATCTGTGCGTCCATTCAAAGTGTCAAGTATCTATTCAAATATGTTTACAAAGGACATGATAAAGCCAATCTGGAAATTTGTCAAACAAACATACAACATGATGAACCTCACCAATTTATGGATTCAAGATACGTCAGTGCACCGGAGGCAGCTTGGAGAATTTTTGCCTACCCAATGCATAGACAATCACACAGCATTGTTCGCCTTGCCGTACAACTGCCACAGTCACAACCACTTTATTTTCATGAAGATGCTTCTGTTGAGAACATTGCTGCCATGACGCATAGAAAATCAACTCTTATGGCCTACTTTGAACTGAATGAGAATGACCCACATGCTCATGAATACTTCTACCGCCAAATTCCTGAGCACTATGTCTGGAAAGATGGTGCATGGCAAATTAGGCATAAACGTGGAGCAACAGTCATTGGAAGAATGTATACGGTCAGTATGAAAGATGAAGAACGCTACTATTTAAGGTTGTTGTTACTACATGTCAAAGGAGCAACAAGTTTTGAGCACATTAAGACCGTTAATGAAGTCGAGTACCCAACTTTTAAACAGGCAGCAATAGCCCTTGGATTACTTTTGGATGACAGTGTTTGGCGAAATACCTTACTGGACGGCTGTGTTCAAAACATGCCTGCACAGCTTCGGGATATGTTTGCTTACATATGTATCTTTGGTCCTCCTGCTCATCCATTGGAGTTGTGGCAAGAATTTAAAAAAGATTTCATTGAAGACTACTGCCGTGCATATCACCCTAACAATGAGGACTGTGAGCATTGTGAAGGCTATGCAATGACAGATGTTCAAAATATGTTAAAATTTCACGGAAAAAGCTTTAAGGATTTTAATCTACCACGCCCCAAAAGAAAACAACAACTACAACCACAATACGACAAAGAGGAGGAGTTAAGAAGAGCCCAAGAAATGAAAGAAACTTTAAATCAACAACTTTTGGCCTATAATGCCATAAATGAAGCATTACAGGATAAAAGTCAGCAAGCTAAGTGCTTTTTCATTGATGGCCCAGGTGGCAGTGGGAAAACATACCTGTATGAGTTATTAATTCGTCAAATAAGAGGAGAAGGAGAAACTGTGTCACCTGCTGCCAGTACTGGGATTGCAGCCAACTTACTGGAAGGAGGAAGAACCATCCATTCACTTTACGGGATACCTATTCCAATCAATGAAACGTCCGTTTCAAGAATCAAAAATTATACTGATGCTGCACACCATTTGAAGAATACTAAACTTTTCATTATTGATGAATCCACTATGCTATCTAAATACGCACTGCATGTCATTGACCAACTATTAAAGGATGTTATGACCAAAGATATCTCGAAGAAAAATAAAACACCTTTGGAGGGAAAGTCATTGTTCTGGGAGGAGACTTTCGTCAGTGTCTTCCTATTATTCCTCATGGAACACGAACTGATATTGTAGAGAGCTGCATTAAATATTCCCGACAATGGCAGATTTTCACTCAATTGCCACTCTTCAACAACATGCGCTCTATTGATCCAGGATACAGCAATTGGTTACTTCAACTGGGAAATGGACAATTGACCAATTATTATAACCTTGGAGATTATGTTATTGAAATCCCTCAAGATATGATTTGCACAGGCTCACTAATATTTGACATTTTTGGTGAAAACATTGTAATTGATGTCAATGACAATGAAAGCATTAATACGGCAGCATCACATGCCATTCTTTGCCCCAAAAATGACGATGTGAATCAGGTCAACTCTAAGGTCATGGATTGCATTGCTGGTGAATACACTGAATACATTAGTGATGATTCCATTGATCCGGACGAGACGGAGGACCCAGAGCAATACCCTGTTGAGTTTTTAAATTCACTTACACCCACGGGAATGCCATCTCATCGTCTGAAATTAAAAATCGGCACCATTGTCATGCTTTTGAGGAACTTCAACAGCAGAAAAGGTCTTTGCAATGGGACTCGCTTAATTGTCACCGGTTTGTTTGACAACATGATTCGAGCAAAAATCATTACTGGGTCTGCTGGAGGAAATGTGGTTTTCATTCCCAGGATTGATTTGTGCCCATCAGAAACTGGCTTGCCTTTTAAGTTAAGACGTCGCCAATTTCCTCTGAAGCCAGCTTTTGCCATGACAATCAACAAATCCCAAGGACAAACACTTGAGAAAGTAGGCATTTTTTTGCCAGAACCTGTTTTTGGACATGGACAATTGTATGTGGCTTTTTCAAAAGTGAAAAGACGATCCAATGTAAAAGTGAAAGTGGTGGACACTCCAATCCAAGGCAAATTGCTGCCTAACAGTGACAAAGTATTTACCAAAAATATTGTCTACAAGAATATTTTGCACTGAACTATTCCCTATGACTATTCTTCCGTTTATTTATCTTTTGAAAAAAAAAAAAAAAAAAAAATTTTAGTCTTTCAAATTTTATTATTTTATATACAGATTTCTACTATATTTTTGTGAACACACATTTAAGATAATATGATAGATGTGTATCATCCACATTTCTACACTGGGTGATAGAAACCACTATTTAAAGCTCCAGCACTATATGTGCTGAGAGATTTCATTCTCATTCTTTACAGGGAGAGGTTTTTATGAACAGCTAAGAGACGAGTGGGATGGCTGTTCACACACATCTCATTAGCAAGGTGTGTTACACATGTTTAGATAGATAGGGCCAAAAATAAATTATTCATTCGATTCCACCATGCCATTTTTCTTAGATTTTTTTCACATTATTGAGGAATATACTAAATTATAATAATTGATCATGAAGGATTCACCGACAACATACTTGCTGTAATTTTCATGACTGCATGTATGCAATTTGTACTTCACTTGCGGTTTGTGCAGACAACATAGTTACGGCAGTGTCATCCACATCAACTACAGTCACCTGTGCTTACTTAGTGGATGCATGTTATGCACCTGCCAAAGCCATGTTCACTTCATTTACCGCAGGTTAACTACAAGTTTTTTAGTTATTGCATAGACATTGCTGCAAGTCTGTAGTTGGTAACTCCTTCTGTATCAATTTATAAAATTTATTTATTTACAACATGATCCTCAAAAAATCTAATAAAAATCCAGCCATAAAACATATATAAATAATATCAATTCGGATTTAGTTAGAGTAGGGACTCACCAGGCGTAAGGGCATCTTGACGCGATTGGTGGGCTGACACAAACTGGCTGATACACACATTACTACTATTAATTCATCAATTTTAATGATTGACGCATTAAGAAGTATTGCTACTTTGTGTTCTAAGACCCTTACAACATAATAGTTCAATTTTCCTTAAATGATATCAACAATACAAATATATGTAGTTGCTGTAAAGATGTCATTGGAATAATTGGATTATTATTTAAAAATCTTTGAAAAAACAATAAACATATTCTAGACACCCGATGCATTTGCATCAGGCTAACAGCTATAACTACTATAATCAAATTAATGCACGTTCTAGAATCCCGATGCATTTGCATCGGGCTCACAGCTAGTATATATATAATGTACTAGATGGAAGCCCAATGCTGTCGCATTGGGAAGGCGGTGAGGGGCACAATAGGGACAGACTCTGTGGCCATCTCTCCACCCACCGTGCACTCACCGCATGTGTATACAGACACACACGCATGACAAGCACACACGTATAGATGTATACACACACACACGTATACAAGCACACACGTACATGCAGATGTGTATACAGATACACACACATGTATACAGACACACATGTACACACATGTATACAGACACATGTATACACACACATGTACACAAACACACATGTACACAAACATACACACATGTGTATACAGACAAACACATATGTACACATACAGGTATATGCACACATGTGTACAGACACACATGTACACACATGCATGTATACACACACATACACAAACACATATATACACATGTAAACACATACACATGTATACAAACATACATGTACACATGCGTACACAGACACACACACATATATACAGACACACATGTACACACAGGTATACGCACACATGTATACAGACACTCACGTAATCCTGTAATCCTGCAGTGGAGTGGTGTGATGTGTCATGCCGCAGCCATCTTTGAATACCTGAGTGTCCAAGGATGGCGGCCATGTAAGTGTGCATGTGTGTATGTGTTTCCCTGCCATGCCACGTGAGCCAGCATGTGTTTATCTGTGTGTGTGTCCACTGCGTCACGTGACCACCCGCCTGTGTGTGCATATGTGGACCCGCTGCATCACATGACCCACAGTGTGTGTGTATGTCTATGATCCCACGCACATCATGTTTATATGTGTGTGTGTCCCCACTGCATGTGAAAATACGTGTGTATATGTGAAGGTAGTACGTCACGTGACCGGCCGTGTCTGTATTTTTGCATCTGTGTATGTCCCCGGCGCGTCACATGACCTGTTGTGTGTATGTGTGTATATATGTATTTGTGTGTGAGGTGACCCGGCGTATGTGTATATGTGTGTGTATGTGTATGACGTAAGGCGGTGTGTGAATGAATATGTGTATTACGCTACTCACCACGTTTATATATGTATATGTCTTTGAGTGTATGTACATGCGTGTATATGTATATGACGTGACATTATGGGTCACGTCATAGACATACAGTGTTGGCCAAAAGTATTGACACCCCTGCAATTCTGTCAGATAATACTCAGTTTCTTCCTGAAAATGATTGCAATCACAAATTCTTTGGTATTATTATCTTCATTTAATTTGTCTTCAATGAAAAAAACACAAAAAGAATTGTCCTAAAGCCAAATTGGATATAATTCCACACCAAACATAAAAAAGGTAGTGGACAAAAGTATTGGCACTGTTAGAAAAATCATGTGATGCTTCTCTAATTTGTGTAATTAACAGCACCTGTAACTTACCTGTGGCACCTAACAGGTGTTGGCAATACCTAAATCTCCCTTGCAGCCACTTGACATGGATTAAAGTTGACTCAGCCTCTGTCCTGTGTCCTTGTGTGTACCACATTGAGCATGGAGAAAAGAAAGAAGACCAAATAACTGTCTGAGGACTTGAAAAACCAAATTGTGAGGAAGCATGAGCAATCTCAAGGCTACAAATCAATCTCCAAAGACATGAATGTTCCTGTGTCTACCGTGCGCAGTGTCATCAAGAAGTTTAAAGCCCATGGCACTGTGGCTAACTTCCCTAGATGTGGACGGAAAAGGAAAATTGACAAGAGATTTTGACGCAAGATTGTACGGAAGGTGGATAAAGAACCTCGACTAACATCCAAACAAGTTCAAGCTGCCCTGCAGTTCGAGGGTACAGCAGTGTCAACCCATACTATCCATCGGCGTATGAATGAAAAGGGACTGTATGGTAGGAGACCCAGGAAGACCCCACTTCTTACCCCGAGACATAAAAAAAACCAGGCTGGGTTTGCCAAAACTTACCTGAGAAAGCCTAAAACGTTTTGGAAGAATATTCTCTCTTATTGGGCAAAGGCATCAACATAGAGTTTACAGGAGAAAAAAGAGGCATTCAAAGAAAAGAACACGGTCCCTACAGTCAAACATGGCGGAGATTCCCTGATGTTTTGGGGTTGCTTTGCTGCATCTGGTGCTGGACTGCTTGACCGTGTGCATGGCATTATGAAGTCTGAAGACTACCAACATATTTTGCAGCATAATGTAGGGCCCAGTGTGAGAAAGCTGGGTCTCCCTCAGAGGTCATGGGTCTTCCAGCAGGACAATGACCCAAAACACACTTCAAAAAACACTAGAAAATGGTTTGAGAGAAAGCACTGGAGACTTCTAAGGTGGCCAGCAATGAGTCCAGACCTGAATCCCATAGAACACCTGTGGAGAGTGAGAGTTATTTTGGCTAAAGGTTGTACAACCAAGTATTAGGCTGAGGTTGGCAATACTTTTGTCCGGCCCATTTTTGGAGTTTTGTGTGAAATTGTGAAATGATCAATGTTTTGCTTTTTGCTTCATTCTCTTTTGTGTTTTTTCATTTAAGACAAATTAAATGAAGATAATAACACCAAAGAATTTGTGATTGCAATCATATTCAGGAAGAAACTGAGTATTATCTGACAGAATTGCAGGGGTGTCAATACTTTTGGCCAACACTGTACACGTGTACACACACGTAGACACATGTATACAGAGACACAGGCATGTACAGACACACACGTATACAGACACACATGTACACACACATGCAAACACATGTATACACATGTGTACAGACACACACAAACATGACAAACACACCTGTATACACACACGTATACAAACACACTTGTTCACGCAGACATGTATACAGACACACACATGTATACAGTCACACACATATACAGACACACACATGCACAGAAGCACACAGATATACGCACACATGTATACACATATATACAGACACACACAAGTACACACAGGTATCCGCACACATGTATACAGACACATACACACAGGTATATGCACACATGTATACAGGCAAACATGTACACACATACATGTATACAGACACACACATACTGACAAACATATACACACATACAAACACATGTACAGTTGTGGCTAAAAGTATTGACACCCCTGCAATTCTGTCAGATAATACTCAATTTCTTCCTGAAAATGATTGCAATTAGTGATGAGCGAGTACCAAAATACTCGGGTGCTCGATGCTTGGGCCGAGCATCCCAAGATACTCGTGTACTCAGCCCAAACACCGAGCCCAATGTTATCCTATGGGAGACCCGAGTATTTCTATGAAATGACCGCCGGCAGCATGTAGAAACCCTAAAAATGTCACAAAAGTCTCAGAAGAGTGCTCAAATGACATGGCAACACCATGGGGAAGACCCCTGTAAGCATTTATCATTCAAAAGTCACAGCTGTGAACAATGTTATCCGAGTTTCACGCCAATTTTACGGAGTCACCAGAAAACCTTCCAAAATGACACCAAAATGAATATTCAGGGTGGAAATGTTAAGGGCACATACCCAATAGTAAGATACAGCTGGTGCATGTTAATTTTTGGGATTACATGAAAGATTTTACGTGAAAACATTGTGTGGCACTCCGATGTCCCTGAGAAGAGACGTACATGAAGCCCTGTCTTGACATAATGTGCATATTTTGAGGAAGTGGTGTATTGTAGTATTTTCCTTTACCAGGGCAGTCCAAAATTGTGAGGTTCACCAATGACCCATGCATACAGACATGCATGAGGGCCTGTAAACCTGAAGTGGGTGTATTGTAGTATACCCTTTAGCAGGGCAGCCAAAAATTGGGAGGTTCAACAATGCCCCTGGATACAGACTTGCAGGAGGGCCTGTAAACCTGAAGTGGGTGTATTGTAGTATAGCCCTTTGGCAGGGTAGCCAAAAATTGGGAGGTTCACCAATGACCCATGTATACAGACATGCATGAGACCTGTAAACCTGAAGTGGGTGTATTGTAGTATAGCCCTTTGGCAGGGCAGCTAAAAATTAGGAGGTTCACCAATGATCCATGCATACAGACATGCATGAGGGCCTGTAAACCTGAAGTGGGTGTATTGTAGTATAGCCCTTTGGCAGGGCAGCCAAAAATTGGGAGGTTCAACAATGCCCCTGGATACAGACGTGCAGGAGGGCCTGTAAGCCTGAAGTGGGTGTATTGTAGCATAGCCCTTTGGCAGGGCAGCCAAAAATTGGGAGGTTCACCAATGACCCATGCATACAGACATGAATTAGGGCCTGTAAACCTGAAGTGGGTGTATTGTAGTATAGCCCTTTGGCAGGGCAGCCAAAAATTGGGAGGTTCAACAATGCCCCTGGATACAGACGTGCAGGAGGGCCTGTAAACCTGAAGTGGGTGTATTGTAGTATAGCCCTTTGGCAGGGCAGCCAAAAATTGGGAGGTTCAACAATGCCCCTGGATACAGACGTGCAGGAAGGCCTGTAAACCTGAAGTATGTTTATCAGTAATGATTCCACGTGCGGCACTAAAAACACGCTCTGACAAACGCTAGCGGCAGGGCAGGACTTCCAAGGCGTAGAGAGCCAATTCATGCTACGTGTCCAGCTTGGAGATCCAATAATTGTAAGGCACAGAGGAATGTCGGAGTACAGTTGTTCGATCTGCAAGGTGCTCCTTCAGCATCTGGCCAAACTTAGCATTTCTTGTGGCACTACCCCGCACCTCAGGGGCTGTGGTACGTGAGGGGCTGAGAAAACTGTCCCACATCGTAAAGACTGTTCCTCTACCTCTGGCAGATTGGACTTGTGCCCCTCTCGGCTGTACGCCTTGGTTGTCCACCGATTCCTGACCTATGCCGCTAGCGTTTTGTGAGGGGAATGCTTTGCCTACTTCTGTGAATATGGGCTTCTGGAACTGCTGCATTTTGGCTGACCTATCCGCCTCAGGAATGAGAGACATAAAGTTCTCCTTGTAGCGTGGGTCTAAGAGTGTTGCCAACCAGTAGTGATTGTCGGCCAAGATGTTCTGAATGCGAGGGTCATGAGCCAGGCAGCTTACCATAAAGTCAGCCATGTGCGCCAGACTCTTAACAGCCATCACTTCAGTATCCTGACCAACACAATGACTGAACATGCTGTCCTCCTCCTCCTCCTCATCTCCCCTGTCCTCTGGCCAGCCACGCTGAAGCGAGGGTATGACTGGTGTGCATGTCATATCCTCAATTTGGCCAGAGAGTTGCTCCATGTCTTCATCCTCCTCCTCCTCATCATAGTCCTCCACTGCACATTGTGATGAGATGAGGCTGGGCTGTGTGTTATCACCCACACCCACTACTGTTTCTTGCTCCAACTCATCGCGCTCCGCCTGCAATGCATCATCTTTGTTTTTGAGCAGAGACCGGTTTAGAAGGCAGAGTAGCGGTATGGTGACGCTAATAATGGCGTCATCGCCGCTCACCATCTTGGTAGAGTCCGCAAAGTTTTGGAGGACGGTACATAGGTCGGACATCCATCTCCACTCCTCAGGTGTTATGTGTGGAGTTTGACCCATTTCCCGACGGCTTAGGTGATGCAGGTAGTTAACAACTGCCCTCTTCTGCTCACATATCCTGACCAACATGTGCAGAGTTGAATTCCAATGCATGGGGACATCACACACCAGTCTGTGGGCCAGAAGACACAAACGGCACTGAAAGCTGGTAAGGCCGGCTGAAGCAGCAGGTGTCTTGCGAAAATGTGCAGACAGGCGGCGAACTTTTACCAGCAGATCAGACAGCTCTGGGTATGACTTTAGAAACCGCTGAACCACCAGGTTGAGCACATGGGCCACGCATGGAACATGCGTCAGCTGGCCTCGCCTCAAAGCTGCCACCAGGTTCCGGCCATTGTCACACACGACCTTTCTTGGCTTTAAGTTCAGAGGTGTGAGCCAGTGATCTGCCTGCTGTTTCAGAGCTGTCCACACCTCTTCTGCATTGTGAGGTTTGTCACCTATGCATATTATCTTCAGCACAGCCTGTTGCCGCTTCGCAGAGGCAGTGCTGCAGTGCTTCCAGCTTGGGACTGGTGTGGAGGGTAAAGTGTATGAGGATGCGCAGGAGGAGGAGGAGGAGACTGAGGAGCATGACATTCCGGGCTGTAGAGTGTGGGTGAAACCCTGACTGAGGTAGGGCCTGCAATCCTTGGTGTGGGAAGGACGTGTTCCGTCCTCTCTCAGACTGGGTCCCAGCTTCCACAATATTAACCCAGTGTGCCATCAAGGAGATGTCGCGGCCTTGCACACAAGCACTTGTCCACGTGTCTGTGGTTAGGTGGACTTTGGCTGAAACAGCGTTGTTCAGGGCATGTGTGATGCTTTGTGACACGTGGTTATGCAATGCAGGGATGGCACACCTGGAGAAATAGTGGCGGCTGGGGACCGAGTAACATGGGACAGCAGCCGCCATCAGGTCGCGGAATGCTTCCGTCTCCACCAGCCGGAAAGGTAACATTTCTAGCGCAAGCAGTCGCAAAATGTGAGCATTTAGAACTGTGGCAAGTGGGGCGTTGGCAGTGTATTTGCGCCTGCGTTCAAAGGTTTGCTGAATGGATAACTGCACGCTGCACTGGGACATGTGCCTGATCATGCTGGTGGTGGTCAGGCTGCTAGTTTTCGTACCCCTGCTGATGCTGGCATGGCAGGTGTTGCAAATGGCCTTTTTAGAGTCATCTGGAGCCAACTTAAAAAACTGCCAGACTCGGGAAGACCTAACATTTGCACAGGCACCTTGTGTCGTGTTGTTGTTCCGGGGAACGGTTGCCTACCTTCTGCCTGCGGACACCACCCTGCTTCTTACTGCCTGTTGGGATGCTACGCCTTTCTCCCCCTGTGCACTGCTGTCCTCGCTCTGCATCTCCTCCTGCCAGGTTGGGTCAGCTACTGGATCATCCACCACGTCATCTTCCTCTTCCGCACCCTGATCCTCCTCCTAACTTCCTGGCAATTGTGTCTCATCATCGTCCACGCCTTGTTGAGAAACGTTGCCAACGTTCCCTTCGTGAGAACGTGGCTGCTCAAATATTTGGGCATCTGTACATACGATCTCCTCATCACCCACTTCAACAGGAGCTGGCGAGAGACCAGATTCTGCGAATGGATAAGTGAACAGCTCTTCCGAGTGTCCAAATGTGGGATCAGTAATGTCCATGGACGTGTACTCGGCCTGGTGGTAGGAAGGAGGATCAGGTTGGGAAATGTGCGGTGCAGTATCACGGCTACTGACACTTGACCGTGTGGAAGAAAGGGTGTTTGTGGAGGTGCCAATCTGACTGGAAGCATTATCCGCTATCCAAGTAACAACCTGTTGACACTGGTCTTGGTTCAAGAGGGGTGTACTGCTGCGGGTCCCAAGAATTTGGGACAGGACGTGCGAGCGAGTAGAATTGTGGCACTTTGTTGTTGCGAAATTAGTGCTTGCACACAACCTCGGCCTCTGCCTGCAGCACCATCATGTGAAAGAAAGAATGCGCATATAGGGTCTTATCTCAATTAAAAACTCTCACTTGTCGATGTGGAATTGCTCACCTTAGTCAGTTGTGAAACCCACAACTGGTAGAATAGCGTACAAGCAGCTGCTGCAGGGACCGCACTCTCAACGGTGACCGTGGTCGTAATGCAGAATCTTGGACAAAGTGCTTCGGTGTCCGCGCAGCTGCTCCAAAGCCAAAGAAACACAGACATGGGAATGTCTGGTACAGCTACAGCCTTTATTTTCCTCCTACGCGTTTCGGAGCCTCCTCCCGAGCTCCTTCCTCAGGGAACATCCAGGATGTTCCCTGAGGAAGGAGCTCGGGAGGAGGCTCCGAAACGCGTAGGAGGAAAATAAAGGCTGTAGCTGTACCAGACATTCCCTTGTCTGTGTTTCTTTGGCTTTGGAGCAGCAGCGCGGACACCGAAGCACTTTGTCCAAGATTCTGCAGCACCATCATGTCCATTTCCTTGTTCCTTGCCAACGCCCTTGCGCATTTTGCCTGTATACAGCTACAACAGTCTCCTGACTGTTCTGGTCACAGGAAAGCTGGATATGGATATTACACCCTGCCTGTATACAGCTAGTCAGCTACAACAGTCTCCTGACTGTTCTGGTCACAGGAAAGCTGGATATGGATAGCCTGCCTGTATACAGCTACTCAGCTACAACAGTCTCCTGACTGTTCTGGTCACAGGAAAGCTGGATATGGATATTAGACCCTGCCTGTATACAGCTAGTCAGCTACAACAGTCTCCTGACTGTTGTGGTCACAGGAAAGCTGGATATGGATATTACAACCTGTCTGTATACAGCTAGTCAGCTACAACAGTCTCCTGACTGTTCTGGTCACAGGAAAGCTGGATATGGATATTACACCCTGCCTGTATACAGCTAGTCAGCTACAACAGTTTCCTGACTGTTCTGGTCACAGGAAAGCTGGATATGGATATTACACCCTGCCTGTATACAGCTAGTCAGCTACAACAGTCTCCTGAGGACTGTTCTGGTCAAAGGAAAGCTTGGACTCCGATCTGGATCACCCTGCCTATATCGTCCTAGATTAGTCCTGAGAAGGACTGTTCTGGTCAGCAGCAGTTTGCAGCCCTGCTCCGGATCTACTTATGAGGGCCGCAAATCTGTCCCTTAAGCAGCAGCAGACACTCTCCCTACACTGACAAACGTTGCGCCCCCCTACGCTAACATCTTCATGGCCAAATTTGAGGAAGATCATATCATCAACCACCCGCTAATTCAGAAATGCAGCAGGACATGGCGTCATTATATAGATGATATCTTCCTCATTTGGCAAGGAACGGAGACTGAATTATCTTCCTTCTTGGTTGATATCAACTCCTACAATGAGGATCTCTCTTTCACTTGCAATAGTGATAGCCACATAATTAACTTTTTAGACACTATGGTCCAAAAAGGAGAGGGGGAGTTCTGTCCACAGATTAGTACACAAAGCCAACAGACACCAATAGTCTCTTACACTATAAGAGTTGTCATCCGAGACATATTAAAAAATCTTTGCCCCATTCGCAACAGATGAGAGTTGCTAAAATAGTGTCAGATCCAGTCACACGAGAACTCAGACATACTGAGATGAGGGACAAATTTTTACAACGTGGGTACCCATTACACCTAACACGACTTGACACCACAACTAGGCCTAGAGCACCAAGGCCACCACTAGTAACGTGTGTGACCACATATCACCCGTTCCACACTTTGATCCGCAATATTATCACCAAACACTGGTCAATATTAAGTAATTCCTATCCGGACATTCCGGAGTTTCAGACAAAACCACTATTTTGCCTACAACGTGCCAGAAACATAAGAGATCAATTGGTCCGGGCTGATATAGGTTCCAACACCAAACTACCAAGACAGGTCTTCTTATCCACGCAACGCGAAGGAACCTTTCCGTGTTTAACGTGTATGCAGTGCTCTCACGTAACAAAGGGTAACACCTTTACCCATCCACGCTCAGGGAAACGATATCAAATAAAAGGCTTCTACACGTGCGACACCTCATTTGTTGTGTATTTGATCAAATGCCCGTGCGGTCTCGGATATGTTGGGGAAACCACCCAGCATGTCCGAGACCGCATCAGCAAACACAAATCTACCATTAGATGTGGCCAGACTATTCTACCCATTCCCAATCATTTTATCAATTGTAGACATTCAATTTCGCAATTGCGCTTCCAGGTCATTGACCATGTCCCACCAATGAGACGGGGGGGCAATAGGATAAAAACATTGAGACTTCGTGAATCTTATTGGATACATCACCTTCAGACCTTAGAGCCGTTAGGTCTAAATAGGGAATGTGATTATAGACTCTGACCATGGTTGGGTGTTCTTTTGACAATGTGTACTTTAGAATAGTAAAAGCATGATCTCTATACTGAAGTTACCATCCTCTGTATTATACCAATTTAGGTATTATCAAATACTTTCTGTGTTCTATCAATCAAGTATTATCTTGTGTTTTCACCTTTTCATTATGTAAGAATATATTGGATCTCCCTAAATACTCTAGTCCACACATCAGTGCCATATAATGTTTATTAACCATAAAAAAAAATTTTCTCCTTATTTCTAACATGTTTTATAAGATTACTAATTGTTTCTCTCTCTCCCCTCACAGAGAACGTGACACTCCAGTTTAGAAAGGGATCGTATTTCACCTTCCACCTCACCAGTAATAGTACTGTGCACCAGGATCCACACACTCGTTTCCACAAGAAAAATATGTCATCACTGCGCATGCGCGGCTAACGCCAACGCACGCGCGCTACATATGCGTTCCAAACACTTCCGTGCGGTTCAGATGCCGGAAGTCGTCACACGGGCACCGGAAACGCTAGGGTAGTAATCCCGCCCGCCGCCCTTATAGCTGTAAACACCGCCGTAACACACTGCATTACAGCGGGAGACGCCAGCACAGCAGCACATGGGCACGCCAGGTATTTCTGATGCACACACTTGACTCCAGGCTTTCTCCTAACTCTCAACATTCCTTCTCTACCTTTTTCTTTCTCTTTTCCCCCTTTTCCCTATTCCCCCTACCCCTTCCCCATGCTAATACAACTGTTTGCACTTTATAGGACTTTGTCCACATCACCCCTGACTCGATATAGGAGTAAGTATGGCAGATCTTACCTTTAAAACTCATCTGATTTACAACTAATCATTAAGGGAGATGAAACAACGATGAAACCTCTTAATCATTTCTTTCATTAACTAGAAATAGTGACTTATATCACAAAAATAGTTCCAGCACCACAAGCTGACAATAGACTCAGGCACAGCTTTGACATCCCTTCGAGGTAATTACCTTAATAACCCCCATATCCTTAGACCATACAGGGTTACTTTACACCCTACTTATCTGGGACAATTTCCATATACAGAAGGATTGTAGAAGCATGCCAATACTATAGCTGGATTCATTACGTCCACCATAAGCCGCTATTTCAAGCCAAACAGGTATACACCACAGCTACAGGCACCTATGTGTGACAGAGACGTGGGTTCCTATTTGTAATATCAATTGTCTTTATAATTGGGACTCCCTTAATCTCACTATCACTATTCCTATTTTACCCACTCTACTATTGATTATATCTTCACACTGGTCCTTTCCTTCTTCTCATGGGACCAATCTGCCCATAAGTCACCACTCTCATAAAGTCTGTACCTATGATGTTTCATACTAACATTCGTTTCTTACTATATACCCCACAATCCAATATAGCACTCCCGCACCATGGACGTTATTCCAGTCACATCTAATCCATAGGCACGGACCACCAGCATCGAGGTAAACCCCTCGGTTTTTATGTTACCATATGTGATTCATATATACATGTTACCTTCAATGTTGTTATTTTTGCTGGATTATATGCTATACCATATGTTTGTATGTAACAGAAATATTCATTGTATGGTCCTTTTTCCTTTACTTCGACAATATACATGTCTATCATTGGAATTATGGCATGTTCCTTACGCTTTATGTTAATTTTCTTATGTCTGTATAGATAAATCCTTGAGAAAGGCCGGTTGGCCGAAACGTCGGATTTTTTCTTTTTGCTGGATTGTCCAAATAAAAAGACTTAATATTGCACATAACTTGTTTCAATTTTATTAGTGTGCCGAGGCTATACATTAATTGACTATTTACTGATTTGTACCTCAGAGCACCTTACCAAGGTCGAGCCCAAACCTCTCTAGATTATTTATCAATTTTTTGGTTTGGTGCTCCCTTTCACCCAGACCATATGTCGTTCTCGACATTCAATTACTTAGATGAAGACTCCACTGCTATAGTGGCAAAAATAACTACCTCAGGTGACTTCCTGTCGCTAACAGCGGAGGAGACCAGAAGTAAAGATTATGAAAAAGAATTGAAAAGACAAACTGCTCTAGAACTGCACCTAGCAACATTGGGGGAATACTTCAAAGCCAAGCGTATTCCTCGGGACTTAGAGTCTCATTAAGACCGACATTATTTGCCGAAAACAATGAATACTGTGACCGATTTGAACAGATCCTTAATAAATGTTCAATGGACTTAATTATTTTAACCATTGAACACATACAAGCAGAATTACCCACCTTTGAATTTACAATAACACAAATTGATGAACAGTTGAGTCAAACCTTATCACAGACGGAATACAACAACTTGAAAACCAGAACAGCCAGCCTCATAAACGAATTTAGGAAGAGTCTTCAGATAAGGAAAAGGAGCAAGTTCCTACGTGATCAAGAGGACTACACCTGAAATCAAGTATACAGATGGCGCAGTGGCGAGCCCTACAACCCACGATACAGCTTTTCTTCAGGCAGTGGGGACGAGTATGGAAGACCCTATCCACCTCATTTTTTAGGGCAGAGAAAACGCGGAAAGGGCAAACGAGGCGGGGGAAGAGGAGGAGGCCCGGCCCCACAATTCCCTCCGCCATTCAACCCACTACAACCTCCACCATTGCCGCACTCTATGGCCACGAGGTCACAGGTAAGACCCACAGGGTCTATAATATTTCCTCCTACACCCTTCCTCCCACAGAGGCAACAGTATTACAGAAGGGACTCAACTTCTGTCCAACCCCCAATTTCGACTCGTTCAACACGGAGTTAGAATTGGGGCGTTTTTTTCAGAAACATTAGACTCAAAGCACACTTTAAGGCAAACCCTATTATTCCTAACATAGATACAAATTCCTCCACATCCATCAAATTGAGTGATCTAGGCCTAAAAATACCTAGTACTTTTTTACCTCCAAGATCCTATCACCCCATTGAGACGTATGTACAGTTGGTCCAGAGCGACTTACGGAAAATGAATACACAGATTGACCAGGGGAGTTTCGTATCCATAATAATCTAACGTCCACAGAAAGTCGAGCTATACAAAATTTGAAAAATAATAAAACTATAGTGATTAAACCCGCCGATAAGGGTGGGTCTATAGTTGTCATGGATCATACTTAATATTTAAAAGAAATTCAGAGACAATTAGCCGACTTGGACACGTACTCTCCTGTTAGTCACGATCCAACACGGAGCATTAGGACACTCATTGATGGATGTATCAGACATTACCTGATGTCAGGGACTATTGATAGCAAAACGGCAGAGTTTCTGAATAATCAACACCCAGTCATCCCTGTATTTTACGTTTTACCTAAGATACATAAAAATCTGACAAAGCCTCCTGGTCGACCTATAGTGGCCTCAACGGACTCAATCCTGTCACCACTAGCCATCTTTTTAGATAAACTTTTGACCCCATTAGTCCCATTGATACCGGCCTATCTGAAAGATACCAACCATTTCCTAGCTACTTTAAATTTGGTCAGATCCCTACTGAAGCATTTCTAGTTACTCTAGATGTGAATTCACTATATACCAGCATCAGTCAGAGTAGAGTAAGGGGTTACAAGCTGTTTTATGGTTCCTTCAAAAATACTCACGATACCAAACTGAGATAATCTCCTTGATTCATGATCTTCTAACTATTGTATTGGAACAGAACTTCTTCCTTTTCCAGGATCAGTATTATGTTCAGCGTAGGGGGACCGCAATGGGCTCAAACGTTGCGCCCCCCTACGCTAACATCTTCATGGCCAAATTTGAGGAAGATCATATCATCAACCACCCGCTAATTCAGAAATGCAGCAGGACATGGCGTCGTTATATAGATGATATCTTCCTCATTTGGCAAGGAACGGAGACTGAATTATCTTCCTTCTTGGTTGATATCAACTCCTACAATGAGGATCTCTCTTTCACTTGCAATAGTGATAGCCACATAATTAACTTTTTAGACACTATGGTCCAAAAAGGAGAGGGGAAGTTCTGTCCACGGATTTGTACACAAAGCCAACAGACACCAATAGTCTCTTACACTATAAGAGTTGTCATCCGAGACATATTAAAAAATCTTTGCCCCATTCGCAACAGATGAGAGTTGCTAGAATACTGTCAGATCCAGTCACACGAGAACTCAGACATACTGAGATGAGGGACAAATTTCTACAACGTGGGTACCCATTACACCTAACACGACTTGACACCACAACTAGGCCTAGAGCACCAAGGCCACCACAAGTAACGTGTGTGACCACATATCACCCGTTCCACACTTTGATCCGCAATATTATCACCAAACACTGGTCAATATTAAGTAATTCCTATCCGGACATTCCGGAGTTCAGACAAAACCACTATTTTGCCTAAAACGTGCCAGAAACATAAGAGATCAATTGGTCCGGGCTGATATAGGTTCCAACACCAAACTACCAAGACAGGTCTTCTTATCCACGCAACGCGAAGGAACCTTTCCGGTTTTATGGTGTATGCAGTGCTCCCACATAAGAAAGGGTAACACCTTTACCCACCCACGCTCAGGGAAACGATATCAAATAAAAGGCTTCTACACGTGCGACACCTCATTTGTTGTGTATTTGATCAAATGCCCGTGCGGTCTCGGATATGTTGGGGAAACCACCCAGCATGTCCGAGACCGCATCAGCAAACACAAATCTACCATTAGATGTGGCCAGACTATTCTACCCATTCCCAATCATTTTATCAATTGTAGATATTCAATTTTGCAATTGCGCTTCCAGGTCATTGACCATGTCCCACCAATGAGACGGGGGGGCAATAGGATAAAAACATTGAGACTTCGTGAATCTTACTGGATACATCACCTTCAGACCTTAGAGCCGTTAGGTCTAAATAGGGAATGTGATTATAGACTCTGACCATGGTTGGGTGTTCTTTTGACAATGTGTACTTTAGAATAGTAAAAGCATGATCTCTATACTGAAGTTACCATCCTCTGTATTATACCAATTTAGGTATTATCAAATACTTTCTGTGCTCTATCAATCAAGTATTATCTTGTGTTTTCACCTTTTCATTATGTAAGAATATATTGGATCTCCCTAAATACTCTAGTCCACACATCAGTGCCATATAATGTTTATTAACCATAAAAAAAAATGTTCTCCTTATTTCTAACATGTTTTATAAGATTACTAATTGTTTCTCTCTCTCCCCTCACAGAGAACGTGACACTCCAGTTTAGAAAGGGATCGTATTTCACCTTCCACCTCACTGGTAATAGTACTGTGCACCAGGATCCACACACTCGTTTCCACAAGAAAAATATGTCATCACTGCGCATGCGCGGCTAACGCCAACGCACGCGCGCTACATATGCGTTCAAACACTTCCGTGCGGTTCAGATGCCGGAAGTCGTCACACGGGCACCGGAAACGCTAGGGTAGTAATCCCGCCCGCCGCCCTTATAGCTGTAAACACCGCCGTAACACACTGCATTACAGCGGGAGACGCCAGCACAGCAGCACATGGGCACGCCAGGTATTTCTGATGCACACACTTGATCCAGGCTTTCTCCTAACTCTCAACATTCCTTCTCTACCTTTTTCTTTCTCTTTTTCCCCTTTTCCCTATTCCCCCTACCCCTTCCCCATGCTAATACAACTGTTTGCACTTTATAGGACTTTGTCCACATCACCCCTGACTCGATATAGGAGTAAGTATGGCAGATCTTATCTTTCAAACTCCATCTGATTTACAACTAATCATTAAGGGAGATGAAACAACGATGAAACCTCTTAATCATTTCTTTCATTAACTAGAAATAGTGACTTATATCACAAAAATAGTTCCAGCACCACAAGCTGACAATAGACTCAGGCACAGCTTTGACATCCCTTCGAGGTAATTACCTTAATAACCCCCATATCCTTAGACCATACAGGGTTACTTTACACCCTACTTATCTGGGACAATTTCCATATACAGAAGGATTGTAGAAGCATGCCAATACTATAGCTGGATTCATTACGTCCACCATAAGCCGCTATTTCAAGCCAAACAGGTATACACCACAGCTACAGGCACCTATGTGTGACAGAGACGTGGGTTCCTATTTGTAATATCAATTGTCTTTATAATTGGGACTTCCTTAATCTCACTATCACTATTCCTATTTTACCCACTCTACCATTGATTATATCTTCACACTGGTCCTTTCCTTCTTCTCATGGGACCAATCTGCCCATAAGTCACCACTCTCATAAAGTCTGTACCTATGATGTTTCATACTAACATTCGTTTCTTACTATATACCCCACAATCCAATATAGCACTCCCGCACCATGGACGTTATTCCAGTCACATCTAATCCATAGGCACGGACCACCAGCATCGAGGTAAACCCCTCGGTTTTTATGTTACCATATGTGATTCATATATACATGTTACCTTCATTGTTGTTATTTTTGCTGGATTATATGCTATACCATATGTTTGTATGTAACAGAAATGTTCATTGTATGGTCTTTTTTTCCTTTACTTCGACAATATACATGTCTATCATTGGAATTATGGCATGTTCCTTACGCTTTATGTTAATTTTCTTATGTCTGTATAGATAAATCCTTGAGAAAGGCCGGTTGGCCGAAACGTCGGATTTTTTCTTTTTGCTGGATTGTCCAAATAAAAAGACTTAATATTGCACATAACTTGTTTCAATTTTATTAGTGTGCCGAGGCTATACATTAATTGACTATTTACTGATTTGTACCTCAGAGCACCTTACCAAGGTCGAGCCCAAACCTCTCTAGATTATTTATCCTGACTGTTCTGGTTACAGGAAAGCTGGATATGGATTGCCTGCCTGCAAACAGCTAGTCAGCTACAACAGTCTCCTGACTGTTCTGGTCACAGGAAAGCTGGATATGGATATTAGACCCTGCCTGTGTACAGCTAGTCAGCTACAACAGTCTCCTGCCTGTTCTGGTCACAGGAAAGCTGGATATGGATATTACACCCTGCTGTATACAGCTAGTCAGCTATAACAGTCTCCTGACTGTTGTGGTCACAGGAAAGCTGGATATGGATATTACAACCTGTCTGTATACAGCTAGTCAGCTACAACAGTCTCCTGACTGTTCTGGTCACAGGAAAGCTGGATATGGATATTACACCCTGCCTGTATACAGCTAGTCAGCTAAAACAGTTTCCTGACTGTTCTGGTCACAGGAAAGCTGGATATGGATATTACACCCTGCCTGTATACAGCTAGTCAGCTACAACAGTCTCCTGAGGACTATTCTGGTCAAAGGAAAGCTTGGACTCCGATCTGGATCACCCCGCCTATATCGTCCTAGATTAGTCCTGAGAAGGACTGTTCTGGTCAGCAGCAGTTTGCAGCCCTGCTCCGGATCTACTTATGAGGGCCGCAAATCTGTCCCTTAAGCAGCAGCAGACACTCTCCCTACACTGACTGGATGGCTGTGTGCAGAGCACATCGTGGCCGGGTCTTATAAAGGCTCGGTCACGCTGTGCGGGATGGCCAATCACTGCAATGCCACAACTAACAGGGCTGTGGCATTGCAGTGGCTGCCAGCCAATCTCTGCATGTGGGCTGGCTCTCTAAAAAGCGCCAACATGCAGGGATGAGGACCCCCGAGTACAGCATGAGTATCGCGAGATTACTCGGTACTCGCCGAGTAGCCCGAGTACAGTGATACTCGTGCGAGTACCGAGTAGTCACAAGCATACTCGCTCATCACTAATTGCAATCACAAATTCTTTGGTATTATTATCTTAATTTAATTTGTCTTCAATGAAAAAGCACAAAAAGAATTGTCCTAAAGCCAAATTGGATATAATTCCACACCAAACATAAAAAAAGAGGGTGGACAAAATTATTGGCTCTGTTAGAAAAATCATGTGATGCTTCTCTAACTAAATCACACTTGCAGCCAGTTGACATGGATTAAAGTTGACTCAACCTCTGTCCTGTGTCCAAAGAACTGTCTGAGGACTTGAGAAACCAAATTGTGAGAAAGCATGAGCAATCTCAAGGCTACAAGTCCATCTCCAAAGTCCTGAATGTTCCTGTGTCTACCGTGCGCAGTGTCATCAAGAAATTTAAAGACCATGGCACTGTGGCTAACCTCCCTAGATGTGGACGGAAAAGAAAAATTGACAAGAGATTTCAATGCAAGATTGTGCGGATGGTGGATATAGTACCTTGACTAACATCCAAACAAGTTCAAGCAGCGCTGCAGTCAGAGGGTACAACAGTGTCAACCCGTACTATCTGTCACTGTCTGAATGAAAAGGGACTGTATGGTAGGATACCCAGGAAGACCCCACTTCTTACCCTGAGACATAAAAAAGCCAGGCTGGAGTTTGCCAAAACCTACCTGAGAAAGTTCAAAATGTTTTGGAAGAATGTTCTCTGATCCCTACAGTCAAACATGGCGGAGGTTCCCTGATGTTTTAGGGTTGCTTTGCTGCCTCTAGCACTGGACTGCTTGACCGTGTGCATGGCATTATGAAGTCTGAAGACTACCAACAAATTTTGCAGCATAATATAGGGCCCAGTGTGAGAAAGCTGGGTCTCCCTCAGAGGTCATGGGTCTTCCAGCAGGACAATGACCCAAAACGCACTTCAAAAAGCACTAGAAAATGGTTTGAGAGAAAGCACTGGAGACATCTAAGGTGGCCAGCAATGAGTCTAGACTTGAATCTCATTGAACACCTGTGGAGAGATCTAAAAATGGCAGTTTGGAGAAGGCACCCTTCAAATATCAGGGACCTGGAGCAGTTTGACAAAGAAGAATGGTCTAAAATTCCAGCAGAGCATTGTAAGAAACTCATTGATGGTTACCGGAAGTGCTTGATCGCAGTTATTTTGGCTAAAGGTTGTGCAACCAAGTATTAGGCTGAGGGTGCCAATACTTTTGTCTGGCCCATTTTTGGAGTTTTGTGTGAAATGATCAATGTTTTGCTTTTTGCTTCATTCTCTTTTGTGTTTTTTCATGGAAGACAAATTAAATGAAGATAATAATACCAAAGAATTTCTGATTGCAATCATTTTCAGGAAGAAACTGAGTATTATCTGACAGAATTGCAGGATGTCAATACTTTTGGCCATACAAATGTAAACATTAAATACATATACATGCATATACATAGATCTATAAACATATACATACATACATACACATACATACACACACACACGTGTCGGCCCCTCTCATCGCAGCTTTCTTCTCACCCGCATCCGCATCCATTGCCGATGAATACTCCTGGAAGACAATCAGCGGGTCATGTGACTGGACGGGCTGATGTGACATCACACAGAGCCTGCCACATGACCCGCTGATTCTGTTCCTGGAGCTTTCACCGGCAATGGGACCACCGGGTGCAGGTGAGAAGACAGCTGTATGGAGGGGGCAAAACGGAGCGGGGGGAGGGAGGATGGAGTGGCGGGGGGAGGACGGAGTGGCGGGGGGGAGGAGGATGGAGGATGGAGCGTCGAGGGGGAGGAGGACGGAGGACGGGGCAGCAGGGGGAGGAGGGCGGAGGACGGAGCGGCGGGGAGAGGAGGACGGAGAACGGAGCGGCAGGAGGGAGGAGGACGGAGGACAGAAGACGAAGCGGCGGGTGGGGGAAGACGGAGCGGCACAGGCAGGAGGAGGACAGCCACAAACTGCGCCTGTCGCTTTCTCTCTGTAACATAAATTTTGCATCGTTGATTGGTGGCGGCCGGCCGTGCGAGACCAATCAGCGATGTGGGATTTCCGTTACAGAGAGACAGACAGACACGATAAGATAATTATATTATAGGATATATAAATATGTATTCATATATACATGTGTCTATCTACTATATAATTGTCTAAGGCGTCTGTCAGTCACAGAAATTGAGCGCCAGCCGCTGGGGGCGGGCACCAATGAGCGCAGACTATGTAAATTGGCGCGCAAATTCAAAGTTCGAATTGCGCGCCAATCTGCAGCCCGGTGACAGTGGCGCGTCAGCGCTGCTGTCGTCCGGCGACAGGCGCTAATGCGCCATTGTTGCTGGGATACACAGGGAACCCGCCACTCCCACCTCACCTCTCTCCCCACGCTCCCACCTCGCCTCCTCCCTCGCCTCCCGCTGTTCTCACCCGTCTCTACACAGGGTGGGCTGTGTGACGTCACATCAGCCCGCCCTGTGTACAGACAGGTGAGAACAGCGGGAGGCGAGGGGGATACTGCCCCCCGCATCCATACTGCCCCCTCTCGCTGTTCTCACCCCCGTCTTCTCCGTCACACTGCGGTCATGTGACAAGGCGAGCTGATGTGACATCACACAGCCCGCCCTGTCACATGACAACTACAGAAGACAGGTGAGAACAGAGGAGGGTGAGGGGGATCCTGGCCCCTGCCTCCATTGTGCCCCCCCGTGTCCATCGTGCCTCCCCGCATCCATCATGTTCCACCGCATTTATTCTGCGCCCCTTCCCCCACCCGGCTCCATGCTGCCTCCCTGACTCCATGCTGCCTCCCTGGCTCCATGCTGCCTCCCCAGCTCCATCCTGCTCCCCCCGCATCCATCCTGCCCTCCCGCCTCAATCCTGCATCCTCCGCATCCATCTTGTCCCCCGGCTCCATCCTGCCTCCTTCCGCAACCATCCTGCCCCCCCGGCTCCATCCTGACCCCCCTCACATCCATCCTGCCACCCCCCAGCTCCATCCTAACCCGGCTCCCCCTGCTCCATCCTGCCCCCCGGCTCCATCCGCCCCCCCCACTTTCATCGTGCCCCCCCAGCTCCATCCTGCCCCCCCGGCTCTATCCTGCCCCCCCATGGCTCCATCCTGCCTCACTCGCTCCATCCTGCCCCCCCTGGCTCCATCCTGCCCCCCCTGGCTCTATCCTGCCTCGCTTGCTCCATCCTGCCCCCCGGCTCCATCCTGCCCCACTCGCTCCATCTTGCCCCGCTTGCTCCATCCTGCCCCGCTTGCTCCATCCTGCCCCGCTCGCTCCATCCTGCCCCGCTCACTCCATCCTGCCCCGCTCACTCCAACCTGCCCAGCTTGCTCCATCCTGCCCCCCTGGCTCCATCCTGCCACCTGGCTCCATCCTGTCCCACCGGCTCAATTCTGCCCCGCTTGCTCCATCTTGTTTCCCCCAGTTCCATCCTGCACCGCTCACTCCATCCTGCCCCGCTCACTCCATCCTGCCCCCCCAACTCCATCCTGCCCCGTCTCACTCCATCCTGCCCCGCTCGCTCCATCCTGCCCCCCTGGCTCCATGCTGCCCCGCTCGCTCCATCCTGCCCTGCTCGCTCCATCCTGCCTCCTGGCTCCATCCTGTCCAGCTCGCTCCAACCTGCCCCGCAGGCTCCATCCTGCCCCGCCGGCTCCATCTTGCCCTGATGGCTCCACCCTGCCCCCCCTGGCTCTATCCTTCCTCGCTTGCTCCATCCTGCCCCGCTCGCTCCATCTTGCCCCGCGCGCTCCATCCTGCCCCGCTTGCTCCATCCTGCCCAGCTCGCTCCAACCTGTCCCGCAGGTTCCATCCTGCCACGCCGGCTCCATCTTGCCCTGCCGGCTCCACCCTGCCCCCCCCCGGCTCCATCCTGCCACGCTCGCTCCATCTTGCGACGCTCGCTCCATCCTGCCCCGCTTGCTCTATCCTGCCCCGCTCGCTCCATCCTGCCCCGCTCGCTCCATCCTGCCCCGCTCACTCCAACCTGCCCGGCTTGCTCCATCTTGCCCCCCCAGCTCCATCCTGCCCAGCTTACTCCAACCTGCCCCGCAGGCTCCATCCTGCCCCCCGGCTCCATCTTGCCCCACCCCCCTGCATCCATTCTGCCTTCTCCGGCTCCATCCTAACCCGGCCCTCCCCGGCTCCATCCTGCCCCCCTGACTCCATCCTGCCCCCCCGGCTCCATCCTGCCTCGCTCGCTCCATCTTGCCCCGCTCGCTCCATCCTGCCCCGCTTGCTCCATCCTGCCCCGCTCGCTCCATCCTGCCTCGATCACTCCAACCTGCCCAGCTTGCTCCATCCTGCCCCCCTGGCTCCATCCTGCCCCCTGGCTCAATCCTGCCCCGCTGGCTCCATCTTGCCCCCCCAGCTCCATCCTGCCCCGCTCACTCCATCCTGCCCCATTCGCTCCATCCTGCCCCCCCTGACTCCATCCTGCCCCCGCTCGCTCCATCCTGCCCCGCTCGCTCCATCCTGCCCTGCTTGCTCCATCCTGCCTCCCAGGCTCCATCCTGCCCAGCTCGCTCTAACCTGCTCCGCAGGCTCCATCCTGCTCCGCTTGCTCCATCCTGCCCCCCCCGGCTCCATCCTGCCCCACCCCCCTGCATCCATTCTGCCTTCTCCGGCCTCATCCTAACCCGGCCCTCCCTGGCTCCATCCTGCTTCCCCCGCTGGCACCATCCTGCCTTCCCCAGCTCCATCCTTCCCCCTAGGCTCCATCCTGCCCCCCCTGGCTCCATCCTGCCTCCCCCCAGCTCCATCCTGCCCCCCCGGCTCCATCCTGCCCTTCCCCTCTGGCTCCATCCTGCCTCACTCGCTCCATCCTGCCCCCCCAGCTCCATCATGCCCCCCCCCGGCTGCATCCTGCCTCGCTTGCTCCATCCTGTTCCCCCAGCTCCATCCTGCCCCCTCTGGCTCCATCCTGCCCCCCCCCCGGCTCCATCCTACCCCGCTCGCTCCATCCTGCCCTGCTCGCTCCATCCTGCCCCGCTTGCTCCATCCTGCCCCGCTCGCTCCATCCTTCCCCTTCCCCCCAATTCCATCCTGCCCCGCTCGCTCCATCCTGCCCCGCTCACTCCATCCTGCCCCCCCCCACCACCACCAGCCTGCCACCCCCCATCCTGTATCGCCCCTGTCACCATCCTGCTCTTCCAGCTCCGTCCTGCCCAGCTCGCTCCATCCTGCCCTGTTCGCTCCATCCTGCCCCGCTTGCTTCATCCTGCCCTGCTTGCTCCATCCTGCCCCCCGCCCACCATCCTGACCTGCTCACCACCATCCTGCCCTGCTCGCTCCATCCTGCCCCCCTGCCACCATCCTGCCCATCTGCCACCATCCTGCCCCTCTCGCTCCATCCTGCCCCTCTCGCTCCATCCTGCCCCGCTCGCTCCATCCTGCCCCCCAGCTCCATCCTGCCCAGCTCGCTCCATCCTGCCCAGCTCACTCCATCCTGCCCCGCTCGCTCCATTTTGCCCCGCTCACTCCATCCTGCCCCGTTGGCTCCATCCTGCCCCCCTGGCTCCATCCTGCCCCGCCGGCACCATCCTGCCCAGCCGGCTCCATCCTGCCCCTCCAGCTCCATCCTGCCCCGCCGGCTCCATCATGCCCTGCTTGCTCCATCCTGCCCCCCCGCCACCATTCTGCTTCCCCCCGCCACCATACTGCTCCTCCGGCTCTATCCTGCTCCTTCGGCTCCATCCTGCTCCTACGGCTCCACTCTGCCCCGCTCACTCCATCCTGCCCCCCCGCCACCATCCTGCCACGCTCGCTCCATCCTGCCCTCCTCGCCACCAACCTGCCCCGCGCACTTCATTCTGCCCCGCTTGCTTCATCCTGCTCACCGCCACCATCCTGCCCCCCCGCCACCATCCTGCCCCGCTCGCCACCATCCTGCCCACCCACCACCATCCTGCTCCTCCAGCTCCATCCTGTCTCGCTCGCTCCATCCTGCCCCCGCCCCCATCCTACTCCGCTCGCTCCATCCTGCCCCTCCAGCTCAATCCTGCCCCGCCGGCTCCATCTTGCCCTGCTCGCTCCATCCTGCCTCCCCCCCGCCACCATTCTGCTTCCCCCGCCACCATACTGCTCCTCCGACTCCATCCTGCTCCTCCGGCTCCATCCTGCCTTGCTTGCTCTATTCTGCCCCGCTTGCTCCATCCTGACCCCCCGCTACCATCCTGCCCCACTTGATCCATCCTGCACCCCCGGCTCCATCCTGTTCCCCCCCGGCTCCATCCTGCCCCCCCCGCCTCCATCCTGCCCCGCTCGCTCCATCCTGCCCCGCTGGCTCCATCCTGACCCGCTCGCTTCTTCCTGCCCCCCTGCCGCCATCCTGCCCCCCCACTAACATCCTGCCCCGCTCGCTCCATCCTGCCCCCCGCCACCATCCTGCCCCTCCGCCACCGTCCTGCCCCTCTCGCTCCATCCTGCCCCGCCGCCACCATCCTGACCCTCCGCCACCATCCTGCTCCTCTCGTTCCATCTTGCCCCGCATGCTCCATCCTGCCCCCTACTCCATCCTGCTCCGCTGGCTCCATCCTGCCCCGCTGGCTCCAACCTGCCCCGCCAGCACCATCCTGCCAAGCCGGCTCCATGCTGCCTTGCCGTCTCCATCCTGCCCCGCCGGGCGGCTCCACCCTGCCCACTTCATCCTGCCCCCCCCACGATCCTGCCCCGCTCGCTCCATCCTGACCCCCCCTGCTACCATCCTGCCCCACTTGCTCCATCCTGCCCCCCCGGCTCTATCCTGCCCCCCCGCCTCCATCTTGCCCCGCTCGCTCCATCCTGCCCTACTCGCTCCATCCTGACCCGCTCGCTCCATCCTGCCCTCACCCACAATCCTGCCCCCCCGCCACCATCCTGCCCCTCTCACTCCATCCTGCCCCGCCGCCAACATCCTGACCTTCCGCCACCATCCTGCTCTTCTCGCTCCATCTTTCCCCGCTTGCTCCATCATGCCCCCCTAACTACATCCTGCCCCGCTCGCTCTATGCTGCCCCGCTGGCTCCATCCTGCCCCGCTGGCTCCATCCTGCCCCACTGGCTCCACCCTGCCCTGCTTGCTCCATCCTGCCCCCCCGACTCCATCCTGCCCCACCCCCCTGCATCCATTCTGCCTTCTCCGGCTCCATCCTAACCCGGCCCTCCCAGGCTCCATCCTGCCCCCCCGCTGGCACCGTCCTGCCTTCCCCAGCTCCATCCTGCCCCCCTGGCTCCATCCTGCCCTCCCCGGCTCCATCCTGCCTCGCTTGCTCCATCTTGCCCCACTCGCTCCATCCTGCCCCGCATGCTCCATCCTGCCCCGCTCGCTCCATCCTGCCCCGCTTGCTCCATCCTGCCCCCCTGGCTCCATCCTGCCCCCTGGCTCCATACTGCCCCGCCGGCTCCATCCTGCCCCGCTGGCTCAATCCTGCCACGCTGGCTCCATCTTGCCCCACCAGCTCCATCCTGCCCCGCTCACTCCATCCTGCCCCGCTCACTCCATCATGCCCCCCCCCCGACTTCATCCCGCCCCGCTCACTCCATCCTGCCCCGCTCGCTTCATCCTGCCCTGCTCGCTCCATCCTGCCCCCTGGCTCCATCCTGCCCCGCTCGCTCCAACCTGCTCCGCAGGCTCCATCCTGCCCCGAAGGCTCCATCCTGCCCCGAAGGCTCCATCTTGCCCCGCCGGCTCCACCCTGCCCCGCTTGCTCCATCCTACCTCTCCGGCTGCATCCTGCCCCACCCCCCTGCATCCATTCTGCCTTCTCTGGCTCCATCCTAACCCGTCTTTCCCCGGCTCCATCCTGCCCCCCCTGCTGGCACCATCCTGTGTTCCCCAGCTCCATCCTGCCCCCTGGGCTCCATCCTGCCCCCCTGGCTCCATCCTAACCTCCCTAGCTCCATCCTGCCCCCCCGGCTCCATTCTGCCCTTCCCCTCTGGCTCCATCCTGCCTCACTCGCTCCATCCTGCCCCCCAGCTCCATCCTGCCCCCCCCCGGCTTCATCCTGCCTCGCTTGCTCCATCCTGCCCCCCCAAATCTATCCTGCCACCACTGGCTCCATCCTGCCCCCCCGGCTCCATCCTACCCCGCTCGCTCCATCCTGCTCTGCTCGCTTCATCCTGCCCCGCTTGCTCCATCCTGCCCCGCTCGCTCCATCCTGGCCAGCTCGCTCCATCCTGCCCCGCTCGCTCCATCCTGCTCCCCCCGCCACCAGCCTGCCACCACCCATCCTGCACCACCCCGTCACCATTTTGCTCTTCCAGCTCCATCCTGCCAAGCTCGCTCCATCCTGCCCCGTTCTCTCCATCCTGCCCTGCTTGCTTCATCCTGCCCTGCTTGCTCCATCCTGCCCCTGCCACCATCCTGCCCTGCTTGCCACCATCCTGCCCCCCTGCCACCATCCTGACCCTCCTCCACCATCCTGCCCCTCTCGCTCCTTCCTGCCCCGCTCACTCCTTCCTGCCCCGCTGGCTCCATCCTGCCCTCCTGGCTCCATCCTGCCCCGCCGGCTCCATCCTGTCCTGCTTGCTCCATCCTGCCCCCCCGCCACCATCCTGCTTCCCCCCACCACCACCCTGCTCCTCCGGCTCTATCCTGCTCCTTCGGCTTCATTCTGCTCCTACGGCTCCACTCTGCCCCGCTTACTCCATCCTGCCCCGCTCGCTCCATCCTGCCCTTCTCGTCACCAACCTGCCCCCGCTCACTTCATCCTGCCCCGCTTGCTTCATCCTGCCCACTGCCACCATCCTGCCCCCCCGCCAACATACTGCTCCGCTAGCCACCATCCTGCCCCGCTAGCCACCATCCTGCCCTCCTGCCACCATCCTGCTCCTCCAGCTCCATCCTGTCCCGCTCGCTCCATCCTGCCCCTGCCACCATGTTACCCCGCTCGCTCCATCCTGCCCCTGCCACCATGTTACCCCGCTCGCTCCATCCTGCCCCTCTCGCTCCATCCATCCCCCCGCCACCATCCTGCCCCCCACCACCATCCTGCGTCGCTCACTCCAGCCAGCCCTGCTCGCTCTTTTCTGCACTGCTTACCACCATCCTGCCGCCCCACCACCATCCTGCTCCTCCGGCTTCATCCTGCTCCTCCGGCTCCATCCTGCCTTGCTTGCTCTATCCTGCCCCACTCGTTCCATCCTGCCCCCCCGCCACCATCCTGCCCCGCTCGCTACATTCTGCCCTCCCCCGCCAACATCCTACCCCCCTGCCACCATCCTGTTTTCCCCCGCCACCCTGCTCCGGCTCTATCCGGCTCCATCCTGCTCCCCCGGCTCCATCCTGCCCCCTGCCACCATCCTGTTCCCTCACCACCATCCTGCCCCGCTCGCTCCATCCTACCCCGCTCGCTCCATCCTGCCCCCCAGCCACCATCCTTCCCCGCTCCCTCCATCCTGCCTCGCTCGCCACTATCCTGACCCACTCGCTCCATCCTGCCCTCTCTCGCTTCATCCGGCCCCCCCGTTACCATCCTACCCCCTGCCACCATCCTGCCCTGCTCGCTCCATCCTGCCCCTCTCTGCTCCATTCTGCCCCGCTTGCCACCATCCTGACCCCCCCATCCTGCCCCTCTGCCACCATCCTGCTCCTCCGGCTCCATCCTGCCTTGCTCGCTCTATCCTGTCCAGCTTGCTCCATCCTGACCCCCCTCTACCATCCTGCCCCACTTGCTCCATCCTGCCCCCCCGGCTCCATCCTGTTCCTCCCGGGCTCCATCCTGCCCCCCCGCCACCATCCTTCCCCGCTCGCTCCATCCTGACCTGCTCGCTCCATCCTGACCCGCTCGCTCCATCCTGACCCCCCGCCACCATCCTGCTCCCCCGCTCCATCCTGCCACCATACTGCCCCTCCGCCACCATCCTGCCCCTCTAGCTCCATCCTGCCCCGATGCCACCATCCTGACCCTCCCCAACCATCCTGCCCCGCTTGCTCCATCCTGCCCCCCCCGCTACCATCCTGCCCCTCCGCCACCATCCTGCCCCTCTCGCTCAATCCTGCCCCGCCGCCACCATCCTGCCCCTCACTCCATCCTGCCCCGCTTGCTCCATCCTGCCCCCACCCACCGGCTCCATCCAGTCTCGTTCGTTCCATCCTGCCCCGCTCGCTCCATCCTGCCCCGCTTCCTCCATCCTGCCCCGCTGGCTCCATCCTGCCCCCTGGCTCCATCCTGCCCCACTTCCTCCAACCTACCCCGCCGTACCATCCTGCCCAGCCGGCTCCATCCTGCCCCGCTGGCTCCACCCTTCCCTGCTTGCTCCATCTTGCCCCCCCGCCACCATCCTGCTTCCCCCCGCCACCATCCTGCTCCCCCGCGCCACCATCCTGCTTCTCCGGCTCTATCCTGCTCCTCCGGTTCCATCCTGCTCCTACGGCTCCACCCTGCCCTGCTCACTCCATCCTGCCCCCCCCCCACCATACTGCCCTGCTTGCTCCATCCTGAACCCCCCTGCTACCATCCTGCCCCACTTGCTCCATCCTGCCCCCCCGGCTCCATCCTGTTCCCCCCCGGCTCCATCCTGCCCCCCCCGCCTCCATCCTGCCCCGCTCGCTCCATCCTGACCCGCTCGCTCCATCCTGCCCCCAGCCACCATCCTGCTCCCCCGCCATCATCTTGCCCCGCTCGCTCCATCCTGCCCCGCCGCCACCATCCTGACCCTAGGCCACCATCCTGCTCCTCTCGCTCCATCTTGCCCAGCTTGCTCCATTCTGCCCTCCCGGCTCCATCCTGCCCCGCTGGCTCCATCCTGCCCCGCTGGCTCCATCCTGTCCCGCTGGCTCCATCCTGCCCCCCTGGCTCCATCCTGCCCCGCTTGCTCCAACATGCCCCGCCGGCACCATCCTGCCAAGCCGGCTCCATCCTGCCCCGCCGTCTCCATCCTTTCCCCCCCCCCGGCTCCATCCTGCCCCTCCCGCTCCATCCCACCCCGCTCGCTCCATCCTGCCCCGCTCGTCACTATCCTGACCCGCTCGCTCCATCCTCCCCCACTCGCTCCATCCTGCCCCGCATGCTCCATCCTGCCCCGCTCGCTCCATCCTGCCCCGCTCACTTCAACCTGCCCAGCTTGCTCCATCCTGCCCCCCTGGCTCCATCCTGCCCCCTGGCTCCATACTGCCCCGCCGGCTCCATCCTGCCCCGCTGGCTCAATCCTGCCCCGCTGGCTCCATCTTGCCCCACCAGCTCCATCCTGCCCCGCTCACTCCATCCTGCCCCGCTCACTCCATCCTGCCCCGCTCACTCCATCCTGCCCCGCTCGCTCCATCCTGCCCCGCTCGCTCCATCCTCCCTGCTCGCTCCATCCTGCCCCCCTGGCTCCATCCTATCCCGCTCGCTCCAACCTGCTCCGCAGGCTCCATCCTGCCCCGAAGGCTCCATCTTGCCCCGCCGGCTCCACCCTGCCCCGCTTGCTCCATTCCTAACCCCCGGCTGCATCCTGCCCCACCCCCCTGCATCCATTCTGCCTTCTCTGGCTTCATCCTAACCCGTCTTTCCCCGGCTCCATCCTGCCCCCCCTGCTGGCACCATCCTGCGTTCCCCAGCTCCATCCTGCCCCCCCTGGCTCCATCCTAACCTCCCTAGCTCCATCCTGCCCCCCCGGCTTTATTCTGCCCTTCCCCTCTGGCTTCATCCTGCCTCACTCGCTCCATCCTGCCCCCCAGCTCCATCCTGCCCCCCCCCCGGCTTCATCCTGCCTCGCTTGCTCCATCCTGCTCCCCCAAATCTATCCTGCCTCCACTGGCTCCATCCTGCCCCCCCGGCTCCATCCTACCCCGCTCGCTCCATCCTGCTCTGCTCGCTTCATCCTGCCTCGCTTGCTCCATCCTGCCCCGCTCGCTCCATCCTGGCCAGCTCGCTCCATCCTGCCCCGCTCGCTCCATCCTGCTCCCCCCTGCCACCAGCCTGCCACCCCCCATCCTGCACCACCCCCGTCACCATCCTGCTCTTCCAGCTCCATCCTGCCCAGCTCGCTCCATCCTGCCCCGTTCGCTCCATCCTGCCCTGCTTGCTTTATCCTGCCCTGCTTGCTCCATCCTGCCCCCGCCACCATCCTGCCCTGCTCGCCACCATCCTGCCCCGCTCACTCCATCCTGCCCCCCTGCCACCATCCTGACCCTTCACCACCATCCTGCCCCTCTCGCTCCTTCCTGCCCCGCTCACTCCTTCCTGCCCCGCTGGCTCCATCCTGCCCTCCTGGCTCCATCCTGCCCCGCCGGCTCCATCCTGTCCTGCTCGCTCCATCCTGCCCCCTCGCCACCATCCTGCTTCCCCCCGCCACCACGCTGCTCCTCCGGCTCTATCCTGCTCCTTCGGCTTCATCCTGCTCCTACGGCTCCACTCTGCCCCGCTTACTCCATCCTGCCCCGCTTGCTCCATCCTGCCCTTCTCGTCACCAACCTGCCCCCGCTCACTTCATCCTGCCCCGCTTGCTTCATCCTGCCCACCGCCACCATCCTGCCCCCCTGCCAACATACTGCCCCTCTAGCCACCATCCTGCCCCGCTAGCCACCATCCTGCCCCCCTGCCACCATCCTGCTCCTCCAGCTCCATCCTGTCCCGCTCGCTCCATCCTGCCCCTGCTACCATCCTACCCCGCTCGCTCCATCCTGCCCCTCTCGCTCCATCCAACCCCCCACCACCATCCTGCCCCCCACCACCATCCTGCCTCGCTCACTCCATCCAGCCCCGCTCACTCCTTTCTGCCCTGCTTACCACCATCCTGCCCCCCCACCACCATCCTGCTCCTCTGGCTTCATCCTGCTCCTCCGGCTCTATCCTGCCTCGCTTTCTCTATCCTGCCCCGCTCGCTCCATCCTGCCCCCCGCCATCATCCTGCCCCACTCGCTACATCCTGCCCTCCCCCGCCACCATCTTGACCCGCTCGCTCCATCCCGCCCCCCCGCCACCATCCTACCCCCCTGCCACCATCCTGTTTTCCCCCGCCACCCTGCTCCGGCTCTATCCGGCTCCATCCTGCTCCCCCGGCTCCATCCTGCTCCCTGCCACCATCCTGTTCCCTCACCGCCATCCTGCCCCGCTCGCTCTATCCTACCCCGCTCGCTCCATCCTGCCCCCCAGCCACCATCCCACCCCGCTCCCTCCATCCTGCCCCGCTCGCCACTATCCTGACCCGCTCGCTCCATCCTGCCCCTCTCGCTCCATCCGGCCCCCCCGTTACCATCCTACCACCTTCCACCATCCTGCCCTGCTCGCTCCATCCTGCCCCGCTCGCTCCATTCTGCCCACTTGCCACCATCCTGACCCCCCATCCTGTCCCTCTGCCACCATCCTGCTCCTCCAACTCCATCTTGTGCCTCCGGCTCCATCCTGCCTTGCTTGCTCTATCCTGCCCAGCTTGCTCAATCCTGACCCCCCGCTACCATCCTGCCCCACTTGCTCCATCCTGCCCCCCCGGCTCCATCCTGTTCCCCCGGGCTCCATCCTGCCCAGCTCGCTCCATCCTTTTCCCCCCCCCGCCACCAGCCTGCCACCCACCCCCCATTCTGCACCGCCCCCATCACCATCCTGCTTTTCCAGCTCCATCCTGCCCTGCTCGCTCCATCCTGCCCCGTTCGCTCCATCCTGCCCCGCTTGCTTCATCCTGCCCTGCTTGCTCCATCCTGCCCCCCGCCACCATCCTGCCCTGCTCGCCACCATCCTGCCCCTCTCGCTCCATCCTGCCCCGCTCGTTCCATCCTGCCCCCCCAGCTCCATCCTGCCCAGCTCGCTCCATCCTGCCCCGCTCGCTCCATTTTGCCCCGCTCACTCCATTCTGCCCCGTTGGCTCCATCCTGCCCCCCTGGCTCCATCCTGCCCCGCCGGCACCATCCTGCCCAGCCGGCTCCATCCTGCCCCGCCAGCTCCATCCTGCCCCACTTGCTCCATCCTGCCCCGCTTGCTCCATCCTGCCCCGCTTGCTCCATTCTGCCCCGCTCGCTCTATCCTTCCCCCTCCCCCCGATTCCATCCTGCCCTAATCGCTCCATCCTGGCCAGCTCGCTCCATCCTGCCCCGCTCGCTCCATCCTGCCCCGCTTGCTCCATCCTGCCCCACTTGCTCCATTCTGCCCCGCTCACTCTATCCTTCCCCCTCCCCCCGATTCTATCCTGCCCCGCTCGCTCCATCCTGGCCAGCTCGCTCCATCCTGCCCTGCTCGCTCCATCCTGCCCCCCCGCCACCAGCCTGCCACCCCCCATCCTGCACCGCCCCCGTCACCATCCTGCTCTTCCAGCTCCATCCTGCCCAGCTCACTCCATCTTGCCCCGTTCACTCCATCATGCCCCGCTTGCTTCATCCTGCCCTGCTTGCTCCAATCTGCCCCCGCCACCATCCTGCCCTGCTCGCCACCATCCTTCCCCGCTCGCTCCATCCTGCCCCCCTGCCACCATCCTGCCCGGGGAAGTGACGGTCGAGGAGGAGACAAAATGCCAACTCCAACGAAGGGCAGGGGCCAACCATGGCTGGCTGCTCAGCTACATCTCTACCAGCAGACATGTGTGTGCAGGTAGAGATGTAGCAGAGCTGAAGAAGAAGATCTCGTTTGGACAACGTCAGATATTTTTTTCTTCAATAAAGATGGAGTCACTAATTGCGTTTTGTTTTATTTCTGATAAAAAAAGTCTCTGTGATGTGTCTTTTGTTAACTCTTTAATAGAAATTCATGGTGGCCATGCTAATATTGGCATGACATTATGAATTTCAGGCTTAGGACCAGCTGATAAAAGAAAGCAGGCCCTAACTCCATTATTACCCAGCGAACCTCCCGGCACCAGGGCCGTGGAAGAGTTGGATACAGCACCAGAAGATGGCGCTTCTATTTTTTGGAGCGGCTGCAGACTACAATTTGCAGCGGGGTGGGGGGGCAGAGAGCTTGGGCCACCCTGCGCTGTGGATTCCAGCCCCCAGATGCCTAGTTGTACCTGGCTGGACACAGAAATATGGCGGAGCCCATGACATTTTTTTTTTTAAGTAGTTCATGAAATTCATGAAATAATTAAAAAAAGGGCTTCCCAGCTGGGTCAACTAAGCAGCTGGGGGATGGGGGCACCCCGTATCTGCCTGCTGTACCTGGCTAACATACAAAAATATGACAAAGCCCACATCAATTTTTTTATTTAAAGAAACAAAAAAAATTAGCACCCCCCTATATCTCCATCCCATTGAATAGGAAATGACATCAGGGACCCATTTTTAATTTTAAATATCTTTCTTCAATGTCTTACTGGAAAGTGCAGAAAAAAGCACGAGCTAAAAAACACAGAGTGCACAGTGTGGACAGCTTTAATGTGTAAATGTTAAAAAAATGTATGCTGTAAACAAATGTATATAACATGGGGGCACCTGGTCAGGGGCTGCACAAGTGGTTTTACACCACTGCTACACTAGAATGTACAAACACTATTTTGAAGTGCTGTTGTTTTTTGCCGGCAGATCGTGACTCAAACGCCTCTTACGCAGTGATATATCAGAAGTGCCGTAAGAGTGAGTGATGATGGAGGCGATCTTCTGACAGCTCAGTGTTTAAGTGGCGTAAGGAGAGCTATCTACCCTAAGGGCTGTGTGATGGTTAACGCAGGAAGAAGCCACCCATCATCATCATCATAAGGGCTTCACAATTACAAAGGTTGAACTACTGTCCTTGTTGTTTCACTGCCACTGCACAATGTGCAGGCATTGTGCCTCCAAAGGTTAGCCCAAGGAGGCTGTATCATGATTGATGAACAAAGGCGGCCTCAAGGGCTAAACAATTATGAAGCTAGGACTACTAACACAGTAGTTTCGGTGCCCAATGTGCAGGCATAGCCTTAGAGTCTCCAAAAATTAGCCCAAGGGGCTGCATCATGGTTGTTGAACGAAGCAGGCCTCAAGGGCCTAACAATTATGAAGCTAGGACTATTAACACAGTAGTTCCAGTGCCCAATATACAGGCATAGCCATAGTGTCTCCAAAAATTAGCCCAAACAACTATATCATGGTTGATAGAGGAAGCAGGCCTCAAGGGCCACCCAATTATGAAGCTATCTTAGGACTACTAGCACAGTAGTTCCAGTCCCAATGTGCAAGCATAGCCATAGTGTCTCCAAAAATTAGCCCAAGGAACTGTGTCATTCTTTATGAAGGAAGCAGGTCTCAAGGGCCAAACAATTAGGAAGCTAGGACTACTAGCACAGTAGTCCCAGTGCCCAATGTGCAGGCATAGCCATAGTGTCTCCAAAAATTAGCCCAAAGGGCTGCATCATGGTTGATGAAGGAAGCAGGCCTCAATGGGCCAAACAATTATGAAGCTAGCCTAGGACTACTAGCACAGTATGTGCAGGCATAGCTATAGTGTGTCCAAAAAGTAGCCCAAGAGTGTATCATGGTTGATGAAGGAAGCAGGCCTCAAGAGCCAAACAATTATGAAGCTAGCCTAGGACTACTAGTACAGTAGTTCCAGTGTCCAATATGCAGGCATAGCCATAGTGTCTCCAAAAATTAATGTTTTTGGCTTAATGACCATGAGGTACATGTGGCAGAAGCATAAGTTGAATACACGTGTAAGATGGGAAGGGATCACCAGTAGCATAAAAGAATGTTTTGGGTGACTTCAGGTTGGGATGCTGTCATCTGGAGGTCTTAAATACTGTTGCAAAATACAGTAGTTGTTAAATTTTATCAGAGTCAGCCTGTCTGCATTCTCTGTAGCCAGCCGTGAGCGAGTATCTGCGATAATTACCTCAGCGGCACTGAAAACACGCTCTGACATCACATTAGCAGCAGGGCAGGCCAGCACCTCCAAGGCATATAAAGAGAAGTCTGGCCAACTATGCAGCTTGGATATTCAGTAATTAAATGGAACAAAAGCGTCAGGAAGGATGCAGGTATGGTCACTTAGATAGTCATTGACCATCTTGTTCAACTTCTCCCTCCTTGACATTGTTACTGGTCCAGCTAGACTTTGTTGATGAGCCGGTTTATTGAAGATGGGCCAGTTTGTGAACATTTTACCACCACCTCTTTTGGACCTGCTAGGCATGTCTCTCCCCATTAATGCATGCTGTTGCAGAGAGCTGGTACCTCTGCTAGCAGCGGTGTCTAAGGATGATGTTGCCATCAAATGATCAACAACAGCCTTCTTGAAGGATTCAATTGTGAAACCCCTTGGTGACTGCAACAGTAGTGAAGGAAATTTGTCCTTGTACCGTGGGTCTAAAAAGTTGGCCAACCTGTATAGGTTGTTGTTGAAAATGCAGATCATGTGAGGGTCTTGGCACAGACAGTTAGATATGAAATATGCCCTGTGTGCCAAGCTGCAAAGAGGCACATGTTCTGTGGCCCCAGAAGGAGGAACAGCCCACCTCTCCAGCTCACCCATGCTGGACAAACATGAAGCTGTGGTTGGGAGTCCCCTCTGTAGCATGGCGTCCACTGAAAAAGAAGTCCTGTGGTGACCGAACTGTGGAGTGAGGTGCCACAAATAGACCTTCTGTTTGTGACTGCGAGAATGTTAATAAATGTCCAGTTCTAGATCTGAGAGTGGATGATTATTTGTGGGTGTTGTTAATACATGTAAGGTGGAAGTGTGCAGCTGGATCTCTTACTACTGGCATTATTGGTCCTTGGTTCATTTAGGATATCGGCCATTTGCAACCTGGTGTTGTTCCATGTAGAACTTACTCCAGTGCTAAACACCCGTAATATCTTCCACAGGTCGTCTCTCAGGAGAGTTAGAACATTACGGGACGTGCCCGGTGTAGAGTCCAGAGGCCTCTCATAATGGGGGGGTTCAGTCACGTGTTGACTGCTTTGCAATCCATGAGTGCTGCTGTGGCACCTTGCTCACGCAGGTAGCCACAGCCTTCCCTACTGCACAGCTGGGTTTCCACAGCAGGTACCTACTACATGCAACACCTTCCCCCCGACACAGTAGGGGAAGCTAGCCTCACTGACTTTAGGTGAGATCCCCTATAAATACAGCTGTTGGGGGAAGAGTTAGTTAGAGTGTGCAGACGCTAGGAGAGCTGTGAAGACGTCCTGGTGATCGGTGCCGCGGTTATGCCCGAACCAGTGGCCCATAGTGGCCCTTCTGCTGTCGAGCCAAGCCTAGGAGTGGTGACAGAAGGCAAGGAGCAGAGCCAAGGGAGCAAGGAACCGGTGGAGGTTCACCCAAGACGTACCAGAATTCGGGGGTCCACACCTGCAGGATTACTCTAAGACTGCAGAAAACCCCGTCACACCATGGAAACTTCAGTCACCCGGTCCCCCTGCGTACCCAGAAAGAGGGAGCCAGACACCATAGTGTGGGGAACGCACCGCAGTGATCAGAGAGGGTAACCCGTGGACCGTGCAGGAGGAGAGAGAGAGAGGACCAGAGAAAGTGAGGAGGCCAGTCATGTTGCATACAGACAGGGCTTCAGCGACAGCAAGGAACCTGAGGAGGCCTTATACCCACTTGCTGTGGAGACTCACTGTGCACCTGGTCACCCGACAGTGCTCTGGACATCTTTACTTGTGAATACCATCAGTAAAAGGTAAAAGAGACTTGCTTCAGTGTGTGCGTCATTCCTCTCTGTCCCCAGCCTCCCTATAGACTCCCTTACTGCTTCTTACCCTGGCCAGAAGTCTCATTCCAAGCTGCCCCTGTACTATACGCTGCCCCGGGGAACCAGCTCCATCTGTAGGGAGCTTTGCCATTCCTGCCACAATACCATCGCCCACCGGACTGTGGCGGTGCTGGTGACCCATCACCAGGTACTACAGGTGGCGTCATGTGACAATAACTCTTATCCCCTGTACATAACCCCTTATTGAAGTGTCACCCAGGCCATGGGCTCAGGCGCTGCCACCCGTGACATCCCTGTGAAAACCCCCTACGAGCTTGATACCCGAGTGCTGGCACATGTCCCTCTGTCCTAGCACATGTCCCCTGTCCTGGCACATGTCTTCCTGTGCTGGTATATGTCCCCCTTTCCTGGCACATGTCAGCTGGCACACATAGCCTCACCGTCCTGGATATGGCTCCCCGTCATGCTATATGACCACCTGTGCTGGCACATGTCCTCTGGACCACATAGCCCAACGTCCTGGATATGGCACCTCCATCATGATATATGGCCCCTGCTAGCACACACCCTGTAAATTAACAAACGCTGCTACTCACCTCTCCATTGATCGCTCCATGCTTCCAGCTGAGCGATCACTTTGAGCGTCGATCCCGGGCATTGGATCATGTGACCGGGGCGCAAAGTGATGACATCACTGTGCTGTGCCGATCACGTGACCTGATGCCGGCACACATAAAGGAAATTATCGCTCAGCTGGAAACACGGAGCAGTCAGAGAGGTGAGTAAAATCATTTGTTATTTTACAGGGTGCGTGCCAACAGGTGCCATATAGCATGATGGTGGGGGCCCATACTTAGGACAGTGGGGTTATGTATGCCAGTGAACATGTGCCAGCACAGGGGGGCATATATATGATGGGGAGCCACTAGAGATGAGCGAGTACTAAAATGCTCGGGTGCTCGAAGCTCGGGCCGAGCATCCCAAGATACTCGTGTACTCGGCCCGAGCACCGAGCCCAATGTTATCCTAAGGGAGACCCGAGTATTTTTCTGGCATGACCCCCAGCAGCATGGAAAAACCCTAAAAATGTCACAAAAGTATCAGAACAGTGCTCAAATGACATGGGAACAGCATGGGGAAGATCTCTGTAAGCATTTCTGACCTCAGGTCACTGCTGTGAACAATGTTGTCAGACTATTACGCCACTTTTACGGACTGTCAAGAAAACGTTACAAAATGAAACCAAAATGGATTTTCATGGAAAAAATATTAAGGGCTCATACCCACTTGTGAGACAGAGTTGGTGTATGTTAGTTTTTTGGATTTGATGAAAGATTTTTTTTTTTTAAATTGTGTGGCACTCCCATGTTCCTGGGAAGAGACGTAAATGAAGGCCTCTTTAAATAATATGCCCATTATAAGGAAGTTTGTCTTTTGTAGTATTGCCCTAGGCAGGGCAGCCAAAAATTGTGTGGCACTCCCATGCACCTGGGAAGAGACGTACATGAAGGCCTCTTTTAATAATGTGCCCATTTTAAGGAAGTGGGTCTTTTGTAGTATTGCCCTAGGCAGGGCTGTCAAAAAATGTGTGTCACTCTGATGCCCCTGGGAAGAGACGTACATGAAGGCCTCTTTAAATAATGTGCCCATTTTAAGGAAGTGGGTCTTTCGTAGGATTGCCCTAGGCAGGGCTGCTAAACATTGGGAGGCACTCTGATGCCCCTGGATGGAGGCGTGCATGAGGGCCTCTATAAATAATGTGCCAATTTTAAGGAAGTGGGTCTTTTGTAGTATTGCCCTAGACAGGGCTGCAAAACATTGAGAGGCACCACAATGCCCCTGGATGGAGGCATGCATGAGGGCCTCTTTAAATAATGTGCCCATTTTAAGCAAGTGGGTCTTTTGTAGTATTGCCATAGGCAGGGAAGCCAAAAATTGTGTCACACTCTAATGCCCCTGGATAGAGGCGTGCATGAGAGCCTCTTTAAATAATGTGCCCATTTTAAGGAAGTGAGTCATTTGTATGATTGCCTTAGGCAGGGCTGCTAAGCATTGGGAGGCACCACAATGCCCCTGGGAAGAGACGTACATGAAGGCCTTTTTAAATAATTTGCCCATTTTAAGGAAGTGGGTCTTTTGTAGTATTGCCCTAGGCAGGGCTGCTAAACATTGGGAGGCACCCCAATGCTCCTGCATAGAGGCGTGCATGAGAGCCTCTTTAAATAATGTGCCCATTGTAAGGAAGTGGGTCTTTTGTAGTATTGCCCTAGGCAGGGCTACTAAACATTGGGACACACCACAATGCCCCTGGATAGAGGCGTGCATGAGGGCCTCTGTTAATAATGTGCCCATTGTAAGAAAGTGGGTCTTTTGTAGTATTGCTCTAGGCAGGGCTGCTAAACATTGGGAGGCACCACAATGCCCTTGGGAAGAGACGTACATGAAGGCCCTTTTAAATAATGTGCCCATTTTAAGGAAGTGGGTCTTTTGTAGTATTGCCCTAGGCAGGGCAGCCAAAAATTGTGTGGCACCCCCATGCCCCTGGGAAAAGACATACATGAAGGCCTCTTTAAATAATGAGCCCATTGCAAGGAGGTGGGTCTTTTGTAGTATTGCCCTAGGCAGGGCAGCCAAAAATTGGGAGGCAATTCAATGCCCCTGGAAAGAAACATGGAGGACAGCCTCTAAATATTGTTCTCATTTCAAAGGAGCGGGTCTCCTGTACTTGTAATGCCCATTCTGTAAGCATGAACCTAAACATTTACCCCTGGGGGGTATACATGAAACTACTGCCTAACATTAGAACGGTGAGGGTCATCATCATCATAAATATGATGTAAAAAAATTATGTTTTCGTGGCATCATGAACCACGGTTGCACTGATCATATGATGGTGGCGGATGAGGAGAAGGAGGAGCAGAACAGCAAGTAGCCAAATTAATGAAGTATGTACCCATGTGTGGCAATTTACCGGCACAAAATTTAAATTACGCTATCATTTGGTGGTGGTGTGGTGAAGTCAGGCCCAATCCAACCCTTGTTCATCTTGATCAGAGTCAGCCTGTCGCCTTCATTTACCATTTTTTGAGGCAGGAGGGGGTTGTAGCTCCAATTTGTATACGCCAAAACACTCAGTATACCCATCTCAGCATTTGTGACTGACCGGTATACCTGCTGTAATTTAATCTCTAATCTGTCATCTCATTGTCCAGCTAAGAACCATCTTTTGGACGCCTTCATTTAGCTGTATACAGGCAGCACACCATTGAAAATGCGCAAGGCCAGTGGTAAGGGACAAGGAACTGGACGTGATGGTGGTGCATGCAGAGGCTGAGGCCATGTGCAAGATCGAATTGCGCCACGACAAACGCCAACATTATCTCGTTCAACCTTCCTGTCCCAATTTGTAGAGGACCACAGCAGTACTCCACTATTAAACCAAGATCAGTGTCAACAGGTTGTTAGTTGGATAGCGGATAATGCTTCCAGTCAGTTTGGCACCACCACAAATACCCTGTCTTCCACACGGTCAAGTGTCAGTAGCCGTGAGACTGGACCGCACATTCCACACCCTGATCCTCCTTCCTCCCACCATGCTGAGTGCCCGGCCCCGGACATAACTGATCCCACACTTGGACACTCTGAAGAGCTGTTCACTTTTCCATTCTTAGATTCTGGCCTCTCTTTAGCTCCACTTGAAATGGGTCATGAGGAAATCATATATACCGATGCCCAAATATTTGAGCAGCCATGGTCTCATGAAGGCAACGGTGGGAATGTGTCGCAACAAGAGGTGGACGATGATGAAACACAATTGCCAGGAAGTCAGGAGGAGGACTAGGGTAAGGAAGTGGAAGACGACGTGGTGGATGATTCAGTAACTGTCCCAACCTGGCAGGAGGACATGCAAAGCGAGGACAGCAGTGCACAGGGGGAGAGAGGCAAAGCATCACAACAGGCTGGAAGAAGCAGGGTGGTGTCCACAGGCAGAAGGCAAGCAACCGTTCCCCAGCACAACAACATGACAGAAGTCGTCAGTACAACTGTTAGGTCTTCCCGAGTCTGGCTGTTTTTGAAGGTATCTGCACATAATTCCAAAAAGGTCATTTGCAACACCTGCCATGAAAGCATCAGCAGGGGTAGCAAAACTATCAGACTGACCACCACCAGCATGATCAGGCATATGTCAGCAAAGCACCCGACTTTGTGGGATGTACACCACAGTCCAGGAGCAGTGTCTGCGGGTGACACCACTGCATCTTGCACTGTTGTGCGTGCAAGACAATCCCTGTCCATACTGCATGGGATGATTCCTCCTGTCCTGCACCTGTAGTTGCACAAGCAGAAATACCACATCATCAACCACGTCCTTTTCCCAGCGCAGCGTTCAGTTATCCTTACAAGAGAAAGGGGTTTTTTGCTAGGGGCACCACAACAAATTAGTGCTCAGGGATCTGCTCCTACATGTCAGAGAGCGAATATACTATTTGAAAGAACAGACAACATGTATAAGGAATGGAGCGATCACCCGATTCAAAAAGATCAGAAAAGTGTTTATATTTGTATTTCCAAATTACAAAAGCACACACAAAGACAAATTAAAAATAATTAAAAAAGGGCAAGCAGCCTTACTCATCAAGGTGGTCCCTGCAGATGGAAAATGCCAGCCACGAAGTAAATTACAATCTACGGTAACAGTCAAATGCCAATATCAGTTATTGCAAACCAAAAACAATAATCCTTAGAATATTCGATACCTGGTTTTGTAAAGAACACACATACAAAAAACATCCAACCCCTTATTTATAGCCACAATATTGCAAAAAAAATGAACAAAAAAAAAAGGTGTTTTAATACACTGTTGTACCCACCTCTAATAAGGTCCCTATGTAAAGGGGAGGGGGAGTCAGTTAGGACAAATAGTCAGTCAAAAAGCTGTCAAGAGAAGGGGAGGAAGGAATTGAGAATCGATGAAAAGTAAGCACCAGGCATAATTAAGCCTATTAAGAGCCTGCAGAGAGAAAAGTTGCAGATCAATTTGGGGAAGAGAACTGGAACTGATCAGTTACCAGTTATAAGGCATACCTAGATTGCTGGCTGGCTGACAAGCAGGGATACACACCGCGGCCCCACGCGTATCGTACACCAGAAAGGTGACTTCCTCAGGGGGTGTGTGCTATCAGAGTCCGGAGTAGGGTTTAAATAGTGTTTACATCATAATAGAGTGGAATCAGTTGGTTATTCCAGCTTATTGCCGGTATTGTCCCGGTCTGATTATGTCACAGGAAGTGCGTCATCACTGGGAGACATCAGGAGTACAGGGCTTCATTTTGAGTCCCAAAATGGCCGCCGGGCATGTGCAGAAGGAGGAGTGGGCGGAGCTATGAAGCAAGATTCTATGGAAGGCTTCTAGTTGCATAGCAACCAGAAAAATAGGTTTAGAAGTCAACCAGAAAAATAGGTTTAGAAGTCAGGATCATGAATTTAGACACCACGATACAAGCCTTAACTGAAACTACCAACTTCTTTAATTCAGAAGCTGGTGACGCATCTTCCGGTGCAGGTTGGGAGGAGAAGTTTGGAGATTTGACCAGATCATTAACCTCCATACACAAACTATTTACTAGATTGTGGCTAAATATCAAACACATGGAGGAGTATAAAAGATTGGGATTGGTTCCAAGGGGGCTTCGGGTCCAGATTTTTCCGGCCTGGGAACCAGATGCCGTCTTCAGGGAGTTATGGGAGACTGGACTAGTAAAATGCTCGGGAATATTGATGGACATGTTATTGCAACATGACTATAAAATATTTGAGAAGCTCAAAAAGGATATAAAGGAGAAGGAGACAAAACTAGACACTTTTGACTATCCCACCATAGTGGAACCATTTCAAAAACGACTAACAGCGATTGTGGACAAATACCAGACGGTGATTCTAGCGGGGAAAAAGAAAAAATACCTAAGGGACAAGACTGATTTTGAACAGGGAAAGACATTTAAGTGGACTCATCATGGTAATCCACGACCCCCTAAGGGAGGGAGACCAGTCCCTAGTAAACCATCAAACCCCCCACTGTGCCCAAACCTTTTGTATCTGAGGATTTGCCATCAGGAGATGATTTTTTATCTACCGATCAAAGAGATCTCGATGACGTACTCGTCGAGGGAGACGAGGAAGAAGCGTCAATGTCAATCTCGCCCCTGTCAAACAAATGGAAATGCCCAATTTCGAGAGGGAGAGCCGGGGAAAGAACAAGATATAAACCAACCCAATCCTGATGATGTAAGTAAAACCCATAACACTTGTCTACAAATTGTCAACTTATCCACATATCAGTTATCAGACGTGGAAGAAAGGGTTCAACAGAGGGGTTTGTCCTTTTCACCCACTTCATCTTTGGACAAATTCACTGTAACAAAAGATGTCTATATGTTTTGTCGTAAACTAATCTTTAAGTTATTGTATCACCAGCCATCCATCCTTGATAATCTCAGTGAAATGGAAAGACGAGCACTTGAGGATTTAGGAACACTTGCAGCGGACACTGACCCCTTGAGACCGAATTGCTTACCTGGAAGGACCCCTTCACAAGCTACTCCACCGATGTCAGCCTTTCCAATGATACAACTCTTTTTTGAGAGAGTGAAAAAAGAGGTGAGTGAATTACGACCAGCTCCTGGCAGAAATTGTAATCTTACTAGTGAAGAACACAAGGCACTCCAAGCTTTAAAGAAAAATAAAAACTTTGTTATCAAGAAGGCTGACAAAGGTGGAAATATTGTTTTGTGGCCTGTTGAACAGTATGTCAAGAAGGCTAGGAACAGCTAGAGAATACCACAAATTACCGTGTACTTCCCTTCGATCCCATGCAGGTTTTTAAGAACAAACTAGATAAACTGTTGAAAACCTCCTTCCACTTGGCAATCTACTTATATAATCGGGAGTTGGGAATTCGGGCACTGTAGGCGAATCCCAAGCTCCTTTGCGCGACTGCGAGCGATGACGCGCAGCGTCATCGCGAGCCGCAGCCGCACTACCCTTAAAAAAAAAAAAAAAAAAATTGCTCACCTCTCCCCGGGCCCCTGCCGTCTCCCGCCGTCTTCCTCCTGGCTCCCGGTGGCTCACGGTGGGTCCCGCAGGCTCCCAGTGTCTGCAGAGCTTTTCTACTGCAGTCCAGGACCTGTGGTGATGTCACAGTCACGTGACACCAGGTTACTCCATGGTAACCTGGTTTCACGTGACTGTGACATCACCGCAGGTCCTGAACTAGCAGTAGAAGAGCTCTGCAGACACTGGGAGCCTGCGGGACCCACCGGGAGCCAGGAGGAAGACGACGGGGGCTCGGAGTGAGGTGAGCATTAACTTTTTTTTTTTATTTTAACCCCTGCCTTCCTGTTTGGAGACGTTTTACTGTACTGAGCATGCTCAGTACAGTAAAAGCCTCCTACAGCCTCCCCATCCTCACAGCCTCCTCCAGCCTCACAGCCTCCTCCAGCCTCACAGCTTCCCCATCCTCACAGCCTCCTCCAGCCTCACAGCCTCCTCCAGCCTCACATCCTCCTCCAGCCTCACAGCCTCCCCATCCTCCAGCCTCACAGCCTCCTCCAGCCTCACAGCCTCCTCCATCCTCACAGCCTCCTCCAGCCTCACAGCCTCTTCCAGCCTCCTCCATCCTCACAGCCTCCTCCAGCCTCACAGCCTCCCCATCCTCACAGCCTCCTCCAGACTCACAGCCTCTTCCACCCTCACAGCCTCCTCCAGCCTCCCCATCCTCACAGCCTCCTCCAGCCTCCCCATCCTCACAGCCTCCTCCAGCCTCCCCATCCTCACAGCCTCCTCCATCCTCACAGCCTCCTCCAGCCTCACAGCCTCCTCCAGCCTCACAGCCTCCTCCAGCCTCCTCCAGCCTCACAGCCTCCTCCAGCCTCACACCCTCCTCCAACCTCACAGCCTCCCCATCCTCACAGCCTCCTCCAGCCTCACAACCTCCTCCAGCCTCACACCCTCCTCCAGCCTCACAGCCTCCCCATCCTCACAGCCTCCTCCAGCCTCACAGCCTCCTCCATCCTCACAGCCTCCTCCATCCTCACAGCCTCCTTCAGCCTCACAGCCTCCCCATCCTCACAGCCTCCTCCAGCCTCACAGCCTCCTCCAGCCTCACAGCCTCCCCATCCTCACAGCCTCCTCCAGCCTCACATCCTCCTCCAGCCTCACATCCTCCTTCAGCCTCAGCCTCCTCCTGCCTCACAGACTCCTCCTGCCTCACAGCCTCCTCCTGCCTCACAGCCTCCTCCTGCCTCACAGCCTCCTCCAGCATCACAGCCTCCTCCAGCCTCACAGACTCACAGCCTCCTCCAGCCTCACAGCCTCCTCCAGCCTCACAGCCTCCTCCAGCCTCACACCCTCCCCATCCTCACAGCCTCCTCCAGCCTCATAGCCTCCTCCAGCCTCACAGCCTCCTCCATTCTCACAGCCTCTTCCAGCCTCACAGCCTCCTACATCGTCAGCCTCCTCCAGCCTCACACCCTTCTCCAGCCTTACACCCTCCTCCAGCCTCACACCCTCCCCATCCTCACAGCCTCCTCCAGCTTCACAGCCTCACAGCCTCCTCCAGCCTCACAGCCTCCTCCATCCTCACAGCCTCCTCCAGCCTCACAGCCTCCCCATCCTCACAGCCTCCTCCACCCTCACAGCCTCCTCCAGCCTCACAGCCTCCTCCAGCCTCACAGCCTCCTCCAGCATCACAGCCTCCTCCAGCATCACAGCCTCCTCCAGCCTCACAGACTCACAGCCTCCTCCAGCCTCACAGCCTCCTCCTGCCTCACAGCCTCCTCCAGCATCACAGCCTTCTCCAGCATCACAGCCTCCTCCAGCATCACAGCCTCCCTATCTTCACAGCCTCTTCCATGCTCACAGCCTCCTCCATCCTCACAGCCTCCTCCATCCTCACAGCCTCCTCCATCCTCACAGCTTCCTCCATCCTCTCAGCCTCCTCCATCCTCTCAGCCTCCTCCATCCTCAGCCGCACTACCTGACACCACTGCCATCCTGCCAACCATCGGCCCCGCTCCATCGCCACCGCCCTCGCACCCTCCGCGAGGTCCACGCTGCCCGGATGCCGCCGGTGCCTTCCGCCCCTCGCCACTCTCTCACCGCTGGGGTCTCAATGTCGCTGTCTCAATATGCTGGTGGAGTAGCGGGCTACGGGCTGTGGCCGGGTGCCGGGAGCCAGTGACGTCGTCCTGTGGCCGGCAACAGCCAATGGGAGTGAGCGGACCGTGTCAGCCTGCAAAGCCTGACACGCCCCGCTCACTCCCATTGCCCGCCCCCGCCGCCCCTGCAAGCGGATTGGGCGCTGTGTTGTACACACAGGACGCCCATCCCATTGGCCAGGACTTGGCGTCCTAGACCAATTGGATGGCCATCCTGTCTTTACCACACACCGCCCAAGCCGTTCCTTCCGCTCAGGTCACATGTGTGACCTGAGAGCAAGAACTGATCCCTCTCTGCATCACCCAACCCGCCGCAGAGGACAATGCCGTGTGACTGGGGCTGCGATCAGCCCCAGCACGCAGCCACGTCCTGCCGCTGAGCGGTGATGTCACCCCTCCAGCCGCATCTCTCCTCACCCCTCCAGCCGGACCTCTCCTCACCCCTCCAGCCGGACCTCTCCTCACCCCTCCATCTGGACCTCTCCTCACCACTCCAGCCTCTGCTCTCCTCACCCCTCCAGCCTCTGCTCCCCTCACTCCTCCAGCCTCCCGCCACATCATACTCTGCTATCCACAGAGCCCCCTCTATACTCTGACACCCACAGAGCCGCCTGTATACTCTCCTACCCACACAGCCGCCTGTATACTCTGCTACCCACAAAGCCGCCTCTATACTCTGGTACCCACAGACCCGCCTGTATTCTCTGCTACCCACAGAGCCGTTTCTATATTCTGCTACCCACAGAGCCGCCTCTATATTCTGCTACCCACAGAGCCGCCTCTATACTCTGCTACCCACAGAGCCGCCTGTATACTCTGCTACCCACGGAGCCGCCTATATATTCTGCTACCCACAGAGCCGCCTGTACAATCTGCTACCCACAGAGCCTTCTTTATACTCTGCTACACACAAGCCGCCTGTATAATCTGCTAACCACAAACCCGCCTGTATACTCTGCTACCCAGAGAGCCCCCTGTATAATCTGCTACCCTCAGAGCAGTCTGTATACTCTGCTACCCACAGACCCGCCTGTATACTCTGCTACCAGCAGAGCCCCATGTATACTCTGCTAGCCATTCACCCGCCTGTATACACACTATTAATTTCACCGCGCTCCCGATGCAATTGCATCGGGCCTTTTTACTAGTAATCAATAAAAAGGAGAGGGATTTTTTGACTACAGAACATCCGAAGGTAGCCACTTACTATATGTTACCGAAGATTCACAAGTCGATCAGCGAACCCCCAGGTAGGCCAATTATTGCGGGAATTGGGGGCCTCTTTGAAAGGCCCTGTATATTTTTGGATTATATATTGAAACCATTTGCCCTAGACTTAAAATCCTTTATACGAGATTTGCCGCATTTAATGGAACAATTGGAGCCTTTAGACCTTCCCTCAGGGACTTTTTTGGTAACAATGGATGTGGAATCCCTTTATACTAGTATTGCCCACAATTTGGGGGTTGCAGCAGTAGCTTTCTTCCTTGATAAACAAACGGGCAGTAACAGATTGAATGATTCTTTCATTTTAGATTTACTCAGGTTGGTGTTGGAACACAATTACTTTGTGTTCGATAGGGTCTTTTATAATCAAGCGTCAGGCACCGCAATGGGGGCTAGATGTGCACTATCTTATGCAAATATCTTCCTTGGATGGTGGGAGGAGAATCATGTGTATCAACTCATGCAATTTAAAAACTAAGTGATAAAGTGGTTCAGATATATTGATGATGTTCTTTTTCTATGGTCAGGCACATTGGAGGAATGTCAAGATTTTATCTCTCTTTTGAATAGTAACATCTGGAACATAAAACTGACAAGTGACATCTCGACATCAATGGTGAGCTTTCTGGATCTAAAATTGTATGTTAGGAACAACAAAATTGAAACCTCCCTCTATAGGAAATCTACTGCCACCAACAGTCTTTTGCATTTTGATAGTTCACACCCTTTGCATATACGCCAGGGCATCCCTAAAGGACAGTTCCTGAGGATAAGAAGAAAATGCAGTAACGACTCTGATTTCCGGAGGGAGGCAAAGGTTTTAACGGAAAGATTTATCGCCTGTGGATATCCAAGGAAAACGGTTTCACAGGCCTTTCAATATGCAAGATCTACAAGGAGAGAGGACACCTTCAAGGCAAAGGTAAAAAACGACAGGAAAACCATAAATGTAATAACACCCTTTAATAACCAGTGGGATGACTTGAGACTTATTTTAAACAGGAACTGGGATCTATTGACAACAGATGACAGATTGAAGCCATTTTTATCTACAGGACCTGGATTAACAGCGATGAGATCGAAAAACTTGAAAGACCAATTGACAAGAAGCCATTTATTGAGACCAACTGTACGTATAGGAAGACGCATACATTCATTGGGTACATACACTTGTGGCAAGTGTAATATTTGCCCTTTTACAATTTCTGCAGATTCCTACACGTTGCCACATCCTCCTTTCATCATCAGGTCAAGGTCATACTTCAACTGTCGTACGAAGAATCTGGTATATGCCATCATATGTGGGTGTAAAAAAGTCTACGTTGGACAGACAACACAAGAGTTGCGGAGAAGAATACAACATCATATTTCATCAATTAACACAGCCTGGAATGACCTTGAAAAAGGTAAAACACACCTCAATAGCAAGACATTTTTTGGAACATCATAATTGTAATCCTAATGGTATTAGAATAATGGGTCTACAGGGCCTTCAGTCTAGTATCAGGGGTGGCAACGTTACCTTGGAATTGTTAAGAATAGAGGCCAAGAGGATTTTTGATTTGAATTCTTTGTCTCCGCAGGGATTGAATGAAGAGTTGTTGTACAACGGATTTTTCAAACAGACTTAAGTGGTGATCGAAGACATTTAACCTATAGCCCCGTCCCTCAGATCCTTCAAGATATTTCCCGGAACCCTGTTCGGATTATCCCCTGGAATTTTGCTTGATACATTTGACTTTTTTGGTCTAAAGTTATTTCTGTTGTGGGTCATTTGTCCATCTGCAAGTGCCAAGAATACCTCAGAATATAAATGAGGGTGGAATCTCTGGACTCTCAAACCCTTTTTTTGGGATCAGTGTACATACACTCTAACCAACCAAAATATTCTATGGCTCACAGACTATTGTTGGAATGGTCAATGGTCCGGCCGGTATAGAAAATTGGATGGGAATATGGCTGGGGGGGTTGGTGAAGTGAGTGGGGGGGGCGCACAATGTGTGAATATGTGTTATAAATCAATAAACAGAAATGTATTTTGAGCATACCTTTGGACTACAGCACTTTTTTCTCTTTTTTGATGTGTTGTTGACTATATTTTTCCTTACTCAGATACTTTTTTCCTTTGTATTCTTTTCAATCTTTATCTCTGATCTTTTAAGGTCCCAATTGGGTCCTCTTTGTTCAATTATAATCGAACAAGGTAACTGTATCAAGCCTTTTAGGCTGGGGTTCCACATAAGCCCTCAGTCCGTTTTTGGCTTCAGTTTTCTCATTTTTTTTTTCTAAGTCCAAAAACTGACAGAAAACGGATTGGATGTAATAAACACCCTGTCCGTTTTTCTCTGGAGCTCCAAACATTGCCCTGTCCGTTTTTGAGTCAAAAACGTTGCTAGCAACGTTTTTGGCATCAGTTAAAAAACGCATGCGTTTTCATGCGTGTTTTTTAACATGGGGCCCTATGGGAAACGCATGCGCGAACGCATGCAAATGCGCACTTGCGTTTGCGCATGCGTTCGCGCATGCGTTTTTTTAATGAAAATTCCAAAAACGTTCAGGAGTGCAGGAGGCTCAAAAAGCACCCAGAAAAAAACGGATTGGTGATGAAAATCACTTCCAAAAACGGATTTCTATGTGTGACCACAGCCTTACCCTATAGGTTTGATTATCAAAAATTTTTGATTTTAGGTATTTACCTATCAATATGTCTAATAGGTTTTGATTTGTTATAAAAAAACAGCATATGGGGAACCATATAGCAGGAGGAGGCTTTGCCACTCTATAGCTCTGTTTAGTTTAACTACAATTACCCAAATAATTATCAAAATATAAATATATTCAAAAAGGTCCCTTCTGGATTTCTATTTTCCTGCCCTTTACGAATAATGACGAGTATACTCGTCATGAAAAGATGTCAGTTCCCGCATCATGACGAGTATACTCGTCATGGCTTTGAACTGTCACTGCTTCTAAACGAACAGTGACAGTTCAATTCTAAAAGCTGTCAGTGACAGCCAAGGGTTAGAGGAAGAGGTGTGGGCACCCCTGTTAACCCCTTCACCCCCCCTTCCTCCCCAATCATACTTATCTGCCGGCGGGCTGCACCACACCCACCGGCCATTATCTAATCCTCCAGCGTCTTTTCCCCGCTCCGTCCAGCCCCCCCTGCATGCTTCCAGCCCCCCCTGTGTCCTGCCCCCTCTGTGTGTGCTGTCCAGCCCCCCCTGTGTCCAGTTCCCCCTGTGTCCAGCCGGCACCCCCTACCCCGGTCCCAGCAAACCACCCGCCCTCCTCCGATAGTATTTCTGCCGGTGGGCTCATGTGCCCGCCGGTCAAGTTGCAGGACCCCCCCCCTGCTCGTGCCCCGCGCCGCTGATCGTGCCCCCCCCGCTCCTACTCACCCCCCAGCCCTGCTCACCTATTCCATCGGGCCCGCACCGTCGGCCTCCAAGTCCTCTGCAGTCTCCAGTGTGGCTCCTCCTCTTCTCAGGGGCTCCTCCTCCTCATCGGTGGGTAAGTATGAATGAATGAATGAATGAATGAATAGATGGATGTGTGGATGGATAGATGGATGTGTGGATGGATGGATGGATGGGTGGGTGGATGGATGGGTGAATGAATGGATGTGTGCGTGCGTGGATGTGCGTGGATGTGTGTGTGGATGTGTGTGTGTGGATGTGCGTGTGTGGATGTCAGCGTGCATGCGTGGATGTGTGCGTGGATGTGTGCGTGGATGTCAGTGTGCATGAATGTCAGCGTGCGTGAATGTCAGCGTGCGTGGATGTGCGTGCATGGATGTGCATGCGTGAATGTGCGTGCGTAGATGTGTGCGTACATGGATGTGTGCGTGGATGTGCGTGCGTGGATGTGTGCGTGGATGTGTACGTGCTGGATGTGCGTGGATGTCAGCGTGTGTGCGTGGATGTGTGCGTGTGTGGATGTGCGTGCTTGGATGTGTGTACGTGGTTGTGTGCGTGCGTGGATGATGGGTGCATAGGTGGATGGATGGGTGCAACAAGGGATCAAGTGTCCTCTTGTTGTAGTCTCTGGGATCATAGTCATGGTGCACTGTATAACATTGTCATACAGTGCACCATAACTCTGACCCCCAAGACTGTAGGAAGAGGACACTTGATCCTTTGCTGTAGTCTCTGGATTGAGCAGAGGCGATCGAGCGTCATGGGACCTTCGTTGTGGACTACGTCGGAGGCGATCGAGCGTCGTGGGACCTTCATTGTGGACTACGTCGGATCTTTATAATAAAGATGGAGTCCAAATTTTGTTTGTGGTTCTTTTTCAAATAAAAAGTTTTTCTATGTGTGTATTTTCTGACTATTTACCAGAGATTCCTAATGGCGGGTCTAACATTGGCCCTATATTATGAATCTCGGGCTTAGTGCCAGCTGCCAATAAAAAGCTGGCATTAACCCCTTTATTACCCAGTTAGCCACCGGCACCAGGGCAACTGAAAGAGCGTGGGTACAGCGCCAGAAAATGGCACTTCAATGAATGCGCCATTTTCTGGGGCGGCTGCGGGCTGCAATTCGCAGCATGGGGGGCCCAGAACGCTTGGGCCTTTCCATGCTGAGGATTCCAGCCCCCAGCTGCCTAGTTGTACCTGGCTGGGCCAAAAATACAGCGGAGCCCTACGTCATTTTTTTTCTAGAATTAGTTCTAGAAATAAAAAAAAATGGGCTTCGCTGTATTTTTGGTTGCAGCCAGGTACAACAAGGCAGCTGGGGGTTACTGGCAGTCTGTAGCTGCCAAGTTGTACCTGGCTGGACCAAAAATATGGCGGAGCCCTACGTCATTTTTTTTTTCTAGAATTAGTTCTAGAAATAAAAAAATGGGCTTCGCTGTATTTTGGTTGCAGCCAGGTACAACTTGGTAGCTGGCTGACTGGAATCCTCAGCGTGGAGAGACCCAAATGTTGTGGGTCCCCCGCGCTGCAAATTTCAACCCACAGCCACCCAAGAAAATAGCGCATTCATTAGAGGCGGCATTTTCTGGTGCTGTACCCCAACTCTACCAGTTGCCCTTATGCTGGTGGCACACGGGTTCTCCATATGCGACATGGTGTCCGCGAACAATTTCAATAGAAAATTAGCTCCAATTGTTAGCGGAAACCATGTCGGGTATGGAGAGCCCCTCCCTGTGTGCCTGAACATTGGAGCTCCCCCACAAGTGACCCCATTTTGGAAAGTAGACCCCCGAAGGAACGTATCTAGATGCATAGTGATCACTTTGAACCCCCAGATGCTTCACAAATTCATCCATAAAAATGAAAAAGCACTTTTTTTTCCACAAAAAGTTTCTTTTTTCATTTTTACGGATCAATTTGTGAAGCACCTGGGGGTTCAAAGTCATCTAGATATAATCCTTTGGTGGTCTAGTTTCCAAAATGGGGTCACTTGTGGTGGAGCTCTTATGTTTAGGCACATAGGGGCTCTTTATATCCTACAAGGTGTCCGCTAACAATTCCAATTGTTAGTGGACACCATGTTGCGTATGGAAAGCCCCTGTGTGTCTCTACATTGGAGCTCCCTCACAAGTGACCCCATTTTGGAAACTAGACCCCCTAAGGAACGTATCTAGATGCATAGTGAGCACTTTGAACCCCCAGATGCTTCACAAATTCATCCATAAAAATGAAAAAGCACTTTTTTTTCCACAAAAAGTTTCTTTTTTCATTTTTACGGAAAAATTTGTGAAGCGCCTGGGGGTTCAAGGTGCTCACTATGCATCTAAATACGTTCCTTAGGGGGTCTAGTTTCCAAAATGGGGTTACTTATGGGGGAGCTCCAATGTGGAGACACACGGGGACCCTCCCAACGCGACATGGTGTCCGCTAACAATTTGAATGGAAAATGAGCTCAAATTGTTAGCGGACACCATGTCGCATTGGGAGGGTCACTGTGTGTCTCTACATTGGAGCTCCCCCACAAGTGACCCCATTTTGGAAACTAGACCCCCAAAGGAACATATCTAGATGCATAGTGAGCACTTTGAACCCCCAGATGCTTCACAAATTGATCCGTAATAATGAAAAAAGAAATTATTTGTGGAAAAAAAAGTGCTTTTTTATTTTTACAGATGAATTTGTGAAGCATCTGGGGGTTCAAAGTGCTCACTATGCATCTAGATACATTCCTTTGGGGGTCTAGTTTACAAAATGGGGGCACTTGTGGGGGAGCTTTAATGTGGAGACACACAGGGACCCTCCAAACGCGACATGATGTCCGCTAACAAATTGAGTTCATTTTCCATTCAAATTGTTAGCGGACACCTTGTTGCGTTTGGAGGGTCCCGGTGTGTCTCCACATTGGAGCTCCACCACAAGTGACCCCATTTTAGAAACTAGACCCCCTAAGGAACGTATCGAGTTGCATAGTGAGCACTTTGAACCCCCAGATGCTTCACAAATTCATCCATAAAAATGAAAAGCACTTTTTTTTTCCACAAAAAGTTTATTTTTTCATTTTTACGGATCAATTTGTGAAGCACCTGGGAGTTCAAAGTGCTCACTATGCATCTAGATACGTTCCTTTGGGGGTCTAGTTTCCAAAATGGGGTGACTTGTAGGGGAGCTCCAATGTGGAGACACACAGGGACCCTCCAAACGCGACATGGTGTCCGCTAACAAATTGAGCTCATTTTCCATTCAAATTGTTAGCGGACACCATGTCGCGTATGGAGGGTCCCCGTGTGTCTCCACATTAAAGCTCCCCCACAAATGACCCCATTTTGGAAACTAGACCCCCTAAGGAACGTATCTAGATGCATAGTGAGCACTTTGAACCCTCAGATGCTTTACAAATTCATCCATAAAAATGAAAAAGCACTTTTTTTTCACCAAAAATGTATTTTTGCCTACATTTTTTCAGTTTCACATGGGCAAAGGGATAAAATACATCCCAAAATTTGTTGGGAAATTTCTCCTGAGCACACCGATACCTTATATGTGGTCATAAACCACTGTTTGGGCGCACTGCAGGGCTCAGAAGTGAAGGAGCGCCATTTCACTTTTTGAACGGAAAATTGGCTCTAAAATTCAAATTGCGCTCCTTCCCTTCTGAGCCCTGTCGTGCGCCCAAACAGTGGTTTATGACCACATATAAGGTATCGGTGTGCTCAGGAGAAATTGCCCAACAAACTTTAGGATGCATTTTATCCTGTTGCCCAAGTGAAAATGAAAAAATTGAGGCTAAAAGAACATTTTTGTTACAAAAATTAAAATGTCCATTTTTTCCTTCAACTTTATTTTAGTTCCTGTGAAGCACCTGAAGGGTTAATAATCCTCTTGAATGTAGTTTTGAGTAGCTTGAGGGGTGCAGTTTTTGGAATGGTGTCACTTTTGGGTGTTTTCTGTCATGTACACCCCTCAAAGAGACTTCAAATGAGATGTGGTCACTAAAAAAATGGTTTTGTAAATTTTGCTGGAAAAATGAGAAATTGCTGATGAACTTTGAACCCTTATAACGTCCTACCAATTTTTTCTTTTTCTTCCAAAATTGTGCTGATGTGAAGTAGACATGTGGGAAATGTTATTTATTAACTATTTTGTGGCACATAACTCTCTGGTTTAGCAGAATAAAAATTAAAAATTTGAAAATTGCTAAATTTTCACAATTTTTGCCAAATTTTTGATTTTTTCACAAATAAACGCTAAAATTATCGACCTAAATTTAATACTAACATGAAGCCCAATATGTCACGAAAAAACAATCTCAGAATCGCTAGGATCCGTTGAAGCGTTCCAGAGATATTACCTCATAAAGGGAGAGTGGTCAGAATTACAAAGAATGGTCTGGTCATTAAACTGCAAAGTGACTCGGTCCTTAAGGGGTTAAGGTCAGGAAATTCATCTTAAAAGCTGTTCAGGTCCGTCCCTTTGGGACATTGTGTGTTTCATCATGCTCTAAAAAAAAAAAAAATGTATGCTGGCAGCACAACAAAGTTCACAATTTTGTAAGTTAGATGGGTTGTGCCTTCCTATTCCTTGTCCTAACACATTGCCATGCCATTTTAGAAGTCATTTCTCAAAATTGAGACTTCTAAACCTATTTTTCTGGTTGCTATGCAACTAGAAGCCTCTCATAGAATCTTGCTTCATAGCTCGGCCCGCTCCTCCTTCTGCACATGCCCGGCGGCCATTTTGGGACTCAAAATGAAGCCCTGTACTCCTGATGTCTCCCAGTGATGACGCACTTCCTGTGACGTCATCAGACCGGGACAATACTGGCAATAAGCTGGAATAACCAGCTGATTCCACTCTATTATGATGTAAACACTATTTGAACCCTACTCCGGACTCTATAGCACACATCCCCTGAGGAAGTCACCTTCTGGTGTACGATACGCGTGGGGCCGCGGTGTGTATCCCTGCTTGTCAGCCAGCCAGCAATCTAGGTATGCCTTATAACTGGTAACTGATCAGTTCCAGTTCTCTTCTCCAAATTGATCTGCAACTTTTCTCTCTGCAGGCTCTTAATCTATGATAGGCTTAATTATGCCTGGTGCTTACTTTTTATCGATTCTCAATTCCTTCCTCCCCTTCTCTTGACAGCTTTTTGACTGACTATTTGTCCTAACTGACTCCCCCTCCCCTTTCCATAGGGACCTTATTGGAGGTGGGGACAACAGTGTATTAAAACACCTTTTTTTTTTTTTTTCATTTTTTATTTGCAATATTGTGGTTATAAATAAGGGGTTGGATGTTTTTTGTATGTGTGTTCTTTACAAAACCAGGCATCGAATATGCTAAGGATTATTATTTTTGGTTTGCAATAACTGATATTGGCATTTGACTGTTACCGTAGATTGTAATTTACTTCTTGGCTGGCATTTTCCATCTGCAGGGACCACCTTGATGAGTAGGGCTACTTGCAATTTTTTAATTGTTTTTAATTTGTCTTTGTGTGTGCTTTTGTAGTTTGGAATTAAAAATAAAAACACTTTTCTGATCTTTTTGAATCGGGTGATCGCTCCATTCCTTATACATGTTGTCTGTTCTTTCAAACAGTTATCCTTACACCAATCTTTGGAACGGAGGCGCAAATACGCTGCCAACGCCCCACATGCCACAGTTCTAAATGCACACATTTCACGACTGCTAGCGCTGGAAATGTTGCCATTTAGGCTAGTGGAGACGAAAGCATTCCCGACCTGATGGCGGTGGCTGTCCCACGTTACTCGGTCCCCAGCCGCCACTATTTCTCCCGATGTGTTGTCCCCGCATTACATAAGCACGTGTCACAAAACATTACACGTGCCTTTAACAACGTAGTTTCCGGAAAAGTCCACCTAACTACAGACACGTGGACAAGTGCTTGTGGGCAGGGGCGGTACATCTCACTGTCGACACACTGGGTTAATATTCTGGAAGCCGGGACCCAGTCTGAGCTTGGGACGGAGCATGTCCTTCTGACACCAAGGATTGCAGACCCTAACTCAGTCAGGGTTTCACCCACAGTGTACAGCTTCGGAACGTCATGATCCTCAGCCTCTTCCTCCTCCTTTACTTCACCCTCTACACCAGTCCCAAGCTGGAAGCACTGCAGCATTGCCTTGGCTAAGCGGCAAAAGGCTGTGCTGAAGCTAATATGCATAGGTGACAAACCCCACAATGCTGAAGAGTTGTGGAAAGCTCTGAAACAGCAGGCAGATCACTGGCTCATACCGCTGAACCTACAGCTAGGCATGGTCATGTGTAACAATGGCCGGAACCTGGTGGCGGCTCTGAGGCGAGGCGAGCTGACACATGTTCCATGCGTGGCCCATGTGCTCAACCTCGTGGTTCAGCGGTTTCTTAAATACTACCCGGAGCTGCTGTCGGATCTGCTCGTAAAAGTACGCCGCCTGTGGGCCCATTTTAAAAAGTCACCTACTGCTTCAGCCGCCCTTGCCAGCTTTCAGCAGTGTTTGCAGATTCCATATCACAGACTGGTCTGTGATGTCCCCACGCATTGGAATTCCACAGTGCACATGTTGGTCAGGATTTGGAACAGAAGAGGGCAGTTGTTGACTACCTGCATTAACTAGGCTGTCGGTATACGGTTCAAACTCCACACATAAGACCTCAGGAGTGGACATGGATGTGCGACATATGTACCGTCCTCCAAAACTTTGAGGACTCCACCAAGATGGTGAGGGGCGATGATGCCATAATTAGCGTCACAATTCCGCTTCTCTGTCTTCTAAAATGCTGTCTGCTCAAAATCAAAGATGATGCATTGCAGGCGGAGCATGATGAGTTGGAGCAATAAACCGTACGGGGTGATTACACACATCCCAGCCTCATCCCATCCCAACGTGCATTGGAGGACTATGACTAGGAGGAGGAGGATAAAGAAATGGAGCTACTTTCATGCGGAATTGACGGTAATACATGCACAACCATGATACCGTCGGATGGCCAGAGGACAGGGGAGAGGAGGAGGAGGATGATGAAGACAGCATAGTCAGTCATCCTGTTGTTGAGGACCTGAAGGCTTGCCTGTTAACAGTCTGGTGCACATGGCTGACTTTATGTGATGCTGAATGTCTTGTGACCCTTGCGTTATCAACATCTTGGCGGACACTCATTACTGGTTGGTGACACTTTTAGATCCACGCTACAAGGAGAACTTTATTTCTCTTATTCCCAAGGCGGAGAGGTCTACAAAAATGCTGCAGTATCAGAAGGCCCTAGTTGCAGAATTAGTCAAAAAATTCCCTTCTGAAATCACTTGCGGCAGAGGTCACGGTTCGGTGGACAACCAAGGTGTTCGGCCAAGAGAGGCACAAATCCAAACCAGCAGAGATAAGGGAAAACTCTCAAAGATCTGGGACACTTTTCTCAGCACCTCCCATACCACAGGCCCTGAGGTGCAGGGTAATGTCACAAGGACTGCAAAGTTTGTAAAGATGCTGAAGGAGTACCTTGCCGATCGTATAAAAGTGCTCCTAGATTCCTATGTGCCTTCTAATTATTGGATATCCAAGCTGGACACGTGGCAGGAATTGTCCCTCTATGCCTTGGAAGTCCTGGCCTGCCCTGCTGCTAGCGTTTTGTCAGAGCGTGCTTTTATTGCCGCAGTTGGAATCATTACAGATAAACGCACACGCCTGTCAACTGAAAATGCTGACCAGTTGTTTTTGAGCTGGATACTGAGATTGGACATTAAATTACAGCAGCTATACTGGTCAGACACAAACGCTGACACAAGTATACTGAGTGTTATGGCGTATACAAATTCGATGCCACACAAAAATGGTAAATGAATGCAGACAAGAGTTGGTTTTTAGCACGACACTGAGATTAGAGATTAAGGCCCTGCAAGTGGACTAGTCAGACACAAAGACACAAATGCTGACGACAATAGCGAGTCTTTTGGCGTATCCTAATTTACGCTGCAACCTACTGTAGCTGCACTAAGATGCTAAATGAGTGCAGACAAGATTTGGTTTTTAGCACGACACTGAGATTTGAGATTAAGGCCCTGCAGGTGGACTAGACAGACACAAGCGCTGACGACAATAGCGAGTCTTTTGGCGTATCCTAATTTGCGCTAAAACCTACTTCTGCCGCACACAAATGTTAGATGAATGCAGACAAGATTTGGTTTTTGGCACGACACTGAGATTAGAGATTAAGGCCTGCAGGTGGACTAGTCAGGCACAAACGCTGACAACAATAGCGAGTCTTTTGGCGTATCCTAATTTACGCTGCAATCTACTGTAGCTGCACTAAGATGCTAAATGAGTGCAGACAAGATTTGGTTTTTAGCACGACACTGATATTTAGGATTAAGGCCGTGCAGGTGCACTAGTCAGACACAAACGCTGATGAGAATAGCGAGTTTTTTGGCATATCCTAATTTACGCTGCAACCTACTGTAGCTGCACTAAGATGCTAAATGAGTGCTGACAAGATTTGGTTTTTAGCACAACACTGAGATTTGAGATTAAAGCCCTGCAGGTGGACTAGTCAGACACAAACGCTGATGAGAATAGCGAGTTTTTTGGCGTAGCCTAATTTACGCTAAAACCTACTCCTGCTAATAGTGAGCTAAAAGCACTGTTTTGGGATGGATGAGCCTGCACACCAGCCCCAGATGTGATGCAGGCTGGTATACTGGCACAACGAAGTTTGCTATACACCCTGCCTCCCTGCCTGCCTGTTACAGCTCTATAAGTCCTCAGAAGGACTGTTGTGGTAATTAGATTGGCAGCCCTGCCCCTACACTAGCTGAAAGGCCACAAATCTGTCCCTCAATCAGAAGCAGCTCTCCCTACACTGACTGTCTGTGGAGCAGAGTGACGAGCAAAGCGCGTTCAGGTCTTATAAAGACCTGATGACGCTGTGCGGCCAGCCAATCACTGTAATGCCACAACCAACATTGTGGCATTGTGGCATTATAGTGTCTGTCAGCCAATCCCTGCACGTGGGCTAGCTCTGTAAAGAGCGCCAACATGCAGGGAGGTGGACCCCGAGCATAGCAAGAGTATCGCGAGATTACTCGGTACTGGCTGAGTACCCCGAGTATCGAGATATTCGTGCGAGTACCGAGTAGTAACAAGCATACTTGCTCATCCACAGGAGCCACATCCGGGATGGGGGAGGAGGGGCACATGTAATACGCACCACTCCCCTGTCCACATCTCTGTGCTGTTTCAGCACTGAGGTGATGGACAGTGGGTGCAGTGAATATTACATAAGGCTAATGAGTGAGAGCACATGATCTCCCACTGCCTCTGCAGCCTCCTTTACAGGGTGCGTGCCAACAGGGGCCATATAGCATGACGGTGGAGGGCCATACCTAGGACAGTGGGGCTATGTATGCCAGTGAACATGTGCCAGCACAGGGGAGCATATAGCGTAATGGGGAGCCACATCCGGGATGGGGGAGGAGGGACACATGTAACACGCACTGCTCCCCTGTCCACATCTCTGTGCTGTTTCAGCACTGAGGTGATAGACAGAGGGTGCAGTGAATATTACATAAGGCTAATGAGTGGGAGCAAATGATCTCCCACTGCCTCTGCAGCCTACTCCAGCCCCCGGACATCGCTTCAAAGTGCAGCCCCCTCCCCCCACAGAACAAAACAGTAGATTCGGATTATAAAAAAATTCCCCACTTTCCCCAAAAATTTTGGCAAAAAAAAGTGCGTTTTATAATCCGAAAAATATGGTGCCTTGTCTTTTTCTCTAACTATCCAAAGGCTTTCCTGGATGGATGTTTTAAAAAAATAAATAAATAAATAAAATTGAAATACAGTTGTGGCCAAAAGTATTGACACCTCTGCAATTCTGTCAGATAATACTCAGTTTTGTCCTCAATAAAAAAACACAAAAGAGAATGAAGCAAAAAGAAAAACATTGATCATTTCACACAAAACTCCAAAAATGTGCCTGACAAAAGTATTGGCACCCTCAGCCTAATACTTGGTTGCACAACCTTTAGCCAAAATAACTGCGATCAACCACTTCCGGTAACCATCAATGAGTTTCTTACAATGTTCTGCTGGAATTTTAGACCATTCTTCTTTGGCAAACTGCTCCAGGTCCCTGATATTTGAAGGGTGCCTTCTCCAAACTGCTAATTTTAGATCTCTCCACAGGTGTTCTATGGGATTCAGGTCTGGACTCATTGCTGGCCACCTTAGATGTCTCCAGTGCTTTCTCTTAAACCATTTTCTAGTGCTTTTTGTGTTTTGGGTCATTGTCCTGCTGGAAGACCCATGACCTCTGAGGGAGACTAAGCTTTCTCACACTGGGCCCTACATTATACTGCAAAATATGTTGGCAGTCTTCAGACTTTATAATGCCATGCACACGGTTTAGCAGTCCAGTGCCAGAGGAAGCAAAGCAACCCCAAAACATCAGGGAACCTCCGCCATGTTTGACTGTAGGGACCGTGTTCTTTTCTTTGAATGCCTCTTTTTTTCTCCGGTAAACTCTGTTGATGCCTTTGCCCAAAAAGCTCTACTTTTGTCTCATCTGACCAGAGAACATTCTTCCAAAACGTTTTGGCAAACTCCAGCCTGGCTTTTTTATGTTTCGGGGTACGAAGTGGGGTCTTCCTGGGTATCTTACTATTCAGTCCCTTTTCATACAGACGCCGACAGATAGTACGGGTTGACACCGTTGTACTCTCGGACTGCAGGGCAGCTTGAACTTGTTTGGATGTTAGTCGAGGTTCTTTATTCACCATCCGCACAATCTTGCGTTGAAATCTCTTGTCAATTTTTTTTTTCTGTTCACATCTAGGGAGGTTAGCCACAGTGCCATGGGCTTTAAACTTCTTGATGACTAGAGATGAACCGCCACCCCGGTGTTCGAATTCGATTCGTCGAATCGACGGGGTGTTCGACGAATGTTCGTCGAATGGTCGACGAACACCGTCGAACACCCCGGAAAATGAACAATCCGGGCTTGTGGGGCTTTTTCACTTCCACAATGTATATACATACATTATGGAAGTGAAATAAAGTCAAATAAAGTGTTAAAAATAAAAAAATAATGTATGCTCACCTGTCCGCGGTCCACCGAAGCCTCCGGTATGGTGCTGTGTCTTCCAGAACCTGTGGTGACGTCAGTTCTCGCGGGAACTCCGGTCACATGACCGGAGTTCCGCGAGAACATGACGTTACCACAGGTCCTGGAAGCACAGGACCTTGCCGGAAAGCTTAAAATAGATATTTTTATGATTCGGACCCTTTCTTTAAGTAAAAGTTACTTAAAGAAAGGGTCTGAAACATAAACATATCTATTTTAAACTTTCTGGCAAGGTCCTGTGCTTCCAGGACCTGTGGTGACGTCACGTTCTCGCGGGAACTCCGGTCACGTGACCGGAGTTCCCGCGAGAACGTGACGTCAGCACAGGTCCTATTAGCAATAGGACCTTGCCGGAAAGCTTAAAATAGATATTTTTATGTTTCGGACCCTTTCTTTTACTTAAAGAAAGGGTCCGAATCATAAAAATATCTATTTTAAGCTTTCCGGCAAGGCCTGTGTTGACGTCACGTTCTTGCGAGAACTCCGGTCATGAGACCGGAGTTCCCGCGAGAACGTGACGTCACCACAGGTCCTGGAAGCACAGGACCTTGCCAGAAAGCTTAAAATAGATATTTTTATGTTTCGGACCCTTTCTTTAAGTAACTTTTACTTAAAGAAAGGGTCCGAATCATAAAAATATCTATTTTAAGCTTTCCGGCAAGGTCCTGTGCTTCCAGGACCTGTGGTGACGTCACGTTTTCGCGGAACTCCGGTCATGTGACCGGAGTTCGCGCAAGAACATGACATCATACAGGTCCTAGAAGCCGCAGGACCTTGCCGGAGGCTTCGGTGGACCGCGGACAGGTGAGCATTGATTATTTTTTTATTTTTAACACTTATTAGCTGTTTATTTTGGCCAAAAATGCGGCAGATGCAGTTTTCTGACCGCATCTGCCACATTTTCTAACCAAAATCGAACATGTTCGATATTCGCCGAATTTGAACCAAATTGTTCGAATTCGGCGAATGACTCGAATAGGGCCAAAATCAACTCAAATTTGAGATTGGCAAACTATTCGAATCGAACATCGCTCATCTCTATTGCGCACGGTAGACACAGGAAAGTTCAGGTCTTTGGAGATGGACATGTAGCCTTGAGATTGCTCATGCTTCCTCACAATTTGGTTTCTCAAGTTCTCAGACAGTTCTTTGGTCTTCTTTCTTTTCTCCATGCTCAATGTGGTACACACATTGACACAGGACAGAGGTTGAGTCAACTTTAATCCATGTCAACTGGCTGCAAGTGTGATTTAGTTACTGTCTACACCTGTTAGGTGCCACAGGTAAGTTACAGGTGCTGATAATTACACAAATTAGAGAAGCATCACATGATTTTTCTAACAGTGTCAATACTTTTGTCCACCCCCTTTTTTATGTTTGGTGTGGAATTATATTCAATTTGGCTTTAGGACAATTCTTTTTGTGTTTTTTTTCATTGAAGACAAATTAAAAGAAGATAATAATACCAAAGAATGTGTGATTGCAATCATTTTCAGGAAGAAACTGGGTTTTACAACTGTAGCTAGTACTTTGTTGTTGCTCTCTTTTTTTGGACCTTCCTTCTCTTTTTTTTAAATAAATTTGAGAATGCCTAAAAGGAAGGACACTCCACAAAACCTTTACCCCAATAAAAGAGGTTAACCCAGAATTTTTTTTTGAGGTTCCTCCCAGAGGATATTTTATTTAGTGTCATATTTTTCATTTAAATACTTTACTTATCTATTTTTCTAAATTTTCTTATATATTTTGCTTGTATTTTAGGCTAATTATTAATCTATGCAAACAAATTTAGTGTATTTTACTCATATTACTTCTCAGTTAAGGCCACGTTACACACACATATCTGTGACCAACTTCTGAACAGACCTCTGGTTGCAGTGAAATCATAGACACATTGTATCATTTGTACACAGCCACAAAATGGAACAATGTGTCCATGATTTCACTGCAACCATAGGTCTGTTCAGAAGTTGGTCACAGATATCTGTGAGTGTAAAGTGGCCTTTAGGCTGGGTCACACTTGACAGATTCTAAGTTCCCTGCTTAGGCCTGTTTCACATCTAAGGTTGCTTTGCGTTTGGCTTAATTTGCGGTTTTAGGTGTTTTTACGGCTAAAAACGCATTAAACTGCTAGCGTTTTTGCCCCCATTGATTTTAATGGAAACGCATGTAAACATGCATGTAAAAACGCATTAGCGTTTTCAAAAACAGCAAACGCATGTGTTTTTGCAAAAGTCGCACAAAACGGTGGGAAATGCGTCTAGCGCAGCATTTGTAAAATCGCATGCGTTTGTCACTTTTGCATGCATTTTTACATGCGTTTCCATTAAAATCAATGGGGCATAAACGTTAGCGTTTTAAAGCGTTTTTAGCTGTAAAAACGCCTAAAAACGCATATTAAGCAAAACGCACACCAACCTTAGATGTGTGAAAGACTCTTAGAATTTTGCAAGTGTGACCCTAGCCTTATTCACTCCTTTTTTTACCCTTACCCCTTAGAAAACTACACCAATGAAAACCAAAGTCCTTTCCTTTAATGTCAAAGGTCTCAATAGCCCTACAAAAAGACACCTAATATGGAAGAAAATTAAAAACAACAAATTAGAAGTGACAAAATTTGCAAAAAAAACTATCCAAAGTTCGAACAGAGAAATTTTGCACACTTTTGTCAGTGCTTTCAATGAAAAGAAAACGGCCAGCGTCTCTACTATTACAAAAACACTTTGGCCCTTTTCACTTCTAAGGGCCGCTTTACACACACCAACTTCTGTGACCAACTTCTGAACAGATCTCTTGTTGCAGTGAAATCATGGACACATTGTTACATTTGTACACAGCCACAAAATGTAACAATGCATCCATGATTTCACTGCAACCAGAGATCTGTTCAGAAGTTGGACACAGAAGTTGGTGTGTGTAAAGCGGCCCTAAGCCTGGGCTGCATTTTGCTTCATTTGTGTTTCTATGCGTTCTTACCGAATTCAATGGAAAACACATTGAAAACGCTTGCAAAAACGCATATGCGTGTTCAAAAACGCATGCATTTTTGCAAACGCAGCCAAAAACGTGAGCGGCTGCGTTTGCATGCGCTTTTGCATACATTTTCAATGCATTTTCCATTGAATTAATTGGGGGCAAAAACGCATGCGTTTGCATGAGTTTTTAGCAGTAAAAATGCATAGAAATGCAAATGAAGCAAAACGCAGTCCAGGCTTATATGTGAAAGGGGCCTTTGTCTTTCCATCTGGTATTAGAGCTCAAAGATGAATCTGGAAGTTGCCATATACTAATCTGTTTATTAAACAATCAAAACTGCACTTTAGTGAACGTATATGCTCCCAACATAGGGGAAATTAGATGCCTGAATAATCTATTTAGTAGAATTCAAGAAAGAAAAAAAGTAGATCTCATTGTCCTTGGAGACTTTAACCTGGTTCCTTCCAGTCTTCTGGATTCTACTGCTCCAAATCAGCAATCTTTTACGACACTCGATAAGTGGCTCTTCCATCAAGAATTTTTCAACGTCTTTAGATGCATCAATACTTCTTCTAGAGAAAGTACTAATTATTAAGACCTTTTACCATATTGATTTGGTTATAACTGACCCGCTCACAATCTCTAAGTACTAGATGGTTACCATTCAAGGGACAAGGTCAGGTCATTTCTCAGTATGATCTATAATATAAAAGCCGAAGGCCACTTCCGGAAAACCCGAAGGGTACTTCCGTGATGGCCTCTGGACCCATGCTGCTGACGTCACCAGTCCATTGTAGCTGCGCGCCGCCCGACTACAGGGACCGGTGGAGGAGCGTTCCAGCCAGGAACGTTCCCTTCTGTCCCTGCCGCCTCCTCTCTCCCGCTCCAGCTGCCTCTGCCGCCTGCCCGGTACAGCCGCCTCTGCAGCCTTCCCGATACAGCCACCTCTGCAGCCCGCCCGGTACAGCCGCCTCTGCAGCCTGCCCGGTACAGCCGCCTCTGCAGCCTGCCCGGTACAGCCGCCTCTGCAGCCTGCCCGGTACAGCCGCCTCTGCAGCTTGCCCGCTACAGCCGCCTCTGCAGCCTGCCCACTACAGCCGCCTCTGCAGCCTGCCCGGTACAGCCGCCTCTGCAGCCTTTACTAACTGAGAGAAACCAAAGGTCTCAATCAAGGAATGAATTTTTTCCAATCAGATCAAATTATTATCAATAATTGAATCTTTATTATCAAAGGTGTAAAATCAAAAACAGAGCTACATTACAGGAAAAACCACATAGCACAACAGACAACCTTCAAAAATACAGGTTCAGTACAAATATTGCACATAAGACCAATGTAAACAGGAAAATACCTCAAACAATACATCCATAAGTATCAAGCACCTTAGATTGCTTCTCATATGATCTATATATAGTGCCTATCAATTCCCTAAGGTTAAGGTTTAAATCTCAACAAGAGGCAGAGCTTATGGAGTACATGTGGCTATCGGAGGTAACCTGATCACAGAAAACAAAGGAATAAGTGTTAGTTTACCTGTTTAGAAGGAACGCTGTGCCTGGGCTTCCCACCCCTACGCCGTTTCGCTATGGAGCTTCTTCCGGGGGCGTCCGGCTACAGGGACCGGTGGAGGAGCGTTCCGGCCAGGAACGTTCCCTTCTGTCCCTGCCGCCTCCTCTCTCCCGCTCCAGCTGTCTCTGCAGCCTGCCCGGTGTGTTACATTTACTATCTAAAAACAGGTATAAAAGGATTGCTCCTGACATAATAACAATACCCCTCTGACCCCTGAGGAAGCCCCCAGTGGGGGGCGACACGCGTTGGGTGAGGGTCTCTTGTCTGACTGGCTGCTCCTTTATGTGCTTGCACCTTTGATTATATGGTAACTATTGGGTGTTCCTCATGCTAAGTCAATTTCTCATGGCTAGACTTTAATCTGTCTCTTTTACTGAGGCTCATGTGATTTACCTTTGTCTCCTTTGAGATCTCTGTGAATCTTACATGGCTATTCCATTGTATATGCCCTATTTGACACATGGGGATATTGTGATCAGGTTATAAATCAATTTCTCGATCTTCAACTGTGAATAGCATGATTTAGCCTCAGTATTGACACTTTCTGTACTGTATATGCCATTTTTTGTCATAACTTGAGATTATTTGCACCCTTGTGTATATATTTCAGCACCTTTGCAGTCAGTCACTTTGTACAGCAGTTCTCTGCTTTTTTAATTGTTTTTATCATTGTCCATATATCTTGTTTTTGTTATGATTTTTCACTAATAAAATGATATTTATACTTATATTTATATTCTACTGGCTTTGATCCCAATCCATTTACCACGCTACTTTTTCTCTTTTGATTTACTGAATTGCCCCTGGCGTGGGATTGGTGATCCTGACTGTGCCGCCCCCATCTTTTTCCTGCCCGGTACAGCCGCTTCTGCAGCCTGCCCGGTACAGCCGTCTCTTCCCTGTGCCTTGGCCGCTCCAGCCTCCAGCCTCCCCTGTGCCCAAACCAATCCAGCCTCCAGCCTCCCCTGTGCCCAAACCCCTCCAGCCTCCAGCCTCCCCTGTTCCCAAACCCCTCCAGCCTCCCCTGTGCCCAAACCCCTCCAGCCTCCATCCTCCCCTGTGCCCAAACCCCTCCAGCCTCCCCTGTGCCCAAATGCCTCCAGCCTCCCCTGTGCCCAAACCCCTCCAGCCTCCCCTGTGCCCAAACCCCTCCAGCCTCCAGCCTCCCTTGTGCCTAAACCCCTCCAGCCTCCCCTGTGCCCAAACCCCTCCAGCCTCCAGCCTCCCCTGTGCCCAAACCCATCCAGCCTCCAGCCTCCTCTGTGCCCAAACCCCTCCAGCCTCCCCTGTGCCCAAACCCCTCCAGCCTCCCCTGTGCCCAAACCCCTCCAGACTCCCATGCGCCCAAACCCTCTCCAGCCTCCCCTGTCATCTGCCCTCTCCAGCCTCCCCTGTCATCTGCCCCCTCCATCCTCCCCTGTCCTCTGCCCCCTCCAGCCTCCCCTGTGCCCAAACCCCTCCAGCCTCCCCTGTGCCCAAACCCCTCCAGCCTCCAGCCTCCCCTGTGCCCAAACCCCTCCAGCCTCCAGACTCCCCTGTGCCCAAACCCCTCCAGCCTCCCCTGTGCCCAAACCCCTCCAGCCTCCCCTGTGCCCAAACCCCTCCAGACTCCAGCCTCCCCTGTGCCCAAACCGCTCCAGCCTCCAGCCTCCCCTGTGCCCAAACCCCTCCAGCCTCCAGTCTTCCCTGTGCCCAAACCCCTCCAGCCTCCCCTGTGCCCAATCTCATCCAGCCTCCCCTGTGCCCAAACTCATCCAGCCTCCCCTGTGCCCAAACCCCTCCAGCCTCCCCTGTGCCCAAACCCCCTCCAGCCTCCACTGTCCTCTGCCCCCTCCAGCCTCCCTTGTCCTCTGCCCCCTCTATCCTCTCCTGTCCTCTGCCCCCTCCAGCCTACCCTGTCCTCTGCCCCCTTCCAGCCTCCCCTGTCCTCTGCCCCCTCCAGCCTCCCCTGTCCTCTGCCCCCTCCAGCCTCCCCTGTCCTCTGCCCCCTCCAGCCTCCCCTGTCCTCTGCCCCCTCCAGCCTCCACTCTCCTCTCCCTGTCCTCTGCCCTCCAGCCTCCGCTCTCCTCTCCCTGTCCTCTGCCCTCCAGCCTCCGCTCTCCTCTCCGTCCTCTGCCCTCCAGCCTCCGCTCTCCTCTCCGTCCTCTGCCCTCCAGCCTCCGCTCTCCTCTCCCTGTCCTTTGCCCTCCAGCCTCCGCCCTCCAGCGTCCGCTCTCCTCTGCCCTCCAGCCTCCGTTCTCCTCTCCCTGTCCTCTGCCCTCCAGCCTCCGCTCTCCTCTCCCTATCTTCTGTCCTCCAGCCTCCGCTCTCCTCTCCCTGTCCTCTGCCCTCCAGCCTCCGCTCTCCTCTCCCTGTCCTCTGCCCTCCAGCCTCTGCCCTCTAGCGTCCACTCTCCTCTGCCTTCCAGCCTCCGCTCTCCTCTCCCTGTCCTCTGCCCTCCCTCCTCCGCTCTCCTCTCCCTGTCCTCTGCCCTCCAGCCTCCGCTCTCCTCTCCCTGTCCTCTGCCCTCCAGCCTCTGCTCTCCTCTCCCTGTCCTCTGCCCTCCAGCCTCCGCTCTCCACTCCCTGTCCTCTGCCCTCCAGCCTCCGCTCTCCTCTCCCTGTCCTCTGCCCTCCAGCCTCCGCTCTCCTCTCCCTGTCCTGTGCTTTCCAGCCTCCCCTGTCCTCTGCCCTCCAGCCTCCCCTGTCCTCTGCCCTCCAGCCTCCGCTCTCCTCTCCCTGTCCTCTGCCCTCCAGCCTCCGCTCTCCTCTCCCTGTCCTCTGCCCTCCAGCCTCTGCCCTCCAGCGTCCGCTCTCCTCTGCCCTCCAGCCTCCGCTCTCCTCTCCCTGTCCTCTTCCCTCCAGCCTCCGCTCTCCTCTCCCTGTCCTCTGCCCTCCAGCCTCCGCTCTCCTCTCCCTGTCCTCTGCCCTCCAGCCTCCGCTCTCCTCTCCCTGTCCTCTGCCCTCCAGCCTCCGCTCTCCCTGTCCTCTGCTTTCCAGCCTCCCTTGTCCTCTGCCCTCCAGCCTCCCCTGTCCTCTGCCCTCCAGCCTCCCCTGTCCTCTGCCCTCCAGCCTCCGCTCTCCTCTCCCTGTCCTCTGCCCTCCAGCCTTTGCTCTCCTCTCCCTGTCCTCTGCCCTCCAGCCTCCGCTCTCCTCTCCCTGTCCTCTGCCCTCCAGCCTCCTCTCTCCTCTCCCTGTCCTCTGCCCTCCAGCCTCCGCTCTCCTCTCCCTCTCCTCTGCCCTCCAGCCTCTGCCCTCCAGCGTCCGCTCTCCTCTGCCCTCCAGCCTCCGCTCTCCTCTCCCTGTCCTCTGCCCTCCAGCCTCTGCTCTCCTCTCCCTGTCCTCTGCCCTCCAGCCTCCGCTCTCCTCTCCCTGTCGTCTGCCCTCCAGCCTCCGCTCTCCTCTCTCTGTCCTCTACCCTCCAGCCTCCGCTCTCCTCTCCCTGTCCTCTGCCCTCCAGCCTCCGCTCTTCCTCTCCCTGTCCTCTGCCCTCCAGCCTCCTCTCTCCTCTCCCTGTCCTCTGCCCTCCAGCCTCCGCTCTCCTCTCCCTCTCCTCTGCCCTCCAGCCTCTGCCCTCCAGCGTCCGCTCTCCTCTGCCCTCCAGCCTCCGCTCTCCTCTCCCTGTCCTCTGCCCTCCAGCCTCTGCTCTCCTCTCCCTGTCCTCTGCCCTCCAGCCTCCGCTCTCCTCTCCCTGTCCTCTGCCCTCCAGCCTCCGCTCTCCTCTCTCTGTCCTCTACCCTCCAGCCTCCGCTCTCCTCTCCCTGTCCTCTGCCCTCCAGCCTCCGCTCTCCTCTCCCTGTCCTCTGCCCTCCAGCCTCCACTCTCCTCTCCCTGTCCTCTGCCCTCCAGCCTCCGCTCTCCTCTCCCTGTCCTCTGCCCTCCAGCCTCGGCTCTCCTTCCCCTGTCCTCTGCCCTCCAGCCTCCGCTCTCCTCTCCCTGTCCTCTGCCCTCCAGCCTCCGCTGTCCTCTCCCTGTCCTCTGCCCTCCAGCCTCCCCTGTCCTCTCCCTGTCCTCTGCCCTCCAGCCTCCGCTCTCCTCTCCCTGTCCTCTGCCCTCCAGCTTCCGCTCTCCTCACCCCTCCATATGTCATGTACAGTATGTGTATATATGTGTGTATGTAGACACTTTCTCCGCACTTCCCACAACTTTGTACACACACACACAGACACACACACACACTCAGCTATACTTACCACCAGCCCTGCGTCCGCTGCCTGGATCCTCAGTCAACATGTCGCCACCCCCGAACTACTGGATCCAATATACCGTCCAATATGTCTCGCCAAACTACCCGAACTACATATTGGATCCAGTCATGCGGGGGCGGCCATTTGTCGACTCAGGATCCAGGCGGCGGGGAACACACAGGGTCGGTGCTAAGTATAGCCGAGTGTCTGTATGTGTGTGTGTGTATGTTTGTGCTGACCACTGAGCCACTGCGCGCAGTGCCAACCACTGAGCTACCGCGCGCAGTGCCAACCACTGAGCCACCGTGCGCAGTGCCAACCACTGAGCCACCGCGCTCAGTGCCAACCACTGAGCCACCGCGCGCAGTGCCAACCACTGAGCCACCGCGCGCAGAGCCAACCACTGAGCCACCGCGTGCAGTGCCAACCACTGAGCCACCGCGCGCAGTGCCAACCACTGAGCCACCGCGCGCAGAGCCAACCACTGAGCCACCGCGCGCAGTGCCAACCACTGAGCCACCGCGCGCAGTGCCAACCACTGAGCCACCAGCGCGCAGTGCCAACCACTGAGCCGCCTGTATACACACAATTCATTTCACCGCACTCCCGTATCTATTAGTAAATAAACTATATATTGATTCTAGACTACCCGATTCTTTAGAATCGGGCCGCCATCTAGTACTAATATAATCCTTGAATTGTGCCTGGGCAGACCTTTTAAAAACATGTAAAATCATTATTCTACCCTTTGTGGTTTCCATGTTATCAGCATTATCAGACCCTGCAGAGAGCTGGTGCACTAGTTCTCTCAATTATAAGCAGAGGTGATTAGTCCTGCTGCTGTATAAATTGTCATGTAATTATGCATGTCTTCTCTGCAGCTCCCTCCTCCTTCCGATCTCCTGTGCTGTGATGTGACATGCATAACCATCCTATGGGGAGGGGACAACAGAGAACTAAGGGCCCCTTTACACACGGCTACATTTCTTGGGTGGCTACAGGTAACTTACTGGTTGCAGTGAAACCATGGAGAGATTATTCCATGTGTACACAGCAACAAGATAGAACCTTGTCTCCATGATTTCACTGCAACCAGTAAGTTACCTGTAGCCACCCAAGAAATGTAGCCGTGTGTAAAGGGGCCCTAAGTGATCATTCACTGTGACTGACAAATGAAATGAATCTTTTTATTTGAAGATTACATTAGATAGGAGGGAAATATAAATAAAAGAAATACATGAATAGAGCAATCTTAGAGACAGGAATTAGAAAATGATAGCAGTTACTTATAGATTTCTGACCTGACCGTTTTCCTTTAATCCCAAGTCTTATTTAAATCATTGATCTATCTCATGTGAAGTCACACTTGGTCACTCATCTAAAAAAAAAGTCTCTTTGCAAATGCAATTCCAATATTCTTAATTCCCTAACTTCAAGAATGAGATAAAACCATCAAATATTTTTTGGGGGTAAACTCAACTGATTCAATTAACCCCTTCACAATTTGGAATGCCCTTAAAGCTGTAATTAGAGGAATCTTAATCCAAATTTCATCTAAACATAAAAAAAATGATCTATGGAATAAATAAATTCTATCCAGCAACTTAGACTAAAATAACAAATTCAACAGAGCCTTTCCTCTCCTTCCATCCCTTTGCATCAAGGTATCTTCAAACTCAGAATGGAGCTTTAAAGCACTGTTAGGGTCACTTTACACACACCAACTTATCTGTCCAACTTCTGAACAACTTACTGGTTGCAGTGAAATCATGGACACATTGCTCCATTTTGTGGCTGTGTACAAATGGAGCAATGTGTCCATGATTTCACTGCAACCAGTAAGTTGTTCAGAAGTTGGACAGATAAGTTGGTGTGTGTAAAGTGGCCATTATTCAAAAACTTTGACAAGTTCAAAAGGGCCATGGAAAACAAAAATTATACATCCTGGAATAAGCCTACAAAATCTATGACTTAAAGGGATCCTGACCTCGCAAAGTGTGCCCCCAGGCTCTATATACCTGTCCCTGCACCATATTAACAGATTTCTAGGCATCCCTTTCTGCTTCTAAAGCGATATAGTAAACTTTAGATAAATTGTTATCATACCTTATAATCTGCGGCTTCTCATTATTTGAGAAGCCACAAAAGGTGTTCCTTTCTGGGCTCCCCGCCACCTGCTTTGTAATTATTCACGCCCTATGGGTGTGCTACAGAGCAGGGATAGTGCTCGTCATGTAAGGGGCGGTAAAGCCGATATGATGCTAATCACGTCATATCCGGGTTTACCACGTCAGTACATCCATCGTGCATGTGCACTCCGCATCGCGAGGGGTGTACGGACGTGTAAAGCCGGCTATGACGCGAATAGCGTCATATCGGCTTTACCGCCCCTTACATGACAAGCACTATCCTTGCTCTGTAGCACACCCATAGAGGCGTGAATAATTACAAAGCAGACAGCGGGGAGCCCAGAAAGGAAAGCCTTTTGCGGCTTCTCAAATGATGAGAAGCCGCAGATTATAAAGTATGATAACAACTAAAGTTTACTATATCGCTTTAGAAGCAGAAAGGGATGCCTAGAAATCTATTAATATAGTGCAGGGACAGGTATATAGAGCCAGGGGGCATATTTTGCGAGGTCAGGATCCCTTTAAAGACTCAAAGAAGCACACCTTGGAAACAAGATAAACAAAAAAAAGATTTGATGTTTCATATTTGTCACACACTCAACATATTGTTGACACCTTTGCAGATTACTACTCTAGTCTGTACAATCTTAAGAATGATGTTTCTACAGCACAGCCCAACAAAACTTTAATAAATGCCTTTCTATCAAAGATAAAACTACTGACAACCTCCCAGTTGCAGCTTGACTGCTTAAATTCCCTATTTACCAATTAGGACATTCTAGGAGCTATCATTAAAGTCACCTGGATTTTCTCATGAGTATTTCAGACAATTTTCTAATCTACTACTACCGTACATGTTAAAGATCTCTAAGTTAGCTTCACACTGCGATCAGGTCCAGTCCGGGGTTGTCAGGGATGAACCTGATAGCTCCAGACCAGATCTGAACACAGAACCAGAGGGCAATCTGGCCCCATAGACTCCCATGTTAGGGAGCGCCGGATTGCCTTGGATCCTCCCGGACAGATGGAAACCGGATGGCGGATAGCTGCCATCCGGCTCCATCCAGCCCCATTGGATACTATGGGACCAAAATCCAGTCCGGGGTTGTCCGGTTTACACCAGACAGCCCTGGACCAGACCTGTCCACAGTGTGAAGTCGCCCCTACAAAGCATTGCTAACTGGCCAATTCCCAGGAGAAATGCTACAATCAACCATCACACTAATTCCCAAAGTATCAAGCAATTTAGAATCAGTAACTATCTATAGACTAATTTCACCGAAGTCTCGCGCCTGCGCAGTGGAATCCGAAGTCTTTCGCAGGTGCAAGTCTTCAGTTTTCCGATACTTCGGATATTGTGAGGCTGATGTAAGACTGGAGTCTTACACCTGCACAGTGGAATCACTGGCTCTTCAATAGGGCACATTGAGGCACACCACTGTGCAGGTGTGAGATTTATGTTATGACGTCACTGTCATTCATTTACATTCACTCAGGAGGAGCGGCATTTTCCATAGAGCAGGGCAGTGTTGGCATGCAGCAGAGTGGCTCTAACCAGTGTGCTGCAACCCATCTAACCCTTAACAAGCAATTTACATACAGTGCAGGACACATTAAAAATTGATTTATGAGGTATGTAGGGACACATCTGGGGATATAAAGGGGTTACAGGTACCCCAATTACACCATGTTATAGGTGGTGGGCACAGTTTATTACTCCAAAAATAGGTGACAGATGCACTTTAAATTAAATTTCCTGTCATGTACATTGATCGCCTATCTGTTGGATGTGCCTTCAATTAGAAATGGCTCCCCTCACACCTATCAGCTGAGAACTGCTACAGCAGCAAAATGATGTAAAAATACAGCAATCCTGGACATTTTATGCATTATTATCAATCCTCATTGCAGTTTTGTTTACCTTTTTCAGCCCTTTCAGCTATTGAGAGCATGAGGAAAATCCATGGCAAAAAAAAAATAAGACAGCAAAAATGAACTCTCTTTTTTGGTGTTTTTTTGCCAGAAGATACAGATTTTGTGCAGAAATACCTCCAAGTACTGAGCGTGCGCGCATACCCTTAATTTCTTGTTCAAATATTTTTATTCTTTTGTTAAACATGAACAAAGATAAGAATTAATATCGAGTTATTAACAAGCAAGTTATTTATAAAGGTTGGACATAGCATATAGTAGAACAATTGTTTAAAACACATTCTTTCTTCAGATGGGAGATATTCTTGAGTCTGTAGTTCGGAAGTTAGTTACTTAAGCTTTCAACTTGGTTGCGACATTAGAATAAAGGAAGATCTTCCATTTAGTCCAATACAAACAAAGTAGATAGTATGAAAAAACAATTGGGGAAAAGGAGGGGGAGGGACAGGAAGGTAGGGGGTGGGGGAGGAAGAGCAGAGTCTATCTGTTTAATATATTAAGTGGAGCTCGAGTCTTCTATTAGTGTACATTCAGAGTGTAAGGAGGAGGAAAGATCCGATTCCATGTGTCCCATTTCTTATAGAATTTGATTGTCCTATTTTGTCTCAAGGCGTGGACATATTCGTGGGAGTTATGTGAAGCTATTTTTTCTAGTAAAATTGGGAATAATGGGCCATCAGTGTTTCTCCATAATGAGGCAATTAAGGTTTTTGCGGAAAGTATAATGTGGATTATAATAGGTCTTAATTGTGAAGGAATTTGCTCTGCACCTATCAGGAGAGTAATGAGCTCTGGAGTTAGGGTAAGAGAGTTGTATGTGAGGTCGTATACTAGAAGTTGGACTTTGTTCCAGAATTCGCTCAGGCCTTCGCAGATCCAGAACATGTGTGAAGTTGTACCAACTTCGCAGTTGCACCTCCAACAAAGTGGGGAATTTTCTTCTTTCATTGAGTGTAAGCGCTGGGGAGTGAAATACCACTTTGTAAGAGATTTGTAATGAGTCTCTAGTAGAGTCGAACAAGGAATCATTTTCGGTAAGTTCAATAGAGTTTGGCTCATAGTCTCAGTGTTAATAGAGATTCCTAACTCCTTTTCCCATGCTGTCAGATTGGAGGTTTTATTTAATGCATGGTCCAGGTTTATCGACTTGTAGATGTTTTTCGTGGTCCAAAAAATAGGACTGTGATGGAATTTAAATAAGTGTGTAATAGTTAATGGTAGATGGAAGTTCGGTTTTTTTTTAGTTAGGTAGGTATTAATTTTTTCCCACATCTAAAGATCTTTGTCCTGCAGAAAAAAGTTGGACTGCAGTTGGTCAAAGGAGATAAGGCAATTATATCTGTCAAGGATGTCCGATAGGAGTTTGATTCCTTTCTTTTTCCATAGGTCTATATTAAGTGATGGGATCAGCAATGTCAATATATCGATTGAGATCCAATCATGGGTGGAAACAGGGGAGTTTTCTGAAGCTTTTGTAGCGAGTTGTTTCCACGCCTGTATCGTGGCTTTAGTTTTTAGTTCTTTTGGGAGCTTTTTTGACTTGTCGCAGAGGTGAGAGAACAAAAGTAAATTAAGTTTGTGTTTCGGAAAATTTGCTTCTTCTAGAGTTAACCAGCTGGGTTTCTGTGATTCATCCCACCAGGTCCTGCTTAAAACAATTATAGTAGCGTTGTAGTATGCTGCAATATTTGGTAGGGTTAGTCCACCATTGGCTTTGCTCTTCTCTAATATAGTACAAGCTACCCTTGTTTTTTTTGGTGCCCAGACAAAGGAAGTCATTTGTGACTGTAGTTTCTTTATCCAGGGTTTTTTGATTGGGATTGTGAGAGAACAGAAAATATATAGAACCTTAGGTAAAATGAACATCTTATATGCCTCTATTTTCCCAAACCAGGACAGATCCGTTTTGGAGATGTGTGTGAGGTCTTTTTGAATAGTTGCAACTAAAGTGGCGAGGTTTTGATCCATTAGTGTTGATGTGTGTGAAGTAATTTTTAAATCTAAAAAGTCCAAGTCTTTCCTATCCCAATTCAAATTGTGTTCGCTTTTAATTATGGCCAGTGTCTCGGGGTCCAAATTGTAATGTAAAATCTGGGTTTTGTTTAAATTGATTTTATAAGAAGAAGCTGCGGAGAATTCCTCAATGGTTGCGAATAGGTTTCTTAAGGAATTAATAGGGTCAGAGAAGGAAAGTAGGACATCATCAGCAAACAAGCTTATTTTGTACTCTCTAGGTTTGGTATGGATGCCTTTTATGAGATTATTCATGCGAATTTTCTCAGCCAGAGGTTCTATGTAAAGGTCGAATAATGATGGAGAAAGTGGACAACCTTGTCTGGTTCCGTTAGAGAGGGGAAATGCGTTAGAAAGGGTATTGTTAATCATAATGTTTGCCGTTGGTGTGGAGTATAGAGATTTGAGAATTTGTACTATGTTGCCTTTAAATCCGAATTTGTTTAATGTTTCGAACAGAAAGCCCCAATGGACCCTGTCGAATGCCTTTTTGGCGTCGACTGAAACTAGGAGGGCTGGGACCTTGTGTCTTTCCATATGGGAAAGCAAATCAATGGTGCGTCGTGTGGCGTCAGCAGAACCTCTGTTTTAACGAATCCTACCTGATCACTGTGGATCAATTTTGGGATAATTTTTTGTAGCCTCGTGTTGATCGTTTTAGTTATTATTTTGAGGTCTAAGTTCAGAAGTGAAATAGGGCGAAAGTTGGATACGTTGTCCGGGTCTCCTTTATTTTTTGGTATTATTGTAATTGTGGCTTGGAGTAGTTCTTTTGAGGGTTGCGATTTGGGGCTGGTTAGGTCATTTAAGAGTTTAGTTAGGTAGGGTGTTAGAATTTTTTGGTATGTAATATAGTACTCATTTTGCAGTCCGTCTGGACCAGGAGATTTGAGTTTTTTTAGGTTCCTAATTGTGCTCATGATCTCTTCTTTGGACAATGGAGAGTTTATGTAATCCAGGTCGTCCTTGGTAAGTGAGGAAAGTTCAATTGAGTCTAGGAATGCATTAATATTATTAGGTGTGGGAGTTGGTTCAGAGTGAGTTTGATTTAAGTTATATAGGGACTTGTAGTATTCAGTAAAAATGTCTGAAATGTCTTTTGGGAGTTTTTGTAAAATATTCTGTTTGTTTTTTATTTGAGATATTGTGGTTTTGACTCTACAGATTTTTATAAGTTTTGCAAATAATTTGTTTGGTTTATTTGATGAGACGTAGTAGTTGGACTTGGATAGCGGGATATTTTATCATAATCTGAGTCTAGTAAAGACCTGAGTTCAATTCTTAATTTAAGAATCTCTTTCATGGTTGAGTCAGAAGGGAGTTTTGAGACAGAGTCTTCAAGTTCTTTTATCTGTTTAACTATATTTTCTGTGGCTGCAGTTAAATTTTTTTGTGTCTTGCATTTAATTGGATTAATAGTCCTCTAATAACGGCTTTATGTGCAGACCAGATAGTAGATATAGTTGTCTCCCCTAGGTCATTTTCAGAGAAGTATAATTTCAAGGAGTTTTCTATTTCCGCTTTATATTCTTGATGAAAAAAGAGAAACGAGTTTGCTCTCCAGACTCATCTTTGATTGTGAGAGGGACATGGAGATGTTTTGAAGAGAATGGGAGAGTGGTCTGACCATGACCTTGGAAGTATGGTTACTGTCTTAATAAGTCTAAGTGAGTTAATGTCTGTAAGAATCAAATCTATGCGGGCTAGGGACTGTTGTGGACATTCGAGAAATGTGTGTACTCGATTGAGGAAGTGTTGAGGCATCGAAATGCGTCAAATAGTTCCTCCTATTTCATTAATGGGTCTAGTTTAGTATTTGAATTTCTGTTTTTGTTGGATGAGTCAAGTGAGGGGTTCGGAACTGCATTAAAATCCCCGAACATGTACAGAACACCCTCTTGTACTTCTCTAACAGTGTGTAGGAGTTTTTTTAAAAACGTAATCTGGCCAGAGTTAGGGGCATATACATTTATCAATGTGTGCATGACATTGTCTAGCAGACATTTGAGTATAATGAATCTGCCCTCTGGATCTGATATGATTTCTTTTTTTTCAAATTTAATTGTCTCTTTTATTAGTATGGCCACTCCTGACTTCTTTTTCTTGTTTGATGATAAGAAAATATGTGGGTAGAGTGGGTTTGAGAATTTCGGTGTTTTGTCAATGCTGAATCTGGTTTCTTGAAGGCCCGCAACGTCTATATTGTGTTTTTTAAGTTCTCTCCACACATAAAAACGTTTTCATACCCTTAATTTCTAATCAAGCTGCATTTTATGCACTATATTGCATACATTTTGCAACACTGAAATTAAATTATAAATCAGAAGATTTATTTTATTTGCACCAAAATCAATGTGTAGTTATTTTTCATAAGTAACCAATCTGCTTCTTCTATAAAGAATTTAACCTTAACTTCTTTAACATCTCCATATTTGAGCTTTTCAAAATCAACACATTATAGTGAAAAAAAGAAAAGGCTTTTTAAGTGGTCATATATTTTTCTTAAAAATTGGAAAATGACAGTACTGGTAATGGTCTGCTGTTTGATGGAGAGCGAAGGAAGCAATTTATTTCTCTTGCATGTACCCAACCATTAGGATTTCTTCTTTGCTCAGCACTTCAGATAAAATAATTTTATTTTATTACATGAAACTATCAGGTTGTTATTTTTCATCCATTATGTCTCATCATAGTTTTCATTTATTATTACATTTAGCTTGAAAACCTCAGGAAAGAGGTTGCTTCCAATGGAATATTACAGAGAATGATGTAAAACTTTGTCACATATTATTTATTACTAATACCCATATATTCACTATTATTAACTATTCTCAACAATCCCAGTAAAATTACACTCTGTCAAAATAATATATAGTAAAAAGAAAACAGGTTTTCAGTAAAAAAATTGTGTTTCAAAGTAACTGCTTGTTGTATGCATTATTATTGCAGTTATTAGAATTAACTGTATATCTATTATATAATCGCGAATCGCAAAAGCGCCCCTCTCGGCGCTACTTCCGGTGTCCTCATGTGGATACGCACGAAGCATTGGCCACGAAGCGGCCATTGCGAGCCGTTTTAACTCCACTCGCAATGGCCGCCAATGCCGCCTCTGCTCCCCGCTACCCACAGACCACCTCTGACTTTGGAGCTGCCCCCTGTGCCTCCCCCCCAGCCCCGATCCACAGCCCAGCAATGATCCCCAGACCCGCACCGCCCTCCAGCACCGCACACCCCCAACGCCGCACACACCTCCCCCTCACTGCCCGCACACCTCCGCCGCCAGCCCCCATCCACAGTCTAGCACAGCCCCCCCGCAATGTCCGCACAGCACATCCCCCAATTTCCGCTCTGCACCCCCCCCAATGTCCGCACAGCCCCTCCCCCCCACCAATGTCCGCACAGCCCCTCCCCCCCGCCAATGTCCGCACAGCCCCTCCCCCCCGCCAATGTCCGCACAGCCCCTTCCCCCGCCAAAGTCCGCACAGCCCCTCCCCCCGCCAATGTCCGCACAGCACCCCCCGCCAATGTCCGCACAGCCCCTCCCCCCCGCCAATGTCCGCACAGCCCCTCCCCCCCAATGGCCGCTTAGCCCCTCCCCCCCAATGTCCGCACAGCCCCCACCCCGCCAATGTCCGCACAGCCCCTCCCCCTGCCAATGTCCGCACAGCCCCTCCCCCCAATGTCCGCACAGCCCCTCCCGCCAATGTCCGCACAGCCCCTCCCCCCGCCAATGTCCGCACAGCCCCCCCAAAAATTTCCGCACAGCCCCCCACCAATGTCCGCACAGCCCCTCCCCCCCGCCACTGTCCACACAGCCCCTCCCCCCCAATGTCCACACAGCCCCCCCCAATGTCCGCACAGCCCCTCCCCCCGCCAATGTCCGCACAGCCCCTCCCCCCCGCCAATGTCCGCACAGCCCCTCCCCCCACCAATGTCCGCACAGCCCCTCCCCCCGCCAATGTCCGCACAGCCCCTCCCCCCCAATGTCCGCACAGCCCCCCGCCAATGTCCGCACAGCCCCCCCCCCAAAATTTCCGCACAGCCCCTCCCCCCCGCCAGTGTCCGCACAGCCCCTCCCCCCCAATGTCGCGCACAGCCCCCCCCCGCCAATGTCCGCACTGCCCCTCCCCCCGCCAATGTCCGCACAGCCCCCCCCAAAATTTCCGCACAGCCCCTCCCCCCCGCCACTGTCCGCACAGCCCCTCCCCCCCAATGTCCGCACAGCCCCCCCCCGCCAATGTCCGAACAGCCCCCCCCCCCGCCAATGTCCACACAGCCCCTCCCCCCCGCCAATGTCCGCACAGCCCCTCCCCCCCGAAAATGTCCGCACAGCCCCTCCCCCCGCCAATGTCCGCACAGCCCCTCCCCCCTGCCAATGTCCACACAGCCCCTCCCCCCAATGTCTGCACAGTCCCTCCCCCCGCCAATGTCCGCACAGCCCCTCCCCCCCAATGTCTGCACAGCCCCCCCCCGCCAATGTCCGCACAGCCCCTCCCCCCGCCAATGTCCGCAGAGCCCCTCCCCCCGCCAATGTCCGCACAGCCCCCCCGCCAATGTCCGCACAGCCCCCCCCGCCAATGTCCGCACAGCCCTCCCCCCGCCAATGTCCGCACAGCCCCTCCCCCCCCGCCACTGTCCGCAAAGCCCCTCCCCCCCAATGTCCGCACAGCCCCCCCCCGCCAATGTCTGCACAGCCCTCCCCCGCCAATGTCCGCACAGACCCTCCCCCGCCAATGTCCGCACAGCCCTCCCCCCCGCCAATGTCCGCACAGACCCTCCCCCCCAATGTCCGCACAGCCCCCCCCGCCAATGTCCGCACAGCCCCTCCCCCCCGCCAATGTCGCACAGCCCCTCCCCGCCAATGTCCGCACAGCCCCCCCCCCCCAATGTCCGCACAGCCCCCCCCCCAATGTCCGCGCAGCCCCCCCCCCGCCAATGTCCGCACAGCCCCCCCGCCAATGTCCCGCACAGACCCCCCACCCGCCAATGTCCGCACAGCCCCCCCACAAAATGTCCGCACAGCCCCCCACCCGACGCCGTAGATCACTTACCTGTCTTCATGACATCTGCTTCCTCAGGTCCACGTACACTCCTCCCTCCGGCCCAGACATCCTCTTCCTTCAGCCCGGCTAACGACTCTTCCATCCGCCGCTCTTCTCTCTTCCTCCACCGAGCTCTGGCTCGCAGTCTCCATTCTGCTCCGCTGAAAGGCCTCATTGACTTACATGGCGGATAATCCTGGACGCTGATTGGTCGCTTTTTCTCATAGACAAACATGCCCATGTTTCTCTATGGGAAGATGCGACCAATCAGCCTCCAGGATTATCCCCATGTATCTCTATGAGGGGTTGGAGCGGACCTGAAGGAGAACTGTGTCTGCTCACTTAAAATAACAAATAATTAATTAATTTAATAATAAAAAAAATAAAAAAAATAATTAAAAAATAATAAAAAAAAAATATAAAAAATATTAAAAAAATAAATAAAAAATCATAATAAAAATAAATATAATATGCTAATAATATGAGCCCTTTGAGCGGACTGAAGGAGAACTGTGTCTCAGGCTCAGGCTCACTTAAAATAACAAATAATAAATTAATTTAATAATAAAATAATAATAAAAAAATAATTAAAAAATAATAAAAAAATAAATAAAAAATAATACAAAAATTAATTAAAAATAATTATAAAAAAATATATAATATGCTAAGAATATGAGCCCTTTGAGCGGACCTGAAGGAGAACTGTGTCTCAGGCTCAGGCTCACTTAAAATAACAAATAATAAATTAATTTAATAATAAAAAAAATAATAAAAAAATAATTAAAAAAATTAAAAAAAAATTATAAAATAATAAAAAAATAAATAAAAAATAATAATAATAAAAAAATATGCTAATAATATGAGCCCTTTCAGCGGACCTGAAGGAGAACTGTGTCTCAGGCTCAGGCTCACTTAAAATAACAAATAATAAATTAATTTAATAATAAAAAAAAATAAAAAAAATAATTAAAAAATAATACAAAAATAAATAAAAAATAATAAAAAAATTAATAAAAAATAATAATTAAAAAATACAAGTATGCTAATAATATGAGCCCTTTGACCGGACCTGAAGGAGAACTGTGTCTCAGGCTCAGGCTCACTTAAAATAACAAATAATAAATTAATGTTATAATAAAAAAAATAATCAAAAAATAATAAAAAAAAATAAAAAATGATACATAATAACATAAAAAATAAGAATAAAAAAAAAAATGCTAATAATAATGATATTACTGCTAATAATAATGCTATTAATGCTAATAATTATGCTATTAATGCTAATAATTATGCTATTAATGCTAATCATTAGGCTATTAATGCTAATAATTATGGTATTAATGGTAATAATAATGCTATTAATGCAAATAATATTGCTATTAATTCTATTATTAATGCTATTAATGCTAATAATTATGCTATTAATGCTAATAATTATGCTATTAATGGTAATAATAATGCTATTAATGCAAATAATATTGCTATTAATACTATTATTAATGCTATTAATGCTAATAATAATGCTATTAATGCTAATTAATTATGCTTTTAATGCTAATATATATGCTATTAATGCTAATAATTATGCTATTAATGCTAATATTTATGTTATTAATGCTATAATTATTCTATTAATGCTAATAATTCGGCTATTAATGGTAATAATAATGCTATTAATGCAAATAATGTTGCTATTAATGCTATTATTAATGCTATACTATTAATGCTAATATATTATGCTAATTAATGCTAATAATAATGCTATTAATGCAATATAATATTGCTAATTATGCTATTATTAATGCTATATTAATGCTAATAATTATGCTATTAATGCTAATAATTAGATTATGCTATATTAATGGTAATATTAATGTATTAATGCAAATAATATATTGCTATTAATGCTATTATTAATGCTATTAATGCTAATAATTATGCTATTAATGCTAATAATTATGCTATTAATGGTAATATTGCTAATTAATGCTATTATTTAATGCTATTTAATGCATAATAATTATGCTATTAATGCTAATAATTATGCTATTAATGCTAATAATTATGCTATTAATGGTAATAATAAAGGTATTAATGCAAATAATTTGCTATTAATGCTATTATTAATGCTATTAATGCTAATAATTATGCTATTAATGCTAATTATTAATGCTAATTATGCTAATAATAATCATATTAACGCTATTACTAATGCTATTAAGGCTAATAATCATGCTATTTATGCTATTCAAAATGCTATTAATGCTAATAATATTGCTATTAATGCTCTTTATGCTAATAGTAATGCTATTAATGCAATTATTTATGCTATTAATTCTATTATTTATGCTATTAATGCTATTAATAATGCTATTAATGCTATTAATAATGTTATTCATGCTATTAATAATACTATTAATGCTATTAATGCTAATATTAATGCTATTAATTGTATTATTAATGCTATTAATGCTATTAATAATGCTATTAATGCTAATAATAATGCTATTACTGCTAATAATAATGCTATTAATGCTAATAATTATGCTATTAATGCTACTATTAATGCTAATAATGCTAATAATAATCATATTAACGCTATTAATAATGCTTTAAGGCTAATAATCATGCTATTTATGCTATTCAAAATGCTATTAATGCTAATAATATTGCTATTAATGCTCTTTATGCTAATAGTAATGCTATTAATGCGATTAGTTATGCTATTAATTCTATTGTTTATGCTATTAATGCTATTAATAATGCTATTAATGCTATTAATGTTATTCATGCTATTAATAATACTATTAATGCTATTAATGCTAATATTAATGCTATTAATTTTATTATTAATGCTATTAATGCTAATAATAATGCTATTAATGCTAATAATTATGCTATTAATGCTAATATTAATGCTAATAATGCTAATAATAATCATATTAACGCTATTAATAATGCTATTAAGGCTAATAATCATGCTATTTATGCTATTCAAAATTCTATTAATGCTAATAATATTGCTATTAATGCTCTTTATGCTAATACTCATGCTATTAATGCGATAATTTATGCTATTAATTCTTTTATTTAGGCTATTAATGCTATTAATAATGGTATTAATGTTATTAATAATGCTATTAATGCTATTCATGCTAATATTAATGCTATTAATTCTAATAATCATGCTATTAATCCTATTAATAATGCTATTAATGCTATTTTTAATTCTATTAATGCTATTAATAATTTTATTAATGCTAATAATGATATTACTCCTCATAATAATGCTATTAACGGGTCATTCCATGTCAAGTGATCCAAAAATGAATATTTTTTTTCCCTGACGTCCTCAGATTTTTTTAATTTTTTTTCTATATGAAGAACAACTTTATGTAATTACAAAAAAAAAGTTTTGAATTTTTTTCTTTATCAGTTAATTTTTTACAGATTTTTAAAGTTTTAAAAAAGTGCGAATTTTGGCCTGGTATGACTTTACATTTTCTATCATATCTCGGGCTAGAAATAAGATAGAGAAACAAAATAAACACCAATCTACTCAGAACTGTCCAGGCTTTCATCAGATATGTCACAAGAGGATCTTTGTTAATATTTTACCCATGTGATTGCAAGCGCAAAACTTTAAAACGCATTTCCAAAAAATCGGCGCGCTTTAAATATTTCAAAAACTGCCCATGTGTCTGCTATGCTCTTAGCCACATCTGTACCAAATTTCAAGTTGGGATCGCAATGGGATCATATTTTAACATATTTTACTAGTAATAGCGTCAATGGGTCATTCCATATCAAGTGATCTAAATATGAATATTTTTTTTTACCTGACGTCTTTAGATTTTTTTTTTTTTTTTCCTTTATGAAGTACTACTTTAGTTAATTACAAATTAAAAGTTTAGAATTTTTTTCTTCATCAGTTAATTTTTTACAGATTTTTAAAGTTTAAAAAAAGGGTGAATTTTGGCCTGGTATGACTTTACATTTTTTTATCTCAGGCTAGAAATAAGATAATGAAGTGGGAGAGGCATCATTTTACTCAGAACGGTAACAGCTTTCATTTGAGATGTTACAAGACTATGTTTCTTTATATCAAATTCAAACTATTGACGGGCAATTGTGAAAAAATGACTGATTGTGTTCTTGGTGATTTTTGAATTGACACTATAATAGTTAAATATTTTGCACTTAGGTCCAATGAATGCGTCCATGGGGTCAAGCTGGGACAGAGTCATCACAAATTAGCCTTATTTGCAGATGACCTGCTACTTTACATCTCCCAGCCCCTGGTCTCCATCCCTTCGGTCTTAATGGAGTTTGAACGGTTCGGACAATTGAGCAACTTTAAAGTGAATTGCTCCAAAACCGAGGCACTCAATATTTCTTTGCCTGGAGAATTGGTTTCTCATCTATCTAAACAGTTCCCATTTAAATGGAAAGTAGAAGCTATTAAGTACTTGGGAGTCCTTATACCAAAAGATCTTAAACAAATATTCAATTTAAATTATCAACCCCTTTTGACTAACGCGGAATCGGCATTTACCTCCTATAGACAATTAAAGCTATCCTGGTTCGGGAGAATAAACGTAGTCAAGATGGATGTCTTGCCCCGACTCTTATATACTTTTCAGACAGTTCCTGTTCTATTGGATAGAGGCTTCCTCTCCAAAATGCAATCTATGATCCTTAGATTTGTCTGGGGGGGCAAGAGGTCCAGATTGCGAATGAATATCCTATCCTTGCCCAAGACCAGAGGAGGGGTTGGACTACCCAACATACGAGCGTACTTTGTGGCTTCCTCTCTTGTTAGAGCTCTAGATTGGCATTATCATGCGTCCTCCAAGAAATGGGTAGGGGTGGAGCAAGAGGGTTTGGGGATTCCGCTGAAACACCTGCTTTGGATTTCCCCTAAAGACTCCACAGACCTAGTACCTTTGACAGACATGACCAGAAACACCTTGAAGGTATGGCACCTAGTGACGAAAACCCTCCGCTTAAACGAAAGACTTAGCCCTTTGACTCCCCTTTTTTCCAACCCATCTTTCCCACCCAGATTTGACAGGCAGAGATTTTTATGTTGGCGGATTGTGGATGACACCCGAGTAGGACAGACTCTGTCCAGTGGTGGTTTGCCCCCGATGGCAGAGCTACAACTCAAAGAACCTACGAGACCTCTTAAGTGATTCGAATTTCTCCAATACAGAGCATACTTATATTCAGCTGACCACTCTTGCAGGGTAAGATTGACGCCCAACGTATTGGAGAGGTTATTCCAACTGGAGGCTCCACCGAGGCGCAAAATATCAGTTCTATACCAGGCCTTAGGGTCCATGAGAGAGCAGGGCACCCTTTACTTCCAACGTGCTTGGGAGAGGGAATTGGGGTGTAGCATTTCAGAAGCTAATTGGCAGAAATGCTTTATATTTACTCACTCACTAGCTAGCGCTTGTTCTGCACAAGAAAGAAGCTATAAGCTGCTCACTAGATGGTACTTGTGCCCGACGACACTCCGGAACATGTTCCCTGGAACCCCTGATACCTGCTGGCGCTGTGGGGAAGAGAAGGGTACAATGATACACATTTGGTGGAGTTGTGGGGAAATCCGGCGGTTCTGGTCTGAGGTTTTCAATGCATACGCCCGGATAACAGGTAAACAAGCCGAATGCTGCCCAGAATCGGCAATGTTATCCATTTTTCCAGGTCCTATTGGGCTACAGAAGAGGGATATTCTCCGCTTTTGCATCTCGGCTGCTCGTGCTGTGATCCCGAGGTTCTGGAAATCAAGCCGGGCTCCATCTCTACTTGATTGGTTCAAAGAATTGATGGACATATATCGAATGGAGGAGCTCGCAGCTGATGCGTCGGGATCTCGGAACAAATTCTTAGGGATTTGGGTTGAATGGATTCTTTTTCACGACTCTGCAGAATTTAGGAGTATCTTTTCCAGTACAGATAATATGGCTCGACCTCTGGCTGATGGGGAGCCAGTGGGATGAGTACCCTTTCTCCTTCCCATACCTCACCCGTCCCCCCCCCCTCCTTTTTTTCTTTTTTTCTTACGTGGCTTTTCTTTCCCAGTATAACTTTTTCTAATGGTTTTTGTTTCTCTTCTCTCTCTCTTCTTTTCTATCTCTCTTTTCTTCCCATCTGATACATTCAGTCTAGGTATTTCCTTTCTACGCCTATACCTTCAGAATTCTAGTGAACATTAGACAGGTATCGGAAACTCTGAGCTGTGAGTAGATCATTAATATTTCGGCCTTCCTTTCCGGTACACCAGTCGATAGACTATTCCAACTAGGCCTCAACGGGTAATGACCCACTTACGTGGTCAACCTGTTAGAAGGGGCCAAGTGATAAAAATCATTCTGCTGGGGCTGCTTGTCCCCTTGAAATCAGAACATCTCAAAACCCTGAGAAAGGTTGTATACTTGAGTGTTTGGAATTATATTTAGATTGTAGTATATATTGCACCAGAGATAAGCGCAAAAGTAAATTTGCAGCTTATCTTAAAGTTACTAATAACTTTGTGAATTCTCTTTTTGTATATTTTATATGTCTCAAGATTTTGTTAAAAGATTGAATGTATGTCTTTCATATGTTTTTTCAAAATTTAATAAAAATGAGATTAACCATAGTTAAATATTTTAAAATATGATCCCATCACGATCCCAACTTGAAATTTGGTACAGATGTGGCTAAGAGCATAAAAGACACATGGGCAGTTTTGGAAAATTTTTATTAAAACGTTTTTTCGGAAATGCGTTTCAAAATGTTGCGTTTGCATTCGCATGGGTAAAAAATTAAAATGAACAAATATACTCTTGTGACATATCTGGTAAAAGCCTGGACAGTTCTGAGTAGAATGGTGTTTATTTTGTTTCTCTATCTTATTTCTAGCCCGAGATAAAAAAATTTAAAGTCATACCAGGCCAAAATTCACCCTTTTTTTAAACTTTAAAAATCTGTAAAAAATTAACTGATGAAGAAAAAAATTCCAAACTTTTAATTTGTAATTAACTAAAGTAGTACTTCATAAAGGAAAAAAAAAAAAAAAAATCTAAAGACGTCAGGTAAAAAAAAATATTCATATTTAGATCACTTGATATGGAATGACCCATTGACGCTATTACTAGTAAAATATGTTAAAATATGATCCCATTGCGATCCCAACTTGAAATTTGGTACAGATGTGGCTAAGAGGAAAGCAGACACATGGGCAGTTTTTGAAATATTTAAAGCGCGCCGATTTTTCGGAAATACGTTTTAAAGTTTTGCGCTTGCGATAACATGGGTAAAATATTAACAAAGATCCTCTTGTGACATATCTGATGAAAGCCTGGACAGTTCTGAGTAGATTGGTGTTTAATTTGTCTTTCTCTCTTATTCCTAGCCTGAGTTATGAGGAGAAACGTAAAGGCAGGCAAGAGCGAAATTCACACTTTTTCCGAACTTTGAAAATCATTTAAAAAAAAAATAAATTTTTTAAAAAATTTTTCTCTTCACATTTTGCATTGTCTGACACGCTATTATCAAATAACAAAATCTCAAAAGAATTAAAAATATAGAGGTAATAATCATTGGTTCACTTGACATGGAATGACCCTAACGCTATTATTAATGCTATTTATGGTAATAATGCTATTAATACTAATAACAATACTATTAATAGTACTATTATTGCTGTTAATAATGCTATTAATGCTAATAATAATGTTGTTAATGCTAATAATTATGCTATTAATGGTAATAATAATGCTATTAATGCAAATAATATTGCCACGTTCTAGAATCCCGATGCATTTGCATCGGGCTCACAGCTAGTTACTTATAATTATATTAGATGCTATTGCATCGGGAGGGCAGAGATGTCACGATGGGGGTGGGCTCTGAGGCACATAAAAGTTTGGCCACCCTTGGTCAATATTATTGTTATTGTGAGCAGTTAAGCACATTGAAGATGAAATGATATCTAAAAGGCATAAGTTAAGATGACATATTTCCTAAACATTTTAGAAAACACAAATATTTTCATCTTTTACATATTGAAATGAACAAAAAAGGAAATCGGGCCAATGCAAAAGTTTGTGCACCCTACATGGTTAGTACCGAGTAGCATCCCCTTGGTAAGTATCACAGCATGTAATGCTTTTAGAAACCAGCCAAGAATCTCTCCATGGAGAGATTTTAATCCAGTCTTTCATGGAAAAGTCTTAAGGTACAGTCACACGCGGCAATATGGTTTCCATATCACCGTAAATGTGTGTATTTCGGCGATGTGGAAACCACATCGCCTGTGCATTGTGGCGCGAGACAGGGCGATTTTACAGTGAGAGTGGTGCGTCACCTGATCGCCCTGCTCTGCTAAGATTTCAACCAGGCGATTTCTGCGCATTATGGCGTGTGACTGGGCGATAGTGATGTAGAAAGCGAGCTCAGACCATCTGGAAGCAATTCCAGAGGCGTGCCTGAGCGTTCTGTTTGGCGCGCCCTGTCTGCCGCGATTGGTGGTGGCTCCTGCATTCCCATTCGCTGGCCATGGCTAAGGCGCCATATTTGAATCGCGATATAGTAGAAAGGACACATGCGTCATGTAGTGGGCAGACTTCCTGACAAGGCTGACCAATAACGACGCAGTTCTGTTGGCAAATTGGAGTGGTAGGGAAGCTGTGTACAACATTCTGGTACGCATGTCTCCTCACACTCTACGCCCACATCGCTGCGCTCACACTCTACACCCACATTGTGGCATGTGACGTGGCGATTTGGCAGCGACGTGGGAATACCAAATTGCTTCCGGTCTGCGCCAGGCAATTTCCGGAATGCAGGATCGCCAAACATCGCACGCGAGATGTCTATGTGTGACAGGGCAACGAGAATGTGCAAAAAAGTGCCCGGAACATGTGCGCTCATGTCAAATTGCGCCGATATTGCTACGTGTGACGGCACCTTTAGAGTTCTGTGACATTCCCTGGAAGTCTTGCATGCCCTGCTCTTTTGATGTCTGACCACAGATTTTCGATAATGTCCAGACCAGGAAACAGGCAAGGAATGCCGCTCCGGATTTCACAATAAACACCGGGATCCGACCCTTGGTGTTGTATTACATCAAGAGTTGTGAAGGGGTTAAATCACTTTTTTAAGCTTCCCTGAGTTGCCAGAGTGTAAGTTTTAGTAATAAGTATACCGGTCTATTGGTACAGTGCTTCCACAGGAGACCCGGAGGTCAAATAAATTTTCCTTTATTCTTAAAATGTATATCACAGTGGGCAGTACAACGTGTTTTGACCCTTTTAATGGGTCTTCCTCAGGTACAGTTGTATAATTTCCACAACACTGAAGGTACCATTACACGTCTCAACTTCGCTGCGATATCGCCTGCAACTTCACGGGAGCGCGCACGTTTTTGGCACTTTTCCAAGATTGTTGTCATATGGGGAGATATCGTAGGCAACACAACTAGAATGTAGTAAGCAACTTTCGTTCGCTGGGTATGACAGCAACCCAGCGAGTGATATTTTTTGTTATCGCTCATTGTTACACAGCTCGATCCTACCACGTCGCTAAGCAACATCGCCCGATTTAAGTGCGTGAGAAAAATCTGGCGATATCGCTCCCGTGATTTATTGCAGTCGCATCGCCCTGTAACATGACACGACACACTGGCAATATCAACTGCAACTGCAAACACCACGTGACGTTTGGGTGATATTGCAGGTGATATCGCGGCTTGTAACGGTACCTTGACATGTGTCTCCTTATATAGCTCATGCAGTGTCTGAGTTCAAGGAAGTGAGGGTTATCTCATTAGCTGATTGCTTTCAAGTGTGTGCATATCATTAGCATAGAGTTGCGCTGCATTGTTCATCAATTAACAAGTTAAAAAATAAAATAAAATATCTAGGTATAATACTCATAAAGTCAAAAATGGTTAAAACTTTCTTATAAAATTTACTTACAGTCATGGCCAAAAGTATTGAGACCCCTTCAATTCTGTTAGATAATACTCAGTTTCTTCCTGAAAATGATTGCAATCACAAATTCTTTGGTATTATTATCTTCATTTAATTTGTCTTCAATGAAAAAAACACAAAAGAGAATGAAGTAAAAAGCAAAACATTGATCATTTCACACAAAACTCCAAAAATGGGCCGGACAAAAGTATTGGCACCCTCAGCCTAATACTTGGTTGTACAACCTTTAGCCAAAATAACTGCGATCAACTGCTTCCGGTAACCATCAATGAGTTTCTTACAATGCTCTGCTGGAATTTTAGACCATTCTTCTTTGGCAAACTGCTCCAGGTCCCTGATATTTGAAGGGTGCCTTCTCCAAACTGCCATTTTTAGATCTCTCCACAGGTGTTCTATGGGATTCAGGTCTGGAATCATTGCTGGCCACCTTAGAAGTGTCCAGTGCTTTCTCTCAAACCATTTTCTAGTGCTTTTTGAAGTGTGTTTTGGGTCATTGTCCTGCTGGAAGACCCATGACCTCTGAGGGAGACCCAGCTTTCTCACAGTGGGCCCTACATTATGCTGCAAAATTTGTTGGTAGTCTTCAGACTTCATAATGCCATGCACACAGTCAAGCAGTCCAGTGCCAGAGGCAGCAAAGCAACCCCAAAACATCAGGGAACCTCCGCCATGTTTGACTGTAGGGACCGTGTTCTTTTCTTTGAATGCCTCTTTTTTCCTCCTGTAAACTCTATGTTGATGCCTTTGCCCAAAAAGAGAGAACATTCTTCTAAAACGTTTTAGGCTTTCTCAGGTAAGTTTTGGCAAACTCCAGTCTGGCTTTTTTATGTCTCGGGGTAAGAAGTGGGTTCTTCCTGGGTCTCCTACCATACAGTCCCTTTTCATTCAGTCGCCGACAGATAGTACATGTTGACACTGTTGTACCCTCAGACTGCAGGGCAGCTTGAACTAGTTTGGATGTTAGTCAAGGTTCTTTATTCACCATCCGCACAATCTTGCGTTGAAATCTCTTGTCAATTTTTCTTTTCCGTCCACTTCTAGGGAGATTAGCCAAAGTGCCATGCTTTAAACTTCTTGATGACACTGCGCACGGTAGACACAGGAACATTCAGGTCTTTGGAGATGGACTTGTAGATTGCTCATGCTTCCTCACAATTTGGTTTCTCAAGTCCTTAGACAGTTCTTTGGTCTTCTTTCTTTTCTCCATGCTCAATGTGGTACACACAAGGACACAGGACAGCGGTTGAGTCAACTTTAATCCATGTCAACTGGCTGCAAGTGTGATTTAGTTATTGCTAACACCTGTTAGGTGCCACAGGTAAGTTACAGGTGCTGTTAATTACACAAATTAGAGAAGCATCACATGATTTTTCTAAGGGTGCCAATACTTTTGTCCACCCCCTTTTTATGTTTGGTGTTGAATTATATCCAATTTGGCTTTAGGACAATTCTTTTTGTGTTTTTTCATTGAAGACAAATTAAATGAAGATAATAATACCAAAGAATTTGTGATTGCAATCATTTTCAGGAAGAAACTGAGTATTATCTGACAGAATTGCAGGGGTGTCAATACTTTTGGCCATGACTGTATAAAATTATCTTATATGTATATATAGCATATACATATGTAGGATATATCTATAAAAAGCAAGTCAGTCATATAAAAAAAGTAATAGGTTCTGACTCTTATTTCATATCTTAGGCCTGGTTCACATCACGATTTGAAGGCATCCGAGTGTATCCGTTTCAAAACGGATACACTCGGATCCGAAATCGGATCCCATGTATCCCTATGAGGCTCGGATCAGATTGGATGTGTGCCTTTTGCCATCCGATTTTGGCACCATCCGATCCTGTCCGATTTTGGCACGGACACAAAAACGCAGCCTGCTGCGTTTTTGTGTCCGATAATGAAATCGGACAGCCTGGGATCAGACACATCCGGCTCTGTGACATCACCACAGGATCTTCAGTCACCAGAAGATCAGGAGACTGTCACAGCCCTGCAGCAGCCACCGGAAGGTAAAGCATCCTCTGGGAGGATTTTTTTTTTTTTATTTACATATTCCGGAGGGGAGAGGACAGGGGGGAGGACGAGGGGGAGCATAGAGGAGAGGGAGAGCAGAGATAGAGGAGGGACAGATAGGGACAGACAGGGAGTGACAGGGACAGATAGAGAAGAAGCAGGGAGAACAGGATCAAACTCGGATCCCACGGACAGGCACAAAATCGTGATGTGAACCAGGCCTTACATTTTTGCATAAATTTCTAATGTTCTTTTAGCTTTTCAGATTATAAAACAATATAAAGGAGAATGGCGTTTGTTTATTATTATAGCACTTAAGGTACCGTTACACGGTACAACATTGCTTGCAACTTCACTGGCGATTTGCTAAGTCAGTGAAGTTGCAAGCAACATCACAGTGCATCATGCTGTGTAACAGCACGATGCAACTGCAATAAGTTGCTGGTGCAACATCGCCAGGTTGAAGTGAACGCACTTCAACCTGGCGATGATGCTCCAGCGATAAGGCCGGATCGTGCCGTGTAACATCGCAATAGCGATGTTACCGGCGATCCAGCCTATACTGCAGCATTGCTGCGGATTGCTAGCTGGGTTGTTCCCAGCCCAACGGGCAATAGCTCAGCCTGCATCGCTGCGGCATCACCAGCAACATCTTGCCGTCTGACAGCCAGCCTGCGATGTTGGAAGCAACCGCGCTCCGGCGAAATTGCATCCAACATCGCAGACAATCTTGTACCGTGTAAAGGTACCTTTAGAGTTGCACCGGGACTTTTTCTCTCTTATGGCCCCTTTACACGGAGCTACAGGTGACAGGTTTTCCACAGGTAACTTACTGGTTGCAGTGAAATCATGGAGACATAGTTCTATCTTGGTGCTGTGTACAAATGGAACTATGTCTCCATGATTTCACTGCAACCAGTAAGTTACCTGTGGAAAACCTGTCACCTGTAGCTGCGTGTAAAGGGGCCATTATACCACCCTAGAGGCTTCCAGTGAAGTAAAAGAGTGTACGTTTTGGAAACAGTGCCATAAGTGGGAGCATCTGTAATGTCCAGGAAGCTTACAATGTCCTTAAAACATCCGTTTAAGCTTAATACTTTTTAAGGAATTTTTTTTCTAAGATTTTTTAAACCACTTTATATTGGGATATGATGTAAAACAATCATAGCCTTGGAAATATAGTGCAGGGATGTGATATCATAAAGAATCACAAAACATTTAAATAGATATAGAAATAATAGAGTGTTAGCTACATATATCAGTTTGTGTGTGCATGTTAACTAAACTGATGAAAATAAGTGCAAAAAGGAAATAATGGTTAACTGTTTCCCTATGATAGTGACATATGTTAGTGCACCCAACAAATTAAAAAGATGATCCCTTTTGTTAGTTTGAAACCAGGATCGAATGACCTCTGGCCCAAGAAAAAGAAGAAGATGAATTGGAGCGTGTTCACCTAATTGATACCAAAAACAATTGATGAACATATAATTAAGATTATTTAATAAAACTTTTTTATTGGTGGATAAAATGTCTGAGTGTGTATGATGAAAAGAACATAACAAAAGCCAAAAGTTGTAAAGAGACGGAGCAAAATGTGACACAGATGAATGATATGCATAGAAAAAGTAGTTTTCAGGCCCCTTTCACATCATGTTTTTTGGGGATCCATGGCTATCCATTGTAAAACGGATAGCCATGAATCCGATTTGGCCCCCATGTATCCCTATGGGCACAGATGGGCACAGATTGGTTCTATATGACTATCCGATTGTGTCCAAATTGTTACGGATTCAATTGTGTCTGATTTTTGAATGTACCCAGAATCAGAGACTGCTCCAATTTTGGGCTCAGCGGACCAAATCGGACAGAATCGAATCCGACATGGTCCACGGCAAATAACATGGGGGTCTATGCAGCGTGGATTTGGGAAAAAACAGGATCATTTCCCGGATGCAGTGTTAGTGTACTAAGCATGCTCAGTACACTAAAACTGCTCTGTTCCCGTGTAATTTCACTTCAGCAGTGTATCTACATACACTGCTAATGTGAAATTAAGGTAAGCAAAGTGTTAAAAATAAAAAAAACTGCTCACCTCTCCGCCAACTGTCCCGCGATGCGAGGCATCTACCTCCGATGGCTGCAGGACCTTAATTAGCTGACTGGGCGGGGCAACCCGATCAACTGATGTGTCACATGACAGTGACTCGCCCACCAGGGTGGTGGGGTGCTTGGAACCAGGCCGCAGTTCTGCTTGGTGAGTCATGAAGGTCAAGACCCGGCTCTGTGGCCCTGGGCGGTCAATAAAAGGGGCAGTTTTTAGGAATAAACGTGATGACACCTGTGGTGTGCAGCTATGGATAGCCGCTGCAGTCAGGACCTCTAGGGATGATTGGAGCAGCAGTGAGGATGTTGAGCCCTCCACAGGAAGGGATGGTACCAAGGGCAACCGTGAAGTTTATGAATATGCAGGCTCATCATGGGTATGGAGCTCACAGTCACGGGTAGCCTCCTGCTGCCAGATCACAGAACCAGTCTATCTCCCCTCAGGCACAATAATCACAGTCTCAGACAACATCGAGCTTTAACCTGTTTTACTCTTTCTCAGCATTTGGTAACAATCACAGACAGTACATTAGCAGCTCCGGTGTGGTCTAAGCAGCTGGGATGTTTCATCTGCGTCACCCCCTTTCGTGTCTCTTTTGGGCATTTTTGGTCTGTCCACATGCTAGCTATGAACCATCAGTCACAAGCTTTCATTAGGTGACCTACTGGGTCCCCTAGCCCTAGTACGACGGCCTTCTCTTCACTAAGCCGGAGGCTGGGTCACAGGACATAAAGACTCTGCACCCCACCGGGGTTCGTGGTTGGAGCATACAGCATCCTGGCCATTTCAGCAGAGCTGCCACTCTGGTTCCGGCCCAGTCCTAATGTGTCCTCGCTAATTCAAACACACCTGGACTTCTTCTTTCTCTCACCACAGTCTACAGCCTTGGACCCATGCCGGGCTAGCCTCATAGCGGCACAGGCCGCCGTGTCCGTGTTCTCCCAGTCCTGTCTGGTGGTGTTCTCGCTTCTCTTTCTACTGACTTGACTTCACTCCTCGACTTCCCTTGGCTGACTCTCAGGACTAACTAACTTCTTTGGTGTTGTGTCCTTTTTGCTATGTTGTTACCTTCCCTAACTGGGTCCTTCTCTAACTTTCCACCCTCCACCTGGCTCCTCCCAGCTATCCCGTTGCAGGGCATAGAGTCCCTAGACTTAGGATCGGGAGTGTGTTGGGTGTGTGTTTGTCAGGAGACTGATTTACCAAACCTGGTTGCTGCGCCATCTAGTGGTGACCGGTCTGCAGGGGCACCACACTCCCCCTGAGCAAAGGATAGCACATCCGCATGCTAGGACCTGGTTCTGTGGTACAGAACAGTGGTTATAATAACATAAGAACAGTGCTGGATGTATTCAGTTGAATGGCAAAAAAGAGGCCTTCCTCACGCCCACATCTTGATCTGGCTGAAGCAAAAAATACAGCCTACCGAAATTGACAATATCATCAGTGCCGAATTGCCAGACCCTCTGATTGACCCATTGCTGTTTGACACCATCACAAAAAACATGATCCATGGTCCGTGTGGGAGTCTCAACAAACATTCTCCCTGTATGATTGATGGCAGGAGTTCAAAGCATTACCCACGATCCCTGGTACCAGAAACCCAAACAGGACAAGATGGATATCCAGTCTACCAAAGAAGAAAGCCAGGGGATGGTGGTTTCACAGCAAAGCTCAAAATGCGTGTTGGATCATCACTCCAAGAGATAGAAATTGACAACAGGTGGGTAGTGCCTTACAACCCTTTACTCTCAAAAAACTTCCAGGCCCACATAAATGTCGAATCTTGCCACTCTGTGAAATCAATCAAGTATAACTGCAAATATGTCCACAAAGGAAGAGATCAATCAGTTTTTGAACACCAGAAAAATGGACCTGTTATTGATGAAGTGGAGGCATTACAGAAGGGCAGGTACATAAGCAGCAATGAAGCTGTTTGGAGAATACTAGGATTCTCCATTCATGAGCGATACCCACCAGTTGTGCATCTGAGTGTGCACTTGGAAAATGGACAGAGAATTTACTTTAAGGCTGGGGTCACAGTACCATTTTTCACATGCATTTTTGGAGACCTGCGTTTTCAAAAACGCATGTAAAAAACGCACCCATAGGCCCCCATGTTAAAAAACGCATGCCCTAATAGCCAAAAAGCATGTGTGACTGTCCCATGCGTTTTTGGAGCATATCCAAAAACGCATGCGTTTTTGTAGAAAACGCATGCGTTTTTGTAGAAAACGCATGCGTTTTTATAACATGGGTTCCTATGGAAAACGCATGCAAAAACGCATGTACAGTTAGCACCTTTTAGTGCCATTCAAAAACGCATGCGTTTCCCATAGGAGCCCATGTTAAAAAAACGCATGCGTTTTTCCAGAAACGCATGCGTTTTTTTAACATGGGCTCCTATGGGAAACGCATGCGTTTTTGAATGGCACTAAAAGGTGCTAACTGTACATGCGTTTTTGCATGCGTTTTCCATAGGAACCCATGTTATAAAAACGCATGCGTTTTCTACAAAAACGCATGCGTTTTTCAAAACGCTCAAAAAAATACTACAAGCACTATTTTTATGTGCAGATTCAAAAACGCAGCCAAAAACGCAGGGAGCCATCAGAGACCTTATAAAACTCATGCTGACATGAAAAACGCATGTAAAAAAGCATGCGTTTTTAAAAGGCACTAAAAAAATGCATGTCAACTGTGACCCCAGCCTAACCCAGCAAACTTGCAGCAGCAGCTCCTAACACCACCTAAGACCATCCTCATGGCATTTTTTGAGCTGTGTCTACAAGACCCTTTTGCAAAAACAATTCTCTACTGTGATTTATCAAAGTACTACACTTGGAATGCCTCCAGAAAAACACTGGAACAGAGGAAATGGGGACTTGATATTGAAGGCTATCCAGGGGTGAAAGCAACTGATACTCTTGGTCGCGTCTACACTGTTCATCCGTCAAATGCAGAGTGCTTCTACCTGTGTCACACAAAAGGGTTCTGGAAGCAGTGGATAGACTGCTGCAAGACCTGCGTAGCAACAAATATATCATGGGAGGAGTAGTTGTTGTTTGGCAGGTGACTTCCGCCAAACACTACCTGTTATTCCAAGATCAACACCTGCAGACAAACTCAATGCCTGTCTCAAAGCATTGTACCTTTGGAGAAAAGTAAAGAAAAAATCACTGAACACAAACATGAGGGTCTACATGACAGGCGATGTTTCTGCTGGACTGTTTTCGAGCCAGCTGTTGACTATTGGAGATGGCAAGGCACCAGTAAACTCATCCACTGGACAGATCACCTTCCCAAGCAACTTTTGTTGCATTGTGACTTCCATTGAGGAGTTGAAAGCAAAGGTTTTTCCAAACATTCTACTCCACTTCAAAAATTCTGTCTGGCTGTGTGAAAGAGCTATTCTAGCTCCCAAAAATGACAGTGTCAACAAGATCAATCTTCAAGCAGTATTTATCCAACTGAGTTCCTCAATTCCTTGGAGCCACAAGGACTTCCTCCTCACAATCTCTTTCTAAACCTGGAGCACCTATTCTGCTATTGAGAAATTTGGATCCACCAAAGCTGTGTAATGGAACAAGACTCTTGATTAACAACCTGTTTCCACATGTAATTGAGGCCACCATTTTGACAGGATGTGCCACAGGAGAAGATGTTTTCATTCCAACAATTCCTCTTATTCCATCTGATTTGCCTTTTGATTTTAAACGCCTCCAGTTTCCTGTTCGACTGGCATTTGCTATGTCCACCCACAAGGCTCAGGGACAGTCTTTGAAGGTAGTTGGAATTGATTTACAATCTCCATGCTTTTCTCATGGTCAACTTTATGTGGCCTGTTCAAGAGTTGGAACAGCCAAAAATCTGTTCGTCTTTGCACCTGAAGGAAGAACTAAGAATGTCGTCTATCAAAAGGCTCTCGAATAAGGAGTAGAAGATTACTTCACATTACTTGGCCAATTTAGTTAAATCTGTGTGGAATATCTGTGGTGTTGATATATATGTTGTGAAACGCTTCTATTAACTTAGTTTTTGCATTTTAATAATTACATTTCTACCTATTTGTTTTGTGGTTTTTGTGTGCAGAATACATTTTTGTTAACACATTCTATTTTGTTAACAGCAGTTATTAACCCGGGCAAAGCCGGATAGTACAGCTAGTTATGCATATAGGTGGGACCTAGTAAATGTATAAATCAGGACCCTCCCAATTGTGAAAGAAAAAAAAGCAAAAACGCTACGTGCCAACAAACAGTAAAGGGGATATTTTTATTTCTCTTCTATATTTAGCCTTATGTACAAGTGATAATGCAGGAAAAACTGTTTCTTAATGTTTCACAGTAAAATGCTATTCAGCTTTGGTTTGGTAGCTGTTCTTGTAAAGCAATAAAAACGTTGTAAGGCTGGCTTCAGACTTGCACATGCATCTGCAGCGTTTTGCAGATGCATCTGTAAGCATCTGCATGCAGACCGCGGCCCCTATGTTTATAATGGAGCGCACGGCGGTCTGCAGATGCTTGCAGATCGCTGTGCGCTCTCATTGCCCGCCATTAGTGATCTGTGCATACGCGGATGCCTGCGCACAAATCACACACTCCCGCCCGCACCATGGACGCGAGATGTTGCGTCCCTGGTGCGGGCGGGAGTGTGTGATTTGTGCGCAGGCATCCGCGTGAGCACAGATCACTAATGGCGGGCAATGAGAGCGCACGGCGGTCTGCAAGCATCTGCAGACCGCCGTGCGCTCCATTATAAACATAGGGGCCGCGGTCTGCATGCAGATGCTTGCAGATGCATCTGCAAAACGCTGCAGATGCATCTGCAAGTCGGAAGGCAGCCTAATACTCTAAAAACATTATTCCCAAAAACCATATGCATGCTGGCATATTTTTCAGGTTGTTCCCATTCAGTTTCATCACTTTCCCATCCATTTTAGCCTTTTCCACAGACCCCCAAACCTCTTTGTTGGGTCCAGCAAAAAATGACTCACGTTTTCCATTGACTTACATTAGACTCGCTATTCGTTACGAATACACGAATATTTCACACTACTCATTACGATTCTTCCAAATCTGAGTATTTCACTATTCGCTCATCACTAAAGAGAATGTTATGTAGTAACATATAGTACATATTAATATGTGATATAGCACTTAAAATAGGATAGGTCTCAAACACTTAAAGATAGATAGCTTGTTCAGCTGCTTACTGTAGGGCAAGCATCAGCATAAAGTTAGCCCACTGGGGATGCCTAGCCTCTAGACTAGGAGGGAAGATTACATATTAGTTCAGTTAGTTAAAAGGAACCCATCAGGTCACTTTTACCACCTAACCTATCACTACCTGTCCCTGCGCCTTCCTAACACATCCCTAACCATCCCTGTCTGACCTAAAACTGTCCTATAATGGCTGTGATAAAAGACTTTGATACTTACATTTTCGTATGCAGCTAAGGCATCTAGTCTATGGTCTGTAGACTAACTAGGCGGTCTCCAGGACTCTGTCTACCCTCTTCGCTGCTGTTATCATGCACCGCTGGACATGAGAATTCCTCCTCCAGCGTACTCTAGATTTGAAATTCCTGCCTCCTCTTCCCAGGTATGACATGCTGGTCGGACGTCATTTCCAGTCCGGTGCATTGTGGGTGATTATCAGGTGAGCGGGACAGGCGTCATTTGTGGTCCTGCGAATTGTGCAGTGTACTTAAGTGCCAATTGCCGGCTGCATCATGCAAACTACGCATGCTCGGAATGCGATAATAACATAGTAATAAAGCCTTCCACCGTTAAAACTATAAGTCCATCTAGTTAAACCCATAGACTAAAATGTTGATGCAGAGGAAGGCAAAAAAAAAACCCATGTGACAACAATAAGCTCCACATTGGGGGAAAAAATTCCTTCCTGACTCCAGATACGGCAATCATCCCTGGATCAATGCCCTATCAAAGAAACTAGTATACGAGTTTATAACCTGTAATATTATACTTTTCAAGAAACGCATACAGGCCCTTCTTAATCATGTGGCAGAGAGTTCCATAGTCTCACTGCTCTTACAGTAAAGAATCCGCGTCTGTGATTATGATTTAACCTTCTTTCCTCCAGACGTAGAGGATGCCCCTTGTCCCAGTCTCAGGCCTAAGAATAAAAAGATCATTACAAAGGTCTCTGTATTGTCCCCTCATATACAGTATTTATACATTATAATAGAATCACCCCTAAGCCTTCGTTTTTTCAAAGTAAATAACCCCAAGTTTAATAACCTGTCTTGGTATTGCAGACCCCTTAGTCCTCCAATAACCTTGGTCGATCTTCTCTGGACCTGCTCTAGTCCAGCTATGTCTTTCTTATATACAGGAGACCAGAGCTGTACACAGTATTCTAATTGTGGTCGCACTAGTGAATTGCATAGGGGTTAAATTATGTTCTCCTCATGAGCATCCCATTATTTTATTTGCTTTTGCATCAGCTACTTGACACTGGCCACTGAATGTGAGTTTGTCATTCACCCATACACCCAGGACTTTTTCAGTGAAAGGTTTGCCCAGTGTTTTACAATTAGGGAGGAAGCACACTATCCCACTTACATGTGAGTATCTCGGACGAGACTCGGATCAGTGATCCTGAATGGCCTCTCCCTCTCTGGACAGGGAGTGTGGAGCTCCATAGAAATTCAAGCAGCTGACATTCCCGTCCTGACAGGTGACTGCTCCAAGACTTGTCTTACTGCCTCGCATATCACACGGACAGTGTGATTCTATCCTTAAGCACATAATTATACATTTAATTCCTCTGCCCAAGTGCATGACCTTATATTTATCCCCATTAAAGCTCATCAGCCCAAGCTTCTATTTTACACAAATCCTTCTGTAATATAAAATTGTCCTCCTCTGTATTGGTTACCCTGCAGAGTTTAGTGTCATCTGCAAATATTGAAATTCTACTATGCCCCCTACAAGGTCATTAATAAATATGTTAAAAGGAAGCAGGCCCAATACTGACCCCTATGGTACCCCACTGTTAACCTTGACCCAGTCTTAGTATGTTCCATTAATAACCACCCTTTGTTTCCTATTACTGAGCCAATTTCTAAACCACTTACACATATTTTCCCTATCCCCATTTTTCTAATTTTATTTATCAACCTTTTGTGTGTCACCATATCAAAAGTTTTTGAAAAGTCCATATACACCACGTCCCCTGCATTTCTTTAGTCCAGCCTGGAACTTTCCTCTTCATAGAAGTTTATCAGATTAGTTTGACAGGAACGGTCCCTCGTAAAACCATGTTGATAATGGGTCATGAGGTTATTCTTCTTCAGATACTCCAGTATAGCATCTCTTAGAAAACCCTCCAGGATTTTACCCGCAGTAGAGCAGCTGTACTCCACTGTCATTCTGTGCTTGCTCATGTCTGTCAGCAGATGTATTTGTCTGATGGCAAAGATGTAGCAGAGCTGAACCCAGAAGAACCTTGGATTATGTCAGAGTGAGGATTTGTTTTTTTAATAAAGGTAGAGTTCCTAAATGTATTTTTTTGTATTTCTAATTTAAAAAAAATCTCTATTTTGTGTTTTTTTTTACTGTTTACTAGAAATTCATGAATGCTGGGGCTAACTTGGCCTGACATCACAAATTTTGGGCTTAGTACCAGCTAACAATACAAAGGTGGTATTAACCCCTTCATTGCCCAGCATATCACCGCCACCAGGGCCACTGGGAGAGCTGGGTAAAGCACCTAAAAATGGTGCTATGATGAATGCACCATTTCCAGGGGTGGCTGCGAGTTGTGGTTTTCAGCATGTGGGGCCCAGAACCTTTGGACCTTACAACGCTGAGAATTCCAGTCCCCAGCTGCCAGGTTTTACCAGACTGGTGACTAAAATACAGCAGGAGGCCACACATTTTTAAATTATTTACTTTCCCTATAATTTGATCGCCAGCCAAGGTAAAAACAGGCAGCTGGAGGTGGCAGTCTATAGCTGTCCACTTTATTTGCACTGAGAATCAAAAATGTAGCAGAGCATTGTCATTTTTTTTTCTATTATTTATTTATTTTTACACTTTTATACAGCATATGTGACAGGCCCAACAGCCAATCAAAGAGGTTGTCACATAGAATGGGTGTCTGTGATTGGCTGTTTGAGTAATCTACAATTAGCCCATACATTCTAGTATAGTAGAATGTATGTGCTGGTTTCAGATTGCTCCATCAGCCAATCATAGATGCCCATAGATGCCCATTCTGTGTTACAGCGTCTGTGATATAAAAGTGTAAAAGTAAATAAATTTAAAAAATGACATAGCACTCCATGAAATTTTTGATTCTCAGATCGGATAAAGCGGATAGCTACGGGCTGCCATCCCCAGCTGCCTGGCTTTACTTTGCCTGGTGATAAAATTACAGGGAAGCCCGCTATTTTTTTTTAATTATTTAAATAAATAATTTTTAAAAAATATGTGGCCTCTGCCGTATTTTGATCGCCTGCCAGGTATAACCAGGCATCGGATTCTCAGCGTGGTAAGGTCCAAGTGTTCTGAGTCCCACATGCTGAAAACCGCAGCCTGCAATTGCCCCTAGAAATTGCGCATTCCTTGTAGTGCCATTTCCATGTACCATACCCAGCTCTTCCAGCGGCCCTGGTGGAGGTGGTACGCTGGGTAATGAATGGGTTAATACCAGCTTTGTATTATCAGCTGCTACTATGCCCAAAATTCATGATGTCAGGCCTAATTAGACCCATACATTATGAATTTCTAGTAAACAGTTAATAAAACACAACACAGAGAAACTTTATTTTATTAGAAATAAAGCAAAGAAAATTTAGAGACTATCTTTATTAGAAAAAAAAAACGTTGCTCAGACGTAATCCACAATTATTCTGTCTTCAGTTCTGCTGCATCTATGCCATCAGACAAATATGTCTGCTGACAGAGATGAGCAGGCACAGAATGTCAGCGGAGCACAGCCATAAGTGAGAGAAGCAATCACTTTACGGCTGAGAACCGGGTGCCGACTGCTGTGTGAAAAGTTATCCAAGTTCACGTTAATCCGTGAACTGGGATAACCCCAGCATCACCCGGAACTTGGCGACCCCATTGCCGCCTTCATAGCATGTGCAGTTCGCATGATGAAGCTGGCAATTGGCATTTAACTAGACTGCGCAATGTGCAGGACCAGAAATGATGTCCGGCCCACTCTCCAGATAATCAGCCACAATGCACCGGACCGGAAATGACATCCATCCAGGGTGTCATACCCGGAAGGAGGAGGCAGGAATTTCAAATTGGGAGCGCACTGGAGGATGAATTCTCACACCCAGTGGAGTGTGATAACAGCAGCGAGGAGGGGAGACGGATCCCTGGAGACCACCTAGTCCGTCTACAGACTGTAGACTGGATGCCTCATTTTTATGTGAACATGTAAGTCTCAGAGTGTTTTTTTCACAGCCATTATAAAACAGTTTTAAGTCAGACAGGGATGGTTAGGGATGTGCTAGGAAGTATAGAGACAGGTAGTGATAGGTTTGAGGGCAAAAACGAGTTGACAGGTTCCCTTTAATGCCACATCCCCACCAGAGCCTGCTCCCCCAACTTCTGCTTCTGTCAACATGAATCGCCATATTCACTCTATTGGCGGTGCTGTTGATAGAGAATTCAGGGCCAGGAACGCTGGAGAGTGCATGCTCCACTCATTCACTAAGGTTAGAGTGGCTTGCACTTGCAGTACTTCACAGTCTGCACGAGTGAATGTGTATGTGTGTGCTGTCCAAGCTGAAGTCATTAAATCCTAAGCTTCAGCATATTGGAAAGCACCTCACCCTAATTATACCTTCAGCCTTCTGTTAGAAGCTGCAAGAAATTGCTTTTGGTTGTCCTGGCTAGTCTCCTTTCTTGTATAGTGTTTTCCTGTTTTGTTTCTTCTGCCTCTGCAGTGCCCCGCTAGTCAGCATGCTATAAAAGGGTACTGCACCAGAAGGTGTAGAATGCTTTGTCCTGGTAGAGGGGTAGTAGCAGCCTGAAGCTCCATCACCACACACACCTAGTGATAGGGGACCACTCAGACGCCTGTTACAAGGGTAATCGGTCTCGGTGGGAGGAGAAGCTAGGTTATAAAGTGAGTGGGGAAAGCAGGAAAGTGAGAAGTAGAAAAGGAATGGTGAGGAGAGGAAGTGAAAGAGAGTGTAAAAGAGGAGAAGAAACGGGGAGGGCACCTACACCTGGTGACCCAGACAGAGAGAGGCAAATAAGAGAGCGACCAAACGCTCTGGCCCAGTCCGAAGCTCCGATGTGGATCAGAGGGCCATCCCTGAACCAGAAATTACTGGCGTGGTTGATGTCTTCATAGGAGCACAATCCAACCGCCCAAATCAAGCACGGTCTCCACCAGAAGAGCTAGACTGGGTTGGGTTCCTTTTGGAGAGAAAAAGGGCTCCCATATCACCCGATGGGCCTGGTTCAAGAAGCGGGATTCGTGCAGGGCAGCACAAGGAGGAAGGAGTGCACAGAGGTAGGACATAGCGAGTATAGAGAAGGAACATCCACGGAGCTTCAGAGGGACACTGCCTACTGCCAGGTCCACCCGGTCCAAGACCTTAGCTGAAACAACTGCATACCCTGTAAGACTGCAGATTACTGGAGTAAAGTACCCGTACAGAGTGAACAAGTGTCTGTGTTTGTTCTTGGTGAACAGACGTAATTCTGCACTGTGAAGCAGAGACTGCACTGCCCTATTCCAGTCCCACGCTGAAATGACTACGCTGCCCTACTCCACCATTACACCCTTACAGCCCCGGGGATCCTGCTCCATCTGTAGGGAGTTGCAACACCTTGCTGCCGCCCATCACCCCGGAGATCCCAGCGCCGGTGCCATCACCAGATCTACAGGTGGCATCACGACATTCTCCTATAAACTTTAATCCCAGTAAATACCCCTTTTTGTTGTCCCCGCAAGACACCTCAGAATTGTGTACCTTACTGCCATCTCGGTTATGACCTGGCTCCCGGCCTATGTTATTGAATCCTAATTTTGTCTTTTTCCTGACCTTCCGGCTTTGACCCTGCTTTGCAACTTTCCTATCTCTTGACTAGACTCTACTGGACTCTGTTGTATATCCAGATCACTGTATAGAGGTTAAAGTGTGTCAGGCTTTCTTGGGGTTCTTTCTAATGAGCAGCTTGTGCCTAGTCTGATAACCCTTTTGTGCCTGAAGCCTCAGACGGAGGTTGGACTAGTGGGTGGAGATGAGCGAAGTAGTATGGATTTGGTTCTGTTCACTGAATGGCCATATGTTCACTGAACAGATCGGCAAACACTTCGACAAACCTCCGAACCCCATTGAAATCAGTGGGAGGCAAAATGAAATGCATAGAAAACACATTCAAAGGGACTCAAAAGCTGCTAAACAAGCTCTAACCATTTTACAGTGGAGACCCTCAGTTTTTGCACAGATATTAGCTTCTTAGACTATTATACTTACTTCCAGTCCCATGTAGGTTTGGTTAACGTCAGACTTAGTTCCGCCCACCCTTTCTGCTGGCATCTGTGATTGGTTGCCAGTATGGCAACTAAACTGATGTCAGATTATTGTAAAAATAAACAATTGAAAAAAATGGGCGTGCGTTTTTGCCATATTTTTGACTGCCAGCCAAGGTAACCCAGACAGCTGGGGACTTCATAATGTGATGAGGCCCATGTGTTCTGAGACCCCCACACTAAAAATTGCAGCTGGTAGCCACCCCAGAATTGGTGCCTACCAGAGAGATGCCAAAACCAGTGGTTACCATGTTCTTTCAGTTGCCCTGGTGCCAGTGGCAGGCTGGGTAATAAGGGGTTAATGCCAGCTGCATTTTACCATCTGGCCCTAAGCCCAAGGTTCATAATGTCATGCCACTGTGAACAGATGTCACAGAGGATCGTGGAGGGGTCTAATGAAGATAATAGAGATGGGAAAACGGTTGTATTTGTGTTCTTTTTACAAATAAATGAATTTCACAGTGTGGTGTATTATTTACTATTTATTTTGAGGCTAATAATGGCTGGGTCTAACATTGGCCCGACATTATGCACTTTGGGCTTAGTTCCAGCTGGCAATATTCAGCTGGCATTAACCCCTTATTACCTAGTCTGTCAACTCTACAGGGCAGCTGTAAGAGTTCATGTACAGCTCCAGAAAATGGTGCTTCTATGCACTATTTTCTGGGGCAGCTGCAGGTTGCAATTCACTGCGGGGGAAGGGGGCAGATTGCTTGAGTCTCCCCACTCTGAGGATTCCAGCCCCCTGCTTCCTATTTTTACCTAGTTGGCAACCAAAAATATAACAAAACCCATATCATTTTTTAAAAGGATTTCAAGAAGTAATTAAAATAAAAAGGGCTTCCCTGTATTTTTTTTTTTATTTTTGATTGAGGTAAAACTGTGCAGCTGGAGCTGTACCCAACTCTTCAAGCTGCCCTGTGGGGTTGGCAGACTGAATAATAAGGGGTTAATAACAGCTGAATTTTGCCAGCTGGCACTAAGCATGAGGTTCACAATGTTGGGCCAATGTTAGACTTGACCATTATGAACCTCTAAGTAAATCTAATATATAAAGCTGAATGTGTGTATGTGTGTATGTGTGTATGTATGTGTGTATATCCGGGATTGGCATCTACACCGTCGCAGCTACAGCCGCAAAATTTTGCAGAGTCACACGTCTGGACCCCGAGAGCGTCATAGGCTATGTTGTGAGGCGAAATTTTAACCCTGCGCGTTCCAGTTCACCAAACAATTTTGCCCCTATCTACATAATGGAAAAAAGGGAAAGGAAAGGTGTGGGAGGAAAATCGACAGCTGTCAGCTATAGAGACAAAATTTTGCACAGTCACACGTCTGGACCCCGGAGCATCATAGGCTATGTTGTGAGGCGAAATTTTAACCTCGCATATTCCAATTCACCAAACAATTTTGCCTCTATCGACATAATGGGGAAAAAGTGACAGTTACCAGTTGACAGTTGTGAATGAGAGGGGCTTAATGATAGCACCAAAGACTAACAGCACATACCAGCATATAGTCACTAAGGTGGGGCCCCAACATGAGATATTCACCACACACAGGGACATGTATATACACCACACGCACACAAAGAGTAACAGCAAGTGTATAGTCGCTAAAGTGCAGCACCAACATTGGATACTCACCACGCACCCGAACAAACACACACCACAAAGAGACACACACAACATAGAGACACACACACACCCCCAAGGGGACATACACACACTCTATAGCGACACATGCACTCACCCCACAGGGACACACACACCACAAAGAGACACACATAACACAGGCACACACCACACAGACCCCCCCCCCCACAGGTACACACACACATAGCCACCCTATAGGGACACATGCACTCACCCCACAGGGACACACACACCACGAAGAGACACACACACACCACACAGACCCCCCCACAGGGACACACACACATACACACCCTATAAAAACACATGCACTCACCCCTCAGGGACTCACACACCACAAAGGGACACACACAACACAGACACACACACACCCAACACAGACACCCCCCCCACAGGGACACACACATACACACCCTATAGGGACACATGCACTCACCCCACAGGGACACACACACACACACCACAAAGAGACACACACAACACAGATACACACACACACCACAGACCCCCACACAGGGGCACACACACATACACACCCTATAGGGACACATGCACTCACCCCACAGGGACACACACACACCACAAAGAGACACACACAACAGAGACACACACCACACAGACCCCCCCCACAGGGACACACACATACACACCCTATAGGGGCACATGCACTCACCCACAGGGACACACACACACACCACAAAGAGACACACACAACAGAGACACATACCACACAGACCCCATCCCACAGGGACACACACATACACACCCCAGGGACACACACACCACACAGACAGACACAGATGTGCACAAATCACCTCACACAACTCGCCTCATACGTGTGCTATCTTTATTTTCCAAATATAAACATCTGATTAAAAATAGCCAATGTGCAACACATGTGCCATATAGGGAATTAAGGCAGATGTCAGTCACATGAGCTGTCTATTATGTGTATGTGTGAGGTAACATATACTGCCCGGCCAGGGGAAAGTTTACTGTTGGCTGGAGATTTATTAGGCTGCCTATAGCAATCAAATCACAGCTCAGCTGCTATTTTCCTACAGGTCATTAATATGACATATTCAAATTCTATTTTGTTATAGCTAACAGCAGTTATTTATTAACCCGGGCGTAGCCGGGTACTACAGCTAGTAGTAAATAATACACCACACTGTGAAAACTTATTTCTTTGTAAAAAGGACACAAATACATCCCTCTTTTCCAATCTTTATTATTCCCACAAAAACCCTCCATGATCCCCTGTGCAACATATGTTTACAGTGGGACTGGATACTGTTGTGAGCAGAGTATTGTGAAAAAGTTCATCTGAGATCAGTCATGTCACTCTAGCTGATTTCAGATGAACCAGTCACCCTATTCACATCAAGCTGTCAGGTTTGGTTCTCGCTGTTAAAGGACATCTTTGAGTATTATTCACTACTAGCTATAGGGCCCAGCGTTGCCCATGCAAAATGCCCAAATACAGTTAGGGCCAGAAATATTTGGACAGTGACACAAGTTTTGTTATTTTAGCTGTTTACAAAAACATGTTCAGAAATACAATTATATATATAATATGGGCTGAAAGTGCACACTCCCAGCTGCAATATGAGAGTTTCCACATCCAAATCGGAGAAAGGGTTTAGGAATCATAGCTCTGTAATGCATAGCCTCCTCTTTTTCAAGGGACCAAAAGTAATTGGACAATGGACTCTAAGGGCTGCAATTAACTCTGAAGGCGTCTCCCTCGTTAACCTGTAATCAATGAAGTAGTTAAAAGGTCAGGGGTGGATTCCAGGTGTGTGGTTTTGCATTTGGAAACTGTTGCTGTGACCAGACAACATGCGGTCAAAGGAACTCTCAATTGAGGTTAAGCAGAACATCCTGAGGCTGAAAAAAAAGAAAAAATCCATCAGAGAGATAGCAGACATGCTTGGAGTAGCAAAATCAACAGTTGGGTACATTCTGAGAAAAAAGGAATTGACTGGTGAGCTTGGGAACTGTAAAAGGCCTGGGCGTCCACGGATGACAACAGTGGTGGATGATCGCCGCATACTTTATTTGGTGAAGAAGAACCCGTTCACAACATCAACTGAAGTCCAGAACACTCTCAGTGAAGTAGGTGTATCTGTCTCTAAGTCAACAGTAAAGAGAAGACTCCATGACAGTAAATACAAAGGGTTCACATCCAGATGCAAACCATTCATCAATTCCAAAAATAGACAGGCCAGAGTTAAATTTGCTGAAAAACACCTCAAGAAGCCAGCTCAGTTCTGGAAAAGTATTCTATGGACAGATGAGACAAAGATAAACCTGTACCAGAATGATGGGAAGAAAAAAGTTTGGAGAAGAAAGGGAACGGCACATGATCCAAGGCACACCACATCCTCTGTAAAACATGGTGGAGGCAACGTGATGGCATGGGCATGCATGGCTTTCAATGGCACTGGGTCACTTGTGTTTATTGATGACATAACAGCAGACAAGAGTAGCCGGATGAATTCTGAAGTGTACCGGGATATACTTTCAGCCCAGATTCAGCCAAATGCTGCAAAGTTGATTGGACGGTGCTTCATAGTACAGATGGACAATGACCCCAAGCATACAGCCAAAGCTACCCAGGAGTTCATGAGTGCAAAAAAGTGGAACATTCTGCAATGGCCAAGTCAATCACCAGATCTTAACCCAATTGAGCATGCATTTCACTTGCTGAAATCCAGACTTAAGACGGAAAGACCCACAAACAAGCAAGACCTGAAGGCTGCGGCTGTAAAGGCCTGGCAAAGCATTAAGAAGGAGGAAACCCAGCGTCTGGTGATGTCCATGGGTTCCAGACTTAAGGCAGTGATTGCCTCCAAAGGATTCGCAACAAAATATTAAAAATAAACATAACCCAAACAAAATATTTTTATTTGTCCAATTACTTTTGACCTCCTAAAATGTGGAGTGTTTGTAAAGAAATGTGTACAATTCCTACATTTTCTATCAGATATTTTTGTTCAACCCTTCAAATTAAACGTTACAATCTGCACTTGAATTCTGTTGTAAAGGTTTCATTTCAAATCCAATGTGGTGGCATGCAGAGCCCAACTCGCGAAAATTGTGTCACTGTCCAAATATTTCTGGCCCTAACTGTATGGTCGTAATGCTCATATATGGTAATGTATGTCGCCCATATATGGCAATATCGCCCATATATGACAATGAATGTATGTGCGTGTATGTATCATAGCTCTACCCCCTCCAAGTATCCCTGGCCCTTCATAGCTCTGCCCCTACACATAGCCCCACCCCTTCTGATAGCCTTGCCCTTTTCATAGTGCACACCCATGTATAGCCTCACCCCTTCATAGCTCCACCTCTCAACATAGTCTCGGGGCAGGGATATATGAAGGAGGCGAGGATATATGCAAATACAAGATGTGAAGTAGGCATAGCTATGTGGAGTAAGAAGGGCTTGATACATACACACACTGAACTTTTTGTATTGGTAATGGCTATGTAGAGTGGTTGTGGCAATATTGAGTGAGTGTGGCGTTATGGAGTGGGTGGGGCAGGGATATGTGAAGGAGGTGAGGATATGTGCAAATACAGGATGTGAAGTAGGCATAGCTATGTGGAGTGGGCAGGGCTTGATACATACATACTTACACAGTGGAGTGTGTGTGGCTATGTGGTGTGTGCATGGCCATGTGGAGTGTATGGGCAGGGCCTGCTCCAGGTTTCTGTGGGCCCCGGCGAAAAGGTCTCAGTGGGCCCCCTTTAAGTACATATCGCGGACTATATATATATATATATATATATATGTATATATATATATATTGCCGCACACTTACCGCAAGCCCCATAGACAATGCATGGGGCTTGCCGCAAACGTGCAGCAAGTGCAGCCGCTAGACGGAAAATGCGGCAGATGCGGGTTTTTTTTTACCGCAACTGCCACATTTAAAAAAAAAACTCCTATGTGAAGGCAGCCTTACAGGAACAGTGACTGCCGAAACCAGCAAGAGCTGTTTCTGACAGTGAGTATATTACACATTGTTAGGAGCGGGCTAAAATGCGTTTGCATTCTCTTGCGCTTTTTAAAAATACCCTTCAAATGCAAAATGTTGCATTTTTGTGCGTCTGAGGATGCTTGGTATATACACAGGCATCCTGAAGCACACAAATAATGCAAGCAGCTCAATGGAGCCGCACTGCCATATGGGTGGCACCGCAGCTTAGCGGAGTGTCTGGCCATCCAGATCTCTCTTTCTCCTCACCTTTCTTCTTGCCGCTCCAGTCGCTCTGCACATATCAGCACAGTGATGACATCGTGCCCCTCCATGCTGAGCTGCAGAATGCAGACAGCGGCAGAAGAGACTATGGAGAAGAATGCTGCTGGCAAAGGTGGCTGAGACTATAGGAGCGGAATCCGCGGGGGGCTACCACTGGTACACATACTTCGTACACACGCGACTCTGCTCCATACACCTCTACACACTCGGCTCTGCTCCGTACACCTCGTACGCACGCGGCTCTGCTCCGTACACCTCGTACGCACTCGGCTCTGCTCCGTACACCTCGTACGCACTCGGCTCTGCTCCGTACACCTCGTACGCACTCGGCTCTGCTCCGTACACCTCGTACGCACGCGGCTCTGCTCCATACACCTCATATGCACGCGGCTCTGCTCCGCACACCTTGTACGCACGCGGCTCTGCTCCGTACACCTCGTACGCACGCGGCTCTGCTCCGACACCTCGTACGCACGCGGCTCTGCTCCGTACACCTCGTACACACGCGGCTCTGCTCCGTACACCTCATACAGACACGGCTCCGCTCCGTACACCTCATACACACACGGCTCTGCTCCGTACACCTCATACAGACACGGCTCTCTCCGTACACCTCATACACACACGGCTCTGCTCCGTACACCTCGTACACACACGGCTCTGCTCCGTACACCTTGTGCACACACGGCTCTGCTCCGTACACCTCGTACACACACGGCTTTGCTCCGTACACCTCGTACACACACGGCTCTGCTCCGTACACCTCGTACACACACGGCTCTGCTCCGTACACCTTGTGCACACACGGCTCTGCTCCGTACACCTCGTACACACACGGCTTTGCTCCGTACACCTCGTACACACACGGCTCTGCTCCGTACACCTCGTACACACACGGCTTTGCTCCGTACACCTCGTACACACACGGCTCTGCTCCGTACACCTCGTACACACATAGCTCTGCTCCGTACACCTCGTACACACATGGCTCTGCTCCGTACACCTCGTACACACTCGGCTCTGCTCCGTACACCTAGTACCCACTCGGCTCCACTCCATACACCTCGTACACACACGGCTCCGCTCGATGCACCTAGTACACACTCGCCTCTGCTACATTCACACTGTAAATCCCTCCTGACCCCACACATAACCTTCACCTAATTGCCATACACCTAGTACACACTCACCTCTGCTACATTCACACTGTAAATGCCTCCTGACCACACACAAACTTCACCTTATTTGAGCATCATTCATGGTGGCCAGCACAGTCCTGGATACACTGAGGAGCTGATCATGAGACCCCTGACTCCTCCCCATCCATTGACATCATCACAGGTCCTGTCAGCCTGAGCCCAGAGTGTGTAGCTCTGTCGGCTCCCGTGGAGGGGGGAGGAGGGAGACCTCCGGTGCTGCAGGAGCCTGAAAATGACCCCCCAGCTGCCCCCTGGATATGGCCCTGGCTGTGGGGGCAGTGCTTAGGGGCCCCTGAGGCTAGGGTCACACTTGCTTTGTGACCCTAGCCTTATGCAAGTATTGTATGTTGCAGCGCATAGTGTTTAATGCTATGCGCTGGAGGCAGCCCATAGAAACCCGACGTTTACCTTGACAACTGCTGGTTCTCAATGTAAACATCGGGTTTCTATGGGCTCAGTTGCTGGCAGCGCATAGTGTTAAACGCTCTGCGCTGCAGCAGACAATACTTGAGTCAGGCTAGGGTCACAACACAAGTGTGACCCTAGCCCTCAGGGGCCCGGTGGGCCCCCTCCAAGCAGTCGGGCCCCGGCACTTGCCCGGGTACGCCAGGTGCTGACGCCAGGCCTGTGTGTGGGCTATGCACATACACTGAGCTTTTTGTATTGGGCATGGCTATGTAGAGTGGGCAGGGCTATGCAGAGTGGCTGTGGCAATATTGAGTGGGTGTGGCTATATGCAGTGGGTGGGGCTTGATGTGCACACTCAACTCTGTGTAGAGGGCCTGGCTATGTGTAGTGGGCATGGCTATCGGAAGGGTGTGGCTATGCGGAGTGGGTGGGGTTTAATGCATACACTCAGCTTTGTGGAGTAGGTGTGGTTATTTGGAGTGGGCATTACTATGTGGAGAGGGCATGGCTATGTTGAGTGGGCAGGACTTGATACATACATACATACACACACACTCACTTAACTTTATATATTAGATTTACATACAGATTCATAAGGCTAGCCAACTGGGCGTGGGTGGTAATCCATACCTGCCTGCTGTTCCTGTACTGGTGACCAAAAATACAGCAGAGCCCCATGTCATCATTATAAAATAATGGTCATCTGCTATTTTTATCTGCTAGCAGATAAGTGTAGAAGAAGTGGCCTGACACACTGCTGACCCTCTGCAATAATACAAATCTGCTCTCTAAAAAAAATAATAAAAAAGAAATAATAATATATAAAAAAAATAATGATAATAAAAAATATATATAAGCTTTTTTAAATGGATATTTAAAAACATTGTAAGGTTCCTAGACTTCACAGCTGCTGCCAAATATGGCACTGTTCCAAAAATTTACACCATGCAAGTGTCCCAACACCTGCAAACTCAAGGAAGCTTAAAATAATTTTCTTAAAGCTCTAGTAAATTCTACAGATTTAAAGAAAATGGTAGACCCGATGGCTGGGAACACCACAAACGTAAGGTTAGTTGTTGTTTCCGGCCAGTAGGTCTATCGGCGAAAGTTTTGGCCCCAAAGATTCAGGAAAAGTTTTAGGGACATTTAAATTTTCAAAATTTTTTCCCAAACAAAGCTGCATTCGTCGATTTTTTAGTAAATGGCAAGGGTTTCCAATAATGAACCGATTCTGCAATGTTGGTGCCAAATTTGAAATCGCCTAACATGTTCAAGTAAACTTTGCTCATCTCTACTAGTGGGTAGTATAGTGTAAAGTTGTAGCCATGTGCAGGCCAGGTAAATACTTTAGGCTGCAGTAATTAGATTCTTGTGATATCTGTGTCCCCGTCCCTCATAGACTGTGAGTCCTCGAGGACAGGGTCCTCTCCCCTCCTGTACCTGTACGTCTTGATTGTCCATACATATTGTACTTGTCCTCGTTTGCCCTTTCCATATGTAAAGTGCCATGGAATCTGATGGCGCTATATAAATAAATAATAATAATAATCAGTTCACAAGCACACTCCAGGGCGGAGGGGTACTCATTACCAGGCCAGTTCTTATGGTACTTTTTGGGGGATGTAAAGGTGGCCACTAAGTTTCGTGACCGTGGCGGTGTCAATTAAAAGTTCAGATGGTAGGGGAAATGAAAGGAAAAGGGGTATTCATGATGCCATCTGGGGTGTACGGCTATGTGTGGCCGCTGCTGCTGCAGAACCTCTGGGGATGATGACTGGCAGCTTAGATGGTTTCGCTCCCTGCAGGCGGAGCAGATCCCCAGGGCAGTGAGTAGGGAGGTTGGTTCAGAGTCATTGGCTGATGTTTATTGGGTCATCGGCACCTCAGAATGTCATGCGGGCTTTGCAGCCGGTGGTCGCCACTAAGAAAAGTCTCACACTCGTTTGTTGAGGTTCTGTACCTTTGTTGTAACATTTCAACCAGGCCAATCTCCGGTGTCAGCGATTTCTCTAGAACCGGGACAGTGTTGTCAAGACCCCTTAGGTGTTCCTTGCTCCTATGGTATTTCCTTCTCTGGTGGTACTCTCAGCCCTTCCAGTTTGTCTTGCCTCTCCCCTAAGCGCCTCCGCACACTGAGCTCAGGTAACGACAGCCACAGGCATTTTGTGGTACCTATTTCTGGTACCACAAATTAGTATGGCTGCCTTCTCCGAATTGTGCCTGGTTTGTGGTCACAGTACCCCTTTAGGAGCTCATGGCCACCGGTTCAACAGTTTGGGCGTGAAGCTACCGTGCTGTGTTCAGGGCCGCTTCCCTGTGTCATCCACCAGCCCCTCTGCTCCTCAGTCAGATATGGGTGTGCAGATGATCTGTTTCTTTTCTGCACCCCAAGGACTCCTCTCTTCTTCCACACCATTCATTATTTCCCTCCTGGGGCGAGGGTGACCGTGCTCCAGCCGCGGGAGCTAGCATCTTATACCTCCTACTACTCTGCTCTTCTCTTCCCGACCCTCTCTCTACACCTCCCTGTTCCCCTTGGTAGAGACTGGGTCTACCCTCTGGGGTCCACCCACCATCCCTTCTCAGGTTCCTAGTGTGTGTAGTGCGGGTCTCAACTCCACCATCCAGGTGCCCATAGAACAGGAGCACTACACTCCTGCTAAGGGAGGAGTGTAGTACCTCCGGTGGCAGTCTGACCGATGGGGCACCACACTGTCACCTTACCATTGATAGACAAGAGGAACAGAGCACTCAAAAAGAACTTCAGACAGGGGTGTGTGTGGAGAGCTTCAGGCCCAAACTCTACAGAGATTCCTCTGTCAGGGAACTGACTCCAGTGGTAGGAGTCATCAAGAGGAGACTTGGCATAGACTTGGGGGAACAGGTTAGCACAGAAACAAATGTTGGACAAGGCAAGTGCGATGATAGTCTATTCCATTATAGAGAATGGGTCCCTGTGGGTGAGACAAGACCTTGTTCAGGGAGGACTTTATCACTAATGTGCAGAACCATGGTGCTGAGCAGTAAGGAGGAGGATAGACAAATGTCAGCCATAGTGCTGGGAGCAATAGAGCAGTCAAAATTAAAGTAAGCCAAAAAGCCAATTATACATTTAAAGACTATCATGCATGATGGCGTAATCAAAGGTATGGTTTGTGCACAGGTAGTCGACACACCCAGCCAGGATAGCTGCAACTAAACAGCTCCCACCTGCTCTAAGGGGGTGGCAGGGGTGAACACAACATCCACCAGCGGAGGTGTGCGCCCCTAAGCCACCCCTGATTAACTTTATATATTTGACCTCCCCCTGACGAAGCGGCCTCAAGGGTTTCCTGTGCCGCGAAAAGCTTTGGGGCTTCCTGCCCTGTCTTCCCCTGCCCTGGGTGCCCTCTTCAACGGCAGTATTCCTTATTGGTAAACCTTTGGCACTTGTGTGGGTCTTCATCTGCAGGTTTAGGCTATTTGTATTAACTTGTACTGCGGTTATATGTTGCTCTATGGGTGATTGTGCACTATGATACTGCTTTATGCCACTTTTATGTACTGTTTTAAGCTGACGAGCTTTTGACTGTTTACACCCATATAGTTATTACCTAGGTGGACTGCCTGACATATATTCTGCCATTCCTCTTTGGAGTTTTTGTAATCCTTATTGTCTGCATTATACCTGCATTAACTGTAAATGTGCCAATGTGTTATGTCCCTGATTGTTTGGACATATAATCCATGCTATAATTCTGCTGCTATTTGTAGGGGGCTCCGTGCTATCCCCATCTGCCCTCCAAATATGTTTACAACAAAATATATTTATATTGACTTTTGGCTATATCCTCTGGTTTTGCTTCGTTTATATATTTATATATTTGTGGCCAAATGTATTGACACCCCTGCAGTTCTGTCAGATAATACTCAGTTTCTTCCTGAAAATACCTTATATACTCGCGTATAAGCCTAGTTTTTCAGTCCAAAAATTGGGCTGAAAAGTCCCCCCCTCGGCTTATACGCGAGTCAGTGCCATTATACAGGCCCCCCTCACAGTATGGCGCCCCCACCCTCACAGGATGGCCCCCGCATGCAGCGCTGCGTACATACATTACCTGGCTATCAGCTGTCACCCTCCGGTGGCGATTCGCTGCTCCTGGCTCCAGGCTTGCTCTCTTTGTCTGTGTCTTCCTGCTTGTGGCCAAAGGGCATCTCTGGGACGCATCGCGACCTCCGCGATCCACAGCTGGGCAGTAATGTGCTGCCGCGACCAGGGGCCAACGGGTGGTGACAGCTGATACCAGTATGAGCGGGCTGATGCTGGGAGCGATCCTGTGAGGGAGCTGCATACTGTGAGGGGCGTCACTGGATACACATGCATGGGGCTGTATACTGTGGGGGGACCTGTATACCACACTGCTGGGGTGTATACTGTGTGGGGCTGCTGATCACACTGTGGGGCTGTATACTGTGTGGGACCTGCTGTTACCATGCTGGGGCTGTATACTGTGTGGGATGCTGTATACACTGTGGGGTCGTGGACTGCTTATACACTGTGGGGCTGTATATCTTGTGTTACTCTGCTAATGACAGTATAATAACGTCTGTTCAAGGTTAATATGGGCATATAAGGGTCGTTATACGGTCGTTATACACAGTATAACGGTATTGCAACACAATTCTTGTATTATTATCTTCAAATTGCTAGCCAGATAACAAAACTTGATCATTCACAAAAACTCAAAAATGGGCCAGTACAAAACTTGGATTGCACCTCAGCCTAATACTTGTTGCACAACCTTTAGCCAAAATAACTGCGATCAACCGCTTCCGGTAACCATCAATGAGTTTCTTACAATGCTCTGCTGGAATTTTAGACCATTCTTCTTTGGCAAACAGCTCCAGGTCCCTAATATTCGAAGGGTGCCTTCTCCAAACTGCCATTTTTAGATCTCTCCACAGGTGTACTATGGGATTCAGGTCTGGACTCATTGCTGGCTACCTTAGATGTCTCCAGTGCTTTCTCTCAAACCATTTTCTAGTGCTTATTGAAGTGGTGTTTTGGGTCATTGTCCTGCTGGAAGACCCATGACCTCTGAGGGAGACCCAGCTTTCTCACACTGGGCCCTACATTATGCTGCAAAATTTGTTGGTAGTCTTCAGACTTCATAATGCCATGCACATGGTCAAGCAGTCCAGTGCCAGAGGCAGCAAAGCAACCCCAAAACATCAGGGAACCTCCGCCATGTTTGACTGTAGGGACCGTGTTCTTTTCTTTGAATGCCTCTTTTTCTCTCCTGTAAACTCTATGTTGATGCCTTTGCCCAAAAAGCTCTACTTTTGTCTCATCTGACCAGAGAACATTCTTCCAAAATGTTGTAGGCTTTCTCAGGTAAGTTTTGGCAAACTCCAGCCTGGCTTTTTTATGTTTCGGGGTAAGAAGTGGGGTCTTCCTGGATCTCCTACCATACAGTCTCTTTTCATTCAGACGCCGACAGATAGTACGGGTTGACACTGCTGTACCCTCGTACTGCAGGGCAGCTTGAACTTGTTTGGATGTTAGTCGAGGTTCTTTATCCACCATCCGCACAATCTTGCGTTGAAATCTCTCATCAATTTTTCTTTTCCGTCCACATCTAGGGAGGTTAGCCACAGTGCCATGGGCTTTAAACTTCTTGATGACAATGTGCACGCTAGACACAGGAACATTCAGGTCTTTGGAGATGGACTTGTAGCCTTCAGATTGCTCATGCTTCCTCACAATTTGGTTTCTCAAGTCCTCAGACAGTTCTTTGGTTTTCTTTCTTTTCTCCATGCTCAATGTGGTACACACAAGGACACAGGACAAAGGTTGAGTCAACTTTAATCCATGTCAACTGGCTGCAAGTGTGATTTAGTTATTGCCAACACCTGTTAGGTGCCACAGGTAAGTTACAGGTGCTGTTAATTACACAAATTAGAGAAGCATCACATGATTTTTCTAACAGTGCCAATACTTTTGTCCACCCCCTTTTTTATGTTTGGTGTGGAATTAGATCCAATTTGGCTTTAGGACAATTCTTTTTGTGTTTTTTCATTGAAGACAAATTAAATGAAGATAATAATACCAAAACATTTGTGATTGCAATCATTTTCAGGAAGAAACTGAGTATTATCTGACAGAATTGCAGGGGTGTCAATACATTTGGCCACAACTGTAACTGATTAACCAGATACACAATTCCTATGAGACCAATTAACAATACAAGGCCCTCCTATACAAAGCACTTCAAACACAACCCAGGAGTCAGGCCAGTTCAACTCAAAATGACACCTTAATAATCAAAACACAGTGATAAAATAAGTAAACATCAATAAAAACTGGTGCACATACAGGTAAATCCACAGGGTTTAAAGGATAAGAAGCCAACATGCACTACAAGGGCTATCATATCAGATATATATTTATATCCGGGTCCCAAAGGGTTTATGCCCTCAGCAAACATACAGCGCAATGCACCACAATGAAATCCTTAACAACCGTATCAACTGCTACCTTGATGGAATGATATTACCTGCAGTGACCAGGACACCCCTAACACGCGTATCGTGTTAGCTTCGTCAGTGGGATACGTGTGTAAGGGGTGTCCTGCTCACTGCAGTTAATATCATTCCATCAAGGTAGCAGTTGATAGTTAAGGATTTCTTTCTGGTACATAGCACTTTATGTTTACTGAGGGTATTAACCCTTTGGGACCTGGATATAACTAAATACCTGATATGATAGCCCTTGTATTGTATGTTGGCTTCTTATCTGTTATACTTTGTGGATGTACCTGTATGTGCACCAGTTTTTATTCATATTTCCTTATTTTACCACTGTATTTTGATTAATAAAGGTGTCATTTAGAGCTGAACTGCTCTTACTCCTGGGTTGTGTTTGAAGTAATTAACCAGATAGTTTCTAATTCCACAACAATACTGTGGTTTTTTTCGTATCAATACTAGTATCTTAACAGTGTGCAGCAATTTGATTGCAGATATTGGATACTGGCAGCAATCCATCTGGCCTTTATTTTTCATATACTGTAGCTTTAATAGAGTTCTGCCCAAATCAGCACAACTCATCAAGGTGAGCCTTTATCTATTAATCCCTTTTGTGTTTACATAATAATTCTATGAGCAACACAGACATCCTCCAAAATATTTAATTATGTATAGGTATCACAATAATTATTATGCATATAGTGTATCTCTCAAAGGAATATTTAAAATTGCTATCTTGCATTACTTAATTTATATTTTTTCAAACTATGGATTTTATTTAAAAACTGACCTTTTTTTTTAGGAAGTATTTGGGTACACTCCTTTGTAAATGCTTATGGGAAAATGCATTAAATGTTAATCTCACAAAGAATGGTTAAGATTGTTATCACAACCAGCTGTGCGAGCTCACAATTTGATTTTTTCAAGAAAAATGACTGCACATGATACTAGTTGGCCATTTTTGTGTATTATTTTTTCACTTGAGCAAACAGTAAAGTTTGTAAACTTTACACTGTTGCTAGTTTAACAAACAATAATAACACCATGTAACACAATTTTTGCTCCTGGCTTCCAAGTGTAATATTTCAACTGCTCATGTGTAAAGACTATGGAAAAACGACTACATTCAGCACAAACTTTGATTTTATGACCACAGCCCCAAAAAATTTCATATTTATTGTGTCAAAAAAGGAAATTACACTATGTAACAATTTTTTTTTTTTTTTGTTCCTGGGTACAAAGTGTGTTTTCCTAACCCGTTATGCCTAAACCAAAAAGAAAATAGTTGTTGTTCCACAAAAACTTTGCTTCTGTAATCAGGACAATGACATTTTGAAATTTGTCTGTTTTCGGGAAAATTCTCGATTCGTATTCAGTACTTAGACTATGTCATTGTCCTGATCACAGAAGCAAAGTTTTTGTGGAACAACAACTATTTTCCATTTGTTTTAGGCATAACGGGTTAGGAAAACACATTTTGTACCCAGGAACAAAAAATGTATAAAAATTTGTTACATACTGTAATTTACATTGATTTTTTGCTCATTTGAACCTTTGTTAGTTACGTAATATAGTGATAAGTTATATTTATGTGCTGTCCAAGAAGACAGATCAGGAAAGAAAACATACTAGTCCATCTCAATGAATTAGAATATCATCAAAAATCCATGTAATATTTCCATGTTTCAGGGTGTTTCTGAGTGCCCTAAAACTTGTTGACTACTAAATCAATAGTATATTCACCCTTTGATGTCTTGTGGACAGGGGCGGACTGGCCCAGGTGGCAGGGGGCAAGTGCCCCCCAAGCTGGTGGAATTGCCCTCATCTAGGGCCGCCCCCATACTGAAACGGCCCGGCGGCTCTGCTTTGTGGCCGCAGCTGCTTGCATAACAGCAGCCGACAGTGGACATGCCCGGCGGGAAGCATGGTGAGTGCGGGCTGCGTGATAGCAGCCACAGCCCCCTCCCCGCCCGCCGCTCCTCACCTCATCCATCAGCACCCCCCCCGCTCCTCAACTGCAAGGGCTGGAAGAAAAACACTGCCTCCTGGGGCAAAGTAGTCCTCGTACCCAGGGGCGTGCTGGACAGCTATACGGGCCGGGGCAGCATGATTGCTGTCAGAATCCACTATGGCCGCACACAGCAAACTGCTGGCGGCCTCTCTGCCTCTCTGTACTGGGATGCGGTCGGCGGCTAATACTTGTGCAGTGCCGGCATCTCAGCAGTGAGGGCTGTGTGGGGCTGCCGGCCAAAGCCAATACTGACGAGGCTGCGCCCACATCGTGCTTCCCGCCAAGGAGGAAACCGCAATCTACTATTCACATTGGGCAACAAGAAAGGTAGGAGATGTGCAGCCAGTGTCCCCGAGCATCAAACCCCCCATACATGGGAAGGGATTTATTACAGGAGATTTGCATTGTCAATATAATTGGGCTGTAACTATCATCTTCATCTGGGTGTAGCTGTATCTGTCTTAATAGTGGTAGTGATGCAATTTTAGCATATTGGACAGGCTGATTTCTCTGTGCCATATCTATTTCAGCAGCAGTGCACTGCATGCAGATTGGATTAGCTGATTACACTGTCTTTTCTGTCATCCTTTTCACATGATTTGCACAGCACTTTAATATGTGTATGTCTGAATGTGTATATGATTGTGTATGCATGTATAGGATTGTGTATGGGATTAGGTGTGTGTATGATTGTGTGTATAGGATTGATTGTGTGTATGATTGATTGGGTGTGGGGCTGTGTCTGTGTGGCTGACTATTTGTCTGTATGTGGCTGGGGTTTTGTGGCTGGGGCTTTGTGTGGCTGGGGCTTTGTGGCTGGTTGTGTGTGGCTGGGGCTGCGTGGCTGTGGCTGACTATGTGTCTGTGTTGCTGGGGCTGTCTGTGGCTGACTGTGTCTGTGTGGCTGAGGCTGCGTGGCTGGCTGTGTGTGGCAAAATGTGTCTGTGTGGCTGACTGTGTCTGTGTGGCTGAGGCTGCGTGGCTGCATGTGGCTGTCTGTGTGTCTGTGTCTTTATGTGGCTGGGGCTATGTGGCTGTGGCAGGCTGTGTGTGCCTAACTATGTCTGTGTGTTGTTGGGGCTGCGTGACTGTGGCTGCATGGCTGTGGCTGAGGCTGCATGGCTGGCTGTGTGTGGCTGGGGCTGTTTGGCTGTGTGTGGCTGACTGTGTGTGTTTGGCTGGCTGTGTGGTTGGCTGTATGTCTGTGTGTGGCTGGCTATGGCTGTCTATATTGCTCGCTGTGTGTGTGGCTGGCTGTGTCTGTGTGTGTGGGTAGCTGCGCCTGTGTGTGGCTGGCTTTGGCTGTGTGTGTGGCTGTCTATGTGGCTGGCTGTATGTGTGTGGCTGTATGTGTGGCTGGCTGGCTTTGGCTGTGTGTGGCTAGCTATGTGTGTGGCTGTATGTGTGTGGCTGATTGTGTGTGTGGCTGATATTGTGTGTGTAGCTGGCTGTGTCTGTATTTGGCTGGCTGTGTCTGTGTGTGCTTGTGTGTGGCTGGCTATGGCTGTCTATGTTGCTGGCTGTGGCTCTGTGTGTGGCTGGCTGTGGCTATGTGTGTGGCTGTCTATGTGGCTGTGTCTCTCTGTGTGGCTCTCTGTGTCTGTGTAGCTGTCTATGTGGCTGGCTGTCTATGTGGCTGACTGTTTTTGTGTGGTTGTGGCTCTGTGTGTGGCTGTGGCTCTGTGTGTGGCTGTGGCGGGCTGTCTGTGTAGCTGGCCACTAGGACATCCAAATGCTGTGCGAGTGTCCGACAGATTTCTTAGATCACATCCATGTGCAATCTGTTTTGTTTCTCAGCAGCTATTACTGTAGAATCATTTACAGGAGCATTTTACAGTTGTCTCAGTTGAAGAATGATATGTATCAGTGAAAAAAACAGATGCCTCTCGGATGGTCCGTGTGCGGTCCATGATTTTGTCGGACTCATAGACTTGCATTGGCGAGCCTCGCACATGAATCGCATGCTGTCGCAGCATGTTGTGACTTTTTTCCCATCCAGAATCTGGATGAGAAAAAAGCGTCCGACACTCGCCAATGTGTTTCAGACGTTGATTAACTGACTGCACTGCAATAAAATCACACATTGCACTCATCCGAGTTTCACGCCTGTGTGTCCGTGCCCTAATAATAAAATCCATATAGTAATCCTACAATGTCTGCTGGACATGGTATGGGGAGGGTGTATGGCTCAGTTAGTACACACTCCATACTTCTTGTTATTAACCAGTTAATGCTCTCTTGTCCACCGCACTGCAGTGTCAAAAGAGGAAGACAGCGAGACAGGCAGCAACATGGCATCAAAGAGCCCATGACCTCGAAATAGAAGATCCTCAGATCCCGGTATTGTGACGACATATGAAGAAATATTTTTTTACATTTACATTACACTATGAACTCCACAGCATTTACATACATCATCAACACTGTCCCCATTGCGCTCACAATGAAAACATCCTACCAGTATGTCTCATATTGTATATGGCCTTTCTTTGATATCACCTTCACAATTCTTGTATTTATTGAACTTGTCAGGTTTTGGATGTTTTCTGATTGCATTTGTTTGCAGGATGTCAGAATTGACTCCCAGAGCTGCTGGTTTGACGGTTAATGTCTTACAGCATCTTAGATTTTTTTTGCTTAATGGTACTTCCAAGTTTCTGAATAGGGCTGAGATCAGGGGAGACTCTTAGCCACACCATGGTTTTCTCTACTTTTATGTTCATAGCAGCCAATTACTCAGGGGTATGCTCTGTACTAAGAGATGGTGCATTGTCATGCATGGGGATGACTTTGTACGAAGAAAAAAAGTGGTCAGTCTAAAAGTATATATACTTTGCCGTGGTCCTTTTCACGCCTTCATGGACCCTATGGGGCAAACTAGCTCTCTCCACATGATTACGACCCAAAACATTACTGCCACCTCCTTGCTGATGTCAGAACCTTTTTGTGACATGGTGGCAGTCATCTAGCAACCACCCACTACTCCAACCATAATGGGAACCTCTAGGCTCCTTTTAGCTACTCCTCTGTCTGCAGAGGGGCGTGGCGTGATGTTGTACCACTGACAGTGCCTAGGGCGGCAGGAACTCCAAATACGGGCCTGGCTGGAGGGACTGAGATGGGCCGCCGAGAATTTCCGACAGCACTCCCCCCCACCCCCCCGGTCCTCACCTAAGGGCCGGAGGGACTGAGACGGGTCGCCGAGGATTTCCAACAGCGCCCCCACCCCCGGTCCTCAGAAAAATTTTGCCACCCAGGGTTTGCGTCGCCAGTCAGCCCCTGCTTGTGGAATACAGTAGTGTGGTTTTTAACCCTTTATCCTCCCTACTTTAATTTTTCTGAAATAATGAACTTTGTGTTTTATAATCCACAACATTGACAGAAATTTGCAAAGTCCCAGACATAAGTGACAATTATAAAAATAGCAAAAGAAAAAAAAAACACCCTGCTAATAAGAGCTTACAATCTACCATGACTTGGAGGTGATACAAAGTACAGGTATTTATTTACAATGATGGTCCAGCCATCTTAAAGAAATGGAGGGTTAATAAAGGCTGCATGAGTCATCACAAGCCAATCTGTGTACAGCTTTTGGGTTTGATGGAGATTGACGGAGAGTTGTGTTCTGTGAAATAGTGAATGGGCTATATATAAAAGCATGATAGGCTGCCTTAAAAAGATGAGTTTGTAGGGAGCGCCTAAAAGTGTGTAAGTTGTGGATAGTCCTAATTTCTATGAGTAGAGCATTCCAGAAAATTGGTGCAGCTCAGGAGAAGTCTTGAAGCCTGGAGTGGGAGGTTTGGATAAGTGTGGATGTTTGTCAGAGGTTGCTTGTAGAATGCAGTGAATGGGTAGGGTGATAGATAAAGATGAGGGTACAGAGGTAGGGAGGTGCTGCATTGTGAAGAGCTTTGTGGGTGAGAACAAGCAATTTAAATTGGATTCTATAATGCATGGGCAGCTAGTACAATGACTGGCACAGAGTAGATACGTACGAGTAACGATTAGCCAGATAGGTGACCCTGGATGCTGCTTTAAGGATGGACTAGAGGGGGGAAAGTCTAGTGTGGGGGAGGCCAATAAATAGATAATTTCAATAATCAAGGTGGGAATGGATCAGGGCCACAGTTAGGGTTTTTGCTTTTCATCGTGTGAAAGGGACGGATTCTAGAGATGTTCTGCAGCTACAAGTGACAAGAGCAGGTAAGAGCTTGTATATAGGAGGTGAAGGAGATATTGGTGTCAAACATAATACCCAGACAGTGAGCCTGCTGCCTAGGCATTATCATGGTGCTGCACACTTAGAAGGAGATGACAGATTTAGGGAGGTTAGTGGAGGGCGGGAGCAGCAGAAGTTCAATTTTGGAATGGATGAGTTTCAGATAGAGAGTGGACATGATGTAGGAAACTGCGGTTAGACACTCGTTGGCGTTCTGTAATGCAGTGAGGGTAAGGTAAGGGATGAAGTGTATAGTTGTGTGTCATCACCATAAAAATGGTACTGGAAGTCAAATCTGCTGATGGTCTGTCCAATAAGGTCTGCGTAGAGTGAGAAGAGAAGAGGGCCAAGGACTGAACCCTGAGGGACCCCAATAGTGAGGGGAAGAGGAGAGAAAGTGGAGCCAGTGAAGGATACATTAAAGGAGCAGTCAGAAAGATAGGAAGAGAACCAGGAGAATGTGGTTTCCTTTATGCCAATTGAGTGTAGCATAGTGAGTAGGAGATAGTGGTCAACAGTGTCAAAAGCTGCAGTAAGGTCAAGAAGAATAAGCAGAGAGTTGTCACTATTATGTTTTGCCATCAGAAGGTCATTGGTCACTTTGATGAGGGCAAGGGCAGTTTCTGTAGAATATAGGGGGCATAAACCAGACTGTAATGGATCTAGAAGAGAGTGAGCAGAGAGATAGCGGCTGAGGCAGGAGTAGACCAGGTGCTCCAAGAGTTTAGAGATGAAGGGGAGATTGGAATCTGGTCTGCAGTTATTTGTGCAGAATGGTTCAAGAGAATATTTCTTTCATATTGAAGCAATGATAGAGTGGTTAAAGGTAGAAGGGATAATACAAGAAGATAGAGAGAGATTGAAGATTTTGGTTAGGTGAGTAATGATGACAGGAGAGAGAGAAACTGGAGTAGTTGTGAGGGATAGGATCAGTGTTGCACATAGTAAAACGAGAGGAAAAGAGGAGCCTGGAGACTTCTCCTTCTGTGACTGGGTCAAACGCAGAGAGTGAACCAGAGAAGATGTGGGGTGGGATTGGAGTAACAGCGCTTGGAGGTTTGGAGCTGATTTCCTGGCAGATGTTTTCTATTTTTCTGTAAAGTAAGAAGCCAGATCATCAGCACAGATGTCACGACGACTTAGTCAGGACTTGCAGCTCTCTGGCGCCCCCTTAGCCTGCTGGCCAAATCCAGTATTGTCAGAGGATAAGAAAAGAGCCAAGCTGCTCTAATTTATGCCGTCTACTGCGGCACGTGATGTGATGGGATGTATATATACCACCAGTTCCTGCCAGGAACGTATATATACCTCAATCCACCCTCAGGCCCACAATATCACATAAATACAAAAAGTTATGCTGCCACCACCGATCTCTTTAAGGTGGATCGGTCACCTGCTCTGGTAACGTATGAAAGCGGGGTTTTCGTGTCAGATCGTCATAGGACAAGGAGAACGAAACTAGTAAATTATAATATTTTACACCCAAAGATGGGAGTGCTTATATAAAAAAAATATACAAGATATTACATAAGAGACAATAACAGTTATAAACATAAAAGTAAAATAAAAGAAGAAATTGCCAGACCTAGCCACGCGGTGACAAACTTAGATCCATTGGGGGGGGGCTCCCCAGAAAGGTATGATTCCTCCACACAGCGATAGAGTCTTGTTATGTCCGTGCCCCTGGGTGGAATCACCTCGAAAATGGCTGCTCTGGTTTTAATAAAGGCAGAGAACCTGTGGCCAACCTCGAAGATTGACCACTCCCTGGTGGAATGGTCCTCTGAGACCTCCTCTTTCATCGGGCTTAATAAATCTTCATTCTTCATATCTGGGGATGGGGTGGGCCCACATCCATGATATATGTGGCGCCCCTGCGTACAGGTGGCCACAGAAGGGTACTGCAGCCAGGCAGTTAGGACATGGTAAACACTACACCCTCACAGCCCACATCCCCACGCATAGAGAGGGTTCACATCCAGCTCCGAGGTCGGAGACTATATGAGACCAGAGGAGTGGTGGATGAGGAGTGGGTTGGGCACACCAGAAGGTCAGGTGACTGACAGTATATAGAGAGGGGGAGGAGTAAAGGAAGTTAGTAAGCCATGGTGCTGAGCAGCAAAGACAAGGAGTAGGCTGAAGGAGCTGAGATACAAAGACAGAGAGTGATTGCACGTCCTGGAAGAGCCTAAGCTGAGGAGCGCAGACCCGTACTGAGCCAATGCGAGCCAGATGGGGGGGAAAGCCCGTCCAAGATGCTGAAACCACCAGGAGTGTGACAGACAGAGAAGGGACGGTGCAACCCGTGCCCTGGACAGCAGCAGAAGCTACTAACAGCAGGTGGAGAAGCCCTCCTAGATATCTGAAGGAAACAGAGGAAGGAGCCTGGCAGAGCCTCACGCTGGAGGACTGTTGCAGGCTGGGCTAGAGCAGAGTGTCAGCTCTGAAGGGGACCGACGATCCACCCGGTATCCCCAGATTCACTGACGGGGAGCTTTAGTTTCAAGCTGGAGTTCCTAACCCAAAGAACAGGCAGCTCAGTGACACACTAGGACTCACAGAAGCCCGAGTCACCGCTATACTGTTCAGCGTCCGCATACACCCGTGTAAGACGGAGAGAGAGAGTAATAGCCCGGAAAGGTACACTAAAAGACTGTGTGAGGGGTCACAAGGAGAGAGGAGCCTGGCTGCAGGAGAGAAGGGAACCCGGGAAGGGAGAATGCAACTGAATGTTAAGAGCTGTGTAAAGAACTGCAGATAACCTGTAACTTGCTTGAAGAAGAACAACTTAAGTAAAGCTTTGGAAACCCTGCATTGTCTCCTGCCTGCTTCCATCTGCAGACCATTCCTCCCATACAGGCTTGCACTGGAAAGATCTCAACCTGCAGAGCTACAGCCTGTCAGCACCAACGCTGAGGAGAGATCCCTGCAGCTGCAAAGTAAGTGTGCTCACACAGACCAACAGACTTTAACTCCTTACTGCCCCGGGGGATACAGTTCTCCCCACTAGAACTATACCATCCCCGCTGCCATTCCATCACCCCCGGAGGTTCTGCAGCAGCCGCGGCCCCAAAGCTGGCCGCACCAAGTGGGTGGCGTCACCCGTGACAATATCCCTTGTAAATATTCCCCTTTTATTGTGCTGAGCCAGGGACACGGTCCGGACCAGGCCACCAGTGACATCCCCAGCAGCAGATCGGTCCGGTACCGAGTACCCCACGTCCCTTGGGGCTCCACAACCTGGCGTCACGAACAGGATCTACCCGGTCCAAAAGAATTGGACCTTGTGCGCCAAAAGAACTGTTTCTACACTTTTCCCGCCAAAATCTGACCCCAATGGCGGCCACCAGGGACTAGCGCCATGTGCAGAGGGGGCGTTCCTAAGACTCCCATCGTGGGCCGGTCCGGTCCAAGGCGCGAAAAGAAGGTCCCGCCCTGGCTCTCCTTAACTCCGGGAGAGCCAGCTGTCACTCTAAAAGAAGAGCCGCCGCCCCTAGACCCTCCTACCAAAAAGCTGGCGCGAACTGAGAAGGAAATCGTCATCAGGAGGGGCGGAGCAAGCAACCGGAAGAGAAGCAGTCGCCATTCAGAGACACGAGGACGGAAGCGGAGGACGCACTGAAGAGCGCTCTGTGCGAGAGACCACGAGTGATCCCGGAGGGCCCACAGATTGAACCAGTGGAGGAACCCGGTCGAGGAGAGACCCCGTGTGATCGCGTAGAGATGGCGGAAGGTGGAGAAGAGCGTCCCCGCATCCTAGACACCCGGAGGGGTGTATTGCGGCTGCTGCCCCCGAGGATGACACGGGTTCAGGAAGCTAATAGAACCCGGATCCAGATAGACATCGACCGCAGCCCGAACTACGAAGTCCGGCTACAGCGACCCGGCCGGGTCGAAGAGCACGGACATGCCGCGAGCGACGCCGAAGGCCATACTGCTGTACTTGTGGATGTGAGTACCCCGCCAGCTATCGTGAACCAAGCATGGAGAGATGTCGACCCGCTCGGAGCTCTACCGGAAGGGTTCCTGAAGCTGCCGGAGCCCCTGATCCCTGCGCCAAAGACACTTGAGGTGAGAGGGGAGCAGCTGCGTTGCTGGTGGGAGCGGAGTAAAGACTGCCAAGATCTGATGGGCTTTCTAGACGAGTCGGAAGGTGAAGTAGGCCCCGCGGAAATCATAACCCGAGAAGAATATATCCGGAGATGTGTGCGGAGGTGGGAGAAAGAGGAGGTCGAGAGGCTGGCACAGAAGCAGGAGCTGGTAGCCCGCGCCAAAGAGGCCAAGAACGTAGCCCGCCGCGACCGTGAGATTCAGAACTCCCCAAGACACGAGGGCCAGATTGTAAAGATCATCCGAGAGAGAGGTTACGCATTCGCCCGCGAACCCGGAGGGCGGTATGACATATTTATCAATAAAAGAGAGGTGGAATAGGAGCTCCCGCCAGACCATCCAGATCGCCAGGTCGAGATCGGCGAGTGGGTATCATACCACATTGCACAAGGCGAGCGCGGCCCGTACGGCCTCCAAGTTAAGAGACTTTGTTTACAATCCGAGCAAGCAGAGAAAGACGAAGCCTCGACTGCAGAATATTGCGAAGTGCGAGATGACTTCAATGAGCCCAGCTACACTGATGTGGCGACCAACACGGATCCTGTGATCATCTTTGAAACTCCAACACTGACAAGAGATGCCATCACTCAGACACCAGAGAGCTACCTTCTGATTGACGCTCTACAACACCTGGAGTTGTTCCCCAAGAGGAAGTCAGCACCGCAGACGCTGCCGTGGAAACAACCGGAGAAGAAGGAGTGAGCACGGGTCCTGAACAGATGAAGAAGAAGAACTGTAAGTGTGAATGTACATTGTTCCTTATTGATCCCCCAACCTCACCTGAGTGAATGTTAGCATTTCCCTGTCTGTCTTATGTGTCTCAAACTGAACATTTGCATCATGAACAATGACGTGATACTAACTTTCTTGTATATAGTTGAGCGCACTTGTGTGCTCCCCTTTGGTTTTAAGACCAGATGCAAATGCGAAATAATGCACGAACTCTGCATTTTGAACTTTGAAGCTGCTTTTTGAGAATTTTTGAAAGTTTTAGCACTTTTTGAAAAGGAGAATTTTATACTTTTATACGAAGCAATGTCTTATAATGTCTTTTACAGAAAAGAGGGTAATGACGAGTATATACCCATGCACTTATGTTTATAGTTAAAGCAACGTTCCGAGAATCGTGCCTCCCGGAATGGTAAGAAACAAGAATCCATAATGTTTACTGTTATAGATAATATAAAAATGTTTTCAGGGTAACCAATGTCGAGTCGCGCGCGGACGCGCTGTTTAACTCCGGGAGAATGTGGCGCCCCTGCGTACAGGTGGCCACAGAAGGGTACTGCAGCCAGGCAGTTAGGACATGGTAAACACTACACCCTCACAGCCCACATCCCCACGCATAGAGAGGGTTCACATCCAGCTCCGAGGTCGGAGACTATATGAGACCAGAGGAGTGGTGGATGAGGAGTGGGTTGGGCACACCAGAAGGTCAGGTGACTGACAGTATATAGAGAGGGGGAGGAGTAAAGGAAGTTAGTAAGCCATGGTGCTGAGCAGCAAAGACAAGGAGTAGGCTGAAGGAGCTGAGATACAAAGACAGAGAGTGATTGCACGTTCTGGAAGAGCCTGAGCTGAGGAGCGCAGACCCGTACTGAGCCAATGCGAGCCCGATGGGGGGAAAGCCCGTCCAAGATGCTGAAACCACCAGGAGTGTGACAGACAGAGAAGGGACGGTGCAACCCGTGCCCTGGACAGCAGCAGAAGCTACTAACAGCAGGTGGAGAAGCCCTCCTAGATATCTGAAGGAAACAGAGGAAGGAGCCTGGCAGAGCCTCACGCTGGAGGACTGTTGCAGGCTGGGCTAGAGCAGAGTGTCAGCTCTGAAGGGGACCGACGATCCACCCGGTATCCCCAGATTCACTGACGGGGAACTTTAGTTTCAAGCTGGAGTTCCTAACCCAAAGAACAGGCAGCTCAGTGACACACTAGGACTCACAGAAGCCCGAGTCACCGCTATACTGTTCAGCGTCCGCATACACCCGTGTAAGACGGAGAGAGAGAGTAATAGCCCGGAAAGGTACACTAAAAGACTGTGTGAGGGGTCACAAGGAGAGAGGAGCCTGGCTGCAGGAGAGAAGGGAACCCGGGAAGGGAGAATGCAACTGAATGTTAAGAGCTGTGTAAAGAACTGCAGATAACCTGTAACTTGCTTGAAGAAGAACAACTTAAGTAAAGCTTTGGAAACCCTGCATTGTCTCCTGCCTGCTTCCATCTGCAGACCATTCCTCCCATACAGGCTTGCACTGGAAAGATCTCAACCTGCAGAGCTACAGCCTGTCAGCACCAACGCTGAGGAGAGATCCCTGCAGCTGCAAAGTAAGTGTGCCACACAGACCAACAGACTTTAACTCCTTACTGCCCCGGGGGATACAGTTCTCCCCACTAGAACTATACCATCCCCGCTGCCATTCCATCACCCCCGGAGGTTCTGCAGCAGCCGCGGCCCCATAGCTGGCCGCACCAAGTGGGTGGCGTCACCCGTGACAATATCCCTTGTAAATATTCCCCTTTTATTGTGCTGAGCCAGGGACACGGTCCGGACCAGGCCACCAGTGACATCCTCAGCAGCAGATCGGTCCGGTACCGAGTACCCCACGTCCCTTGGGGCTCCACATATACACCTCATGTTTACTTTCATTTAATTCTGAGAATATTGATACCAAATATGACCTATTTATGAGGTTTAGAAAGCTAGAACTCATTTCCCAGGTTCCTGAGTGTTACATAGATATACAAGACATATCATTGAATGTGCAAAAATGTGAATAATCTAAAAATATGAATTATGAGTTTGTGGGATAAACAAGTCTTCTTAAATTTGACATTCACAAAACTATCTTTCAAGACAAAGAACTTTTTGGAGGGACAGCTAGAAGCTTTAGCTCTGCCTCAGGTATTTATTGCTCTGCAGTCATAAATAGTGGATAGGGGAGGCAGAGAGAGAGAGAGAGAGGGGGGTTGTATGTAGAATTGGAAACCCCTCAGGATAGAGAAAGTCTTATGTCTGCTTGTCTAACCTCTTCCAATAATGAAACATATCCATACTTTCAGGTGTCAATAATAGGGTCCTGCACTTTAGAACAGAGGAGAGAGTGAAAGAGTTTATTTTTGGATTGTTGGGTAGTGAGATCAGGCTGGTGAAGAAGGTCTGTCTGGCAAGGTGAAGGGCAGAGTTGTAGATTTTCAACGTACATTTATAGTGGATAAAGTTTTCTGGTGAGGAATTTTTATTTTTTCTGAAATGGAGTTCACCAGTACTAGAGCATTGCTGCAGAAGTCAAGTTTGCAATGTGAGCAAAGACTGTTTTAATCTGTGTTTAGACATTTTAAGGGTGAGGGATACTACTTGGTCCAGGGTGCTTCTGAGAGTGTCATTGTAGGAATTAACAGACAGATTAGCAAAGGAGAAGGAGGAGATAGGGGACAGTGATGAGAGTAGAGAGTATGTGAGTGTATGAGGGTTAATGGTTTGTAGATTCTAAAAGTCAAATGATGCTCCTTCCCTTTTGAGCCCTCCTGTACACCAAAACAGTAGTTTTCCACCACATATGATATATTGACATATGTCAGAGCTGGGAACAGAGGACAAATGGCTATGACAGAGATGAGTGAACCTTTTGAAGATCAGATTCGGCTATGTTCGCCAAATAGATCAGCGGTCAATTCGCCAAACTTCTAAACCCAATCAATGGGAGGCAAATCAAGACCCTAGAAAACAACTCAAAGGGGCAGAAAAGCTGCCAAACACAGCTCAACCTATTCTCACTCTCTAGGCACGGACATTATCTTACTACACTATTACTTAGCAAGCTTCAGCGTCACTGTCACCATGCTTTTGGGCCCGCTCATGAACCTCAGAAATCCTTATGACATCCCTGAGGCTGTCTCAGGTTACACAGTGGGTGTCATGCATCAGGAAATCGCGCTGTGGACCAGAGAACCTCAGTGGCGTCAGCGCTCATAACACTAGCTATCTACTGAGAGCTGCGATATCATGCGAGACGCAGCGGATATATCCTGACCGTATCGTGAAAAAGTGCATGAGAGGAGCAGTGATGTCAGGGAGTGCAGCGCAGTTCAAACTTGCGGGATAGCCCCTGCATGACCAGTCAAGTCTGAACCGCAGTAATGTTTGTTATGGCACTGCTTGTCACACTCTCACATGTGCCTGCATACCTGCTCTCCCTGCATATGGGGGATGCTTTCTGTAAACATGACCCCATCATATTGTTTTAAGGCCCCATGTCCACAGTACATTGTTTGATGCTGCTTTTGAAGCAGATTTTAGAATCGGCATCAAAAGCTGCATGTCTATTCTCTAGTAAGCAAAGTCTATGAGAGTTCAGGAGTGCTGTGCTAATGTGTTTTTTTTCCTTAATGATTTGGTGCAGATTTTTGGGGCAGAAAAAGAAATCTGAACCACATGTCCAAAGAATATAAAAACAAAGTGGGTACAGCATTTCTGACCTGTCATAGACTTTGCTGGCTTCAAGATACAGTAGGTATGCAGATTTTTATGCGGATTCTCAAAATCTGGATCACAAAAAGCATCAAACAATCCACCGTGTGCACAGGGCCTGAGGGGTCCAGGGAGAGCCGCAGTTGTGGTTAAAGGGCTCTAGGATTCCTCTTGCCCCCTGGATGCTTCCCCAGAGACTTCTATGGCAGGGGTTGCCAACTACAGTCCTCAAGGTCTGAAAACAGTGCAAGTTTTGAGGATTTGCTCACCATTGCATAGGTGCTAATTGCAGAAGTGATGATTCCAGCACCTTGTGCAATGTAGGTGAAATACTGAATACATCACTGTTTGCAGCTCTTGAGGACTGCCCTTGGTCAACCCTATTCTAAAGGAGTGTGTGTAGTGTTTTGCATTTCCATACCTCAGACTATCAGACCAGAAGCCTGCAGCTTGGTCACTAGTGTGATCCCGGCAGCATTTCTCGGTGAAATGACGAGTTCTCGCGATAAGTCGTCATGTGACCGGAAACCTCTGCTGAGACTATGACGTCACCGCAGGTCCTACAGGCCCTCACTAGTAGTGAATACATATATACATTGCGGAACTGAAATCGAACTAAAATCGAACATTACCCCGAACTGCCGAATTTAGAGCAAATTGTTCTAAATCGACGAATGACTCGAATATCGCCAAAAACAGCTCGGATTTGAGATTGGCGAACAATTCGAGTCGAACACTGCTCATCTCTATTGGTCACCAGTCTCTATAGGGCAATATACCTGTTTGCAGAAACATTTCAGCACACAAGGGAGTAAAGTACAAAAAACTTTACTGTAGCACACACTATAATAATTCTCAAACACACAGATAAGAATATACATTGTGCATATCTATTTTTTTTAATAAAACCCTAAGGCTACTTCCGTCAGGATATATCAGTATGCTACGTTACATCCTGGCTGAAGTAGCCTCTACACCCACTCTGGGTGTTCCAATATGGCCGCCCGTTACCGGGAGCTGTGCTGACTGTATATAGAGGCTGTGCAGACTGTATATAGAGGCTGTGCTGACTGTATATAGAGGCTGTGCTGACTGTATATAGACGCTGACTGACTGTATATAGAGGCTGTGCTGACTGTATATAGAGGCTGTGCTGACTGTATATAGAGGCTATGCAGACTGTATATATAGGCTGTGCTGACTGTATATAGAGGCTGGCTGAGTGTATATAGAGGCTGTGCTGACTGTATATAGAGGCTATGCAGACTGTATATAGAGGCTGGCTGACTGTGTATAGAGTCTGTGCTGACTGTATAGAGCTGTGCTGACTGTATAGACTGTACTGACTGTATTTAGAGGCTGCCTGTGCTGACTGTATATAGAGACTGTGCTGACTGTATATAGAGGCTGTGCTGATAGAGACTGCGGACTGTATATAGAGGCTGGCTGACTGTATATAGAGGCTGTGCTGACTGTATATAGAGGCTGTGCTGACTGTATATAGAGACTGTGCTGACTGTATATAGAGGCTGTGCTGATAGAGACTGCGGACTGTATATAGAGGCTGGCTGACTGTATATAGAGGCTGTGCAGACTGTATATAGAGGCTGTGCAAACTGTATATAGAGGCTGGCTGACTGTATATAGAGGCTGTGCTGACTGTATATAGAGGCTGTGCTGATAGAGGCTGTGCTGACTGTATATAGAGGATGTGCTGATAGAGGCTGTGCTGACTGTATATAAATGCTGTGCTGACTGTATATAGAGGCTGTGCTGACTGTATATAGAGGCTATGCTGACTATATATAGAGGCTGTGCTGATAGAGGCTGTGCTTGCTGTATATAGAGGCTGTGCTGATAGAGTCTGTACTGACTGTATATAGAGGCTGTGCTGATAGAGACTGCGGACTGTATATAGAGGCTGGCTGACTATATATAGAGGCTGTGCTGACTGTATATAGAGGCTGTGCTGACTGTATATAGAGACTGTGCTGATAGAGACTGCGGACTGTATATATAGAGGCTGGCTGACTGTATATAGAGGCTGTGCAGACTGTATATAGAGGCTGTGCAAACTGTATATAGAGGCTGGCTGACTGTATATAGAGGCTGTGCTGACTGTATATAGAGCTGTGCTGATAGAGGCTGTGCTGACTGTATATAGAGGCTGGCTGACTGTATATAGAGGCTGTGCTGACTGTATATAGAGGCTGTGCTGACTGTATATAGAGGCTGTGCTGATAGAGGCTGTGCTGACTGTATATAGAGGATGTGCTGATAGAGGCTGTGCTGACTGTATATAAAGGCTGTGCTGACTGTATATAGAGGCTGTGCTGACTGTATATAGAGGCTATGCTGACTATATATAGAGGCTGTGCTGATAGAGGCTGTGCTTACTGTATATAGAGGCTGTGCTGATAGAGTCTGTACTGACTGTATATAGAGGCTGTGCTGATAGAGGCTGTGCTGACTGTATATAGAGGCTGTGCTGACTGTATGTAGAGGCTGTGCTGATAGAAGCTGTGCTGACTGTATATAGAGGCTGGCTGTGACTGTATATAGAGCTGTGCTGACTGTATATAGAGGCTATGCTGACAGAGGCTGGCTGACTGTATATAGAGGCTGTGCTGACTGTATATAGAGGCTGTGCTGACTGTATATAGAGGCTGTGCTGACTGTATATAGAAGCTGTGCTGACTGTATATAGAGGCTGTGCTAATAGAAGCTGTGCTGACTGTATATAGAGGCTGAGTGACTGTATATAGAGCTGTGCTGACTGTATATAGAGGCTGTGCTGACTGTATATAGAGGCTGTGCAGAGTGCAGCAGTGTTGGTGTACAGCACTGTCAGAGTTCAGTGGTGTCAGTGAGCAGTAGTGTTGGTGTACAGCAGTGTTGGTGTACAACGATGTCAGTGTACAACAGTGTCAATGTACATGGTGTCAGAGTTCAGTGGTGTCAGTGTACAGCGGTGTCGGTGTACAGCAGTGTTGGTGTTCAGTGGTGTCGTTGAGCAGCAGTGTTGGTGTACATTGGTATTTGTGAACAGCGGTGACGGAGTTCAGTGGTGTCGGTGTGCAGCAGTGTCAGTGTACAGCAGTATCGGTGTACAGCAGCATCGGTGCACAGCAGTGTTGGTGTATAGCAGTGTTGGTGTGCAGCAGTGTTGGTGTACAGCAGTGTTGGTGTATAGAGGTGTAGGTCTGCAGCAGTGTCGGTGTACAGCATTGTCGGTGTGCAAAAGTGTCAGTGTACAGCGCTGTTGGAGTTCAGTGGTGTCGGTCTGCAGCAGTGTTGGTGTACAGCAATATTGGTGTACAGCCTTGTCGGTGTACAGCGGTGTTGGTATACAGCGGTGTCGGTATACAGCGGTGTCGGTGTGCAGTGTTGTCAGTGTGCAGTGTTGTCAGTGTGCAGTGTTGTCAGTGTGCAGCGGTGTCTGTGTGCAGCAGTGTCGGTGTGCAGCAGTGCCGGTGTGCAGCAGTGCCGCTATACAGCAGTGCCGGTGTGCAGCAGTGTCGGTGTCAGCAGTGCCGGTGTACAGCAGTGTTGGTGTACAGCAGTGTCGGTGTACAGCAGTGTTGGTGTATAGTGGTGTTGGTCTGCAGCAGTGTCGGTGTACAGCAGTGTCGGTGTGCAACAGTGTCAGTGTACAGCGCTGTAGGAGTTCAGTGGTGTTGGTCTGCAGCAGTGTTGGTGTACAGCAATATTGCTGTACAGCCGTGTTGGTGTACAGCGGTGTTGGTGTGCAGCGGTGTCAGTGTGCAGCAGTGTCAGTATGCAGCAGTGTCGGTGTACAGCAGTGTCGGTGTACAGCGGTGTCGGTGTACAGCGGTGTCGGTGTACAGCGGTGTTGGTGTACAGCGGTATCAGTGTGCAGCGGTGTCAGTGTGCAGCAGTGTAAGTATGCAGCAGTGTTGGTGTACAGCAGTGTCCGTGTACAGTAGTGTTGTTGTACAGCCGTGTCGGTGTACAGCGGTGTTGGTGTACAGCAGTGTCAGTGTGCAGCGGTGTCAGTGTGCAGCTGTGTCAGTATGCAGCAGTGTTGGTGTACAGCAGTGTCGGTGTACAGTAGTGTTGTTGTACAGCGGTGTCGGTGTACAGCGATGTTGGTGTGCAGCAGTGTCAATGTGCAGCAGTGTCATTGTGCAGCAGTGTTGGTGTACAGCGCTGTCGAGAGTTTAGTGGTATCAATGTACAGCAGTGTTGGCGTACAGCAGTGTTGGTGTACAGCATTGTGGGTGTTCAGTGGTGTCGGTGTACAACAGTGTTAGTGTACAGCAGTGTTGGTGTTCAGTGATGTCAGTGCGCAGCAGCATCAGTGTACAGCAATGTCAGTGTTCAGTGATGTTGTGTACAGCAATGTCGCCGTTAAGTGGTGCTGGTGTACAGCAGTGTCGGTGTAGAGCGGTATCATTGTTCAGTGGTGTCAGTGTGCAGCAGTGTCAGGGTACAGCAGTGTAATGGTACCTTTACACGCCGCTACTGGATGGTGGCAACAACCGGGTACTTCACGTGCACGAGCACGAACAAACGGTTGCAAACGGTAATCGCACCACCTTTAGACGCCGCAACAAGGTGCGCTACGGTAGGTTACATCTATCTCTGGATACACCGCCGGGTGTCTCAAGTTACCTTCTGCAGAGCACCTTACCTCATTTACACACCGCTAGCAGTGTCGATGTACAGCAGTGTCAGTTTACAGCAGTGTCGGTGTTCAGTAGTGTCGGTGTGCAGCAGTGTGGCTGTACGGCAGTGTTGGTGTGCAGCAGTGTCAGTATGCAGCAGTGTCTGTGTGCAGCAGTGTTGGTGTACAGAAGTCAGTGTATAGCAGTGTCGGTGTGCAACGGTGTCGGTGTACAGCAGCGTCGGTGTGCAGCAGTGTCGGTGTGCAGCAATGTTGGTGTACAGCAGTGTCAGTGTGCAGCAATGTTGGTGTACAGCAGCGTCTGTGTGCAGCAGTGTCGGTGTGCAGCAGTGTCGGTGTGCAGCAGTGTCGGTGTGCAGCAGTGTCGGTGTGCAGCAGTGTTGGTGTACAGCGGTGTCGGTGTAAGCAGGGTTGGTGTACAGCAGTATTGGTGTTCAGTGGTGTCGGTGTTAAGTGGCGTCGGTGTTCAGTGGTGTCGGTGTACAGCAATGTCAGTGTTCAAAGGTGTTGGTGGGGGGCAGTGTCGGTGTTCATTGGTGTCGGTGTTCACCAGTGTTGCTGTATAGTGGTGTCAGTGTACAGCAGTGTCGGTGTACAGCAGTGTTGTGTATAGAGGTGTCAGTGTACAGCAGTGTCGGTGTGCATCAGTGTTGGTGTACAGCGATGTCGGTTAACAGCGGTGTAGGTGTACATGGTGTCGGAGTTCTGTGCTGTCGGTGTACAGTGATGTCAGTGCACAGCAGTGTTGGTGTACAGCGGTGTCGGCGTACAAGCGGTGTCAGAGTTCAGTGGTGTTGGTGTACAGCAGTGTCGGTGTACAGCGTTGTTGGTATGCAGCAGTGTCTGTATTCAAGGTGTCAGTGTTCAGTGGTGTCGGAGTGCATAAGTGTTGGTGTACAGCAGTGTCGGTGTTCAGTGGTGTTGGTGTGCAGCAGTGTCAGTGTATAGCGGTGTCAGTGTACAGCGGTGTCAGTGTGCAGCAGTGTCGATGTGCAGCAGTGTGAGGGTACCTTTACACGCCGCTACTGGATGGTGGCAACAACCGGGTGCTTCACGTGCACGAGCACACACAAACGGTTGCCAACGGTAAACGCACCACCTTTACACGCCGCAACAAGGTGCGCTACGGTAGGTTACATCTATCTCTGGATACACCGCCGGGTGCCACAAGTTACCTTCTGCAGCTTACCTTACCTCATTTACACACCGCTACAACAAGCTAATATGGGCGGACCTGGTGCAGCAGGGACAACACATAGGCGTGTCACAATTATGGATTACGAGACGCTCGTACGCTGATAGGACAAAGCAATAACATCATGATTGGCCAGGCAGCGCAGGAGGCTGACTAATACATCACACTCGAGCAACTGTGTAGTGTGAGTGGTCAGCTCCTTAAATATGCCTCCCTATGCAGCAACAACCAATCGTAACGCAGGAGCTTCCTCCAATGATCGCTGATGGGGGGTGGTAACCCGGAGCCTGTGTCACGCCCCAGCTACATGCCAGGTACATAGCCTGGTGTAGAAACAACCCTTCTGTTCCTTCTTTACACGCCGAAACAGGTTGCTACCATCGGCTGGGTAACCACCTGTTTTAGGGCAGTGCTTTGAAACAGGTGCCGCCACTGGCGGGTGGCTACAACCGTCTTCACACGCCACTACCTCGGGTTGATTTGGCGGTGCAAGATACATTTCTCTCATGTACCCGGTTGTTGCCACCATCCAGTAGCGGCGTGTAAAGGTACCCTCAGTGTGCAGCAGTGTCAGTGTGCAGCAGTGTCGGTGTATAGCCGTGATGGTGTGCAACAGTGTCGGTGTATAGCAGTGTCATTGTACAGCGGTGTCGGAGTGCAGCAGTGACGGTGTGCAGCAGTGTCGATGTGCAGCAGTGTCAGTGTGCAGCAGTGTCGGTGTACAGCAGTGTTGGTGTACAGTGGTGTCGGAGTACAGCGATGTCGGTGTGCAGCAGTGTCGGTGCACAGCGTTGTCGGTGTGCAGCAGTGTCAGTATACAGCGATGTCGGTGTACAGCGGTGTCGGTGTGCAGCAGTGTCCGTGTCCAGCAGTGTCGGTGTGCAGCAGTGTCGGTGTACAGTCGTGTTGGTGTACAGCAATGTCAGCGTTCAGTGGTGTTGGTGGGCAGCAGTGTCGGTGTTCTGTGGTGTTGGTGTCAAGCAGTGTCGGTGTGCAGCAGTGTTGGTGCACAGCGGTGTCGGTGCACAGCGGTGTCTGTGTGCAGCGGTGTCTGTGTGCAGCGGTGTCAGTGAGCAGCAGTGTCGGTGTGCAGCAGTGTCGGTGTGCAGCAGTGCCGGTGTGCAGCAGTGTTAATGTACAGCAGTGTCGGTGTACAGCAGTGTTTGTGTATAGCGGTGTTGGTCTGCAGCAGTGTCGGTGTACAGCAGTGGTGGTGTGAAACAGTGTCAGTGTACAGCGATGTCGGTGTACAGCGGTGTCAATGTGCAGCGGTGTTGGTGTGCAGCAGTGTCAGTGTGCAGCAGTGTCAGTGTGCAACAGTGTCAGTGTGCAGCAGTGCCGTTGTACAGCAGTGCCGGTGTACAGCAGTGTTGGTGTACAGCAGTGTCAGTGTACAGTAGTGTTGTTGTATAGCGGTGTCAGTGTACAGCGATGTCGGTGTGCAGCGGTGTCATTGTGCAGCAGTGTCGGTGTGCAGCAGTGTTGGTGTGCAGGGCTGTCGGAATTCAGTGGTGTCAGTGTGCAGCGGTGTTGGTGTACAGCAGTGTTGGTGTACAGCAGTGTCGGTGTACAGCAGTGTCGGTGTTCAGTGATGACAGTGTACAGCACTGTTGGTGTACAGCAGTGTTGGTGTACAGCGGTGTGGGTGTTCAGTGTTGCCGGTGTACAGCAGTGTTGGTGTTTAGTGGTGTCGGTGTACAACAGTGTTAGTGTACAGCAGTTTCTAGTAGGAAAGGGGAAAGGAGATATGTGCTCACCCAATTCCAATGGATCGGTGGTGCTGGATTGACTGTCTGTAGAAGTTCACAATGTAGAAGTAAAGGATCCAGCACCAGACAGAACTCCATATAAAAGTTTCTTCTTTATTAAATCACGTCATCAAGGCATAAAATTAGAGTTGCATGTAAATATGGAAACACAGTCCCAAGATAGGCTGGACGCGTTTCGAACGACAGTTCTTTATCTACAGCATAACAAAAATGAATGCAAACAATCCTTATATACAGATAAAACCTTGCCCCTCAGACACAGTTGTCCTAATTTAATGCTAAAGAAGTTAATTAACTCAAGATATGCAGGTTTTTGGAGCAATCCTGCAAATATGGTATAGCAAACCAACCTATATTAGTAACCAATGCAACTTATTCCAGTAAAATTTACATATATTGTATTATTCCATATCATATGATATCAATAAAAATAAGTTGCATCGGTTTTGTAGTTGAGTCCATTGCGTGTTATGGGTATCGATAGAATCAATAAAAACAAAAGGGGAGGGACTGGGAGCGACAAGTTAGATGTAAAGAATTTTTCTGGATAATGACACTGAATGTGAGAGTTCCCAATGGACTCAACTACAAAACCGAAACAACTTATTTTTATTGAAATCATATGATATGGAATAATGCAATATATGTAATTTTACTGGAATAAGTTGCATTGGTTAATAATATAGGTTGGTTTGCTATACCATATTTGCAGGTTTGCTCCAAAAACCTGCATATCTTGAGTTAATTAACTTCTTTAGCATTTAATTAGGACAGCTGTGTCTGAGGGGCAAGGTTTTATCTGTATATAAGGATTGTTTGCATTCATTTTTGTTATGCTGTAGATAAAGAACTGTCGTTCGAAACACGTCCAGCCTATCTTGGGACTGCGTTCCCATATTTACATGCAACTCTAATTTTATGCCTTGATGACGTGATTTAATAAAGAAGAAACTTTTATATGGAGTTCTGTCTGGTGCTGGATCTTTTACTTCTACAGTGTACAGCAGTGTTGGTGTTCAGTGGTGTCGAAGTACAGCAGTGTCAGTGTACAGCGACGTCAGTGTTCAGTGATGTTGTGTACAGCAATGTCGCCGTTAAGTGGTGTTGGTGTACAGCGGTGTCGTTGTTCAGTGGTGTCAGTGTGCAGCAGAGTCAGTGTACAGCAGTGTCAGTCTTCAGTGGTGTCGGTGTGCAGCAGTGTCAGTGTACAGCAGTGTCGGTGTTCAGTGGTGTTGTCTACAGCAATGTCAGTGTTCAGTGGCTTCGGTGTTCAGTGGCGTCGGTGTTCAGTGGTGTCAATGTGCAGCAGTGTTGGTGTGCAGCAGTGTCGGTGTATAGCGTTGTTGGTGTATAGAGGTGTCGGTGTACAGCGGTGTCGGTGTGCAGCAGTGTCGGTGTACAGCAGTGTCCGTATACAGCACTGTTGGAGTTCAGTGGTGTCGGTGTGCAGTGGTATTGGTGTACAGTGGTGTCGGTGTACAGCGGTGTCGATGTACAGTGGTGCCGGAGTTCAGTGGTGTCAGCGTGCAGCAGTGCAACTGCACAGCAGTGTTGGTGTTAAGTGGTGTTGGTGTTTAGTTGTTTCGGTGTACAGCAATATCAGTGTTCAGTGGTGTCAGTGTACAGCAGTGTTGGTGTACAGCGGTGTAGGTGTTCAGTGTTGCCGGTGTACAGCAGTATTGGTGTTTAGTGGTGTCGGTGTGCAGCAGTGTCAGTGTACAGCGACGTCAGTGTTCAGTGATGTGTACAGCAATGTCGCCGTTAAGTGGTGTTGGTGTACAGCGGTGTCGTTGTTCAGTGGTGTCGGTGTGCAGCAGTGTCAGTGTACAGCAGTGTCAGTCTTCAGTGGTGTCGGTGTGAAGCAGTGTCAGTGTACAGCAGTGTCGGTGATCAGTGGTGTTGTCTACAGCAATGTCAGTGTTCAGTGGCGTCGGTGTTCAGTGGCGTCGGTGTTCAGTGGTGTCAATGTGCAGCAGTGTTGGTGTGCAGCAGTGTCGGTGTATAGCGTTGTTGGTGTATAGAGGTGTCGGTGTACAGCGGTGTCGGTGTGCAGCAGTTTCAGTGTACAGCAGTGTCGGTGTACAGCACTGTTGGAGTTCAGTGGTGTCGGTGTGCAGTGGTATTGGTGTACAGTGGTGTCGGTGTACAGCGGTGTCGATGTACAGCGGTGCCGGAGTTCAGTTGTGTCAGCGTGCAGAAGTGCCGCTGCACAACAGTGTTGGTGTTAAGTGGTGTTGGTGTATAGTTGTTTCAGTGTACAGCAATATCAGTGTTCAGTGGTGTTGGTGTGCAGCTGTGCCGGTGTTCAGTGGTGTCGGTGTACAGCAGTGTCGGTGTACAGCAGTTTTGGTGTTATATTGCTGTCGGTGTACAGCGGTGTGGGTGTGCAGCAGTGTCAGTGTGCAGCAGTGTCATTGTGTAGCAGTCACGTGCACAGCAGTGTTGGTGTTCAGTGGTGTTGGTGTTTAGTTGTGTCGGTGTACAGCAATATCAGAGTTCAGTGGTGTTGGTGTGCAGCAGTGTCGGTGTTCAGTACTGTCGGTGTACAGCAGTGTCGGTGTACAGCAGCGTTGGTGTATATTGCTGTCGGTGTACAGCGGTGTGGGTGTGCAGCAGTGTCAGTGTGCAGCAGTGTCATTGTGCAGCAGAGTCGGTTGTACAGCGCTGTCAGAGTTCAGAGGTGTCAGTGTGCAGCCATGTTGGTGTACAGCAGTGTTGGTATACAGCGATGTCGGTGTACAGCAGTGTCGGTGTACAGCAGTGTCAGTGTGCAGCAGTGTCATTGTGCAGCAGTGTAATTGTGCAGCAGTGTCATTGTACAGCAGTGTCATTGTGCAGCAGTGTTGGTGTACAGAAGTGTTGGTGTATAGTGGTGTTGGTGTACAGCGGTGTTGGTGTGCAGCAGTGTCAGTGTGCAGCAGTGTCAGTGTGCAGCAGTGTCATTGTGCAGCAGTGCCGGTGTACAGCAGTGTTGGTGTATATTGGTGTCGGTGTACAGCGGTGTGGGTGTGCAGCAGTGTCAGTGAGCAACAGTGTTAGTGTGCAGCAGTGTCATTGCGCAGCAGAGTTGGTGTACAGCGCTGTCAGAGTTCAGAGGTGTCAGTGTGCAGCCACGTTGGTGTACAGCAGTGTTGATATACAGCGATGTCGATGTACAGCAGTGTCGGTGTACAGCAGTGTCGGTGTACAGCAGTGTCGGTGTACAGCACTGTTGGAGTTCAGTGGTGTCGGTGTGCAGTGGTATTGGTGTACAGTGGTGTCGGTGTACAGCGGTGTCAATGTACAGCGTTGCCGGAGTTCAGTGGTGTCAGCGTGCAGCAGTGCCACTGCACAGCAGTGTTGGTGTTCAGTGGTATTGGTGTTTAGTTGTTTCTGTGTACAGCAATATCAGTGTTCAGTGGTGTTGGTGTGCAGCAGTGTCGGTGTTCAGTGGTGTTGGTGTACAGCAGTGTTGGTGTATAGTGGTGTTGGTGTACAGCGGTGTTGGTGTGCAGCAGTGTCAGTGTGCAGCAGTGTCATTGTGCAGCAGTGCCGGGGCACAGCAGTGTTGGTGTTCAGTGGTGTTGGTGTTTAGTTGTGTCGGTGTACAGCAATATCAGAGTTCAGTGGTGTTGGTGTGCAGCAGTGTCAGTGTTCAGTACTGTCAGTGTACAGCAGTGTTGGTGTATAGTGGTATCAGAGTTCAGTGGTGTCAGTGTGCAGCCATGTTGGTGTACAGCAGTGTTTGATGTACAGCGATGTCGGTGTGCAGCAGTGTCAGTGTGCAACAGTGTCAGTGTGCGGCAGTGTCATTGTGCAGCAGAGTCGGTGTACAGCGCTGTCAGAGTTCAGTGGTGTCAGTGTGCAGTCATGTTGGTGTACAGCAGTATTTGATGAACAGCGATTTCGGTGTACAGCAGTGTCGGTGCTCAGTGGTGTCGTTAAGTAGCAGTGTTGGTGTACAGCGGTGTCATTGTACAGCGGTGTCGGAGTTCAGTGGTGTCGTGTTACACCAGTGTCGGTGTGCAGCAGCGTTGGTGTGCAGCAGTGTCGGTTTGCAGCAGTGTCGGTGTGCAGCAGTGTTGGTGTACAACAGTGTCGGTGTACAGCAGTGTCAGTGTGCAGTGGTGTTAGTGTACAGCAGTGTCGGTGTGCAGCAGTGTCGGTGTACAGCAGCATCGGTGTGCAGCAGTATCGGTGTGCAGCAGTGTCGGTGTGCAGCAGTGTCGGTGTACAGCAGTGTTGGTGTACAGCGGTGTCAGTGTGCAGCGGTGTTGGTGTACAGCAGTGTTGGTGTTCAGTGGTGTCGGTGTACAGCAATGTCAGTGTTCAGTGGTGTTGGTGGGCAGCAGTGTCGGTGTTCATTGGTGCCAGTGTACAGCAGTGTTGTGTATAGTGGTGTCTTTGTACAGCAGTGTCGGTGTGCAGCAGTGTCGGTGTGCAGCAGTGTCAGTGTACAGCGGTGTTGGTGTACAGCGGTGTCGGAGTGCAGCAGTGTTGGTGTACAGCGATGTCGGTGTACAGCGGTGTAGGTGTACATGGTGTCGGAGTTCAGTGCTGTCGGTGTACAGCAATGTCAGTGTACAGCAGTGTTGGTGTACAGCGGTGTCGGTGTACAATCGGTATCAGAGTTCAGGGGTGTTGGTGGTGCAGCAGTGTGGGTATACAGCGTTGTTGGTGTGCATCAGTGTCTGTGTTCAGGGTGTCAGTGTTCAGTGGTGTCAGTGTGCAGCAGTGTCGATGTACAGCAGTGTCAGTGTACAGCAGTGTCGGTGTGCAGCAGTGTTGGTGTACAGCAGTGTTGGTGTGCAACATTGTTGGTGTAGAGCAGTGTCAGTGTTCAGTGGTGTCAGTGTACAGCAGTGTTGGTGTACAGCAGTGTTGGTGTACAGCGGTGTAAGTGTTCAGTGTTGCGGTGTACAGCAGTGTTGGTGTTTAGTGGTGTCGGTGTGCAGCAGTGTTAGTGTACAGCGACGTCAGTGTTCAGTGATGTGTACAGCAATGTCGTCGTTAAGTGTTGTTGGTGTACAGCGGTGTCGTTGTTCAGTGGTGTCGGTGTGCAGCAGTGTCAGTGTACAGCAGTGTCGGTGATCAGTGGTGTTGTCTACAGCAATGTCAGTGTTCAGTGGCGTCGGTGTTCAGTGGCGTCGGTGTTCAGTGGTATCAATGTGCAGCAGTGTTGGTGTGCAGCAGTGTCGATGTATAGCGTTGTTGGTGTATAGAGGTGTCGGTGTACAGCGCTGTCGGTGTGCAGCAGTGTCGGTGTACAGCAGTGTCGGGTACAGCACTGTTGGAGTTCAGTGGTGTCAGTGTGCAGTGGTATTGATGTACAGTGGTGTCGGTGTACAGCGATGTCGATGTACAGCGGTGCCGGAGTTCAGTGGTGTCAGCGTGCAGAAGTGCCGCTGCACAACAGTGCTGGTGTTCAGTGGTGTTGGTGTTTAGTTGATTCAGTGTACACAAATATCAGTGTTCAGTGGTGTTGGTGTGCAGCAGTGTCGGTGTTCAGTGGTGTCGGTGTACAGCAGTGTCAGTGTACAGAAGTGTTGGTGTATAGTGGTGTTGGTGTACAGCGGTGTTGGTGTACAGCGGTGTTGGTGTGCAGCAGTGTCAGTGTGCAGCAGTGTCAGTGTGCAGCAGTTTCATTGTGCAGCAGTGCCGGTGTACAGCAGTGTTGGTGTATATTGGTGTCGGTGTACAGCAGTTTGGGTGTGCAGCAGTGTCAGTGTGCAACAGTGTTAGTGTGCAGCAGTGTCATTGCGCAGCAGAGTCGGTGTACAGCGCTGTCAGAGTTCAGAGGTGTCAGTGTGCAGCCATGTTGGTGTACAGCAGTGTTGGTATACAGCGATGTCAGTGTACAGCAGTGTCGGTGTACAGCAGTGTCGGTGTACAGCACTGTTGGAGTTCAGTGGTGTCGGTGTGCAGTGGTATTGGTGTACAGTGGTGTCGGTGGACAGCAGTGTCAATGTACAGCGTTGCCGGAGTTCAGTGGTGTCAGCGTGCAGCAGTGCCACTGCACAGCAGTGTTGGTGTTCAGTGGTGTTGGTGTTTAGTTGTTTCGGTGTACAGCAATATCAGTGTTTAGTGGTGTTGGTGTGCAGCAGTGTCGGTGTTCAGTGGTGTTGGTGTACAGCACTGTTGGTGTATAGTGGTGTTGGTGTACAGCGGTGTTGGTGTGCAGCAGAGTCAGTGTGCAGCAGTGTCAGTGTGCAGCAGTGTCATTGTGCAGCAGTGCCGGGGCACAGCAGTGTTGGTGTTCAGTGGTGTTGGTGTGCAGCAGTGTCGGTGTTCAGTACTGTCAGTGTACAGCAGTGTCAGTGTACAGCAGTGTTGGTGTATAGTGGTGTCGGTGTACAGCGGTGTTGGTGTGCAGCAGTGTCAGTGTGCAACAGTGTCAGTGTGCAGCAGTGTCATTGTGCAGCAGAGTCGGTGTACAGCGCTGTCAGACTTCAGTGGTGTCAGTGTGCAGCCATGTTGGTGTACAGCAGTGTTTGGTGTACAGCGATGTCGGTGTACAGCAGTGTCGGTGTGCATGGTGTCGGAGTTCAGTCGTGTCGGTGTACAGCGGTGGCGGTGTACAGCAGTGTCGGTGCTCAGTGGTGTCGTTAAGCAGCAGTGTTGGTGTACAGTGGTGTCAGTGTACAGCGGTGTCGGAGTTTAGTGGTGTCGGTGTACACCGGTGTCGGTGTGCAGCAGCGTTGGTGTGCAGCAGTGTCGGTGTGCAGCAGTGTCGGTGTGCAGCAGTGTCGGTGTACAGCGGTGTCAGTGTGTAGTGGTGTTGGTGTACAGCAGCGTCGGTGTGCAGCAGTGTCAGTGTACAGCAGCGTCGGTGTGCAGCAGTGTCGGTGTGCAGCAGTGTCGGTGTGCAGCAGTGTCGGTGTACAGCAGTGTTGGTGTACAGCGGGTGTCAGTGTGCAGCGGTGTTGGGGTACAGCAGTGTTGGTGTTCAGTGGTGTCGGTGTACAGCAATGTCAGTGTTCAGTGATGTTGGTGGGCAGCAGTGTCGGTGTTCATTGGTGCCGGTGTACAGCAGTGTTGTGTATAGTGGTTTCTTTGTACAGCAGTGTCGGTGTGCAGCAGTGTCGGTGTGCAGCAGTGTCAGTGTACAGCGGTGTTGGTGTACAGCGGTGTCGGAGTACAGCAGTGTTGGTGTACAGCGATATCGGTGTACAGCAGTGTAGGTGTACATGGTGTCGGAGTTCAGTGCTGTCAGTGTACAGCAATGTCAGTGTACAGAAGAGTTGGTGTACAGCGGTGTCGGTGTACAATCGGTATCAAGTTCAGGGGTGTTGGTGGTGCAGCAGTGTGGGTGTACAGCGTTGTTGGTGTGCAGCAGTGTCTGTGTTCAGGGTATCAGTGTTCAGTGGTGTCGATGTGCATCAGTGTTGGTGCACAGCAGTGTCGGTGTATAGCAGTGTTGGTGTGCAACAGTGTTGGTGTACAGCAGTGTCAGTGTTCAGTGGTGTCAGTGTACAGCAGTTGCCGGTGTACAGCAGTGTTGGTGTTCAGTGGTGTCGGTGTGCAGCAGTGTCAGTGTACAGCGACGTCAGTGTTCAGCGATGTGTACAGCAATGTCGCCGTTAAGTGGTGTTGGTGTACAGCAGTGTTGGTGTGCAGCAGTGTCAGTGTGCAGCAGTGTCTTTGTGGCAGCACTGCCGATGCACAACAGTGTTGGTGTTCAGTGGTGTTGGTGTTTAGTTGTGTCGGTGTACAGCAATATCAGAGTTCAGTGGTGTTGGTGTGCAGCAGTGTCGGTGTTCAGTACTGTCAGTGTACAGCAGTGTCAGTGTACAGCGATGTTGGTGTATAGCGGTGTCAGAATGCAGCAGAGTTGGTGTACAGTGATGTCGGTGTACAGCGGTGTAGGTGCACATGGTGTCGGAGTTCAGGGGTGTTGAAGTGCAGCAGTGTCGGTGTACAGTGTTGTTGGTGTGCAGCAGTGTCTGTGTTCAGGGTATCAGTGTTCAGTGGTGTCGGTGTGCAGAAGTGTTGGTGTACAGCAGTGTCGGTGTTCAGCGTTGTTGGTGTACAGCAGTGTCTGTGTTCAGGATGTCAGTATTCAGTGGTGTCAGTGTGCAGCAGTGTCGATGTACAGCAGTGTCAGTGTACAGCAGTGTCGGTGTTCAGAAGTGTTGGTGTACAGCTGTGCGGCTGTACGGCACTGTTGGTGTGCAGCAGTGTCGGTGTACAGCAATGTTAGTGCACAGCAGTGTCGGTGTGCAGCAGTGTTGGTGTACAGCAGCGTCGGTGTGCAGCAGTGTTGGTGTGCAGCAGTGTCGGTGTGCATCAGTGTTGGTGTACAGCAGTGTTGGTGTAAAGCGGTGTAAGTGTGAGCGGTGTTGATGTACAGCAGTGTTGGTGTTCAGTGGTGTCGGTGTTCAGTGGTGTCGGTGTTCAGTGGTGTCGGTGTACAGCAATGTCATTGTACAGCTTTGTCAGTGTATAGCGGTGTCAGTGTGCAGCGGTGTCGTTGTGCAGCAGTGTCGGTGTGCAGCAGTGTTGGTGTACAGCGGTGTCGGTGTACAGCGGTGGTGGTGTACAGCGGTGTCAGTGTGCAGTAGTGTTGGTGTACAGCAGCGTCGGTGTGCAGCGGTGTCGTTGTGCAGCAGTGTCGGTGTGCAGCAGTGTCGTGTGTACAGCAGTGTCGGTGTACAGCGGTGGCGGTGTACAGCGGTGTCAGTGTGCAGTAGTGTCGGTGAGCAGCGGTGTCGGTGCACAGCGGTGTCGGTGCACAGTGGTGTCGGTGTGCAGTGGTGTCGGTGAGCAGCAGTGTCAGTATACAGCGATGTCGGTGTACAGCGGTGTCTGTGTGCAGCAATGTCAGTGTTTAGTTGTGTTGGTGTCAAGCAATGTCGGTGTGCAGCAGTGTCGGTGTACAGCAGTGTAGGTGTACAGCGATGTCGGTGTGCACCGGTGTCGGTGTACAGTGGTGTCGGTGTGCAGCAGTGTCGGTGTCCTGCAGTTTCGGTGTGCAGCAGTGTCGGTGTACAGTGGTGTTGGTGTACAGCAGTGTCGGTGTCCTGCAGTTTCGGTGTGCAGCAGTGTCGGTGTACAGTGGTGTTGGTGTACAGCAAAGTCAATGTACAGAGGTCGGTGTTCAGTGTTGTCGATGTGCAGCAGTTTCAGTGTATATCAGTGGTGTTGGTATGCAGCAGTGTCGGTGTTTAATGGCGTCGGTGTTCTGTCGCTTCGCTGTTCAGTGGTGTTGGTGTGCAGCAGTGTCGGTATACAGAGGTGTCGGTGGGCAGCAGTGTCGGTGTGCAACGCTGTCGGAGTTCAGTGGTGTCAGTGTGCAGCAGTGTCGGTGTACAGCGGTGTCGGTGTACAGTGGTGTCGGTGTACAGCAGTGTCAGTTTGCAGCAGTGTCGGTGTACAGCAGTGTTGGTGTGCAGCAGTATCTGTTGTGAGACAGTGCGGGGGATCATATGCGAGGGGTGCTATGTCTCCCCCAGAATGCGCACTGTCACATATTGAGCCCGGTATAGGGTGTGAGAGAAAGGGACGGTCCGCTCCCTCTGCTCCGGGTCTTGCAAGTTCCCGGATGGAGACACGGAGTTAAAAGCCTGGTTAGGAGGCAGGGCGGGGTTCCTTGTGGACAGATTTTTGCCTAAGCTGCAGCAGCAGCAGAGATAGACTGGAGAGGTCAAGAGTTCCAGGGGCCGTGTGCTATACTAACACTGTCTAGCCCGGGAGGGCTGGGAGCTCGGGGCGACCTATATTGGAAGGCTCATAACCTGAAGGAACCGGGTTACTTTCTGTGTGGACTGTATCATGGTGTACCCCGGCTGCGACCCGGATTCCGACAGTTTGTGCCATCGCTGTGTTTATCAGCAATAAAACCAGGTACTGTTTGAACTATTACCGGGCTCCACGTTTTCCTGCCTTGCAATTCCAGTGCTGCCTCACATATGGTGGAGAATTCGGGCAGCCTGAACCACGAACCGCATGTCCGTACTGAAGTCGGCCAAGCTACAGTTCAGGCCTGCCGCTAATATGGAGGAAATCCTAAGGCAGCTGGTACTTACCCAGCAGCGGCAACAAGAACAGCAACAGCGACACGAGGAGCAGCAGCTCCGACAGCAGGAGCAGGCGCAGCAGCAGTTGCGACAACAGGAGCAGTTTCAACAACAGCAGAAAATGAATGAACTGCTCCTGCAGCAAATTATGGCCCTACGAGACCCGCCAGCAGCACCTGCCCCGGAACGGCGTGAGGCTCGGGAGAGGGTCCGATCGGCGCTGAAGAAGCTGAGTCTGGAGGACGACGTAGAAGCCTTCCTCACCGTCTACGAGCGCACCGCAGAGCGAGAAGGCCTCCCTGCCGCTCAGTGGCCTGAAGTGGTGGAGCCATTCCTGATGGGCGACGCCCAGAAGGCCTACACAGATCTCAGTTGGGAGGATGCATAGGATTACGGGAGACTCAAAGGTGAGATCCTTGCGAGACTGGGGGTCAATACTTATGTCCGAGCCCAACGGGTGTTTTCCTGGTCCTATGTGGAGTCCAGGCCGGCTCGCTCCCAGGCGCATGACTTGTTGCAGTTGGTGAAACGGTGGCTCCAGCCTGAGAGCTTGACTCTAAGACAGATGGTGGAAAAGGTGGTGGTCGACCGGCTGGTACGGACTCTGCCGGTTGTGATACAGCGTTGGTTGGGGCAAGGGGACCCGGGTACCTTGGACCAGGTGGTTAGCTTGATAGAGCGATATACAGCCACCCAGGAGTTCATACGGGACTCTGCCCCACTGCGGCAGTAACGCCGGCCTCCAGAGCCGGGTAAAGGTGTACATCCATCCACGGGGGACCATCCTAAACACGTACCTGCTGAGAGGATACCCCAGAATAAGGCTGGCAGGAGACCAGGCTCCCCTAGAAGGAGCTTCCGGCCCGGCGGTGCCACTGCTACCTGGTGGTGGCGGTGCAAAGGACTGGGACATGTGGCTGCCTATTGCCCACTAATGATGGAACCCATGGACTGCGGCTTCACCCGCCGGGTCTCGATGTATGCCAGCCCCGTTTTTACCACAGATGCGGTGGTTTCCCTAACGGAACCACATCTGTGCCCGGTGCTCATTAATGGACTCAGAGCAGAAGCTCTCTTATGGTACCTTTACACGCCGCCACAACAGGATGCATACAACCCGCTACAAGCTACAAATGTAGCTTGTCGCGCCAATATCGCCCGTAGTAGCGGCGTCTGAAGACGGGACGACACAGCCGGCTACAGATACCTCTGTATCCGTGCACTGCCCATAAACAGATGGCTACATCGCCGATTGTAGCGAGCTGTATCGGCGTGTAAAGAAGGAACGGAAGGGAACTCTGGACACCATGCTATGTAGCCGGGGCGTTACACAGGCTCCGGCTTTCCGCGCCCCCTTCAGCGATCATTGGAGGAAGCTCCTGCGTTGCGATTGGTTGTCGCCGCACAGGGCGGCATATTTAAGGAGCTGACGAGTCACACTACACAAATGCTCGAGCGTCACGTATTAATCAGCCTCCTGCGATGCCTGCCCAATCATGGTATTATTGCTTTGTCCTATCAGCGTACGGACGACTCGTAATCCACAATTGTGGCACGCCTATGTGCTGTCCCTGCTGCACCAGGTACGCCCATAGTAGCTGGTTATAGCGGTGTGTAAATGAGCTACAGCTGGCTACTTGCGACACCCGGCGATGTAGCTAGCTGTAGATGTAGCGTAGCGCACCTTGTGGCGGCGTGTAAAGAGGGTGCGTTTCCCGTTGGTAACCGTTCGGCCGTGCTCGTGCACGTGAAGTAGCCGTTGGTATCCATCCTGTTGTGGCGGTGTGTAAAGGTACCATTAGACTCCGGCAGTTTAGTGACGCTGGTTCATGCGTCCTTAATCCCCGGGTTGCAACCCACTGGAGGATTGATCGGGGTCCAGTGTATACACGGGGACCTACGCGGGTATCCGACCACGGAGGTGACTCTGTCCACTCCATGTGGAGAGGTCACCCACGTGGTCGGAGTGGTAAAGTCTCTACCCTACGGGACTGTGCTGGGAAGAGACTTACCATTGTTTTGGTCCTTATGGGGAAGGAGGAGTAACCCTCCTCTGATGTCAGGGAATCAGGGTGCTAAACCCGACGACCCTGAGACCGGGATACCTGCCATAGGGGTTGCCAACATAGGGTTAGAGTGTTACCCCGATAGGTTCCCGCTAGACGTATTGGCAGGAGAGATCAAGGAGACCACACCGATTCCAGAGTTGGAAGTATCCCGGGTAGCGTTTGGGACAGCTCATCTACAGGATCCCACACAGACCCGGGCCCGAGAAAGGGTATCCGAAGTAAACGAGGTAACTCAGCATCCGGGGGCAGAGAATGTGTTCCCACGCATGGTGGTCAACCGGGAGTTACTCTATAGGGTGGACAAAATCCGGGATGAGGTCGTGGACCAACTGGTAGTACCGCAGCCACACCGCCGGGCGGTCCTAGAGATGGCCCACTCCCACCTGCTAGGGGGCCACCTTGGGGCTAAAAAAATGCAAGAACGCATCTTGCGGTAGTTCTTCTGGCCATATGCGGATGTCCAGAGGCACTGTGACTCCTGCCCGGAATGTCAGCTGACCACACCCATTGCCACCTTCTGTAGTCCATTGGTACCTCTACCGGTTATAGAGGAACCTTTTGAACGGATCGCAATGGATTTGGTGGGGCCTATAGTTAAGTCAGCACGAGGCCACCAACACATACTCGTGGTTGTCGACTACGCCACCCGGTACCCGGAGGCAATTCCGTTACGCCCCACCTCGGCGAAACTGATTGCTCGGGAGCTGTTTGCTATGTTCTGTAGCCTAGGACTACCTAAGGAGATCCTCACGGATCAGGAGACTCCTTTTATGTCTAAAGTGACACGAGAACTGTGTAAACTGCTCAACATAAAACAGCTGCGCACCTCGGTGTATCTTCCCCAGACCGACGGGTTAGTTGAGCGGTTTAACAAAACCCTGAAGTCCATGCTAAAAAAAGTGGTAGCCAAGGATGGAAAGGATTGGGACATGTTACTGCCCTATTTAATGTTCGCCATTCGGGAGGTACCGCAGTCGTCTACGGGGTTTTCTCCCTTTGAACTGTTGTACGGCCGGCATCCTAGAGAGCTGTTGGATGTCGCCAAAGAGACGTGGGAACAGGAACCCACTCCCTATAGGAGCGTAATTGACCACGTGGCGAAAAAGCAGGACCGGATCACAGCGGTCCGGCCTATTGTAAAAGAGCACCTAATGGATGCTCAAGGAGCTCAAAGCCGCAGGTATAATACACGGGCCACCGTTAGGACCTTTGAGGTGGGGGACCGGGTATTGGTCTTAGTGCCCACCACGGAAAGCTAATTATTGGCCAAATGGCAAGGGCCATATGAAATCCGAGAAAAAGTCAGGGAGGAGAATTACAGGGTATACCAGCCTGGGAAAAGGAAACCCATGCAGTTATACCACGTTAATTTGCTTAAAGCGTGGAAAGACCATGAGTGCCTGATCATGGAGGCTTCCGATGCACTCGGAGACCCTTCCCCTTCGGCCACGAGGGAGACCAAAGGGGTACAAATAAGCGACACCCTCACTAAGGCCCAACGACGGGAGGCTCGAAAGTTGGTGCAGCAGAACCCCGATGTGTTCTCTGACCTGCTCGGGCGCACTTCTGTCATTCAACATGACATTGTCACTGAGCCCCGGGTAAAAGTGTGAGTGAAACAGTACCGGGTACCCGAGGCCAGACGGCAAGCCATCGCGGCCGAAGTTAAGCACATGCTCAAGTTTGGGGTGATAGAAGAATCCCGGAGCGAATGGGCTAGCCCCATCGTGCTCATTCTGAAGCCGGACGGATCGCTGCGGTTCTGCAACAATTTCCGGAAGCTAAACGACTTGTTTAAGTTCGATTTATATCCCATGCCCTGGTTGGACGAGCTGATTGAAAGACTGGGGCAAGCCCAGTACTTCACAACGCTCGATCTGACCAAAGGCTACTGGCAGGTGCCGCTAACAGAGTCGGTCAAAGAAAAAAACGCCTTTGTTACTCCGGAATGCCTCTATCACTATGTCGTGTTGCCTTTTGGGTTGCATGGAGCCCCGGCCACATTCCAGCGGCTCATGGACATAGTGTTGGATCTAGTGATGGGCGAATCTACTCGCTAGGACTCGTTACTCGGCGAGTAGTAAGGGACTCGCAGGACTCGCTACTCGGCGAGTTTCACAGCGAGGACTCGCAAAGTAGCGAGTCCAATGCAAGTAAATGGCAATTCTAGTTTTACTAGCGAGACTCGCTATATCACATCGCTATGTAGCTTGAATCTCCCCAAAATCGTTTACAGAATCGCACCGCTTCACGGATACCCGCTGTAAGCAGCGATTCCGAGCGAGTCTGAGCGAGTCTTAGCGATTCCGAGCGAGTCTACGAATCCGAGTCCTGTATTCTGTATTCGGGACTCGCGAATACAGAATCTGTTATGTTCCGACAAAGCTTCCGAGACAGCCTAGCGTGTTAGGTCAGACAAACTTGTGAAGATGGACAAGCATGTTAGCCAATCATATTCAGTAATGCCACAGCCATGTTGGTTGTGGCATTACTATGATTGGCTGCTGTCCATCGTGATGGCTATGTCATGGATGACAGGCAAGGCTGTATATAAGCCTTGCCACCGCCATTTTGGGCACATTTCTCTGAAGATCTGAGCTAGAGCAGGGTGAGGTAGATTCTGGAGCAGATCATAGGGATTGTCAGTAGAGATGGGCGAATCCTAAATTACTCGGACTCGCTAGACTGTAACGAGTCTGAGTCCAGGACTCGCTACTCGTTGCGAGTCTAGCGAGTCCAATGTAAATGAATGGGGAGGCGAGTATTGCAGCGATTCCTCTGCTGCCGGACCCTAAGGGGTGTGGCAGCAGAGGAAAAACCTGCAAATCCCCATGTTATTCTTTTAAAGCCAGCGGCAAAAAGCCGCTGGCTTTTAAAGAATAATAAAAAAAAAAAAAAAGATTGAAGGGGGGGAGGGGGAAGGGGGTCAGGGGGGGTGAGGGGGTAGAGGGGGGGTGCACCGGCCCGGCTGGCTACGTACCCCTGCCTCCGCCGCCGCTGCCGCCTCAGCCGCAGACTCGCTACCCGAGTCTCTCTGCTTCTGTTTCCGGAGATTCCCGAATGGTGACAAGAGCAGTGAATAAATTAACTTGCGTCACTGCTCGGGAATCTCCGGAGCAGAGCGAGTCTGTCTGACAGCAGAGATCAGCTCAGGTCCTAATGCCCTGAGCTGAACCCTGACTGTTTAGTCAGTTCTCAGCTCTGCTACATCCCTGTCTGTCTAAGCACAGACAGGGAAGTAGCAGAGCTGAGATTGCGTTTTGGACTACGTCGGACGGAAGAGGATTTTTAAAATAAAGATGGAGTCCCTAATGGCTTTTTTGTTTTATTTTTAATAAAAAATTTTCTCTGTGTTTTTTTTTTTTATTGATTACTGGAAATTCATGGCGGTCATGTCTAATATTGGCGTGACCGCCATAAAATTCGGGCTTAGGGCCAGCTGATAATACAAAGCTGGCCCTAACCCCTTAATTACCCAGTGAGCCACCGCCACCAGGGCCACTGGAAGAGCGGGGTTCAGCGACAAAAGATGGCGCTTCAATGAACGCGCCATCTTCTGGGGCGGCTGCGGGCTGCAATTTGCAGCATGGGGGGGGCCAGAAAGCTTGGGCCTCCCTGCGCTGCGGATTCCAGCCCCCAGCTGCTTAGGTGTACCTGGCTAGACATAGAAATTGCGTGGAGCCCCACGCATTTTTTTTTTATTATTTCATGAAATTCATGAAATAATAAAAAAAGGGGGCTCTCCTATATTCTTGTGTCCGGCCAGGTACAAATAGGCACCTGGGGGTTGGGGGCAGCCCGTCGCTGCCTGCTGGATCCAGCTGGTTCCAGAAATACGGCGAAGCCCACGTGAAATTTTTCTGAAAAATCCATAAAACAATATAAATAAAAGGGACTGCATCTTTATTAACCCCTCCACCATGGTCGAGGGGTTAGTAAAGATGCAATCCTTTTTTAGGATTGTTTTATAGATTTTTCAACAAAAAAAATTACGTGGGCTTCGCTGTATTTTTGTAACCAGCCGGATCCAGCAGGCAGCGACGGGCTGCCCCCAACCCCCAGGTGCCTATTTGTACCTGGCCGGACACAAGAATATAGGCGAGCCCTTTTTTTTATTATTTCATGAATTTCATGAAATAATAAAAAAAAAAATGCGTGGGGCTCCGCGCAATTTCTATGTCTAGCCAGGTACAGCTAAGCAGCTGGGGGCTGGAATCCGCAGCGCAGGGAGGCCCAAGCTTTCTGGGCACCCCCCGCTGCAAATTGCAGCCCGCAGCCACCCCAGAAGATGGCGCGTTCATTGAAGCGCCATCTTCTGGCGCTGAACCCCGCTCTTCCAGCGGCCCTGGTGGTGGTGGCACGCTGGGTAATCAAGAGGTTAGGGCCAGCTTTGTATTATCAGCTGGCCCTAAGCCCGAAATTTATGGAGGTCATGCCAATATTAGACATGACCGCCATGAATTTCCAGTACTCAATATAAAAAAAAAAACAACACAGAGAAATTTTTTTTATTAAAAATAAAACAAAAAAGACATTAGAGACTCCATCTTTACTCCAAAAATCATCTTCCGTCCGACGTAGTCCAAAAACGACATCTTCACTGCCACAACCCTGTGCATAGATATACATATCTATGCACAGGGAGTGAGCAGGCTGAGAACTATCTCAGCTCTGCTACATCTCTGTGTAGGCGGGCTCTAGGACCCTGGAACTGCCGCAGCCAGCAAGTCCCAGAGCCCAGCACACAGCACATAGCAGAAGCCGGAAGAGAGGTAAGGAGCATTTCTTCCCCCTCTCTTCCTTCGCTCCCTGCGGACTCGTTACTGACTGCGAGTAATCCCTGAGATTACTCACAGTGTAACGAGTCGGGCGAATCCCTTACTACTCGGCGAGTACCGAGTAGTAACGAGTAGATTCGCCCATCCCTAATTGTCAGTGAGTGTAGGGAACTTCAAGATTCCTTATATTAACCCCAAACAGCTCTTGTGAGAACTAGCAGGAGGACAGAGGAGTACTGGGTACTGTGAGACTGTAGGCAGGCAGGGAAGCAGGGAGCTGCAGCCCTACTGTGTTCACAGGAGCGACCTCATAGCTTCGCTTACTCACTCGCTGTTCTAATAGCCGAAGTGAGAGGCTTAGCTGAGGTAGTATTAACAATTTTTTGGCAGCTGATAGATTTTGGGTCCTAAAAACCCCTTCAGCGTTATTTTGTCTGTGGCAGAACAGTGCGTTGCTGCTCTCCTAGCTGCAAATAGCACGTACGCCACCTACTTGTGCGACTACTTGTGCGCACTTAATAATTTTTTCAGGGACTAGTGTGCTGCTTCACTGACAAGTGTTAGCACACACTTAACCCGCCAGTAAGTGACGCCTACAGCAACACCAAACTCCATCTCGGTGGCTGTGCGCACTTTCTAATTTTTTCAGGGACTAGTGTGCTGCTTCACTGTCAAGTGTTAGCACACACTTAACCCGCCAGTAAGTGACGCCTACAGCAACACCTAACTCCATCTCGGTGGCTGTGCGCACTTTCTAATTTTTTCAGGGACTAGTGTGCTGCTTCACTGTCAAGTGTTAGCACACACTTAACCCGCCAGTAAGTGACGCCTACAGCAACACCAAACTCCATCTCGGTGGCTGTGCGCACTTTCTAATTTTTTCAGGGACTAGTGTGCTGCTTAACTGTCAAGTGTTAGCACACACTTAACCCGCCAGTAAGTGACGCCTACAGCAACACCAAACTCCATCTCGGTGGCTGTGCGCACTTTCTAATTTTTTCAGGGACTAGTGTGCTGCTTCACTGCCAAGTGTTAGCACACACTTAACCCGGCAGTAAGTGACGCCTGCATCAACACCTAACTCCATCTCGGTGGCTGTGCATTTGTCAACAATGTCCCAAAAAAACCAAATTCCCAAAAACCAGTCTGCAAAGGGACAGGGACGAGGTCGGGGCCCTAGCAGTCGTGAACAACAAGGCACTGGTAGAAGTAGACAGACGAGGATTGATCGATCCACCTTTCTGCTGTCTAAATTTCCCAGTACTCAACCTAAACGTGTCTTGAGGCCGGAAGAGCAAGACCAAATAACATCTTGGATGGCTGACAAGACCTCAACCACTGGTTCTGGCAGCACACAATCATCCTTGACACCATATTCAAGTGCCGCTACTGACAACGCGGGGTCATCTAATCCGCAAAATCTTCCTATTTCCTCAAGCCATCGCCAGACAGAGGAAAATTTAGACCGCGAACTTGGACATTCGGAAGATTTATTTGGTTCTTATCAGCCATTCATACAACCTGACCTTTCTTTGTCACTGCCCGAACAGATACTTGAACCAGACGTACATTCCATATATGGACAAAGTTTGGATTCACCTCGTCCTGAAGAACGTCTCTTTCAACAAAGGCATAGACCGTCTCAGGAGGTGGAGGATGATGATGATGATGAGACACACATGTCATCTGGCCAGCCTGACCAGTCACGTTATCCAGAAGACTTTGAGGAGGAGGGGGTGGATGATGAGACCACTGATCCAACCTGGACACTTTACATGCAGAGCCAACAGAGCAGCCAGGAGGAGGAAAGTGGTTATGTACCACCACCTAAAGCACCCAGGCTTACTCCTTTATCCAGAAGCCAAGCTGTGACAACAGTAGCCCAAATTGTGTCAACTGTTGCACAAACTGTACCAACTGTTGCCCCAAGTTTAACAACAGTTGGCCAAAATGTGTCTACAGTTTGTGTTGGCCAGACATATCCTCCAGTTCCTACACCACAATCTAAAGGACGAACATCCATTGTCTGGAAATTTTTTAAAGATAGCCCATCAGTAGCAAACGTCGTTATATGTAACATCTGCTATGCCAGGCTGAGCAGAGGCCAGGGCAAATCAAACTTGAGCACCAGCAGTATGCGAAAGCACATGACTCTTAAGCACCCAAGTCAGTGGTTGGCCCATCAGGGTTCAACATCAGGGCCTTCTGACCTCAACACCGTTATGCCACCTCCGAATCGTCCTTCACCATCTACTGTTCATGCAGCAGCTCCTACTCATACGATCTCCTCACAAGCTGCGTTAGACCAGAGATATGACAGTAGTCAAGTGACTTGTGAGTCTGCGCCAAATGTCCAGTTGTATGTTCCACAGCTGTATGAGAGGCAGCGGAAGCACCTATCCACACACCCTTTTTCTCGACAAATGACAGCGCAAATTTCTAAGCTGTTAGCTGTAGAAATGCTGCCATTTAGGCTTGTGGATACTGAGGCTTTTCGGGAGTTGTTGGCTGTGGCAGCACCACGATACACTGTCCCCAGTTGCAATTTTTTTTCACGTACTGCCATACCCGCGTTACATCAGCACGTGGTTAACAACTTGAAGCGTGCACTGACAAATGCTGTGAGCGGAAACGTTCACCTGACCACTGACACCTGGACAAGTAGTTGTGGACAGGGCAGATACATATCCCTAACGGCTCACTGGATCAACCTTGTCGAGAGTGTCCCAAAGTCTAATAGTGGAATATCTGCGATCCTACCAACTCCACGAATAGCGGGCACAGCATCATTCCGGGTGTCCGTGTCCTCATATACTTCAACAACACAATGTACGTCTTCTACTTCCTTGACCACTGCTGATTTGTCCGCAACATCACGTCGAAGTTGGGAGCTTTGCAGTACTGCATCAGTCAGGCGACAACGGGCTCTTCTTAAGCTCATCTGTCTAGGTGACACAACTCACACTGCAAACGAGCTGTGGAAAGGTGTTAAGCAACAGACAGATGAGTGGCTGGCCCCACTGCAACTACAAACAGGTCTTGTCAGTGATAACGGACGAAACCTTGTTGCAGCAATAAAGCTCGGTAACCTTCAACACGTGCCTTGCATGGCTCACGTACTGAATCTTGTAGTTCAGAAATTCTTGAAAAATTACCCAGAGTTATCTGATCTACTAGAGAAGATGCGTAGAAATTGCGGACATTTCCGACATTCATCAACGGCACTTGCAAGTCTATCTGCCCTTCAACAGCAATTTAATTTGCCCAAACACAGATTAATTTGCGACATGCCCACACGATGGAATTCTACATTCCATATGTTGGCTAGGTTCAATGAGCAGCAGAGGGCTATAGCGGAATATCAGCTGCAACATGCCCGTCACCCAGGAAGTAATACAAGACACATTGGTACGATGGAGTGGGTCTGGATCGCTGACCTTTGCGAGGTTCTAGAGAACTTCGATTACTGCACAAAACTGGTCAGCGGTGATGAGTCCATTATTAGTCTCACCATCCCCATGCTGTGTTTGCTTAAAGATTCTCTCCTGAATCTTAAAACAGAATCATTGAGGGCACAGCAGAGGGCTATGGATCCACATTTTAACATCCAGGATCAGAGCCAGCAAAGCCAATTTCAGCCGGCAACATTGGCTGCAGAACAAAACAGTGATGAGGAAGATGAAGACGATTTATTTATCCATGGTACTGAGGTGCACCCTGATGGAACTCACAACCCCAGGTTTATGTCAGTACAGCATGGGTGGGCTGAAGAGTAGGAGGCGGAGACCGATTTTGAGACCATGATGCCTATTGTTCATCAGTCAGGTGACACAGAAGACATGAGTCTTTGTAGCCTAGCACACATGTCTGACTTCATGTCTCAATGTCTGTCCCAAGATCCACGCGTCATTAACATCTATGACAGCGACCTCTACTGGTTGTCAACATTCCTTGACCCACGCTACAAAGACAAGTTTCCATCGCTGCTGTTGCAGTCACCAAGGGGCTTAACGATGGATCATTTCAAAAGTGTGGTTGTTGACAATTTAATGTCAATTTCACCATCTGACTCCGCTATACCACGAACAAGCAGCTCTTTGCCACAGCAGCCTTTGGTTCGAACACAAACGGCCACATTGTCAAGAAGAGGTGGTGGTAAGATGTCCACCAACTGGGCGATGTTCAACAGACCTTCCAATCTGCAACGGATTGTGCCTACGGTCCCCTTGTCTAGGAGACAAACATTGTCAAACATGTTGAACGAGTATGTGTGTGACACTACCAGCTTCTTAACCAACCCCTCTGTACCCTTTAATTACTGGGTTTCCAAGCTTCACGCTTGTATGCCTTGGAGTTGCTGGCCTGCCCAGCTGCTAGTGTGACATCAGAGCGTGTTTTTAGTGCCGCTGGGGGAATTGTCACTGATAGAAGGTCACGGCTGACTACAGAACATGCCGACAGACTCACTCTCATTAAGTTTAACAAGGACTGGATATCATCAAAGTTCTTAACCCCTTCAGACGACAGTACCCAAACCTAGAGGGACATTATCAAATTTGATATGTTTGGCTGAGTGCGGTTTAAACATTATGTCCTCTTCTGACACAAAGGATAAACAATGTGCCTCTGCTAAGAAGATTGGATAAATAATGTTCCTGCTACACTTGCTGCATGACAACAAAACTACACAATCAGTGTCAGTAATGTTACTTTAATAATGCATGCACTTGTGATGATTTTTGAACGTTGATTTATGTCAGACAATCCAATACAGTCTCTTGGCTGAATTTTTTAAGGCAACAAGCCTATGCTTGCATTGTGGGCATTTCTCAAACTGCAATAAAACATATTGTTTGGCTCAAGTGCCTTGCATAAATTTTAAAAATGTTGATCCCGCCCCTTGGGCTAATTTTTTGAGGCAACAAGCCTATACCTGCATCGAATACGTTGCTTGTACTATGCTCTCAGGACAAGCAAGACTATAGTATGGGCCACGCTCCCTCCTCTATATCTAAAAAGAGTTCATCAAGCCCCTTGGGCTAATTTTTTGAGGCAACAAGCCTATGCCTGCATCGAATACGTTGCTTCTCCTATGCTCTCAGGACAAGCAAGACTATAGTATGGGCCACGCTCCCTCCTCTATATCTAAAAAGAGTTCATCAAGCCCCTTGGGTAATTTTTTGAGGCAACAAGCCTATGCCTGCATCGAATACGTTGCTTCTCCTATGCTCTCAGGACAAGCAAGAATATAGTATGGGCCACGCGCCCTCCTCAACTTCAAAATAGAGTTGATCCCACCCCTTGGGCTAATTTTTTGAGGCAACAAGCCTATACCTGCATCGAATACGTTGCTTGTACTATGCTCTCAGGACAAGCAAGACTATAGTATGGGCCATGCTCCCTCCTCTATATCTAAAAAGAGTTCATCAAGCCCCTTGGGCTAATTTTTTGAGGCAACAAGCCTATGCCTGCATCGAATACGTTACTTCTCCTATGCTCTCAGGACAAGCAAGAATATAGTATGGGCCACGCGCCCTCCTCAACTTTAAAATATAGTTGATCCCGCCCCTTGGGCTAATTTTTTGAGGCAACAAGCCTATACCTGCATCGAATACGTTGCTTGTACTATGCTCTCAGGACAAGCAAGACTATAGTATGGGCCACGCTCCCTCCTCTATATCTAAAAAGAGTTCATCAAGCCCCTTGGGCTAATTTTTTGAGGCAACAAGCCTATGCCTGCATCGAATACGTTGCTTCTCCTATGCTCGCAGGACAAGCAAGACTATAGTATGGGCCACGCTCCCTCCTCTATATCTAAAAAGAGTTCCTCAAGCCCCTTGGGCTAATTTTTTGAGGCAACAAGCCTATGCCTGCATCAAATACGTTGCTTCTCCTATGCTCTCAGGACAAGCAAGAATATAGTATGGGCCACGCGCCCTCCTCAACTTCAAAATAGAGTTGATCCCGCCCCTTGGGCTAATATTTGAGGCAGCAAGCCTATACCTGCATCGAAAACGTTGCTTGTACAATGCTCTCAGGACAAGCAAGAATATAGTATGGGCCACGCTCCCTCCTCTATATCTAAAAAGAGTTGATCTCGCCCCTTGGGCTAATTTTTTGAGGCAACAAGCCTATGCCTGCATCGAATACGTTGCTTCTCCTATGCTCGCAGGACAAGCAAGAATATAGTATGGGCCACGCGCCCTCCTCAACTTCAAAATGGAGTTGATCTCGCCCCTTGGGCTAATTTTTTGAGGCAACAAGCCTATGCCTGCATCGAATACGTTGCTTCTCCTATGCTCTCAGGACAAGCAAGAATATAGTATGGGCCACGCGCCCTCCTCAACTTCAAAATAGAGTTGATCTCGCCCCTTGGGCTAATTTTTTGAGGCAACAATCCTATGCCTGCATCGAATACGTTGCTTCTCCTATGCTCTCAGGACAAGCAAGAATATAGTATGGGCCACGCGCCCTTCTCAACTTCAAAATGGAGTTGATCCCGCCCCTTGGGCTAATTTTTTGAGGCAACAAGCCTATACCTGCATCGAATACGTTGCTTGTACTATGCTCTCAGGACAAGCAAGACTATAGTATGGGCCACGCTCCCTCCTCTATATCTAAAAAGAGTTCATCAAGCCCCTTGGGCTAATTTTTTGAGGCAACAAGCCTATGCCTGCATCGAATACGTTGCTTCTCCTATGCTCTAAGGACAAGCAAGAATATAGTATGGGCCACGCGCCCTCCTCAACTTCAAAATAGAGTTGATCTCGCCCCTTGGGCTAATTTTTTGAGGCAACAAGCCTATGCCTGCATCGAATACGTTGCTTCTCCTATGCTCGCAGGACAAGCAAGAATATAGTATGGGCCACGCGCCCTCCTCAACTTCAAAATAGAGTTGATCTCGCCCCTTGGGCTAATTTTTTGAGGCAACAAGCCTATGCCTGCATCGAATACGTTGCTTCTCCTATGCTCTCAGGACAAGCAAGAATATAGTATGGGCCACGCGCCCTCCTCAACTTCAAAATAGAGTTGATCCCGCCCCTTGGGCTAATTTTTTGAGGCAACAAGCCTATACCTGCATCGAATACGTTGCTTGTACAATGCTCTCAGGACAAGCAAGACTATAGTATGGGCCACGCTCCCTCCTCTACTTCAAAATAGAGTTGATCTCGCCCCTTGGGCTAATTTTTTGAGGCAACAAGCCTATGCCTGCATCGAATACGTTGCTTCTCCTATGCTCTCAGGACAAGCAAGAATATAGTATGGGCCACGCGCCCTCCTCAACTTCAAAATAGAGTTGATCTCGCCCCTTGGGCTCATTTTTTGAGGCAACAAGCCTATGCCTGCATCGAATACGTTGCTTCTCCTATGCTCGCAGGACAAGCAAGAATATAGTATGGGCCACGCGCCCTCCTCAGCTTCAAAATAAAGTTGATCTCGCCCCTTGGGCTAATTTTTTGAGGCAACAAGCCTATGCCTGCATCGAATACGTTGCTTCTCCTATGCTCTCAGGACAAGCAAGAATATAGTATGGGCCACGCGCCCTCCTCAACTTCAAAATAGAGTTGATCTCGCCCCTTGGGCTAATTTTTTGAGGCAACAAGCCTATGCCTGCATCGAATACGTTACTTCTCCTATGCTCTCAGGACAAGCAAGAATATAGTATGGGCCACGCGCCCTCCTCAACTTCAAAATAGAGTTGATCCCGCCCCTTGGGCTAATTTCTTGAGGCAACAAGCCTATACCTGCATCGAATACGTTGCTTGTACTATGCTCTCAGGACAAGCAAGACTATAGTATGGGCCACGCTCCCTCCTCTATATCTAAAAAGAGTTCATCAAGCCCCTTGGGCTAATTTTTTGAGGCAACAAGCCTATGCCTGCATCGAATACGTTGCTTCTCCTATGCTCTCAGGACAAGCAAGACTATAGTATGGGCCACGCTCCCTCCTCTATATCTAAAAAGAGTTCATCAAGCCCCTTGGGCTAATTTTTTGAGGCAACAAGCCTATGCCTGCATCGAATACGTTGCTTCTCCTATGCTCTCAGGACAAGCAAGACTATAGTATGGGCCACGCTCCCTCCTCTATATCTAAAAAGAGATCTTCAAGCCCCTTGGGCTAATTTTTTGAGGCAACAAGCCTATGCCTGCATCGAATACCTTGCTTCTCCTATGCTCTCAGGACAAGCAAGAATATAGTATGGGCCACGCGCCCTCCTCAACTTCAAAATAGAGTTGATCTCGCCCCTTGGGCAAATTTTTTGAGGCAACAAGCCTATGCCTACATAGAATTACTTGCTTGTACTATGCTCTCAGGACAAGCAAGAATATAGTATGGGCCACGCACCCTCCTCTACTTCAAAATAGAGTTGATCCTGTCCCTTGGGCTAATTTTTTGAGGCAACAGGCCTATGCCTGCATCGAAGACGTGGCTTGTATTAAGATCCTGCTGGAGCATGGCGAAGGGTCCCACTGTACGCTACGGAGATAACGAGTAGACGCGCTCTGTTGCAAGTAGACGTCCCAGCCTATCGTATCTGTGTTCCCAGTGTTGTTGCCATACCGAGTCATTAAGTAACCCCCCCACAAACACATGCACTATTTATTTGTCAGCAACATTTGTATGTGCAGTCATGATTTTGCACATAATAACCAAGGTGCCTTCATGCGCCATGCGGGCCGTAAAGTACTTGCTAATGATGATGACTTTAAGCCCACCCACAAAAAAAACCTACACATCCATTCCCTGAAAAAAGACAGACACAAAGCAGTTTTTGTAAACTGGGTATTATTCCGCCATAATGGCAAAGATGTCAGAATTTTTTTTTTTTTTTTTTTTTGGTTATAACTTTGTAAAAAGTTGTATAACATAACAAATAATAACATAACAAAGAAATTATGCAATGCACAGGAACAAAAAATAAACACAAAAAAATAAGGGGTCTACAGCTGGTGGTAGGTTGCCGCATCCTCCGGGCTTGCCTGTAACGTGACACTATCACCCTGGTCGTTGAGGAGGTCCAGGGCCCCATGCAGTACCTCACCCAGTGGTTGTAAGCCTGTAGGCTGGGGCATCTGGGTCGGTTGGCCTTGGCTTGGTAGGCCCCTGATTGTTGGACACCACCTCTGGGTCGCCACGTACCTGTCCCGGGGTGTGGCCCTGTCGAGTATGTTCGATCTGCTGAGCTGCCACTCCTCCAAAAAAGCAAACACCTGCCCAGGGTGGTTTGGGGGCCTACACGCATCGAGGACAATGTGTATTGCTGACCTTGCCCGCAGTTGTCTCTCCCATGGAATCTGACCCAAGAATGGTATAAGACTGCGGGCAAAGTCAGTATCACATTGTCCGATGTTATAGTTTTGTGCCCCCGGGATCTGAGCGGTGCTGCTGGGGTTATATTGACTACCCACACTGCTGGCAGTCGGCAGGGGAGCAAGGTGGATGGGCAGAGGTTGGTTTTGGTGGGGAGCCGGTTGTGGTGGCCCTTCACCCTCCTCATCTTGCTGTGGCCAGGCATGCCCCAAAGATGGTGGTGGTGGTGGTGGCGGTGGTGGTGGTGGTGGTGGTGGCGGAGGTGGTGTGTGGTGGCGGAGGTGGTGGTGGTGGGACTCCCTCCTCCTCTGGTGCTGGTTCAGGGGCCTCCCTCGCCTCCTCAGGCAGCTGTGGTGGCGGGTTCCGACGCCGCATCTGGAAGTGAGCAGCTCTGTGGGTTAAATATAAAAAAAATTTTGTGAATGGGTTGCGTTTGGAAACAAGACCATAGGCCAAACAGAAAATCGCTTGCCTCGCCTCAAACACATGCGAGTTTGGCCTTGGAGACAGCAGCAAAATACAGTTGCGAGTGGGGCTTCCGACACGGCAATGTGAGCGCTTTCCGAGACACATCTGCGATTTTTAAATCACACATTACTCGCTATTACTCGCTTCCCCATTCATTAACATTGGACTCGCTAGACTCGCAACGAGTAGCGAGTCCCGGGCTCGGACTCGCTAGAGTCAAGCGATTCCGAGTAATTTAGGATTCGCCCATCACTAGTTGGATCCTCATCGGAAGTACGCGTCCGCCTACCTAGATGACATCATCATCTTTAGTCCAGATTGGCATACCCACTTATCCCAGGTACAGGCCGTGGTAGATTCGCTCAGGGCCGCAGGCCTGACGGCAAATCCAAAAAAATGTGCCATGAGGCTCGAGGAGGCCCAGTACCTGGGGTATGTGATTGGGCAAGGGGTTATCAAACCCCAAATAAACAAAATCGAGGCCATTCAAAATTGGCCCCGACCGGTGTCTACCAAACAGGTGAGGGCGTTCCTCAGCATAGTTGGGTATTATACCCAATTTTGCTGGGCGAACGGCGGCCCTATCCGACCTGCTAAAAGGGAAGAAATTAGCTTTGGTGCATTGGAATCTCCAAGCAGAGGCAGCCTTTCAGTCCATGAAGTGGGCCTTGTGTGGACAGCCCGTCCTCATCAGTCCTAACTTCAAGCACGCCTTCGTTGTGCAAACAGACGCCTCGGAGGTGGGGCTGGGGGCTGTGCTGTCGCAAGAAGTGGACAGAGAAGAGCATCCGTCTCCTATTGGATGGAGAACGGGGGAGGCGATGACGTAGGACTCGTCATGATACCATCGCTATGGCAACATACCTAACGCCGACCTTGATTGGTGGTTAGTGGAATAAGGAAGTGACTATGAGAACTTTAACAAAATGCTATATCACGGACATTACCCGGACTATGAACATATCAATCACGGACAAACTTAGGCATCGGTATGTAATGCTGACTATATTGTTGGAGACAGGGTAATTTTATTTTTTGATATATTAATGTATAGCGGTAATTGTTTTGTGTATTACACGATTGGTGGAATGTAATGAAGGGGAGGAGTGTTAGACTATATAAAGCAGATGATTTCAATGTATGCTGTTGTGGTGCCCCGCAACGAGTGCGTCACAAGGGAGTATTGCAGCCGCAATATTCTCTGACATAGCAGTGATATAGTTAACTCTGAGATCCAACCCAACATGCATCACCTAGAACAGAGGGCCAATCCTAGGTACTGGTGGGTGGAGTGTTAGGGAAGTGTAGGAGAACACACAATAATCTAGAGAGCAGAACCTAGAACCTACAAGACTAAAAGAGCCTAGAACACAGAGCCCCTGGGCCGTCACCGGTCGGGTGTCAGCACCTGATGCCTTAACTACCGGGATTGGGCATTATCTACACGGGTTCCCAAAAGACTCCCGTGCCCACAACTCACAGCCGGTTCACTGGTACCGAAGCTGGCAGCAGTTCACCTCTGCCACGCGAACCAGAAGAGTGGAGGAGCAGCTTTACAGGAGCACCCCACCACCCGCCAACTTCCAGTCGTCTAACCAGCGGTGTACCCACTGAGGGATCCAAGGCTCCCCAAAACATCCAGAACGTACATCATGGATAGGGCATTGAAGCAGCCTCCCCGTACCCGACCTGGTATTCCTGGGCGACATTGGCAACAAGTTAGGTAGAATGGAGGAACACTTGCGGATCTCTGAGGGACACTATCACTGCTGAGTCCACCTGGTCTACTACTCAACCACTGTATGCCATGTACTGCCTGCTGGTTACAGTAAAGACCCGTTATAGAGACTTTCTGTGTCTGTGCTTCCTTATGAACTGTCCGTCCGCACTCAAAGGTAACCGCAGCTGCCGCACAACATCTTGAGCAGCTCCAGCCTCCGGGGATCACCGCTCAGCCTGTGGGGAGCGTAACATCTTGCTGCTGTCCATCCCCCGGGGGCTCCGCAGTGTCGGTAGCCCTTACCGAATCTACTCATAGGTGGCGTCACGAAAAAATTAAAACCCCTTTAATCTGTTCCACCAAGACGTCTTCACTTTTGATCTGCACTACACCGGGCCCCACTACCGGCAGGCGCGGTCCACCCGTGACAAGGAGGAAGGAAGCATCGCCTGTCTAAACCGGAGTCCCGGCCGCGGTGAGTCAGAAAATGGCGTCACGAACAGGATACGAGCAGGCCCGTTACCCAACGGGTATAATGTGCTTGAAATGGACTTTATTGTCTATAATTTGGACTTTGTTCGTCCCTAAAAGAACTTTCCCGCCTTTTCACCATTGGGCCAAGATGGCGCCCAAGATGGCGTTCCCGCCACAAGAAGCCGCCACGTGCAAGCCCAGGAGTGAGTCAACCCCCCCCCCCTCACCGTGGGAGGGCTAAAGACAAAAGGCGCCAAACTCTCTGTCCGCCCTGATTGCTCGAATCAACCATGGGGGCGGACCCCAAAGACTTTTCCCACGATTGGACTACAAAAGCCCAGAAGAAATGGGAGTGAAAAGAACTTCTTCACCAGCTCTACCAGAACGTCTTACCGGTTGAACGGGTGTGGTTTCCCTCCAAAGAAGAGAATGGCCAGCGTGAGACTCCAAGACCTATTGCGGGAGGTCGAGGCGGAGGCCAGAGCAGCCATTAGCCAACCGGGTCCGGATCCTGCCCTTACCATAGACGGCAGCCCCGACTTCTGGCTTGAGGCTCTACAAGACCTCCGGATGCGGTTACTAGAGACTGTGGAATGGACGATTCGCAGCTGGAGCGCGACCCTAGGCAGACGACTACACCATGCGATGCAGCAGAGCCGACCGGGTACCGCTACTCCAAGCCCAGATGACGTCACCAGCTTCTCAACTACCTCACCGTCGCCAACCACCTGTCCTGCTTCGTCACCGGAGCCCATAGACTGCATCATGCCGGTGGAGGCCGCAACTCGACCCGTTCCAGCAACTAATATCGCAACCGACCCCGTTCTTGAGCCGGAGCTCATAATACGCTCCACAGAAGAACTTGATCTCTACCAGGTTCCCGCCGAGGAACCCACGACATGTTTCACCACTACAGAGACAGTCGCTTGTTTCGTCCCCGTACCGGAGGCTTCCCTTGCAATTGCCGAGGCCTACCTGGTAACCGGGATTGAAACACCTTTACCTGCGGAAACAGATGAAGAGGCAGGCAGCCTGGAAGCCCTGCAGGACGTCCCTACGGAAGGATCCGCAGCACCGCCGCCCCGTTGTACAACGGAACTAGCTTCAACCCCTCCAACCATCGAGCAGCCTGATGTGGTCATCGAGGAAGAGGTCGGAGAGGATGACGACGAGACCCACAGCACAGCTGAGGATTTCGACACCGGGTTCGCTTGGGGAGATACCGAGGAACTTCCTACCGGGCATACAGCTCTGGTACACTGGTCGGGTGCAATGCCGACGCCTTCCCCTGTGCCGTTCCACCGGGTGCCGATACAGACAGCCCGCCAAGTTCAAGCTTCCCGCCAAACCACCAACTTCACTACTCATCTCTACACCCCGAGCCGTAACGACGGAGATGTACGCCAGAGACGACGAGAGCAGTGGCAAGCCCGAGAACGCGCCAACATGCAGGCCCGTGCCGAGGCTCGCCGCCAGCCGCCGCTGCCTGCTGAACTCCGCCGTGAAGGTAGAATTTCCACCTTTAATTTACATACCGGGTGGGGGTTCGCTTGGGAGGTGGGTTTGAATGAGGAGGTGTTTGTGGGGCGCCGGGACGTTGAGTCAAACTTGCCAAGAGGACATCCCGATCGCGACCTATACCGGGGCGATATTATCACCTATGAGCGCTACGCTTGTGCAGATGGGTGGTTCGCTATCCGGGTGCGCCATCATGCTCCGTGCCAGTGATTCAAAAGACTTGGACTCACTCAATAACTCTGCTTTCTGTTTGATCACTAACTGTGAGATCTTGCGGCTACAGCCTGGACTATAGCTAAAGGACAGCCGACCGCCCGCCGGGTCCGCACAAAGTGATTACCTGTTTCTTTGCTTATGTCACCAAAGCATACCTTTACCTGTTTTTCATTTTAATAAAAGTGTGTCATATATGTCATAAAAATACAAAAACCTCTGTAATGTGAGTAGTGTGACGCTTGGGGACAAGCTTGTTCAACCAAGGGGGAGTGTGGCGCCCCGCAACGAGTGCGTCACAAGGGAGTATTGCAGCCGCAATATTCTCTGACATAGCAGTGATATAGTTAACTCTGAGATCCAACCCAACATACATCACCTAGAACAGAGGGCCAATCCTAGGTCCTGGTGGGTGGAGTGTTAGGGAAGTGTAGGAGAACACACAATAATCTAGAGAGCAGAACCTAGAACCTACAAGACTAAAAGAACCTAGAACACAGAGCTTGGAGAGGAGCGGGGGCTCCGCATTCCGTGCGGGCCCCTGGGCCGTCACCGGTCGGGTGTCAGCACCTGAGGCCTTAACTACCGGGATTGGGCATTATCTACACGGGTTCCCAAAAGACTCCCGTGCCCACAACTCACAGCCGGTTCACTGGTACCGAAGCTGGCAGCAGTTCACCTCTGCCACGCGAACCAGAAGAGTGGAGGAGCAGCTTTACAGGAGCACCCCACCACCCGCCAACTTCCAGTCGTCTAACCAGCGGTGTACCCACTGAGGGATCCAAGGCTCCCCAAAACATCCAGAACGTACATCATGGATAGGGCATTGAAGCAGCCTCCCCGTACCCGACCTGGTATTCCTGGGCGACATTGGCAACAAGTTAGGTAGAATGGAGGAACACTTGCGGATCTCTGAGGGACACTATCACTGCTGAGTCCACCCGGTCTACTACTCAACCACTGTATGCCATGTACTGCCTGCTGGTTACAGTAAAGACCCGTTATAGAGACTTTCTGTGTCTGTGCTTCCTTATGAACTGTCCGTCCGCACTCAAAGGTAACCGCAGCTGCCGCACAACATCTTGAGCAGCTCCAACCTCCGGGGATCACCGCTCAGCCTGTGGGGAGCGTAACATCTTGCTGCTGTCCATCCCCCGGGGGCTCCGCAGCGTCGGTAGCCCTTACCGAATCTACTCATAGGTGGCGTCACGAATAAATTAAAACCCCTTTAATCTGTTCCACCAAGACGTCTTCACTTTTGATCTGCACTACACCGGGCCCCACTACCGGCAGGCGCGGTCCACCCGTGACAAGGAGGAAGGAAGCATCGCCTGTCTAAACCGGAGTCCTGGCCTCGGTGAGTCACTGTTGCTTGAAAAAGGACACAGTCCGAAACGTCGCTTGCACTGGGGTGCTGGAATAAAGAATTGGAAAAGAATCCCGTTTGGTATGTGGTGCTGTCCCTTTCTACTTTATAATTTATGGACTAGGATGACTCCCTGGTATAAGACGTGCACCACAATGGAGGTTTGATTTATCCTCATTTACTGTGGGTGCTGCGGGCCTTGCATTTATTACTGGAGAAGAGCATCCGGTCACTTACTTAAGCCGGAAATTGTCCCCGGCGGAAAACAATTATAGCGTAGTGGAGAAGGAGTGCTTGGCTGTTAAATGGGCCTTTCAGTCCCTACGTTATTATTTGCTCGGGCGACAGTTCCGGTTGGTTACGGATCACGCTCCCCTGGTCTGGATGCAAAACGCCAAGGAACGGAACGCTCGGGTTACCCGGTGGTTCCTGTCCCTCCAAACCTTCAATTTTACGGTGGAGCATCGGGCTGGCAAGTTGCAGGGTAATGCGGATGCCCTGTCCCGGGCACCCTGTTTGATGGCTGGGTTTCAACCCCACAAGTTTGAACCGAGGGGAAGGGGGTGTGTGAGACAGTACGGGGGATCATATGCGAGGGGCACTATGTCTCCCCCAGAATGCGCACTGTCACATATTGAGCCCGGTATAGGGTGTGAGAGAAAGGGACGGTCCGCTCCCTCCGCTCCGGGCCTTGCAAGGTCCCCGAAGGAGATACGGAGTTAAAAGCCTGGTTAGGTGGCAGGGCGGGGTTCTTTGTGGACAGATTTTTGCCTAACCTGCAGCAGCAGCAGAGATAGACTGGAGAGGTCAAGAGTTCCAGCGGCCGTGTGCTATACTAACACGGTCTAGCCCGGGAGGGCTGGGAGCCCGGGGCGACCTATATTGGAAGGCTCATAACCTGAAGGAACCGGGTTACTTTATGTGTGGACTGTATCCTGGTGTACCCAGCTGTGACCCGGATTCGGGCAGCTTGTGCCATCGCTGTGTCTATCAGCAATAAAACCAGGTACTGTTTTACCTATTACTGGGCTCCACGTTTTCCTGCCTTGCAATTCCAGCGCTGCCCCACACCGTGTACAGTGTTGTCGCAGTTCAGTGGTGTCGGTGTGCAGCGGTGTTGGTGTACAGCAGTGTTGGTGTACAGCGGTGTCGGTGTGCAGCAGTATCGGTGTAGAGCGATGTCGATATGCAGCAGTGTCGGTGTACAGCGGTGTTGGTGTACAGCAATGTCAGTGTTCAGTGGTGTAGCTGTTCATCAGTGTCAGTGTTCAATGGTGTCGGTCTTCAGTGGTGTCGGTGTACAGTGGTGTCGGAGTACAGCAGTGTCTGTTTGCACCAGTGTCGGTGTACAGCAGTGTTGGTGTGCAGTGGTTTTGGTGTTCAGTGGTGTCGGTGTACAGCAATGTCAGTGTTCAGTGGTGTTGGTGTGTGTCACAAAGACTTAGTCAGTACATACAGCTCTCTGGTGCCCTCTTATCCTGCTGGTCACATCCGGTATTGTCGAAGGATAAGAAAGGAGCCCAACTGCTCTAATTTATGTTGTATATTGCGGCACGTGATGTGACAGGTGTGGGACAGCGCCGAGATTGCAAGACAGGAAAAACGTGGAGCCCGGTAGTAGTTCCTACAGTACCCGGATTTATTGCTGAAAACACAGTGGTGGCACAAGATGCCGGAATCCGGGTCGCAGCCGGGTACAATGGATACAGTTCACAGATAGTAACCCGGTCCCTTCCGGTTGTGAGCTCTTCGGCTGAGGTCGCACCGAGCTCCCAGCCTTCCCAGGCTAGGCCATGTTATTGCCTCACACGGCCCCTGGAGCTCTTGTCCTGTCCGGTCGTTAGATACCGCTGCTTCAGCTTCAGGCCAAAACTGTCCACAGGGAACCCCGCCTTGCCTCCTAACCATGCTTTTAACCCTGTGTCTCCTTCCAGGGAAACCTGCAAGACCTGGAGCAGAGGGAGTGGACCGTCCCTCTTTCCTACACCCTATACCGGGCTCAATATGTGACAGTGCGCATATGATCCCCCGCACTGTCTCACACAGGATATATGTATACCACCAGTTCCTGCCAGGAACGTATATATACCTCGATCCAGACACCCTCAGGCCCACAATATCACATAAATACAAAAGAGTTATTCTGCCACCACCGATCTCTTTAAGGTGGATCGGTAACCCTTATGATAGCGTAAAACGAACAGTGAGGACGTGGTGAGCTCGCTAATAGGACATGAAGAACAAAACTAGTAAATTATGATAGTTTACTCCCAAAGTTGGCAGTGCTTATAAAAAATATACAAGATATTACATAAGAGACAATTTACATGTATGCATAAACAGTTATAAAAATACTAGATTAATGCCCGATGCTATCGCATCGGGAGGATGGTGATGTGATGTTCAGGATGTTTTGTGTGACAGTAAGAGCAGCACACCTTGAGATGGAGATGTGGTGAACAGCCATCCCGTCCATCTCTTTAGCTGTTCACAAAAACCCGACCCTGTTGTAAAAGAAAATAATATTGTTCAGCAGTTATGCTGCTGGACCTTAACATATTGTACATTCATCATTAGTGAATGCTTTAGCATGTAGTGGAAGAGCAGGTCCTAATGGTGCAGTAGGGCTCTTGTGCAGACCGATGTATATAAGTCGTATGTGTGGTGGTTAGTGTGATAAAAATGTAAACGTCGAAGGTGTAGGTTGTCAGCGTTGACGGCGAGCAGAGGCTGCTTGTGCTAATCTAATGGATTTAGACTTAGGGGACTCGTGTGTGAGGCGTTGTCGTTTATAAGCCTTCATGGTGGCAAGGCGATGTTATTTTTCTTCAGGAGTCTCATTAGCACGGCATTTTCTTTGACGTAGTGACAAAGTATTTTTCTGCTGTGCGTCAGTGGCATACTTTTTGGGAGGAGTCATGCTGAGACTGGTAAGGGAGTATGAGAGCAGATAGTAGAGAGTTAGAGTGCTGGGGGTTATAAGGCATTAGAGAAGGGGTCCTGCAGTTATGAAGACAGAAAGGATGTGTACATACATATGTACAGGTGGCGTAAATCAGAAGGGTAAGTTGTAAAGCAGTGCTACAGGATAGAGCTTATAGACGTGGGCTAGTTCACTGCATCTGAATTATAGAAAGGTATACTCAGCAGGAGTGAGGGCACTGAAGAGGTTAACTGCGAATATAGAAGCAATACAGTACAGACGGAGTTAAATGTTCACAGCGTCTTAGCTATAATCAGCAGGAGTGAGGGCACTGAAGTGGTTAACTGAGGAGAATATAGAAGCAATACAGTGCAGATGGAGTTAAATGTTCACAGCGTCTTAGGCATACTCAGCAGGAGTGAGGGCACTGAAGAGGTTAACTGAGGAGAATATAGAAGCAATACGGTGCAGACGGAGTTATATATTCACAGCGTCTTAGGTATACTCAGCAGGAGTGACGGCACTGAAGAGGACAACTGAGGAGAATATAGAAGCAATACGGTGCAGGCAGAGTTAAATGTTCACAGCGTCTTAGATATACTCAGCAGGAGTGAGGGCACTGAAGAGGTGAACTGAGTAGAATATAGAAGCAATACGGTGCAGACGGAGTTAAATGTTCACAGCGTCTTAGATATACTGAGCAGGTGTGAGGGCACTGAAGAGGTTAACTGAGGAGAATATAGAAGCAATACAGTGCAGACGGAGTTAAATGTTTACAGCATCTTAGATATACTGAGCAGGTGTGAGGGCACTGAAGAGGTTAACTGAGGAGAATATAGAAGCAATACGGTGCAGACGGAGTTAAATGTTCACAGCATCTTAGATATACTGAGCAGGTGTGAGGGCACTGAAGAGGTTAACTGAGGAGACGGAGTAAGTAAAGAGAGCCGGAGGAGTTATGACGCAGCAGCAGGAGATGTTGGAGAATGGCGGGCTGAAGTAAATTTTCAAAATTGCGGCATTTAAGATAGCATCTGGGAAGTCTCGCGAGACTTACTGGATGCCATATTGGACGCAGTCCTCTGTGGCGGCGACATACTTCGTCCAAGATGGCGTCCGGGAAGTCTCGCGAGACTTTTTGGACGGCATCTGGGATCTTGCGAGAGTTCCTGCACACCATTTTGGAGGAAACATGTCACCGGGACGGAGGAGTGGAGTCAACATGGTGGGGTCGGCAGCTGAGCGAAGATCATCGGCTGGTGGTAAGTATGGCAGGCAGAGTGCATGGGGGTATGAGTGGGGGTATGCGTGTGGAGGTGCTGAGCGAGTAGGGGGGCGCAAGGACAGTGGAAGGGGGGGACGTGTGTGGATGTGGCAACTGAGGGGGGGTGTGATGAGAAGTGTAGTGTCAGAGGGTGTGTGGATGAGTGAGGAGTGTGACTGGAGTGTGTGTGGGGTGTTGGGCCGCACCTTGTACCAATGGCGGGAGTGGGGCTCTGGAAGCCCCCGCTCCCGGTGACGGGCGGCCATATGGGAGCACCCATGGCGGGTGTACAGGCAACTTCAGACAGGAAGTGACATACCATACCATTACATCGTGACGGAAGTTGCCTTAGGGTTTTATCATAATAGATACCTACAGTACCGATGTGCAGCGGTGCAAGTGTGCAGCGATGCCGGAGTCCAGGAGGGGACAACAGGTGAGTGCAGTCAGAGGGGGCTGGGGTACAGCGGCTTAGTGCGGGCAGGAGGGGGCCGGGGAAGAGTCTCGCGAGACTTCCTGGATGCCATATTCGATCCAGTCCTCTGTGGCAGCGACATACTTCATCCAAGATGGCGTCCGTGAAGTCTCGTGAGAGTTCCCGGACGCTATTTTGGAAGAAACATGTCGCTGGGATGGAGGAGTGGAGCCGAGATGGTGGGGATGGCAGAGCTAAGATGCAGCGGCGGCGGCGACGGGGAAGACGATGGGCCAGTGGTAAGTATGGCAGGCAGAGTGCATGGGGGTATGAGTGTGGAGGTGCTAAGTGAGGAGGGGGGCGCAAGGAGAGTGGGGAAGGGGGGGACGTGTGTGTGTGGACGTGGCAACTGAGGGGGGGGGGTGTGATGAGAAGTGTAGTGTCGGAGGATGTGTGGAGGAGTGAGCAGTGTGACCGGAGTATGTGTGGGGCCACAGCTTGTACAGATGGCAGGAGTGGGGCTTTGGAAGCCCCGCTCCCGGCAACGGGCGGCCATATTGGAAAACCCAGGGTGGGTGTACAGGCAACTTCAGACATGATGTGATATACCATACCGTTACATCCTGACGGAAGTAGCCTTAGGGTTTTATTATAATAGAAAAGGAATAAAATAAGAAATGGTCAGGCCTAGCCACGCGGTGACAAACTTAGATCCGTTGGGGGGCGGCTCCCCAGAAAGGTATGATTCCTCCACACAGTGATAGGGTCTTGCTGTGCCCGTGCCCCTGGGTGGAATCACCTCGAAAATGGCTGCTCTGGTTTAATAAAGGCAGAGAACCTGTGGCCGCCCCTCGTAGAGTTATCACTCCCTATTGGGCTGGTCCTCTGAGACCTCCTCTTTCACCGGGCTTAATAAATCTTCATTCTTCATATCTAGGGATGGGGTGGGCCCACATCCATGATATACACCTCATGTTTACTTTCATTTAATTCTGAGAATATTGATACCAAATATGACCTATTTATGAGGTTCAGAAAGCCAGAACTCATTTACCAGGTTCCTGAGAGTTACATAGATCCGTTGGGGTGGCGGCTCCCCAGAAAGGTATGATTCCTCCACACAGTGATAGAGTCTTGCCCCTGGGGGTAACCACCTCAAAAATGGCTGCTCTGGTTTTAATAAAGGCAGAGAACCTGTGGCCCCACCCCATAGAGTTACCACTCCCTGGTGGGCTTGTCCTCTGAGACATCCTCTTTTACCGGGCTTAATAAATCTTCATTCTTCATATCTGGGTATAGGGTGGGCCCACATCCATGATATACACCTCATGTTTACTTTCATTTAATTCTGAGAATATTGATACCAAATATGACCTATTTATGAGGTTCAGACAGCCAGAACTCATTTACCAGGTTCCTGAGAGTTACATAGATATACAAGACATGTCATTGAATGTGCAAAAATGTGAATAATCTAAAAATATGAATTATGTGTTTGTGGAATGAACGGGTCTTCTTAAATTTGACATTCACAAAACTATCCTTCAAGACAAAGAACTTTTGAGAGGGAAAGATACAACTTTAACTCAGCTCCAGGTATTTATTGCTCTGCAGTCGTAAATAGTGGAAAGGGGATTGGGAGAGAGAGAGAGAGTGGGGGTTGCATGTAGAATTGGATATACAGAAAGCCCTCAGGATAGAGAAAGCCTTATGTATAGGTTTTGGCTGATAGTCCAACCTCTTCCAATTAAGAAACATATTCATACTTTCCTGACAGTGTGCAGCAGTGTCGGCGTTCATTGGTGTCAGTGTTCAGTGGTGTCGGTGTGCAGCAGTGTCGGTGCACAGCAGTGTTGGTGTATAGTGGTGTCGGAGTACAGCAGTGTCAGTGTGCAGCAGTGTTGATGTACAGCAGTGTCGGTGTACAGCAGTGTTGGTGTACAGCAGTGTCGGTGTACAGCGATGTCAGTGTACAGCGATTTCGGTGTGCAGCGGTGTCGGTGTACGGCGGTGTTAGTGTACAGCGGTGTCAGTAAGCAGCAGTGTTGGTGAGCAGCAGTGTCGGTGTTCATTGGTGTCAGTGTTCAGTGGTGTCGGTGTACAGCAGTGTCGGTGTATAACAGTGTTGGTGTATAGTGGTGTCGGTCTGCAGCAGTGTCAGTGTTCAGCAGTGTTGGTGTACACCAGTGTCGATATACAGCAGTGTTGGTGTACAGCAGTGTCGGTGTACAGTGATGTCGGTGAGCAGCGGTGTCGGTGTACAGCGGTGTCGGTGTCCAGCAGTGTTGGTGTGCAGCAGTGTCAGTGTACAGCGGTGTTGGTGTACAGCAATGTCAGTGTTCAGTGGTTTTGGTGGGCAGCAGTGTCGGTGTTCAGTGGTATCTGTGTCCAGCAGTGTCGGTGTGCAGTAGTGTTGGTGTGCAGCGGAGTTGGTGTAAAGCAATGTCAGTGTTCAGTGGTGTCGGTGTGCAGCAGTTTCAGTGTACAGCAGTGTCGGTGTTCAGTGGTGTCGGTGTGCAGCAGTTTCAGTGTACAGCAGTGTCAGTGTTCAGTGGTTTTGGTGTGCAGCAGTGTCGGTGTTCAGAGGCGTCAGTGTTCAGTGGTGTCAGTGTGTAGCAGTGTCGGTGTACAGTGGTGTTGGTATGCAGCAGTGTCGGTGTACAGTGCTGTCGGAGTTCAGTGGTGTCGGTGTGAGCGGTGTTGGTGTACAGTGGTGCTGGTGTACAGCGGTGTCGGTGTACAGCGGTGTCAGAGTTCTGAGGTGTCGTCGTGCAGCAGTACCAGTGTAAAGCAGTGTTGGAGTTCATTGGTGTCGGTGTTCAGTGGTGTCAGTGTACAGCAATGTTAGTGTTCAGTGGTGTTGGTGTGCAGTGGTGTTGGTGTACAGCAGTGTCGGTGTACAGCAGTGTTGTGTATAGTGGTGTCAGTGTACAGCAGTCTTGGTGTGCAGCAGTGTTGGTGTGCAGCAGTGTCTGTGTGCAGCAATATCAGTGTACAGCAGTGTTGGTGTACAGCGGTATCAGAGTGCAGCAGTGTTGGTGTACAGCAGTGTTGGTTTAAGGAGGACAAGAGTGGATCATTTATTATGTTTATTTCCGCCCACTGGCTATAAGGCTGATGGATAAGATAAATTTATGAAGTAGTTACTGTTGTATTTGTTCTGATAGAGAATTTGTTAGGCCTATTACTGGCACAATAATTACTGTATACAATGTGTTCCACTTGTAATGTATGTGATCTCTATTGTGATTTTTTGGCATCTTTTCATGCACTGTTTCATGCTGTCCTTAAGTGTTTAATGTAACTATGCTGCACTGTGGAGTAGGGGAGATTGTCCCTGTACCATCTACTTCATAAATTTACCTTATCCATCAGCCTTATAGCCAGTGGGCGGAAATAAACATAATAATTGCACATGATCCACTCTTGTCCTCCTTAATTTAAAAATTGCTCCTAGAGTGTTTACACAGAATAGTGGTGATAGTCTCACTCACCTTCTGTGTTCATGGGTCACATGGAAGTATTTGTATTAATTGTAACTGTGGTTTCCACAGGTTTTCTGTGGAGTGCAATGGATTTCCGGACTCGTGACGATGCTTGGCAGTCGCAGCTCGATTTGACGGTGGATGGAGTGGATGGTGCACCAGTGGATGCAGGGGAGGGCGACACGGCCCTGGAGCTGACGAGGAGTTACAAGGAACTCCTTAAAAAGAGGACCAAAGTTTGGTGGAATAGGGCCTTTCTTTGCAAGTATATTGAGAAGGAACTCATACTTCGAGGATTAAGGATTCAAGTTTTTCCTTCTTTTCCAATTAACAATGAGTCCTTTAGGGAGAGATGGGAGGATGTGGCCAATGAGTGCTCATGTGGATTCTTAACATTGCTCTGTGAGCTTAATACAGAATCACTTAGTGAGATGGAAACAGAGATGGAGAGTTTGGCGGTGAGGATAAATGACCTATTACCGGGTGAAGCCTTTTCTAAATTTAACGAGGAGGTTGAGGGTGAACTGGCAAAGCTGGAGAAAGAAGTGAAGGCCTATAAGCTAAAAAAATTCCAGCGTTACCTCACCGATGTGAAGATGAATCAGGTTTATAAGTGGTAAAATGAGAGAAAGGGACGCCCTAAACCTCGTTCGAACCCCCGTCCCCAGAAACCATCAGGAGGACAAGTACCCCCAAGAGATACTGGTGGGGACGAGACTCCATCTGAAACAGATGAGTCAGACTCCGATGTATCAAGCATTGGAGTGGTCACTAGAGTTAGATCGAGGGTCGCGCCTTTAAAGACTACATCACAATCCTCCTCTAAAAAATCTGATAAGTAACCACAGGTAATTAACCTCTCTAATATTGTTTTATCAGAGGTTCAGAAAGATGTATTGACGAGAGGCCTTTCATTCTCACCGTCTAATCCATTCCATCTCTTTACAGCTATAAAAGACTTATATTTGTTCTCACGGAAGCTAGTTTTTAGGAAGTTGTATAATAAGAAATCTTCCGCCCCGGACAGTGTTTCCCCGTGCGAAGTGGAGGCCCTGGAGAATTTGGAAGAGCTCGCCGTTGGAGAAACTCCGACTCCAGCAGGTGAGTTTCCTCTCAATATCAGATCCAGATCGGCCAGGTTTCCCCCTTTGTCTACGTGTCCCGCAATTGACATCTTTACAAAATTGGTTATTGATGATTTTAGACAGCTGCCACCTGTTAGATCTCGTGACAATCTGACTAGAGTACAGAGAACTGCTCTAAAACACTTGGAGAATATAAAGGATGTCGTTGTGAAGCCCGCGGACAAGGGGGGAAACATAGTGATCTGGCCTACTGATAAGTATGAAAGGGAGGCCTTACGCCAATTGAGAGATCGTGATACATACTTGAGGCTCGATTCCAATCCTGTGACCTCTTTCACGGAGCAGATCCAGTCCATCCTGGCGGATGCATGTGAGCGGGGAATCATCAGCAAACAAGTGGTTGAGGGGTTGACTGTTCGTTACCCCAAAATTGCAACTTTCTATCTTTTACATAAGATACACAAGGATCCCTTGACCCCGCCTGGATGTCCTATAGTGTCCGACATAGGGGGGATATGTGAGCCATTATGTAAATTTATTGATTACTACTTAAAACCGATGGTTGAGACACTTCCCTCCTATGTCCGAGACACTACTGACGTCCTGGCGGTATCGACGTGGAATCTGACGTTTTACTAGTTACAGCTGATGTTGAGTCCCTATACACATGCATCCGCCATGATGATGGTCTGGAAGCAGTAAGATTCTACCTGAATGAGACCGGTAGGGAACCCTCGATGAGGGAATTAATACTTGAGCTGCTCCGCTTTGCCCTGACCCACAACTTTTTTGTATTCAAAGATATATTTTATTTACAGAAGCGGGGCACTGCCATGGGTGTGGCCTGCGCGCCCTCATACGCCAACCTCTTCCTGGGTTACTGGGAGAGGTGGCTTTTTGGCGGTGAGGGTGCGGCGGACTGCACCCATGTGCAGTGCTGGTACCGCTACATTGATGATTTATTCTTTTTGTGAAAGGGCAATGCGGAGCAGCTTGACTATTTCATGGGCAGATTGGGCATTAACCCGTTTAATATCCGCTTTACTTACAAATGTCATCCTGATAGGGTGGAATTTTTGATTATTATGATGGAAGTGGGACCTGATCGAATTATTTCGACTGATGTTTTCAGAAAACCCACAGCGGTCAATGCCCTCCTACATGCTACATCTGCCCATGATAAGCCCACAATTCGGGCGGTACCTACCGGTCAATTTCTGCGTATTAGTCGCATCTGCTCCTCTGACAGTCTCTTTGAGGAGCAGGCTGATGAACTTAAGAAACGGTTCCGTGGGAGAGGTTACAGCAACCGTAGCATCAAGAAAGCATACCTCAGGGCTAAAAATACGAATAGGGCCGACCTTCTTTGCGCGGGGCGCACTGTCCGGGGTGAGCAAAGTAATGCAATAAGGTATATTTCCACTTTTAATCAGCACTGGGGAACAATGCGGTCTATAATGCAGCACCATTGGCCTGTCCTCCTATCTGATCCATATTTAAAGAATTCATTGTTAGAATATCCTCAGATGACACCACGCAGAGCACCTAATTTGTGTAATATGCTTGTAAAGAGTCACTATGTGCCCTATATACCACCTCTCTTTGGGTCCAGTAGGCCTTTGAAAGGATGTTTCCAGTGTGGGCACTGCCTCGCCTGCGTCAATGTCGTCCGCGAGCGAACCTTCTCGTCTTCTGATGGTACAAAAACGTATGAGATCCGGTCATACATTAATTGTAGTACCCGCTATGTGGTGTACTATGCCACATGCGGGTGCGGACTGATCTATGTTGGACTCACATCGAGAGAACTCAGAAGACGAGTGAGGGAGCACGTAAACGAGATTGCTGCGGCGGCGGGAATGCAGGATCTTACAACTTTGAAAACGTTGCCCCGTCATTTCCATTTGCACCATGGATGTGACCCGGTCTCCTTGAAAGTTAGGGGGATCGATGTCATACACGTGGGCATCCGGGCGGGAAATGTGAAAAAGATCCTTGCCCAACACGAAACTAGATGGATCATGACCGTGGGGACAATGGTTCCCAATGGTCTGAATGAATCCCTCAGTTTTGATCCATTCCTGTGATTGCCCTCCCCTTCGATGTCTCAGTTTGGCATATCAATTTTTGATTTTCTAACTCGTTTTTTATTGTTTACAGTGCTCTCTGTGTGCCTTCTTTCCTGTGGTGATATCTGCTCCATCCTCCTGCCAGAGATCTGTTCTGCCTAGTGTCGCCATGACTACAGAGAAATCCATCATCGCCGCACCATGACATGTTATGATATTTTTACTATTAATACTGCTTTATTTGCTGTGTAATTTGATAGGTGGGTAAGGGGTATTCTTTTAAGGCAGTGTTAGTGTGGACATTCTGGCTGTGTGAGGGTTAATCAGGTATGGAGTCAGCTTTCCATCTGCTGCTTGTCACATTTTCTGTCCTCCCTACCTAGCCGGTGTGCGCAGCGTCTTATTCCGTGACGCGCATGCTCGGGAGCCATAGCAACGCGACTTGGCTTCCCGGGCGTGCGCGTCATCAGGCGGTGACGCTGGCGCACTTCCGGCGGGACGGCGTGAACCGGAAGCGGCCGGACGCGCGGGGAGACAGAGGCACAAGCAGCTACAGCTGTATACCAGCTATTTAAACCAGCGGGAGCGTTTGGCACACTACCCCCTGATGAAGATCGTTACCACTATACATTGAAACGTACGTTGGGGTCCGGACCCGGGGGATCCATCCACCTGGGACGATTGTCCCCTTTCCACAGCGGTATGCATTCACTCTCCCCTAGGGGAACTACCACACTTAGGAAGCTGGAAGTGTAGATATGCCTTATATACCATTACTGACAGGTGGTTACTGTTGTATTTGTTCTGATAGAGAATTTGTTAGGCCTATTACTGGCACAATAATTACTGTATACAATGTGTTCCACTTGTAATGTATTTGATCTCTATTGTGATTTTTTTGGCATCTTTTCATGCACTGATTCATGCTGTCCTTAAGTGTTTAATGTAACTATGCTGCACTGTGGAGTAGGGGAGATTGTCCCTGTACCATCTACTTCATAAATTTATCTTATCCATCAGCCTTATAGCCAGTGGGCGGAAATAAACATAATAATTGCACATGATCCACTCTTGTCCTCCTTAATTTAAAAATTGCTCCTAGAGTGTTTACACAGAATAGTGGTGATAGTCTCACTCACCTTCTGTGTTCATGGGTCACATGGAAGTATTTGTATAAGCAGTGTTGGTTTGCAGCGGTGTGGGTGTGCAGCAATGTCGTTGTGCAGTAGTGTCGGTTTGCAGCAGTGTCGATGTACAGCGCTGTCAGAATTAAGTGGTGTTGGTGTGCAGCGGTGTCGGTGTACAGCAATGTTGGTGTACAGCGGTGTCGGTATACAGCAGTGTTGGTGTACCACAGTGTCGGTGTACCAAAGTGTCGGTGTACAGCGGTGTCAGTGTACAGCGGTGTCGGTGTACAGCGGTGTCGGTGTGCAGCAGTGTCAGTGTACAGCAGTGATGGTGTAGAGTGGTGTCAGTGTACAGCAATGTTGGTTTGCAGCTTTGTCGGTGTGCAGCGGTGTGGGTGTGCAGCGGTGTCGGTGTGCAGCGGTGTCGGTGTGCAGTAGTGTAGAGCGGTGTTGGTGTATAGCAATGTCAGTGTTCAGTAGTGTTGGTGTGCAGCAGTGTCGGTGTTCAGCAGTGTCGGTATTCAGTGGTGTCGGTCTTCAGTGGTGTTGTTGTACAGTGGTGTCGGTGTACAGTTGTGTTGGTGTACAGCGGTGTCGGTGCACAGCAATTGTCGGTGTGCAACAGTGTCAGTGTACAGCTGTGTCAGTGTACAGCGGTGTCAGTGTGCAGCAGTGTTGGTGTCCAGCAGTGTCGGTGTGCAGCAGTGTCGGTGTACAGTGGTGTCGGTGTCCAACAGTGCATGTGTGCAGCAGTGTCGGTGTTCATTGGTGTTGTGTACAGCAGTGCCGGTGTTCAGTGGTGTCGGTATGCAGCAGTTTCAGTGTACAGCAGTGTCGGTGTTCATTGGTGTTGTGTATGTGGAGCCCACTGGGACGGGGTACTCTGTACCGGACCAGGTCGCTGCTGGGGAAGTCACGGAGGTCCGGGTCCGGACCGTGTCCCGGGTTCTCACAAATAAAAGGGTATATGTACAATGGATTAAAGTTTGTCGTGACGCCACCCATGGTGTGTGGTCAATGATGGGACCACCGCTGCTGCAGAACCTCCGGGGATGATGTTAGGCAGCTGTAGATGGAATGATAAAGTGTATGATGGTTATGATGGAGGGATGCAATAGGTGCAGTTCACTACTTTCCTGCTGCTGCAGCCTTCTTCCAGCCAGTGTACAGAGCTGACAGGCTGTGGCTCTCCAGGTGGGACCTTTCTGCTGTTCTGCTGGAAGAAATCAGTCACAGACAAGGGTACAAAGATGTAGTAAAGTTCTGTCTGCAGAGAATCATACACGGGAGTTGGAAGCAGGTTTCACCGGGTTTACTGTGCAGTTTTCTCAGTACAACAGTTCACGGTACAGTTCTCTTACACGGGTTACAGGCTTTCTACTCCGGGTTCCTCTAAACTCCCTGCAGCCAGGTTGTCACGCTATGACCCCTCACTCTCTCTAGTGTCCTTTCCAGGCTTGGATCTCTATCTCTCTCTGTGTCTCCGGACAGTGTAGCGGTAGCTCGGACACTTGTGGATCCTCGTGGTTGCCACTGTGCTGTCTGTCCTTTTGGGTAGGAACTCCAACTTGGACTTGGAGCTCCCTGTCGGTGAATCTGGGGATACTGGGTAGATCTTCGGTTCCCCGTCAGAGCCGACATTCTGCATTCTGCCTAGCCTCCAATAGTCCTCTCCCGCAAGGCACTATCAGGCTCCCTCTGCCCCTTGTGATTCTGGCTTCGGTAGGGAAGTCTACTCTGCCGGGAGTTGGTCAGTGCTGCCGTATTGCTAGGACCCAGTGCTGCTGGTCCATCTCTTTCCTCACACTCCCGGGGTGCTGGCTATGGACGAGCTTTCTCTCCATGGTTTCTCTGGCTCTTTGGAATCTACATCTCCATCAGCCCCACTCCTCCAGAACGTGTGCTTCCGTCTTTCCTGCTCGGCACCCTCTGGCCTACTCACTCCTTCCTCCTCCTCTTCTTCTATTTCCACCTTCTGTCACCTGACCTACGTGCTGTCCCACCCACTGTCCTCTAAACCCACCACCCCTTGCCCGCCTAGAGTTCCGGGCTCCAGGTTGGGTGCTGCCTCCTAGTGGTGTGTGGGATGTCTGTGAGGGTGTTTGTATAAACTGTCTTTCCTTCCTACCTGGCTGCAGTTCACTATGTGGCCTCCTGGTCGCAGGGGCGCCACATGTACAGCAATGTCAGTGTTCAGTGGTGTTGGTGTTCAGCAGTATCGGTGTTCAGTGGTGTCAGTGTTCAGTGGTGTCAGTGTTCAGTGGTGTCGGTGTGCAGCAGTGTTGGTGTACAGCGGTGTCGGTGGGCAGCAGTGTCGGTGTACAGTGCTATCAGAGTTTAGTGGTATCAGTGTGAGTGGTGTTGGTGTACAGCAGTGCTGGTGTACAATGGTGTCTGTGTTCAGTGGTGTTGGTGTTCAGTGGTGTTGGTGTACAGAAATGTCTGTTCAATGGTGTTGGTGTGCAGTAGTGTCGGTGTTCAGCAGTGTCGGTGTTCAGTGGTGTCGGTCTTCAGTAGTGTCGGTGTACAGTGGTGTCGGTGTGCAGTAGTGTTGGTGTACAGCGGTGTCAGTGTACAGCGATGTCAGTGTGCAACAGTGTCCGTGTACAGTGGTGTCGTTGTACACCGATGTCAGTGTGCAGCAGTGTCGGTGTGCAGCAGTGTCGGTGTACAGCAGTGTTGGTGTACAGCAATGTCAGTGTTCAGTGGTGTAGGTGTTCATCAGTGTCGGTGTTCAATGGTGTCAGTCTTCAGTGGTGTTAGTGTACAGTGGTGTCGGAGTACAGCAGTGTCTGTTTGCAGCAGTGTCGGTGTACAGCAGTGTTGGTGTGTAGCAGTGTCCGTGTACAGCATTGTCGGAGTTCAGTGATGTCGATGTGCAGCGGTGTTGGTGTACAGCAGTGTTGGTATGCAGCAGTGTCGTGTGCAGCAGTGTCGGTGTGCAGCATTGTCTGTGTGCAGCAGTGTTGGTGTGCAGCAGTGTCAGTGTGTAACAGCGTCGGTGTGCAGCAGTGTCGGTGTACAGCAGCATCGGTGTACAGTTGTGTTGGTGTTCAGTGGTGTCGATGTACTATTTAAATCAAGCAGTGTACTAATCCCATCCGCCATATCGGAATACCTATAACTTAGGTGTTGCAATATTGCAGTCGGCATACTTCCGTTGCGAGCAGCCTGGAGATAAGCGACTGGCGTCTCTCATCTTCCGGCTGCATTGCCACTGACCTCCGTGCAGCGGGAGATGAGCCGCGGCTACCGTCGGGTAGCGGTAGTGTCTCTGTCACTTTCACTTCTGTCAGGCTGGGGTCACACATAGAAGTCCGTTTTTGGAAGTGATTTTCATCACCAATCTGTTTTTTATAGTGTGCTTTTTGAGCCTCCTGCACCCCTGAACGTTTTTGGACTTAGTCATTTTTTCATTAAAAACACATGTGCGTTAACGCATGCGTTAACGCAAGTGCCTATATGTGCCATGCGTTAACGCATGCATTTCCCATAGGGCCCCATGTTAAAAAAACGCATGCGTTTTTTAACTGATGCCAAAAACGTTGCTAGCAACGTTTTTGGCTCAAAAACGGACAGAGCAATGTTTTGAGGTCCAGAAAAAAAACAGACAGGGTGTTAATTACATCCAATCCGTTTTCCTGTCAGTTTTTGGACTTAGAAAAAAAAAAAAGCCAAAAATGAAGCCAAAAACGGACCAGGGGCTTATGTGTGACCCCAGCCTCACTTGTGTCACTCTCCCACAATGGCGCCGCAATGCATTATGGGATAGGGACATAAGCTTTGGACGTGTGTGACACATATTATTCGTGATTATATATTAGATAAAATAAAATGTGTGTGTAAGAGGGTGTATAGAGATATGCGTGTTTGTGATGACTATGAGCAAAAAAAACACAACTGTAATGATGACATCTGACCACTAGATGTCAGTGACACTCACTGTTGTTCTAAATTTTATTAAGTGTTAACAAAACAATAGTTGAATAATTTTATGAATGCTGTGATGCAAATAATAGATGAACTGTGCAGTGAAAATGCAATTTTGCTGCTTGATTTATAAAATACTTTTATTGCATCATTGCTCTGCCACTCCAGCTGAGGATGGATACATTATTTTTTTTAGTGATGAGAGAGTGGGTTGCCTAGGAGACGGGACGCGCGTGGTCGGGGAGCTCCTGTTTTGATGAGGGAGAAAGGAAGGTCCGGAGTAGACGAACCTGGATCCCTCTTGGAGTGCAGCAGTTTCGTGCTTCTGTAATTGGTGACGTATGGGACAATAATCCTCTATTTTTGTTCAGTGGAGAATGCGGGGAAGCCCAGCAGTGGGACAACATTGAAAAGAGCTGGACACGGCGCCAGCGGAGGATAAAGCACCCTATGTTTTAAACAAGGATGAGGTACCTCATGTTCTTCTTTTTTTAAATTCTCCCTGACCAGTCCAATACGTTAGTTAAGGTCAGCTAGGTGTTTAGACCAGCATAAATTACTATTCTCTATGGGACAGTGTCAGTGAGGCATGAAATGTGTTCATCTTGTCAACGATAGGGATGAGCGAGTATAATCGTTACTATTCGGTACTCACCGAATAGTAACGATATTCGGCTACTCGCTACTTCCCAAGTCTCTTGTGATTATTCGGGAGTAGCGAGTAGTCCTTTTACTTTTGCAGTGTATCCATATATACACTGCGAAAGTACACTAAAAGTGAAGAAAAGTTGTTAAAAAATAAAAAAAAACATCATACTCACCTTCCGACGCCTGCATCGGGACCCGAAAACCTCACCTCCGATGTGCGGCAAGGACCTGTCAGTCTGATAGCTAATCAGATGGCTGGGAGCGATCAGGCCAATCAGATGGCCGGACATCACAAACCATGTTATCACTATCAGCCACGTGATTGGCCAGATTGCCAGGTCTTGAACGTGCATCATAAAGGTGACCCTGCTCGAAAGTGCTTATAACAATGAATGTCTTATGTCTAAATTACTACTGTTAGGGAGAATGATGTTCGGCTATGAAGCCAAACTTCTAATCTTGGAAGAATGTCATCACCTTGTCTTGTGTACATTGGTCATGGAAGCGATTGGCCTAAGGCCCATGCAACCACACTTGGGTGATGTTATCTGCAAATCTAATCTACTCAACAAATTAAATAGGACAGGTTGGTCCATAATGTATGAGAAAGTTGTTTGGAGGTGGCAAGGGATCCCCACATGGCATTCTCCCAGTCAAAGGCCTCTGGTGGGGGTGATACACATGGCGGGAAATAGTGCCTTCTGCTTCTCCTACCCTCTCCTATTCCTCATCCTCCTCATCATTCTCCTGGTCATGGTGCAATTGTTGATCCAGTATCTGCGGCACATGCTGCAGGTTTAATACAGCCAGGCATGAGGCAGGATCCTCTAGAGTCTGACATCTGGTGCTCCTGGATGGCATAGGGAAAGGGTCACTTCCCGACGGTGAGCACATCAGGTCCTCCACTGGCATCATAGCCCAGCACTGTATATGGACCTCGCTGCATATGAGGCCCAATACGGGTAGCACAATGGAGCTCCAAGTCACAAATGTGGTCTTGCTGTCCTGTGCAGGCCGCTCTGGTTCTGGTGCTGCTGAAGCAACCTCTACCTCTGGGGTGGTGATGAAGATGACCTCCAGAGCAGCCATATCTTGCGGGGATCTATAGCCAAACTGCCTACTGCAAGACACATGGTAGCATACAGAAACTGTAGCTGCATTGTACTGAAATCTACTAATAAAATGGTGCTTGCTTTGCCTAGAGAACCACCTCTTCCAATGCTAGTAGTCAGACACAAACAGTCGCTTTCAGAATATTACTGGTTGCACAATATTGTTGCCTAGCTCCTTATTACCCTCCATGGGGTAGGCTGCAGAACTAATTCCACTCACAAATCCAATTTCCATGCCACAAGGTAACACCTAGGTGTAGAGACGCAGGCTCATCCCAACTGAACACCCGATCCCCTTAACCATGGGCGGAACACTACTCAGACAACACATGGTGAGGGAACCACAATATTAAGGCTTTATTGGATCCCAAACAGTTAACGGCAAATAACCAATAACCAAACAAAACACAGAATATAACAGGCAACAGAGTCTCACCCTCCGCTAGCTCACCAGGGATTAGAATATTCGTGCCTCAGGACTTCCAGGGCTACTTACTTTAATCCAGCTGCACCCTAATTTTGGCAGGCACCCACCGAGAAAGGAATAGCGCCAGATTTAGGAAGCTGACCGAGCACAGCAAAGTCTATAGCCAGGTGACCGGATTGTCCCAACCTGGGTTTCTTCCTTATGTAGTCTTTAATATCCCAGCTGAATCCTTGCATTTGATGCTGAAGTCCATGTAGTAATATAATCCATGTTCTGATCCCCTTGGTCAGCATTAAAGCTGCCTGAGGCCTGCCAATCAGATCCGCAGATCCTAGATTGGTATTGGTACCATGTAGCTTGACCCCCTGGTCAAATGAACAGTCCTTCTTATATACCCCTGAACACTCAATTCAGAACATTGGGAACTTGGTTTACTAAGACTGATGCCCTGAAGAAGAAAAAACTTGAAACGTACATTGGCTGGAGGGGTGAGGAGCCAGTGTAGCAGAACAGCGATAGTACAGCCTGGAACCTAAGGTAATTACCAGCAGGGGTCTGAATTAATGTGCTGCTGGGGGACCCTGTTTAAAATGTGTAGTACGGTAGGGTATAAAATGTGCCCCTTGGAAAGTATTAGGCTGGTTCTGGGCCGTATGTGATGGTGAACTTGTATTTTTATGAGCACCAGAATTTAAGCTATCTGATGATATACATACACTACATTGGTGCACCCTTAGGGCCCCTTTACACGCGGCTACATTTCTAGGGTGGCTACAGGTAACTTAGTGGTTGCAGTGAAATCATGGAGACAAGGTTCTATCTTGTTGCTGTGTACAAATGGAATAATCTCTCCATGATTTCACTGCAACCAGTAAGTTACCTGTAGCCACCCTAGAAATGTAGCCGCGTGTAAAGGTACCCTTAGTTATACTGTTGTTTGCTTTGAGAGGTATTTACATAGGAATTTTAATATCATGGATTTTAACCTGTGAATTATTTGGGTACCTTGATAGATGTATTAAATTGTTAATATAAATAAAATCAATCAATTGTGTTTAAAGAGACAGCAGTTTCATTTGTTTTCTGTGGGAAGTAAGGGAGATTTTAGTTTTACTGTAGAAGAGATGGCCTCGCACGCTGCTGACCCTCTGCAATAATAGCAAGAATAAAGGTTTGCTCTCCCCACCCAAAACAAAATTAAGGTCTTTTAAAAGGATGTTTTAAGGACATTGTAAGCTTGCCGGACTTCACAAATGCTGTCACATATGGCACTGTTTACAAAATTCACATCCTTCTGGTGTAAAGACACTTGCCAACTCCAGGAAGCTTTAAAAAATTCATTCAAAGCTCAAAAAAATTCTGCAACTTGATTCAAGCTGTAGTAAGGTTAGATGTTGTTCCCAGGCAATGGGGCTTCCAGTGAGTGTTTTCACTCCAAACAATTAAGGAATGTGTTAGGGCCATTTTAGATTTCAAATATTTTCCCAGAAAAGGACGATTTTTGGGGGGAAATAATTCAGGTTTCCGATTGCGAACAAAATCTGAAATGTTCTTGCAGAATCTGAAATTGGCAAACATGTTTGGGGAAAGTTTGCTCATCTCAAGCTATGACTGTGCAAAATGCACACTTTCGACTAAAATATGGCTAGACTATTTCCGGCCTTTGCTTATTAGACTGAATTTTTTTTATATTTTTAATTTGGTTACTTATACAATACTTGTTAACAGGTACAATCCAAGGATCAAAAAAGAAATATAATTCACAGTGCTATGGTATTTTGTTATTCTACATGAGTAATAGTAGATGCATGAATCAGTGAAATATACATAAAAACACTGCATAGCTAATCATGACTAATCATCTTGGAGCGGTTTTTAGGATGAGTCAGCATTCTAAATTTAAACACACTGTACTATTTACTTACTGCACTCAACAAAGTACAGTGTACATAAAACACAAAAATGCATATACAAATACAAGTACAAGTACAAAAGTTCCCTTATTTAAATAGGCCCTTAGGTGATGCTCTACATTCATATCTCTATACTTTACAAAGGGAATAGCCACCCCGTAACACTGATAATATCATCCCTATGTAATACTTCCTCGGTATCTGTCTATTGATGCTGCTTAGGTATTGATACTGTTATAGAGGAAGTGTTTTATGCTTTCCATACTTTGAAAACCTCTCTGTGCACTCTCTGTTTTGATCTATTGGGATTTTAAAAGGTATCATTGTATAAATTAGGCCTATCCATGTTTGTGTGGATGCGTTAGAGCCCCCTATCCATTGTAAGGCTAGTACCTTTCTAGCCATGAAAAGGCTTCTTCCTTTAAGAAGATTTTAGTATTATGATCCTAGGCCCCTTCATCCAGAACCACAAATAAACACAGCAGAGGATTAAGCTCAATGAGAAAGGAAACTAATGAGGACAGTATCGAGATGACCTCTTGCCAAAGGGAGTTTACAAACGGACAATTCCATATCATATGCACAAAGTCTGCTTTTGACCCATGGCACAGCAGAGATTCAGAGGTTTCAAAATGTCCCATCTGAAGAGTATTAATAGTGTCAAATACAGTGTGGGCCAAAAGTATTGTCACCCCTGCAATTCTGTCAGATAATACTCAGTTTCTTCCTGAAAATGATTGCAATCACAAATTCTTTGGTATCTTCATTTAATTTGTCTTCAATGAAAAAACACAACAGAGAATGAAGCAAAAAGCAAAACATTGATCATTTCACACAAAACTCCAAAAATGGGCCAGACAAAAGTATTGGCACCCTCAGCCTAATACTTGGTTGCACAACCTTTAACCAAAATAACTGCGATCAACCGCTTCCAGTAACCATCAATGAGTTCCTTACAATGCTCTGCTGGAATTTTAGACCATTCTTCTTTGTCAAACTGCTCCAGGTCCTGATATTTGAAGGGTGCCTTCTCCAAACTGCCATTTTTAGATCTCTCCACAGGTGTTCTATGGGATTCAGGTCTGGACTAATTGCTGGCCACCTTAGAAGTCTCCAGTGCTTTCTCTCAAACCATTTTCTTGTGCTTTTTGAAGTGTGTTGAAGTGTGCTAGAAGACCCATGACCTCTGAGGGAGACCCAGCTTTCTCACACTGGGCCCTACATTATGCTGCAAAATTTGTTGGTAGTCTTCAGACTTCATAAAGCCATGGTCACGGTCAAGCAGTCCAGTGCCAGAGGCAGCAAAGCAACCCCAAAACATCAGGGAACCTCCGCCATGTTTGACTGTAGGGACCGTGTTCTTTTCTTTGAATGTCTCTTTTTTTCTCCTGTAAACCCTATGTTGATGCCTCTGCCCAAAAAGCTCTACTTTTGTCTCATCTGACCTGAGAACATTCTTCCAAAATGTTTTAGGCTTTCTCAGGTAAGTTTTGGCAAACTCCAGCCTGGCTTTTTTATGTCTCGGGTAAGAAGTGGGGTCTTCCTGGGCATCCTACCATACAGTCTCTTTTCATTCAGACGCCGACGGATAGTACGGGTTGACACTGTTGTACCCTCGGACTGCAGAGCAGCTTAAACTTGTTTGGATATTAGTCAAGGTTCTTTATCCACCATCCGCACAATCTTGCGTTGAAATCTCTTGTCAATTTTTCTTTTCCGTCCACATCTAGGGAGATTAGCCTGAGTGCCATGGGCTTTAAACTTCTTGATGACACTGCGTACGGTAGACACAGGAACATTCAGGTCTTTGGAGATGGACTTGTAGCCTTGAGATTGCTCATGTTTCCTCACAATTTGGTTTCTCAAGTCCTCAGACAGTTCTTTGGTATTCTTTCTTTTCTCCATGCTCAATGTGGTACACACAAGGACACAGGGCAGAGGTTGAGTCAACTTTAATCCATGTCAACTGGCTGCAAGTGTGATTTAGTTATTGCCAACACCTGTTAGGTGCCACAGGTAAGTTACAGGTGCTGTTAATTACACAAATTAGAGAAGCATCATATGACTTTTTAAACATTACCAATACTTTTGTCCACCCCCTTTTTATGTTTGGTGTGGAACTATATCCAATTTGGCTTTAGGACAATTCTTTTTGTTTTTTTTTCATTGTAGCCAAATTAAATGAAGATAATAATACCAAAGAATTTGTGATTGCAATCATTTTCAGGAGGAAACTGAGTATTATCTGACAGAATTGCAGGGGTGTTAATACTTTTGGCCAACACTGTATGACTGACTAGTTGTGGGCCTGATGCTATCAAATCAGGAGGGTGGTGACATCATGATGGGGCGGGCTATGTGGCGCTGGGAGCAGTAGCTATCTCCCCCAGTGCGTTCTGTTTCTCCCCTGCGATGTCTTCTTCCCTCTGTACTCTCTCCTTTGACCTGTCTCCCCCCTGCGCTGTCTTCTTCCTTCATATATTCTTTTCTTTAAGCTGTCTTACCCCTGTGCACTCTCCCCCTGTATGGTTCATCTCTTTTCACCCTGACGCGTTGTCTCTTTTCCCTCTTACACGCTCTCTCTTTTCCTCATGCTCCATGTCTCTTTTCCCCCTTGTGCCCTGGTCTCTTTTCACCTATGCATGCTGTCTCTTTTTCCCCTTGCATTCTGTCTCTTTTCCCCCTTGCGTGCACTGTCCTTCCTCCCTTATGTGCTGTCTCTTTCTCCCTTGTGTGGGATGTCTCTTTCCCCCTTGTATGCGCTGTCTCTTTCCCCCTTGGGTGTGCTTTATTTTTCCCCGTGTGTGCAGTCTCTTTAATCTCTTGTTTGTGCTGTCTCAGTCTCTTTACCCCTTGTGTGTACTGTCTCTTTTGCCCCTTGTATGTGCTGTCTATTTCCTCCCTTGTGTGGGCTGTCTCTTTCTCCCTGTGTGTGCTGTCTCTTTCGTAATCCCTTGTGTGTGTTTTCTCTTTCACCCCTTGCATGTGCTGTCTCTTTCCTCCCTTGTGTGCGCTGTCTCTTTCACACCCATGTGTTCTGTCTCCTTTGCCCTGTGTGTGCTCTCTTTCCTCCCTTGTGTGTGCTGTCTCTTTTGCCCTGTGTGTGCTATCACTTTTGCTCGTTGTGCTGTCTCTTTTACCCCTTGTGCTGTGCTGTCTCTTTTGTGATCCATTATGTCTGCTGTCTCTTTCACCCCCTGTGTGTCTTGTCTTTTTCACCCCATGTGTGTGCTGTCTCTTTCCTCCCTTGTGTGTGCTGTCTCTTTTGCCAATTGTGTGGTCCTGTCTCTTTTACCCCTTGTGTATGCTGTTTCTTTTGCCCTTTGTGCTGTGCTGTCTCTTTTACCCTTGTGCTGTCTCTTTTGCCCCTTGTGCTGTCTATATTACCCCTTGTATATGCTGTCTCGATTGCCCCTTGTATGCTGTCTCTTTTTCCCCTTGCGCTGTGATGTCTCTTTTGCCCCTTGTGTGCTGTCTCTTTTGCCCTGTGTGTGCTGTCTCTTTTGCTCCTTGTGCTGTCTCTTTTTCCCCTTGTGCTGTGCTGTCTCTTTTGTGATCCCTTGTGTGTGCTGTCTTTTACACTCATTGTGTGCTGTCTCTTAAACTCCTTGTGTGTGCAGTCTCTTTTGCCCGTTGTGCTGTGCTGTCTCTTTTGCCCCCTTGTGCTGTCTCTTTTGCCCCTTGTGCTGTGCTGTCTCTTTTGCCCTTTGTGTTGTCATGCCCCTTGTGCTGTGCTGTCTCTTTTGCCCTTTATGCTGTCTCTTTTGCCCCTTGTGTGTGCTGTTTCTTTTTCCCCGTGTGTGCTGTCCCTTTTGCCTCTTGTGCTGTGCTGTCTCTTTTGCCCCTTGTGCTGTGCTGTCTCTTTTGCCCCTTGTGTGTGCTGTCTCTTTCTTTCCTTGTATGCTCTCTCACTTTCTTACTTGTGGGTGCTGTCTCTTTTGCCCTTTGTGCTTTCTCTTTTGCCCCATGTGTGCTGTTCTGTCCCCATCTGATGGCTGTAAATCTAAGCGCTCTAATTACCAGTCACTTAGGTAAAATTTTATGCTCGGTACTTACCCCATCAGGGGCAACAGACTGTTTCAACTCGATCGATCACCACTGCAGCTGTAGTAAGACAGGAGAACACTGTAGTTTCTTCCAAATCTTGTATTAGTCACAATAAACAATAGGTAAAAAGGATAAATCTGTACAGGGGGTATACACGTGTCTTGAGCAATGGCTTCTGCAGACTAAACTGGGGAAGAAGGGGGACGTCCTGTACAGACACAACTAAGGAAAAAGAGTAGGGACAAAATTCATACCGTCTACCTAGCAACAACAGGGAATTTCCTGATTGGAGGAAATACACAATGCAGAGAAATATATACAACAGGTTGTTTCCATTCGTGGGACACAACACTCCCTGTCTGAAATCGTCCAATTTCACAAGTCCTGTGTGATGTAAGGAGTCAACTCTGTCCCTCGATATCATGAACCTGCAAAAGAGGAGAGAAAAACACCAAATGCAAACTCTAATGCAGTATTCAAGTCCATGCTTGCAGTGAAATGCACTCCTTGAATAAAAAAATAAAAACGAAATGAGTCCAACAGGAAAAAAAAACAACAACTTCAGATTGGGGAAGCCGCAAATGTGCCAACTCTTCCACCAACAGAAAAGTAGAAGTCCTAGTCCGAAGGAAAAGTTCAAAGTTCGATTGGACACTGACAGTTCTATGTCCTTTTGCGTCAGGGATGGGAGGAGGTGCACTCCCCGCCGTGACAAGGTCCAGCAACAAGTCCAGTTCATGTAACTGCTGATCGAAGGAGCCACCAGGCGATGTACTTGGACCAAATGTCTGTAGGCACAATGGCTGACTACCTTGAAGAGTGTCCAGGGTGATGGGACCTCAGCTTCCATGCTGGCACCTTGAAGGCATGGCTTGCACTATAGGTTGGTCTGAGGGTCTTCTTCCCAGTCTTCCGCCTATGTTGTCTCTGAAATGGTGACATAGTGTCCCTGTCGATACCCTCAAAAGAAAGCTGTCTCAGCAGTATCCTGTCATGAACTGCGATGGGTGTCTTGAACCCGAGAGGACCGTGGATGCTGTTTTCAACAGGAGATGTTCCTCGTTTAATAGGAAGTTCATTACAGGGTGATGATTGGGAAGTAAATATTTGTTGTTTGACATCCGTCAGCGTGTTGAAGCTGCGTTGCGTGGGGAGAACACTAACACCTTCAGAAAGGGGAAGGCAGTTGAGAGAAGGGCTCTCAGTGTGAGCACTGGACTCTAGCACGGCTTCGGCTTCGCCAGGCTTGTGATGGTTATAAGGGTCACAGATTGGAAAGTTAGCAGTTTTTTGCTGCGGATCCCTAGGTAACTCAGTCTTTGCAGGAAGAGAGGGTGAGTCGTTGACTTGGTTTGCGGAGTAGAGTGTTGTTGACTCATGGTTGTTGTCTTGAAGACAAAACAGGTTTGGGTTATCAGGTGGTTGTTCTTTCCACCTAGTGTCGTTTGGCTTCTCCCTTACCCAGACGTGATGTGGGTACGGTAGAAGAGACACGTCATGGTCATCTGATGTGATGACAGTTTTGTAAGAAGTGAGGTTGCTTGGCTTCTTTGTCTGGTTGCTACAGACATCTCCGATGATAACCCAGCCTAAGTCGAGGCGCGAGCGTACGGTTCATCAAGTTGACCAAAGATTTGTAGGTGCACCTTGTGCAGTCGTATGATGTCTCTGCCGAGGAGAATTAAGATGTCTGCCTTGTTGTCAAGGGCCGGTATCATGCTGGCTATGTCTTTGAGGTGAGGAAACTGAAGAGCCGCTTCTGGTGTTGGGATTTCTTCCCTGTTGAAGGGTACTTGGTTGCACTCTGTGAGTGTTGGAAGTGGTATCTCCTTGGAGCTGGAGAGAGAAGTTTTTATGAGGCCACTGGCCCTTCTTCCAGTGTCCTCTGTCATGCCGCTGCAGGTGCCCAAGGTGTAGGAATAGGTGTTTCCCCTTAAGTCAAGCAAATCGAAGACTTTTGACCTGGCCAGTGATTTGGTGCTCTGGTCGTCCAGGCTGACGTACACCTTGACTGCCTTCTCTGGATGACCTTCGGGATACACCTTTGCCAGGCAAATCTTCGCGCAGGACTTGTCGTGAAGACCTTCTCCGCAAACCTTGGTGAAGGATGGAGATACCGCCAGATGGTTAGTTGCCTTGTCTGTACTCTCCCTGCCATTGCCTGTGGTGGGAGAAGGCGTAGACGCTGAGTCAGGTTGTGACGGATGGAGCGCATGTACGTGGTCTTCGCTGTCGCACTCTATTCACTTGATGGTGATGACACAGTCCTTAGCAATGTGTTCGGTAGAAGCACAGCACCTGAAGCATACTCCAAACTTCTTTAAGAGTTCCTTTCATTCTTGAAGTGCTTTCTTCCTGAAGCCGATACATTTCTTCAGGGGATGCGGCAGTTTGTGGATAGGACACTGGCGGTTCGGGTCTTCTACCTTCTCGCCTTCACTGACTTTGTCTGGCGCTGATGTCGGTGAAGACAGAACTTCAGTCTATTTTGCAGACACCAGACCACTGCAGTTTTTGTCATGAGAATGTGAACTCTCGTACTTGGGAGATGACGCAGGGCCACTGGGTTCTTTATAACAGAAGCTGGGGTCATTTTTATACTCTGCAATCTCCTTGATGAAGTTGCAGAAGAACGGAGGGAAGGAGACTTGGTATTGTCTCTTGTAGTTTGACCCTCGTGTGGTCAATTTTTCTTGGACATTGTAAGGCAACTTGGTGACAATGGGTTTCACCCCACGAGCGGTGTCCAGGTAACTGAGGCCAGGTAGATGTATGTCTGTCTTGGCCAGCTGGAGCTCGGACAGCAGGTCACTGAGTTCCTGGTACTTTGAAGCATCCTTGCCGGATATTTTGGGAAAGTCATATAGTTGTTTGAGTAGAGCATCTTTGATAGCTTCAGGACTGCCAAACCCTTTCTCTAGTCTGTCCCATGCGGTTGCGAGACCGGTCATTGGGTCGCTGATGTAAATGGATTTGAGCTTCTTGATTATCTCCGTAGACTGTGGGCCTAGCCACCTGAGTAGCAGATCCAGCTCTTCAGCAGCGGTAATGCCGAGGTCACTGATTGCGGTTTTGAAGGTACACTTCCACCCTCTGTAGTTTTCGGGGTGGTCATCAAACCTTGTGAGACCGGTGTTGGTGAGATCTCGGTGAATCATGTACCTCGCAAAGTCGGACATGTCTGCTCTTTATGACCTTGGGGGAACACTCGCTGGCTGGGCCGTAGCTTCTTGACTCAGGAACGTGGGAAGGTACGGAGTGGCATAGGCGTTTAGGCTAGCGACCGGTTTGGTTTAAACGGTTGTTGTAGTATGCGGGTCCGGAACTACACAGTTGTCAGTAGTGTAGTGCCTTACCGACATGTTGGGTTGCATGTAGACATTGGCATCCGGAGGTTGCTGAGGTGCAGGGTCTGGCTGTGCACTGAAGTGTGAAGATGGTTCATATTTGAATGACTGAGGCACATTGGACTGACCTGGGAAGTTGGAAGCTGCAGGTGGATCGGCGTCTTGATGCTCTGGAGAAGTGTTGTTGCTGACGGAAATGTTGGTGTCGATTGGTGGTTCGCTGGCTTGGCTCAGCACGTAGTCTCTCGAGCGCTTTAGGGGGTCTTCCGTGTCGAGTTCTTACGAACTGACGCTGCCTTCTTGGCTTCCACCTAGAGCTTGCTCAAAGACCTTTAGCCTGGCCATGGCTGCCGCATGTTCACATTCCTTCTGTAGGGCTTCTATCTCCGCCTTCTTTTGCGCAGACTTGGCTTCCGCCTCCGCCCTCTTTCGTGCAGACTCTGCTTCCATGACTGCTTTCTTCTGGGCGAAGACAGCTAGTACTTTTGTTGTTTCTGCTTCAGCATGCGCCTTTATAAGCTGCTCACTGAGGGTTAAGTACCTTGATGAGTCCAATTTGAGTGAGTGCCTTGAGCTCTTAACAGACCTGGATTTGTGAGATGCTACTTCTGACATTTGTGCCATTTTTTGCTTTAGTCTAGTTCACGATGTCGCTCACGGTGCAGTCCCGTTCGGCATCGAGCTGTTGGAAGTCCTGGATTCCTTTAGAGACTCGGACATATTTACTTTCAGCAGGGTAAAGATGTATTTTTTGCAAGTGTCCTCGTAAGACTGGTATGCGGAGTACAGTTGTTCTAGGGCTCCCTTTGATGGTAGCTCATGAGCGCCTGGCACAGATAACACTCATTTCTCCTTGTTGATTCAGGATGGGCAGTGAATGAGAGCTTTGCATCTCAAGAATTGTGCACAGGATTGCAAGGGTGGGGGCTTTCTGCTCCTGGTTGTCAGGGAGACGGATTAAAAAGTATCAGTTCTGTGCTCGGCAGCAGTCTGTGTGTGTTTATAGATGATCACTTCTCAGGCAGGATTTATAACCTGTATACTGTTCTTGGTGACACGTTAGTCTCTTCACTGAGCTTATTTCTGTTTGCAGGCTCATGTAGTCTGCTGTACAGTTATGCTGTGGCTTGTTATCAGTCTTATTTAGGCAATCTTGTCTCTGGATTGCATGCAGTATACTGCTCCTGGTAACAGGTACTTTTACTGATCGTGAGCTGTATACAATTTCAGGTCACAGCTATTCCTTTTTACTCTTCTGTCCCCATCTGATGGCTGTAATTCTAAGCGCTCTAATTACCAGTCCCTTAGGTAAAATTGTATGCTCGGTACTTACCAAATCAGGGGCAACAGACAGTTTCAACTCGATCGCCACTGCAGCTGTAGTAAGACAGGAGAACACTGTAGTTTTCTTCCAAATCTTGTATTAGTCACAATTAGGGATGAGCGAGTATGCTTGTCACTACTCGGTACTCACACGAATAACTCGGTACTCGGGGTACTCGGCGAGTACCGAGTAATCTCGCGATACTCTTGCTATGCTCGGGGTCCACCTCCCTGCATGTTGGTGCTCTTTACAGAGCCAGCTCACATGTAGGGATTGGCTGACAGACACTGTAATGCCACAGCCATGTTGGTTGTGGCATTACAGTGATTGGCTGGCCGCACAGCGTCATCAGGTCTTTATAACACCTGACCGCTCTGTGCTCGGCACTCTGCTCCACAGACAGTCAGTGTACGGAGAGCTGCTGCTGATTGAGGGACAGATTTGTGGCCTTTCAGCTAGTGTAGACGCAGGGCTGCCAGTCTAATTACCACAACAGTCCTTCTGAGGACTAATAGAGCTGTATACAGGGAGGCAGGGTACAAACTTCGTTGTGCCACTATACCAGCCTGCATCACATCTGGGGCTGGTGTACAGGCTGGAAATCTCATCCATCCATCCATCCCAAAACAGTGCTTTTAGGGATTAATTTATATCACTATAGGCAGGAGTAGGTTTTAGGATACGCCAAAAAACTCGCTGTTCTCGTCAGCATTTGTGTCTGACTAATCCACCTGCAGGGCCTTAATCTCAAATGTCAGCGTCGTCCTAAAAACAAAATCTTGTCAGCACTCATTTAGCATCTTAGTGCAGCTACAGTAGGTTGCAGCGTAAATTAGGATATGCCAAAAAACTTGCTATTCTCGTCAGCGTTTGTGTCTGACTAGTCCACCTGCAGGGCCTTAATCTCAAATCTCAGTGTCGTGCTAAAAACCAACTCTTGTCTGCATTCGTCTAACATTTGTGTGCGGCAGGAGTAGGCTTTAGAACAAATTAGGAAACGCCAAAAGACTCGCTATTGTTGTCAGCGTTTGTGTCTGACTAGTCCACCTGCAGGGCCTTAATCTCAAATCTCAGTGTCGTGCTAAAAACAAAATCTTGTCAGCACTCATTTAGCATCTTAGTGCAGCTAAAGTAGGTTGCAGCGTAAATTAGGATACGCCAAAAAAGTCACTATTCTCGTCAGCATTTGTGTCTGACTAGTCCACCTGCAGGGCCTTAATCTCAAATCTCAGTTTCGTGCTAAAAACCAACTCTTGTCTGCATATATCTAACATTTGTGTGCGGCAGGAGTAGGTTTTAGCGCAAATTAGGAAACCCCCAAAGTTTTGCTATTGTCGTCAGCGTTTGTGTCTGACTAGTCCACCTGCAGGGCCTTAATCTCAAATCTCAGTTTCGTGCTTAAAACCAACTCTTGTCTGCATTCATCTAACATTTGTGAGCGGCAGGAGTAGGTTTTAGTGCAAATTAGGATACGCAAAAAGACTCGCTATTGTCGTCAGCATTTGTGTCTGACTAGTCCACCTGCAGGGCCTTCATCTCAAATCTGTGTCGTGCTAAAAACCAACTCTTGTCTGCATTCATCTAACATTTGTGTGCGGCAGGAGTAGGTTTTAGCGCAAATTAGGAAACGCCAAAAGACTCGCTATTGTCGTCAGCGTTTGTGTCTGACTAGTCCACCTGCAGGGCCTTAATCTCAAATCCCAGTGTCGTGCTAAAAACCAACTCTTGTCTGCATTCATCTAACATTTGTGAGCGGCAGGAGTAGGTTTTAATGCAAATTAGGATACGCAAAAAGACTCGCTATTGTCGTCAGCGTTTGAGTCTGACTAGTCCACCTGCAGGGCCTTAATCTCAAATCTCAGTGTCGTGCTAAAAACCAACTCTTGTCTGCATTCATCTAACATTTGTGTGCGGCAGGAGTAGGTTTTAGCACAAATTAGGATGTGCAAAAAGACTCGCTATTGTCGTCAGCGTTTGTGTCTGACTAGTCCACCTGCAGGGCCTTGATCTCAAATCTGTGTCATGCTAAAAACCAACTCTTGTCTGCACTCATTTAGCATCTTATGGCAGCTACAGTAGGTTGCAGCGCAAATTAGGATATGCAAAAAGACTCGCTATTGTCGTCAGCGTTTGTGTCTGACTAGACCACCTGCAGGGCCTTAATCTCATATCTCAGTGTCGTGCTAAAAACCAAATCTTGGACGCCTTCATTTAGCTGTATACAGTCAGCACAATATTGAAATTGCACAAGACCGGTGGCAAGGGATAAAGAACTGGACAAAATGGTGGTGCAGGCAGAGGCCGAGCCCGTGTGCAAGCTCAAATTGCGCCACGACAAACGCCCACATCATCTCGCTCGACCTTCCTGTCCCAATTTCTAGGGGACCGCAGCAGTACTTCACTATTAAACCAAAACCAGTATCAACAGGTTGTTAGTTGGATAGCGGATAATGCTTCCAGTCAGTTTGGCACCACCACAAATACCCTGTCTTACACACGGTCAAGTGTCAGTAGCCGTGAGACTGGACCACACATTCCACACCTTGATACTCCTTCCTCCCACCATGCCGAGTGCCCAGCCCTGGACATAACTGATCCCACACTTGGATACTCTGAAGAGCTGTTCACTTATCCATTCATAGATTCTGGCCTCTCGCCAGCTCCAGTTGAAGTGGGTCATGAGGAGATTGTATGTACCGATGCCCAAATATTTGAGCAGCCACGGTCTCACGAAGGCAACGGTGGGAATGTGTCTCAACAAGAGGTGGACGATGATTAGACACAATTGCCAGAAAGTCAGGAGGAGGACCAGGGTGCGGAAGTGGAAGACGATGTGGTGGATGATCCAGTAACTGACTCAACCTGGCACGAGGACATGCAGAGCAAGGACAGCAGTGCACAGGGGGAGTTAGGCGTAGCATCACAACAGGCCGGAAGAAGCAGGGTGGTGGCCGCAGGCAGAAGGCAGGCAACCGTTCCCCGGCACAACAACATGAGTGAAGTTGCCAGTACAACTGTTAGGCCTTCCCGAGTCTGGCTGTTTTTTAAGGTGTCTGCAGATAATTTGAAAAACACCATTTGCAACACCTGCCATGCTACCATCAGCAGGGGTAGCAAAACTAGCAGCCTGACCACCACCAGCATGATCAGGCGCATGGCAGCAAAGCAGCCGACTTTGTGGGATGTACAGCAGAGTCCAGGAGCAGCGTCTGTGGGTGACACCGCTGCATTTTCCACTGTTGTGCATGCAAGCCAATCCCCTGTCCATACTGCAGGTGAAGATGCCTCCTGTCCTTCACCTGTACTTGCACAAGCAGAAATAACACCATCATCAGCCACGTCTTTGTCCCAGTGCAGCGTTCAGTTATCTATACACCAATATTTGGAACGCAGGCACAAATACACTGCCAACGCTCCACATGCCACAGTTCTAAATGCACACATTTTGCGACTGCTTGCGCTGGAAATGTTGCCTTCTAGACTGGTGGAGATGGAAGCGTTCCGCAACCTGATGGCGGCGGCTGTCCCACGTTACTCGGTCCCCAGCCGCCACTATTTTTCCCGGTGTGCCGTCCTCACATTACATAAGCACGTGTCACATAACATCAAACGTGCCCTTAACAACGCAGTTTCAGGCAAAGTCCACCTAACCACGGACACGTGGACAAGTGCTTGTGGGCAGGGCCGATACATCTCGCTGACGGCACACTGGGTTAATATTCTGGAAACCGGGACCCAGTCTGAGCTTGGGATGGATCACGCCCTTCCGACACCAAAGATTGCAGGCCTTAACTCAGTCAGGGTTTCACCCACAGTGTACAGCTCTGGCACGTCATGCTCCTCATCCTCCTCCTCCTTCTCTTCCTCCACTTCACCCTCCACACCAGTCCCAAGCTGGAAGCACTGCAGCACTGCCTCGGGTAAGCGGCAACAGGCTGTGCTGAAGCTAATATGCGTAGGTGACAAACCCCACAACGCTGAAGAGTTGTGGACAGCTCTGAAACAGCAGGCAGATCACTGGCTCACACCGCTGAGCCTACAGCCAGGCATGGTCGTGTGTGACAATGGCCGGAACCTTGTGGCGGCTCTGAGGCGAGGCGAGCTGACACATGTTCCATGCATGGCCCACGTGCTTAACCTCGTGGTTCAGCGGTTTCTTAAATCCTACCCGGAGCTGTAGGATCAACCCGTCAAAGTACGCCACCTGTGTGACCATTTTAGCAAGTCACCTACTGCTTCTGCCTGCCTTACTGGCTTTCAGCGGCGTTTGCAGCTTCCAGCTCACAGACTGGTGTGTGATGTCCCCATGCGTTGGAATTCTACACTGCACATGTTTGTCAGGATTTGTGAGCAGAAGAGGGCAGTTGTTGAGTACCAGCATCAACTAGGCCGTCGGTATATCGTTCAAACTCCACACATAAGACCTCAGGAGTGGACATGGATGTCCAAAATATGTACCGTCCTCCAAAACTTTGATGACTCCACCAAGATGGTGAGCAGCGATGACGCCATCATTAGCGTCACCATCCCGCTTCTCTGTCTTCTAAAACGCTCTCTGCGCAAAATCAAAGACGATGCATTGCAGGCGGAGCACGATGACTGGCAGCAAGAAACCGTACTGGGTGATTACACACAGCCCAGCCTCATCTCATCCTGACTATGACGAGGAGGATGAAGAAATAGAGCTACTTTCATGCGGAAGTAATACATGCACAACCGTCAGACCGTCAGTTCAGCGTGGATGGCCAGAGGACAGGGGAGAGGAGGAGGAGAAGGAGGAGGAGGATGAGGTCAGCATGGCCAGTCATGCTGTTGGTGAGGACCCTGAAGTCTTGCCTGTTAATAGTCTGGTGCACATGGCTGACTTTATGTTACGCTGCCTGTCTCGTGACCCTCGCATTATCAAGATCTTGGCGGACACTCATTACTGGTTGGTGACACTTTTAGACCCATGGTACAAAGAGAACTTTATTTCTCTTATTTCCGAGGCAGAGAGGTCTACAAAAATGCTGCAGTACCAGAAGGCCATAGTCTTGGAATTAGTCAAAAAATTCCCTTCTGAAAACGCTAGCGGCAGAGGTCACGATTCAGTGGACAACCAAGGCGTCCGGCCAAGAGAGGCACAAGTCCAATCCAGCAGAGGTAGGGGAACACTCTCAAAGATCTGGGACACTTTTCTCAGCACCTCCCATACCACAGGCCCTGAGGTGCGGGGTAGTGTCACAAGGACTGCAAAGTTTGCCAAGATGCTGAGGGAGTACCTTGCTGATCGTACTAAAGTGCTCCTAGACTCCTCTGTGCCTTATAATTATTGGGTATCCAAGCTGGACACGTGGCAGGAATTGGCTCTCTACGCCTTGGAAGTCCTGGCCTGCCCTGCCGCTGGCGTTTTGTCAGAGCGTGTTTTTAGTGCTGCAGGTGGAATCATTACAGATAAACGCACCCGCCTGTCAACTGAAAATGCTGACAGGCTGACTTTGATCAAGATGAACAAGGGTTGGATTGGGCCTGACTTCACCACACCACCACCAAATGATAGCAGAATTTAAATTTTGTGCTGGTAGATTGCCATGCACCTCCGCACACCCACACATGGGTACACACTTCATGTCATTGGCTATTTGCTGTACTGCTCCTCCTTCTCCTCATCCGCCACAATCATATGATCAGTGTGACCGTGGTTCATGATGCCACAAAAGCACAATTCTTTTACATCATATTTATGATGACGATGACCCTAACCATTCAAAAGTTAGGCATTAGTTTTAAGTATAACCCCCCAGGCGTAAATGCTTTAGTCCATGCTTACAGAATGGGCATTACAAGTACAGGAGACCCTCTCCTTTGTAATGGGAACAATTTTTAGAGGCTCTCCTCCATATTTCTTCCCAGGGGCATCGCAATGCCTCTCAATTTTTGGCAGCCCTTCCAAGGGCAATCCTACAAAAGACCTACTTCCTTAAAATGGGCACATTATTTAAAGAGGCCCTCATGCACGTCTCTATCCAGGGGCATCAGAGTGCGACAAAATGTTTGGCTTCCCTGCCTACGCCAATACTACAAAAGACCCACTTGCTTAAAATGGGCACATTATTTACAGAGGCCTTCATGTACGTCTCTTCCCAGGGGTATCAGAGTGCCACACATTTTTTGGCTTCCCTGCCTAGGGTAATACTACAAAAGACCCACTTCCTTACAATGGGCAAATTATTTAAAGAGGCCCTCATGCACGCCTCCATCCAGAGGCATCAGAGTGCCTCCCAACTTTTGGCAGCCCTGCCTAGGACAATACTACAAATGACCCACTTGCTTAAAATGGGCACATTATTTAAATAGGCCTTCATGTACGTCTCTTCCAAGGGACATCACAGTGCCACACATTTTTTGGCAGCCCTGCCTAGGGCAATCCTACAAAAGACCCACTTCCTTATAATGGGCAAATTATTAAAAGAGACCTTCATGTACGTCTCTTCCCAGGGGCATGGGAGTGCCACACAATTTTTGGCTGCCCTGCCTAGTGCAATACTACAAAAGACAAACTTCCTTATAATGGGCACATTATTTAAAGAGGCCTTCATTTACGTCTCTTCCCAGGGGCATGGGAGTGCCACACAATTTTTTTTTTTTTTTTAAATCTTTCATATAATCCAAAAAACTAACATACACCAACTCTGTCTCACAAGTGGCTATGAGCCCTTAATATTTTTTCCATGAAAATCCATTTTGGTTTCATTTTGTAACATTTTCTTGACAGTCCGTAAAAGTGGCGTAATAGTCTGACATCATTGTTGACATCAGTGACCTTGGGGTCTGAAATGCTTACAGAGGTCTTCCTCATGCTGTTCACATGTCATTTGAGCACTGTTCTGATACTTTTGTGACATTTTTAGGGTTTTTCCATGCTGCCAGGGGACGTTCTGTACAGACACAACTAAGGAAAAAGAGTAGGGACAAAAATCATGCAGTCTACCCAGCAATAATAGGGAATTTCCTGATTGGAGGAAATATACAATGTAGAGAAATATATACAACAGGTTGTTCTCATTCGTGGGACACAACATGCGCTGTCTCTTTTGCCCCATGTGTGCTGTCTCTTTCCTCCCTTGTGTGTGCTGTCTCTTTTGTGATCCCTTGTGTGTGCTGTCTCTTTTGTGATCCCTTGTGTGTCCTGTCTCTTTTGTGATCCCTTGTGTGTGCTGTCTCTTTTGTGATCCCTTGTGTGTGCTGTCTCTTTTGTGATCCCTTGTGTGTGCTGTCTCTTTTGTGATTCCTTGTGTGCCCTGCCTCTTTTGTGATCCCTTGTGTGTGCTGTCTCTTTTGTGATCCCTTGTGTGTGCTGTCTCTTTTGTGATCCCTTGTGTGTGCTGTCTCTTTTGTAATCCCTTGTGTGTGCTGTCTCTTTTGTGATCTCTTGTGTGTGCTGTCTCTTTTGCCCCTTGTGCTGTCTCTTTTGTGATCCCTTGTTTGTGCTGTCTCTTTTGTGATCCCTTGTGTGTCCTGTCTCTTTTCCCCCTTTTGTGTTCTCTTTTGCCTCTTGTGATGTGGTGTCTCTGCTGTGATCCCTTGTGCTGTACTGTCTCTTTCCTCCCTTGTGTGTGCTGTCTCTTTTTCCCTTGTGCTGTCTCTTTTGCCCCTTGTGCTCTCTTTTGTGATCCCTTGTGTGCTGTCTCTTTTGCCCCTTGTGCTGTCTCTTTTGTGATCCCTTGTGTTGTCTCTTTTGTGATCCCTTGTGTGTGCTGTCTTTTTTGTGATCCCTTGTGTGTCCTGTCTCTTTTGGGATCCCTTGTGTTTGCTGTCTCTTTTGTGATCCCTTGTGTGTCCTGTCTCTTTTGTGATTCCTTGTGTGTGCTGTCTCTTTTGTGATCCCTTGTGTGTCCTGTCTTTTGTGATCCCTTGTGTGTGCTGTCTCTTTTGGGATCCCTTGTGTGTGCTGTCTCTTTTGTGATCCCTTGTGTGTGGTGTCTCTTTTGTGATCCCTTGTGTGTCCTGTCTCTTTTGTGACCCCTTGTGTGTGCTGTCTCTTTTCTGATCCCTTGTCTTTGCTGTCTCTTTTGTGATCCCTTGTCTATGCTGTCTCTTTTGTGATCCCTTGTGTGTGTTGTCTCTTTTGTGATCTCTTGTGTGTGCTGTCTCTTTTGTCCCTTGTGCTGTCTCTTTTGTGATTCCTTGTGTGTGCTGTCTCTTTTGTGATCCCTTGTGTGTGCTGTCTCTTTTGTGATCTCTTGTGTGTGCTGTCTCTTTTGCCCCTTGTGCTGTCTCTTTTATGATCCCTTGTGTGTCCTGTCTCTTTTATGATCCCTTGTGTGTCCTGTCTCTTTATGATCCCTTGTGTGTGCTGTTTCTTTCACTCCTTCTACTTTCTCTGTGCTCCCTTGTGTGGTCAGTGCTAAAGGACCCTTGATGATGCCATGTGATCTGTGACTTCACCCACGACTCTGACATCATCAAATTGTGTTCAGTCTGCAGTGGCGACGGGTTTATTTAGGAGTTGCAGGGCGCAGGGTCCTAGCGGGGTGATCAGGCTGCGGAGGTGGGTGCAGCCATCGCCAGTCAGAGATACATCACTTCCGATCGGCACCTGGAATTGTGGGATTTGTAGACATCTGGACGGAACCGGAAACCACAAGGCGATTATGAAATTAAGTATTATATAAAGTTGGACCATTGTATTGTTAATTGAGGATTTAGTAGTCGGGGACTCTAGTGTGTCATCCCAATCCTCATCCTGAAGATCAGGGATTAAGTGTCTCGGATTCCCTTTTATGTTCAGGGGAACAGACTTGGTGCCCATGGATAGCAAGTAAATTTATATAGAAGAAATTAGACCTTTGGAAACTTGAGATTTGAGCATTCCTATTAGAGGAAAGGACAAAATCAAAGCATCCACATGTGCAATGTGGCTTTGGATAGCCATTCTAAGCTGAAGATATCTAAAAACGTGAGACATGGTAATGTTTTATTTAGCCTGGATCTCTTCAAATGATAATACATTTTGAACTCTTTGAACATATACAGGTGCATCTCAATGAATTAAAATATTAAAAAGTTACTTTTTTTCAGTAATTCAATACAAATCTATTTATATAATCGGGAGTTTGGGATTCGGGCGCGGTAGCCGAATCCCAAACACCTTTGCGGCACTGCGAGCGAGCAGTGTCCGCTGCGAGCAGTGTCCGCTGCCCACCCGCAGTCTCCGCTGCTCACCCAGCGGTGCAGTGGCCCTCCTCACCGCTCATAGAGGAGCGCCACTCTTTTTTACCGCCACCATGAGCAAAGGGGTGGCCCCATATGCTGGATCACGGCAGGTAAGACCCACCGAGCGGCGCTGCATCCCTCCTCACCGCTCATGCAGGGGCGGCGGGGCTCCCTGACCCCCCCTCCTCACCCGCAGGCTACTATAGGGGTGGCGGGGCAGCATCCCCCCCCCACCCTCCGGTCCTCAGGCACGGCTAAAGGGCGGTGCTGGCCTCTGACAGCACCCCCCCGCACCCACCGCCACAGACACCGGTATACTCTGCCACCACCACAGACACCTGTATACTCTGCCACCACCACAGACGCCTGTATACTCTGCCACCTCCACAGACGCCTGTATACTCTGCCACAATCACAGACACCTGTATACTCTGCCACCACCACAGACGCCTGTATACTCTGCCACCACCACAGACGCCTGTATACTCTGCCACCACCACAGACGCCTGTATACTCTGCCAGCACCACAGACGCCTGTATACTCTGCCACTACCACAGACGCCTGTATACTCTGCCACCATCACAGACACCTGTATACTCTGCCAACACCACAGACACCTGTATACTCTGCCACCATCACACACACCTGTATACTCTGCCACCACCACAGACACCTGTACACTCTGCCACCACCACAGACACCTGTATACTCTGCCACCACCACAGGCGCCTGTATACTCTGCCATCACCAGAGACACCTGTATACTCTGCCACCACCATACTTTGCCACCACCACAGACGCCTGTATACTCTGCCACCACCACAGATGCCTGTATACTCTGCCACCACCATACTCTGCCGCCACCCACAGACGCCTGTATACTCTGCCACCACCATATTCTGCCACCACCACAGACACCTGTATACTCTGCCACCACCACAGACACCTGTATACTCTGCCACCACCATACTCTGCCACCACCACAGACGCCTCTATACTCTGCCACCACCACAGACGCCTGTATACTCTGCCACCACCACAGACGCCTCTATACTCTGCCACCACCACAGACTCCTATGTACTCTGCCACAACCATACTCTGCCACCACCACAGACGCCTGTTTACTCTGCCACCACCACAGACGCCTGTATACTCTGCCACCACCACAGACGCCTGTATACCCTGCAGCCACCACCACAGACGCCTGTATACTCTGCCGCCACCACCATAGACGCCTGTATACTCTGCCGCCACCAACACAGACGCCTGTATACTCTGGCGCCACCACCACAGACGCCTGTATACTCTGGCGCCACCACCACAGACGCCTGTATACTCTGGCGCCACCACCACAGACGCCTGTATACTCTGGCGCCACCACCACAGACGCCTGTATACTCTGGCGCCACCACCACAGACGCCTGTCTGGCGCCACCACCACAGACGCCTGTATACTCTGGCGCCACCACCACAAGACGCCTGTATACACTGGCGCCACCACCACAGACGCCTGTATACTCTGGCGCCACCACCACAGACGCCTGTATACTCTGGCGCCACTACCACTGACGCCTGTATACTTTGGCGCCACCACCACAGACGCCTGTATACTCTGGCGCCACCACCACAGACGCCTGTATACTCTGGCGCCACCACCACAGACGCCTGTATACTCTGGCGCCACCACCACCACAGCCGCCTGTATACTCTGCCGCCACCTCCACAGCCGCCTGTATACTCTGCCGCCACCACCACAGCCGCCTGTATACTCTGCCGCCACCACCACAGCCGCCTGTATACTCTGCCGCCACCACCACAGCCGCCTGTATACTCTGCCACCATCAACACACACGCCTGTATACTCTGCCGCCACCACCACACACGCCTGTATACTCTGCCGCCACCACTACACACCCCTGTATACTCTGCCCCCACCACCACACACGCCTGTATACTCTGCCCCCACCACCACACACGCCTGTATACTCTGCCGCCACCACCACGCCTGTATACGCCTGTGTACGCCTGTATACTCTGCCGCCACCACCACGCCTGTATACGCCTGTATACTCTGCCGCCACCACCACGCCTGTATATGCCTGTATACTCTGCCACCACCACAGACGCCTTTATTCTCTGCCACCACCACAAACGCCTTTATACTGTGCCACCACCACACACGCCTGTGTACTGTGCCACCACCACACACACCTGTGTACTGTGCCACCAACACACACGCCTGTATACTCTGCCACCACCACACACGCCTGTATATTCTGCCACCACCACCACAGACACCTCTATACTCTGCCGCCACCACAGACGCCTGCATACTCTGCCACCACCACCACACGACGCCTGTATACTCTGCCGCTACCACCAGACGCCTGTATACTCTGCCGCCACCAACACAGACGCCTGTATACTCTGCCGCCACCACCACAGACGCCTGTATACTCTGCCGCCACCACCACAGACGCCTGTATACTCTGCCGCCACCACCACACACGCCTGTATACTCTGCTGTCACCACCACACACGCCTGTATACGCCTGTATACTCTGCCACCACCACATCCGCCTGTATAGTCTGCCACCTTCACAGACGCCTGTATACTCTGCCACCACCACAGACGCCTGTATACTGTGCCACCACCACAGACGCCTGTATACTGTGCCACCACCACACATGCCTGTATACTCTGCCATCACCACAGACGCTTGTATACTCTGCCACCACCACAGACGCCTGTATACTCTGCCACCACCACAGACGCCTGTATACTCTGCCACCACCACAGACGCCTGTATACTCTGCCACCACCACAGACGCCTGTATACTCTGCCAGCACCACAGACGCCTGTATACTCTGCCACTACCACAGACGCCTGTATACTCTGCCACCATCACAGACACCTGTATACTCTGCCAACACCACAGACACCTGTATACTCTGCCACACCACAGACCTGTATACTCTGACCACCACAGACACCTGTATACTCTGCCACCATCACACACACCTGTATACTCTGCCACCACCACAGACACCTGTACACTCTGCCACCACCACAGACACCTGTATACTCTGCCACCACCACAGGCGCCTGTATACTCTGCCATCACCAGAGACACCTGTATACTCTGCCACCACCATACTTTGCCACCACCACAGACGCCTGTATACTCTGCCACCACCACAGATGCCTGTATACTCTGCCACCACCATACTCTGCCGCCACCACAGACGCCTGTATACTCTGCCACCACCATATTCTGCCACCACCACAGACACCTGTATACTCTGCCACCACCACAGACACCTGTATACTCTGCCACCACCATACTCTGCCACCACCACAGACGCCTCTATACTCTGCCACCACCACAGACGCCTGTATACTCTGCCACCACCACAGACGCCTCTATACTCTGCCACCACCACAGACTCCTATGTACTCTGCCACAACCATACTCTGCCACCACCACAGACGCCTGTTTACTCTGCCACCACCACAGACGCCTGTATACTCTGCCACCACCACCAAGACGCCTGTATACTCTGCCGCCACCAACACAGACGCCTGTATACTCTGGCGCCACCACCAAGACGCCTGTATACTCTGGCGCCACCACACACAGACGCCTGTATACTCTGGCGCCACCACCACAGACGCCTGTATACTCTGCGCCACCACCACAGACGCCTGTATACTCTGGCGCCACCACCATAGACGCCTGTATACTCTGCGCCACCAACACAGACGCCTGTATACTCTGGCGCCACCACCACAGACGCCTGTATCTCTGGCGCCACCACCACAGACGCCTGTATACTCTGGCGCCACCACCACAGACGCCTGTATACTCTGGCGCCACCACCACAGACGCCTGTATACTCTGGCGCCACCACCACAGACGCCTGTCTGGCGCCACACCACTGACGCCTGTATACTCTGGCGCCACCACCACAGACGCCTGTATACCTGGCGCCACCACCACAGACGCCTGTATACTCTGGCGCCACCACCACAGACGCCTGTATACTCTGGCGCCAACTACCACTGACGCCTGTATACTTTGGCGCCACCACCACAAGCGCCTGTATACTCTGCGCCACCACCACAGACACCTGTATACTCTGCGCCACCACCACACAGACGCCTGTATACTCTGGCCGCCACCACCACCACAGCCGCCTGTATACTCTGCCACATCAACTCCACACCGCCTGTATACTCTGCCGCCACCACCCACAGCCGCCTGTATACTCTGCCGCCACCACCACAGCCGCCTGTATACTCTGCCGCCACCACCAACAGCGCCTGTATACTCTGCCCCACAACCACACACACGCCTGTATACTCTGCCGCCACCACCCACACGCCTGTATACTCTGCCGCACAGTAACACCTGTATACTCTGCCCCCACCACCACACGTAACGCCTGTATACTCTGCCGCCACCACCACGCCTGTATAGCCTGTATACCTGATACTCTGAGCCATCTCGCCACCACCACGCTGTATAACGCCTTTATACTTGCCGACCACCACCACGCCTGTTATCTGTAACCCTCTGCCACCACACAACGCCTTTATCTCTGCCACCACACAAACGCCTTTATACTTGCCACCACCACACACGCCTGTATACTTGCCACCACCACACACACCTTGTACTGTGCCACCACACAACGCCTGTATACTCTGCCACCACCACAGACGCCTGTATACTCTGCCCTACCACCAAGACGACCTGTATACTCTGCCGCCACCAACAGACGCCTGATACTCTGCCGCCACCACCACAGACGCCTGTATACTCTGCCGCCACCACCACAGACGCCTGTATACTCTGCCGCCACCACCACACACGCCTGTATACTCTGCTGTCACCACCACACACGCCTGTATACGCCTGTATACTCTGCCACCACCACATCCGCCTGTATAGTCTGCCACCTTCACAGACGCCTGTATACTCTGCCACCACCACAGACGCCTGTATACTGTGCCACCACCACAGACGCCTGTATACTGTGCCACCACCACACATGCCTGTATACTCTGCCATCACCACAGACGCTTGTATACTCTGCCACCACCACAGACGCCTGTATACTCTGCCACCACCACAGACGCCTGTATACTCTGCCACCACCACAGACGCCTGTATACTCTGCCACCACCACAGACGCCTGTATACTGTGCCACACCACAGACGCCTGTATACTCTGCCACACCACAGACGCCTGTATACTCTGCCACCACACAGACGCCTGTATACTCTGCCACCACCACAGACGCCTTATACTCTGCCACCACACACCTTATACTCTGCACCACCACAGACCCTGTATACTCTGCCACCACACACACACCTGTATACTCTGCCACCACCACAGACGCCTGTAACTCTGCCACCACCACAGACACCTGTATACTCTGCCACCACCACACAGCGCCTGTATACTCTGCCATCACCACAACACCTGTATACTCTGCCACCACCTACTTTGCACCACCACAACGCCTGTATACTCTGCCACCACCACAGAGCCGTATACTCTGCCCACCACCACCGTACTCTGCCCCACCACAACGCCTGTATACTCTGCCACCCACCATTTCTGCCACCACCACAGACACCTGTATACTCTGCCACCACCACAGACGCCTGTATACTCTGCCCACCAGACCCTATACTCTGCCACCACCACAGACGCCTTATACTCTGCCACCACCACAGACGCCTGTATACTCTGCCACCACCACAGACGCCTTATACTCTGCCACCACCACAGACTCCTGTATACTCTGCCACCACCACCACAGACGCCTGTTTACTCTGCCACCACCACAGACGCCTGTATACTCTGCCACCACCACAGACGCCTGTATACCCTGCAGCCACCACCACAGACGCCTGAATAATCTGCCACCACCATACTCTGCCACCACCAAAGACGCCTGTATACTCTGCCACCACCACACACGCCTGTATACTCTGCCACCACCACAGCCGCCTGTATACTCTGCCACCACCACAGCCGCCTGTATACTCTGCTACCCGCAGAGCCGCCTGTATACTCTGATACCCACAGAGCCGTTTCTATACTCTGCTACCCACAGACCCGCCTGTATACTCTGCTACCCACAGAGCCCCCTGTATACTCTGCTACTCACTGACCCGCCTGTATACACACAATTCACTTCACCCCGCTCCCGATGCAATTGTAATAGTATTATATATTTGTATATATGATATTGGGCCACAATGGGTTAACCCTCTGGATCTGCTCCCAGTCACCTTCTCACTAATATGGCCCCCTCTCCAGGGCAGAGTGAACAGGAGGGACAGATAAGAGGCTACTTATATGGGGGTTCAGGGGCAGGGCAACAGATTACATTTGTCCAGGGCACATACTACCATCCCTTCACTCCTGCTGGAGAGGAAAGCATTACTGTTTCCGTATTGACCTGCCAAACTGCACCGCAGTGGAAATTTCACAAGTAGCACATCAGGCCACTAGTAGCATGGTAGGGAAGATAACCACCGACTCTCTGGTCTACTCCTATCTGCCAGAGTTTATGCACATCCCGCCGAACCATAGCCATCCTGTCTTCTGTCCAGGGGAGGAGTGTCACACTGGGGCTGGGTAAGTCCACCTTTTTCTGCAGATGTTCGGATAAATAACAGGATGGCAGGAGCTCTACTTTTGCTGTTGTGCTACGTCACTACGCCCCCAATCAACACAGCAAATAGTGCATGCAATATGAAAATTCACAAGTCTGCAGTCACATAGAGTGACTGCAGACTTGTGAATTTAGACCAGACAACCCATTTAAGTGTATTTTATGTCTCAAGGGTTTAGGCAAAGTCAAAATATAACTATGGCAGCGCATTTTCCCATCCAATATTCTATTGACTAGCTCCCTTCCTTGGGTGCAGTCCGTTAGTGAGTCCAGGGCTGCCAACCATCCAGAAATTCCAGGACAGTCCCTAAAAATAGAGTACTTTATTGTCCAGTCCATAAAATACATTTAGGATGTCCATGTTTCCTTTGAAGCTGAAAAAACGTATGCAGAGTACTTTGACTGTAATTGTCATCATCGTTTAACAGTTTACTGAGAATACAGATGATGTCTTTATATCAGAATGATGGACTGTAAACATGTATCACTCATAATCTTAATGATTTGCTATGGTTTTCCAATGTGTTAATTAAAATATTTTCGGTCCGTGATTTTTTGATAAGCCACCCAGAAAAAGTACAAAGTCAATATGGCAACCTTGACTAAGCCTTTATTCTTTAACAATGACTTGTCCTCATGTGATGTCATAATTAGCATCACCCTATGAGGTCAATGCCAGGAGTACCTAAACTGAAGATTGAAGAGAAGTCTGGTGCTGGGGAGAGAAAATGAGCCCGTGGAGAACCAAGCAATGAGGTGCGCTGCAAGGGCAGTTGAATGCAAGGTAATATAGAAACCTTTTTTTTTAAATTTTTCAACCCCTCTTTTTAATACTCATACAAATTTGGAAAGCCCTCAGGGCATACAAAGCATTTCTTACCAGCAGTTTGAATTGCATTAAAGACATTTATTGTGAATTGATTGTCCCTTGTCGAATTTGAGTAAATCTGACAAATTCAGATTTCAACAGATTCATTCATCTTTAATTAAAACCTGTTAAGATTCTACTTAATGTCTAAACTTCCAGGCTTCCTTCATGCAGAGTACACCTCATTTGTTTTGCCTTTTACGTTAATGCTCATTCGCATTCATGCGGGTTACTCATTGACTTAATTACTTTCATTACTCAATTTAAAAATAAAACATACTGTATAATCATAATATAATAATGGCAGATATTGATTACTTTTCATTGTATTAAGACTAAAGGCCGCTTCACACTCTAGGATCTGTTAAGGATATCGTTGAAACGTCACGGATTTGTGATCGTTCTAACGATATCATTTGTGCGTCGTTGCGTGTAAACAAACGATGTTGGAAGGAAAAATCGTTGAATCGTTCATCCAAAAATTGTGATCCTGACCTCAAATCTATTGTTCGTCGTCCAATTAACGTTCTGTGAACAAACAACATCGTTCAGTGTGACATCTTTTTGAACGATGTTGTTCATAATTCTCCTATTCCTGCCGCTTTGTAACATCGCTCACTCTTTCTACTCTGAATTGCTGGCACGTTGCCAAATTTAAGATCGTTAACGATATCCATGCGTGTGACAACACACTAACGATGTTGGAAGGATCGCGGTCACGTGACATAGATAACGTTCACCTATACCGTTCACCTCGTTCTCCTTCATTTCGTTCACCTATATCCTAGCGTGTGACGGTACCTTTAGAGTCCTTGAACTAATTTCTGTCTATATTTGAGACCTGTGCGCAAGCAACTGTCAGTTGATCTACTTTTGAGTCCTCTCAACTCCAGTCTACCCTAGTCACTTTCAGGTTCAGTATTTTACAGAATCCTTACCACACATGTGATTATGAACTCATTGTTCAATCCATATATTTACAAACATCATTTAATAATATGCCATCTGGTATTCCAGTTTATACGAAACGTCTGACACAAAACCAGAAAGTGTTAAGGCCACGTTACACACACAGATATCTGTTCAGATATTGGTCGCAGATCTCTGGCTGCAGTGAAATCATGGACACATTGTTCCATTTGTACACAGCCACAAAACGGAACAATGTGTCCATGATTTCACTGCAACCAGAGATCTGTGACCAATATCTGAACAGATCTCTGTGTGTGTAACGTGGCCTTTAAGGTACCGTCACACACGGCAATTTTGCAAGCAATTTCACTGGCAATTTGCAGGTTGCAGTGAAATCATGGACACATTGTTCCATTTCTACACGGCAACAAAACAGAACAATGTATCCATGATTTCAATGCAACCAGCAAATTGCCAGTGAAATTGCTTGCAAAATTGCCGCGTGTGACGGTACCTTAAGACTTATTGCAATATGTAAATTTACACCAAGACTTTGTATTTATCATTAGAATTTAGAATAAGTCAGAAAAAAAATAAGCAATACTCTTACATGATGACTTTAGTCAGATTGCACCACTGGTTTGAATCCACTTTCATCATGAGCATTTCAAATCGGTAGCCACATTCAGGCAAAGAGTCTATCACAAATGATTCATTGCAGTTATGTGCAGGGTGTTGAAATCCACCTATATAATGAAAGAAAAGAAAAAAAATCTGACGTTTATCAGAGCAGATTTAGTAATAACATGTATTAAAAAAGATGATATTAACTCACAAGTCTCTTACCTAAAGCAGATGGTAACATTACCTTTAGATGTTAACAAAAATATAATTGCTACTTAAAAAAACACTCAATCAAAAGACACTTATTTTGAATGACCGACTATTATAAAGGATATCAAAATCATTCTGCTTAAGAATCTTTGTCAGTCTATCAAGTTTCCACTGGAGATGACACTCATTTGTAGATGTCAATTCCTTGCTGTTGAGGACAACCTTTTCTTGTAACCTTCCTAGCAATCAACTGATCTTAATGGATCTGGATTTTCTTTGTGAATTTTTAAGCAGCGTTCATTTGTATTACTGTATTAATTTAATGTTATGTGTATATACCTGTATGTATTTGTATATACTTAGAAGGCTCAACACTAAATCAGTATTATATTGGCACTATTGGCAATAACGAAGACAGTAATGCTTGATACAACCCTTTTTTGGGATGTGTATTGGTTACTTTATTAATGATTATAAAGTGCTTAAAGATTTTTGTACATAATAGGATCACATGAATGTAGACATGCCCGCCATCAGGGCATGACGGATCTGCCTGGAGTAAGGGGCCCGGGCCTCTCTGCAGGGGGCGTGGCCATTTTTATGAGAGAGAGGGGGCCCTGCCATGATTGTAGTAGGCGTGGCCTGTGGTGTACCATCTGCGGTCACCCGAAGCCGGTACAGGGGCCCAGAGCCCGCCGAGCCGACCGCTACGCCAGCTTTGTAGCGTTCTACCCGGCCGGTCCCCAGCCGGCTGATCATGGCCGCCGGAGGACTACTGGCACTCACCACTGACGTTAATTTAGTTGTGAGGCTGCTACTGCTGATGCTGCTGCCACACCGCCCCCCCTTCTTCCTCTTGCAGTCAGACCGTGGGAGCAGGCTGGGGACTGTAGGAGTGGAGACATGCGGCAGCACGCCTACCTGTCTGCCGAAGAGGAGCTGGTTAGAGTCCGGCCTGGCCTGCTCTCCTCCCCCTCCTCACACAGCATCGCTTTAGTCACTGCTAACTGGGCCTGGCATGAAGTCCTTCAGGGAGCATGGAGCACACAGGAGAGAAGGTGCAGTGTGTGTGTTGGCTGTGTGCGCAGTTTGCTGCGCAGGTTTTGTGTGCAGAGTGACTGTGTGTGCAATGTATGTGACTGTGTGTGCAATGTATGTGACTATGTGTGCAATGTATGTATGTGACAGTGTGTGCAATGTATGTGACTGTGTGTGCAAAGAATGTATGTGACTGTGTGTGCAAAGTATGTATGTGACTGTGTGTGCAATGTATGTGGCTGTGTGTGCGGTGAGCAGGCTGTGTGTGCAGAACTATATTATCTGGAGCGACTGTGAGGCAGCATTGTATTATCTGGAGCGGCTGTGAGGCGGCATTGTATTATCTGGAGCAGCTGTGAGGCGACATTGTATTATCTGGAGCGGCTGTGAGGCAGCATTGTATTATCTGGAGCGGCTGTGAGGCAGCATTGTATTATCTGGAGCAGCTGGGAGGCGGCATTGTATTATCTGGAGCAGCTGGGAGGCGGCATTGTATTATCTGGAGCAGCTGGGAGACGGCATTTTATTATCTGGAGCGGCTGGGAGGCGACATTGTATTATCTGGAGCGGCTGGGAGGTGGCATTGTATTATCTGGAGTTGCTGTGAGGCAGCATTGTATTATCTGGCGTGGCTGTGAGGCGACAATGTATTATCTGGAGCGGCTGTGAGGTAGCATTTTATTATCTGGAGCGGCTGGAGGCGGACATTGTATTATCTGAGCAGCTGTGAGGCGCATTGTATTACTGGAGCGCTGGAGGCGGCATTATATTATCTGGAGCTGCTGTGAGACGGCATTATATTATCTGGAGTGGCTGTGAGTTGGCATTGTATTATCTGGAGCGGCTGTGAGGCTGCATTGTATTATACTGTGACACTGGGAGCGGCTGATGGAGGGCAGGCATTGTATTATCTGGAGTGGCTGGGAGGCGCATTGTATTATCTGGAGTGGCTGGAGGCGACTTGTATTATCTGGAGTGGCTGTGAGGCGCATTGTATTATCTGGAGCGGCTGTGAAGCGGCTTGATACTATCTGGAGCGCGTAGGGCTTAGTGGATTATACTGGAGCGGCTGTGAGGCAGCATTATACTATAATGGAGGATCATGTATACCTGGATGAGGGCATTAATACATAATGAATGGGAGAGAGGCCAATTCGTGAGTCTTTATAGAATTTAGAACATTACATGGGACCCGTACATCTGACTAACGTGGGCGCGCGGGGGAAGGGGTGGGCCCAGGTCCAAATTTCGCCACGGGGCCCTTCGGACTCTAGTTATGCCACTGGGCAAGGCTATTTGCATCATGGAGCAGGGCCTGCCCCCCATCCCGGCCAGCAGCTAGTCTCTCTCTGACTAACTCTGTGCAGTCTGCAGCATGTGCACAGAGGGGGCCCAGGAACCAACCCACCCGCTCTCACTAGTGTCTGTCACTGTGTCAGAGTGGTACCTCTTCCTTATCCGGGTGTGGGTACGAAGCTGCCTCCTTAGGTGTTTGGGGGGCTTGGCAGTTCTTGCTCCTTCTCTGCTCAGAGTGGCACATTTCCCTGACTCCAGCTCCATAGTCCCAGCTTCAGATATCTATTCAGCAGGATTAGGCTGTAGGTCCATAGAGCTACATGTGAGAAGTGGATTAGACAGAAGGTAACTGTGTAGTGGGAGCTGGAGCACGACCTGCTCACAGAAGAGGCAGGACAGACTGACAGCTAGATATGTCCCTCCTCCATAGAGATGATGGTAGCTGGAAGAGGAGGCTGAGGGCTGGAAGAGGAGGCTGAGGGCTGGAAGAGGAGGCTGGGAGCTAAAAGAGGAGGCTGGGGCTCGAAGAGGAGGCTGGAAGAGGAGGAGGATGGGGGCTGCAAGAGGATTGTGATGGGGGATAGTATTGTGCACTGTAAGGGGATGATGGGGCTGCAAGGGAATGTGCCCCCTAGCCCTCTGCAGTGCTGTATATGCTCTGTGTCTTGTACGTTGTATATATAGCAGTCTCATATGTGATGTATTTGATTTATAAAACTTATTGTCACAGAGTCGACTGCGCTCCAGACCAACGCAAACCTGGAAGATCAGATATCACCAAACATCACAGGACACAGAGAAGCAGATGCAACCATCAAATTAGGTGAGGTAATTAATTTAATGTAGCCGAGTAATTTTCATGGTGATGTGCGGCCCCTCAATGATGGTAGAAATTTCCAAATGTCCTCCCGGCAAGAAAAAGGTTCCCCACCCCTGTCAAGGTGATGAATAACAGCACCAGTATTAATCTGCCTCATGTAACATTTATTGTTCACATCCCTCCTCAGCTCTAATAAAGAACAATGTATAGAAAGAGGTTAATGTGTAATTAATGAGGACACGGTGCAGAAGTGCAGTTTTTCCAACAGTGGGCGTTGAAAATATGGAAGATTTAAGAGGTGGAGGTAGAGCCCGAGTGAAGGTGGAGCCTGGATGGAGGCGGAGCTTGGTGGAGGCAGAGATGGGGTGAAGTCTCAGGGGGGCCCCAAAATTTTGCTAGTAAGGGGCCCTGAAATTCCTAGTGGCAGCCCTGAATGTAGATTCCTCTCAGAAGATATTGTTGGTTGGGGGTTTGTCTGCAATCATAATGGTACCTTTACTCGCCGACACAGGAAGGTAGAAACCGCCAGGCATCGGACACAATTGTGCCTGATACCTTGAAAACACCGCGAAGTGGCGGCGTATAATTCAGGAAGTTCCTTCCTGTGTCTTCAGATACCTGTGTCAGAGCCGTGCTCAAAAACAGGCAGGCATAATCCCTATGGTGGCGGCGTGTAATCAGGACACAGGCAAGGTATTTGAGTTCCCTGGGGAGTGCCACAGCGTCATGTATACCACGCCCCATCAGCTATCATTGGTGGGGGCTACTGTGTACCCATTGGCTGTTCCTGCACAGGGCGGCATATTTAACGAGCTGACCAGTCACAATACACATTTGCAATAGTGTCATGTATTAGCCAGCCTTCCTGTGCTGGCCAATAATGATGCTATTGTATTGTCCAATCATCGTACGAGCGTCGCGTAATACCCAACTCTGGCACGCCTATGTGTTGTCCCTGCTGCCCCAGGTCCGCCCATATTCCGGCGTGTAAATCAGGGAAGGTGCTCCACAGAAGGTAACCCGTGGCACCCGTTGGCACTTCCGGGGAACGAAAATACCTTCTGTGGAGCACCTTGTGGCGGCGTGTATATGCGGCATCAGGCACCGTTAGCAACCGTTGAAAACGTGCACGTGCGGTGTCTGCCTGTTGCTGCACTCTGTGGCGGTGTGTAAAGGTACCATAAGAGTGTTTATCGTTTATATGATGCTGTACTTGACACTTATCATTTATACTTTTTAGTGTGTGCTCTGTGAATGGTTACCTTATTTCTCACACAAATGTTTCTCCTTGTTCAGTTATTAAGAGATACTAATTGCACGTTTTCCTGACTTGTAAATTTGTTAGATAGCTCTACCTTTGATAAGCTTTTAAATTACTGATTACCAATAATTCCTCATTATGTAGACAGATGGTGCCTGGTTACACTGTCTCCTAAATGCAATGACCCAGTGCCTTGTGACCTGTCATAGAATTGCTTAATAAATGCTGATCCTTCTGTATCACGGTCAGGAGGTATATTAATGTCACCTACTTTATGGTGCTTTATGTTGTTTTAGTCTCCCTTGTTGTTCCCAATGGTTTTGCAATGTCCTTGTTATTACTAAAATGTACCCAACTTCTTAGTTTGTACCTAGCTACCTAATTTCACATTACAACCGTGCACAATGTTTGAATCACTTACTTCCCCCGTCACCTCTGTATTCCCGCTCAGTCCGCAGTGTGTAGGGCCTGCTTCCGCTACAGGCATTTGATCAGAATGCCTCAGAACACCGAGGGTGCGCGCCTCAGTGTCGGGCACACACTTCCTTGTTGGCCGGTCACCTGATTCTGTGTCACTAGCTACGCGGTGATTTAGAGAGCATATAGTACAGCTCAACCACCGTTTGGGTGCTCTGGGGAAAAAAAGGCTGCAGAGTCTGTAAATATAGCCCCAGCACACAAAAAAGATGAGGAGATTTTTGGTATCTTTGTGTTCTTTATTATAAAGGTTGTCAAGAACAAGTTGTATCACACTTCGTTTCGACTCAAGGCGAGCCTTTCTCAAGTGAATCTTGTGGATGTGGTTAGAGTACGTGGGTAGGTTCCCACATGAGCATCCGCTCAGGCCAGTACCCTCAGGGGATACTCAGCAGGTGACTTCGTCCTAAATTCTTAGTGCAAGTGTAGCAGCAGCATAGTGGCTGGTCTGTATGGAGAGACAGTCCAGTCGCGGTGGTCACGTGATGGGTATGGGCAGAGCGTGGAGGGGACCATGAGTTGTCTCTCCCGTTGCTTGTCAGACTGACATTTTTCGAAGGCGCGGCCTTCTTTCTCAAGGTTGCTTTCAGCTACTGGATGTCCCTGTTTTACATGGTGCCTCTGTTTATTATTGGGTGCTGGGCATTCCTACTATTGTAATAAACATTCCTTGTTTACAAAGCTGTGTCTTCTCTCACTTTATTGGACCTGTATTAGTGTGTTGCTTTGCTTAAATAAGTGGGTAATGGGTTTATTTTTGCATCCTGCAATTTTCATGTAGGTTTTGTGTTTACTCATCATAATAATATATATTGATTATCCTCAATAATCCAATAATACAGTCCATCACTGAGAATTACTACTATATGCAGTGATGTGCTTTTTGGTTATTAGTTATTAATACTTATGGTTGTATCTTAATTCACATTTCAGGAGCGTGTGTGTCCCCTTTCACTGAAGTTTGGTGTAATTAATCACCGTATATTAGAGTTCTGTAGTGTATGTCATAGGAACAGACTTGTACCAGTTTGTTTGGATTTTTCTTTGTCTAAATGTACTATAAATATGAGAATTCACATGAGCATTAAAAATAACAATAAAAATAAAAACTAAAAAATGAAAATATAGGAATAAACTATGAAAAATATAAAACTGAAAATGAAGATTATTATAGAAATTCAAACAGTAATTGTATAAAAACAATGTCAATAAAAGGAAAGCATAATAAATCTTGTATCATTTTACATTTTTTGCGTAAATGGTTAAAATGTTTAAAATACGGTTCTGTATCTTTATACGTTTACTTCCTACTGCAGACCATATAAAGAATACAAACTTAGAAGGTAGTTCCAACATAAAATTAACTGTATTAATCTATTTATATAATCGGGAGTTTGGGATTCGGGTGTTGTAGCTGAATCCCATACTCCTTTGCGGCACTGCGAGCGATGACGCGTAGCGTCATCGCGAGCTGCAGCCACACTGCACCTCTGGGACAACAATTCCCACAGACACAGACACGAGACCCGGGGAAAGAGAGAGGGAGAGGAGCCCCGCACCCTGCACCTCTGGGACACCAACCCCCACACACAGCAGCTGAGAGAGGAGACCCGCACCCTGCACCTCCGGGAAATCAACCCCCAGGCACAGCAGCTCTGAGGGAGAGAGGAGACCTGGCCCTGCACCCTGCACCTCAGGTAAAACAACCCCCACACACAGCACCTCACAGAGAGGGAGAGAGGAGACCCGCACCTGCACCTCCGGGAAAACAACCCCCAGCCACAGCAGCTCTGAGGGACAGAGAAGACCGGGAACAGAGACAGCGCAGGGGAGAAAAAGCACCGGAGACGGAGGAGGACAACATACACATATACATACATATACTCTATACACACATACATATACACTAGATAAACACACAGACATATAGATATAGAGTATATACACATATATAAATCTATCTACATATACAGTATATACACATATATATACATATACACTATACACATATATACATAGATATACAGTATATACACATACATACATATACAGTATATACACATATATACATAGATATACAGTATATACACATATCTACATAGATAGACAGTATATACACACATCTACTCTATAATTGCCGTAGGCATTTTCGTGTCGG